>CM050405.1:72941865-73619365 GCA_027580255.1 Therioaphis trifolii
AAATGTTTAATAAAAGAAAATATGTATATCGGACTAAATAATATAAGAAGCTTTATATGATTTTGATTACAAATAAACTCACCAATAATTAGATTAAAAACAGACTATACTGTATTGCTAAGAATTGTTTACGTAAAATTATTATTGATCGTGTCTGTAAAATTATGTACATCCGTCACTATAATAATGTCTGAAGACCGAAAGGATTATGCACAAACTTTCCACCACTATTAAGCTGCCCGAGGGCCAAAAAGGCGATGGGTGGACTTCCACCAGCATTGTCTTATCGACCTGATAAAATTAATTTTGTTAGATTATAATTATTTAGACTCAATAAAAAAAAACGACTAACACTCATGCATACATTTTTTTTAAGAGCTTAATTTAAATCTACAGATATTATTTTGTTGTGGTTTTTAATTATTTCCATTACATTATAAATGAACGTGATCATAATAACTTCAATGGCGTATAGTACTAGGACATAATACGAGTACTTATTGACATAAATGTTTATCTAAAGTAAGCTAATAGTACAATTAGTCTTAATTTTTATATTTAGTGCACTTTGTGCGTGTTATTTTCAAAGTAAAGTGTAAGAACTATATGAAATATTGTGAATTCGAAAATTATAACGGGAAAAAATCCGTACAAGATGTGAGTGGAACATAATCGTAGGTGTATTTTTCGCTTGACAAAATACACGGTGTAGTATTTTTTTTTTTTTTTTTTTAAACAGGGGTATCATGAGATAGCTGAAAAGGGTAATTGATGTGATTGCTAATTATAATAATTGTTCGTATTTACGTTACACTGTGATATTAAAGAAACGCACAGTGGTGTTCGTATAAACATCAGACGCGCCTATATTACGCCACAGGGAGTATAACATCCGAATCATGGCCGGCCGTTTTGACTTACCAGACGCCGTGCTGTACGGCAATTATTGTTATTAGTATCATTATTATCATCCATTTTATCGATGTGTACGTGAAACGTATTTATTTATATAGGCGCGTGTGTGTACTTACTAGTTGTCACAGACAGGTGCGCTGATGGATGTTCCTTAGACTCGCGACGGGATATAAATATAATACGGGGTTTAGATCGGTGATCATTGTTGTTATCATAGCTACGTCGTCGGGCTTACTTATATCTCTCGGAAAATACGCACGCGACAAATGTTATTTGTCGGGTTTTCACGGGCAATGTGTACGTATAATATTACACGATTTGAAAATATAATCTTCAACCGAGTAAGCAGTATAATATAATGTAACTTCGAGAGCGAGAACGCGACCCGGGTCGCAAAACAGTGCGTCGTGCGACCTTATCCGACCACCGATGGTTAATTAAACTGATTGCTCGGCTCCCGACGTGTTGAAAATTAACAACGTTATTATGGATGACCATGCGATTATACAAGCTGTGTAGAGTATGCGCATATTATATGTTGGGAATTTTCCGTCAAATATTAAAAATGCTATTATAGATAAACGTTCGGCAAAACAAAGTATCCTCATATTCTTAGCCCAAAAGTCGTGAAATTTTTTTTCACACTTATAGTGTATTAGAGTCTATAATAATATGTCGTAAATATATGGTGAAAATAACAAGTTTCTTACAACATTGTAACTGAATGGGTTGTAATTGAATAACTAAAATCGATTTAGTAAAAGCGTCGTTTACGTCAGATTTCACCGTTTTGGCTCAGGTTTTCGACAGTTTTTACTTACGCTAGGAAAACTATTGAGAAGAGAGAAAAATTAACGCTCAAAGTACCCTCTATATGCATTTTCCGACCTGTAGAATTACTGGATAAAACTTTTGGAACCAAAAAGGGTTAACAGAAGAAAAATAAAGTAAACATCAATAGTTCCTTCGCTTCATTCAAAATCTAAAATACACTTTGTGATAAATAGTTTAAATAGAGAAAAAGCTAATAGTGCGAAGGTCAATAATATATTCAGTTTTGTAACATACGTGAATATACGTTATATTACTGACGCCGATTCTTAAAAGGACACGTCGAACAAAAAACTCATGTCAAAACACTCATAAACTCATTTTCAATTTAATTTAACTATTTATCGTCGAAACTTTTTATTTATATTTATAAAATGATGGTTTTAACATACTTTACTAATTAATAAAGGAGCTATCTAGATCTAAGAAAACAGGGGGTCTGCTCTCTTCGTCTTTTAAATTTGTCCTTGCTTCTCTGATGATGGGAAGAAAGTACATGAATGTTAGAATTAACAAGTTCTGACAATTCAAAATACTTCTTATGCTGACAATCTGAGTCAAAATTAAAGAAGTGAGCGAAAACAGATTCACATGAAGTGTTTTTACGCTCGAAAAATATAGTTTTAAGTCTTAATTCGTAGAATTTATGCAATAAAAGGAAGGAAACTCGTTGTATACATGACACACAAGATTCGAGTACAAGTTATATTCACTTAGAATATCTTAAACGTTGGGTTTTAAAAACAATTTGAATACAGTCTAAACTTAAATGTTCAGTATGCAAATGAGATTTAGTTATATCCTTATACCTAGGCCTGTATTCTTTTTAAATTTGTTATCAATAGGTTATATTTTTTTTTATAATTGTTAAGATTGATTTCTATAGCCACCCACTTGTACAATTAATTTTTTCAAATATTTTACTATGAATAAAGTTTAAATAGATGAATAGAATTCATGGGTGTACGACACGTGTATTATTGAATGTACACAATTTGCATGCTCTAAAATATAATGTAAATTTATGAGAATTTATGTGTCCATAAACTTTCATAAAAACATTCCAAATCAATATTTTTATTGAAATATTTAACCAAACAAATACCGCCAATGAAAAAAAATAATAGATGAAAATGAAACTTTTTTTTTGAGACTGGATTAAGTCATGTGAGCAATAAATATTTTGTCCACCTGGCTACACTAATTCTCTTTCAAAAAAAAAATAATTTAAAGTTTTTGGTGTCTTGAATAAGTTATTAAAGATATTATTGTTGTTTTACACGTGACAAAAACTTTATGAAACTTCTTACAATTATTTAACATTGTGTTCTTTGAAACAAATTGCTTATAATTCTTAACACGTGATCTATAAATATTTACATGATATCAATCTTCAGAACTCATAATTTACATACGAAAATTTCAGTAACTTATCTACTTAAAATAAAATGTATTAGTTTTTATAAATAGATTGTGTATAATGTTCAACTTAATACTTAGATATAATAAAGAAAACATATCTTGGTCAAAATGACGTAATTAAAGTTTTTGATAGGATCAAAAAATAATTGCTTTATTAAATAATATTCACTCCTTTTCAAAAAAAAAACCCCATTCTATATATATATATATATATATATATATATATTTATATTTATATATATATATATATATATATATATATATATATATATATATATATATATATATATATATATATATATATATATTTATTTATATATATATATTTATTTATATATTTTATTACAATCGTTTTATGTTTTACAAAATTGTGGGCACCTACTAGAAGGTGTAAATACAAATATTATTACATGAAATATATTAATTAAACAAATTACTACTAATCCAACATTTTCTTATTTTTTTGACATTAATAAAATTGATATTTTAAGTTTCGATTTGTATTTGTGCCAGGTGCATTGACAAAAAAAATGGAAGTCCGTATATAAGCCTTCGAGATTGAAAAATTATAATATATGTATATGTAATCGTCATCAGTCAAACGTTAAAACTGTAGCATTCTATTTCTGTTTAAATTAATAAAAAAATCATGAAATAATTAATAGATCGTTACAAATAATTATTTGTATCCTTAGATCTTATCAATATTAATGATTAATGTATAAATGCCCACTACAATACAATTTTCAAAAAAAATATGGAATACTATAGCCTCATAGGGTTTAATTGTTTTAATAAGGGTTGAGATTTTTGTTTTTAGTTTGGACTTTTAAATCATAAATATTTTACATAAGTGATTATCAATTTTAAATGTTATAGTTCAAATAAAACTAGAAGTCTTTGAAAACCATTTTAAAATACGTTTCAAAGTGTTGAAATATTTATAGTGTAAAATGATACTGGAAATAAATGTAACCTAAACTTAAGCTAATCATGTAAAATGACACTTTAATTAAGAATAATACGCGTAAAGGGATTATAAAGCGTAGAAGTGACAAATCATGCAATTTTTTAAATCTATTGAGAAAAGAAAAGACAAATCTCACTAAAATATTCATAAAAAAACAAACATTAGGTACTTATTTACATACGTTTTAAGTCTATGTGAATCAATGTACTTAAAAAAGTATTTAGAATAAACTAACTATAATAAGATTGATAGGAACAGTAGGTATTGATTTTTACAATGTATACAACTTTATATTTATGTACTCTGTCTATTATATACGCAGAAATTATAACTTTTTACTTATCGGATCTAATTTCAGCAAATATTATTTTTAGTTACTGGATTTCTTTTTTTGTTTACTCAATACAGTTAATTTGTAAAGATTCCTGCTAAATTAATGGGCAGGACTCTTTTCGCCTACGGTCTCCAACATTTTTAATATTTTTTGCATTTTCGCCCAAGAATAATACATTTTTTTTTCCACCTTTTCCATGTGAAGACTTTGAGAACCACTTCAGTGGGTAATTGGTTTCATAAACTTGTTTTAAAGCCTATAAATAAAAATATAAGTCATATCATGTGTTTAAGTGTCAAAAAAGTTGAAAAACTGATATTGAAATAAAAACCTATATCTAAACCTAAAACATTCATAACCTGTATGTTGGTAATAGAAGTACTTCGTAACATTATAATGAAAATGTATGAGATCATTATTAATTTTACAATTTTAAGTGATAATATAGGAATACTATTAATCACAAAGATTAAGTTCCAATGCTTAAAATGAATAAAATATAGACTATAGAGCAATGCCTATTGGCTATTATTATGGTAAAATAATTATGAGGCCTAGTTTTCACTTACCACCTCTATCCTTCAAGCATAATCCTATTTTAATCTAATACGGTTTGAATTTATTGATAAAATTAATGACAAATGTTTTAAAAAGTTATATAAAATCGAATAAAAAAAAAGCTTATAAAAGTGAAACCTAGGTAATTTTTTAGGATATTTAAAGTTGAGTAGACTCATTTGTTTTGATTCATACGTGAATTAAGTTGTAATTGAAGGAAACTATTCACACAAATTTAAATTTATTAATTGCAATCGAATAAATATTACCTTTGTAAAAATTATTGGTTTGGAGAAAATTTATAATTTTTCTAATATTTTCATAGTAACGTATGATAAGCTTATTTTAAATTTTATGAAAAAAATCAGTACCTAAATAAATTAAATATATAAATAAAAAAATATTTTGAATAATAAAATAGGGATAACTAAGTTCTTAACAGATTGATTTTTGATCACGAAGTAACAAAAAATTAGTTCATTAGAGTTTTTATGATTTAATCCTAATAATCCAGATAAATAGAATATAATATTACGTTTTATATCAATCGGTACATCATTGAAACGCGTGCCATAACTACAATAATATGTATCAGTTATTAACCTTTACCATAGGATGGTGAATGTAATTAATATTAGGTATAACCACTAAAATCGTTTTAACTGGTGTATTAGTTACCATTCCGTAAACTAAACAGAACTCTGACAACCTAGCAATTCAAAATACACACACACACACACACACACATACACACACACACACACACACACACACACACACACACACACACACACACACACACACACACACACACACACACATTTCAACCAATTTCAATTTAGTAAACTACTTAACAACTCATCAATTTCACATATTCAAATCCCCAATTGTATGACTAATTTTTAATAAAACTCTACGCCATACACTATTTTTCAATCAATTCAACTAAATTTTGTAAATTTATATTCCAAATTTCAAATCAACCTCATTCTAATTTTGATCTATAAAGTTAACTGACAATCACCATGCCAAATATTAAACTCTCAAAGATGTATTATTTAAAGTTTAATTATTAGATACTAAATCGGATTATAAATTTGGCATTTTAACTATTAACTTTTAAAAGGTTTAGCCAAATGCTAATATTCGTGAGAATCAACACATTATTCAACATTTTTTATGTTTTGTAATCAACAACTATACTTAAGTTGTATCCATCTTATGCATTATTCAGAGGTAAATAGTGAACTATTATAGTATCGAAAACGATAACATTCTTAAAGTATATACTATATAATATGCAATTTGAATTTTCAAAATGTAAAAATAAAAATTTAATAGTAAAAAAATATTGAGTATTGAATAAATTGCTATTTTACTAGCGAAAATAATTACCCATTGTCAAGACAATAAATTTAGATAATTTCTATAATATTTCGGATAAATAACATCAAAAATAAATTATTGCTACAGAATTTCTTTGAAGTCCGTATTAAATTGCTTCTTTAGTTAATGGTTCATATAAATTGTTATACGAGTAGGTATGATATTAAAAAAAAAAAAAAGACCTGCATTGTAATCAAACCATAACATTATTTAAATGCATATCAAAATAAAATTGAATGATACAAGTTAATAAAACGTGAAGGTCTTTAGGTTACTGGAATAAGTTATTTATTGGAAAATTAAAACTTTCCTATACTGACACATACTCGTATTTTGTTCATAATTGTAATAAGTTAGCCAATAACGAACTATATGACAAAATCACATGCTTTCTTTATACTATATATTTTTCAATTTTTATGATCAATTTAGTTTTATTTTAATCATGGATAAAATTGGTTTGCCCCAGGTAATTTATCGTTATTATTTTTATTCTATCACAAAAAGTTAAGTAATTTATTTGCTAATACTTACATCATTTCAACAAAAACTTACATTGAAATCATGTTGGTATATTATTTTACATTACAAAAAATACACGTTTTTTGGAAACAATTGTATCTGTAACCGAATAATGGATAATTAGTTGCAAAAATATATTTTACTAGCTGTTTACCCGACTTTGCTATCTGAGATAAAATCGTAAAAACTAAATCTACAGAGTCATCAGCAAACACACAAATAGAGAAGTGGCTAATCTCTCAACATTTTCAAATATCCCTAAAAATGCACTAATTTTTTTTCTACTCATTGAATAATATTATCATAGTATATAAAACAGAGTAAGCAATTTAATTCTTGTGAAAACATTTGCTATTCAATTTACCTGTGACGAAAATTTATTTTGTAATATTATTGTGTTGTTACATTTTACTCTGAAGTCATATATGATAATAATGATATATTATGTGATATATAAAGCTATATACTTATGATAAACATTTTTTTGATATAAATAATATTCAAGTATGAAATAGTACATTGGAAAAATGTGGAATAAATTTTCTTGCAATGAGGTATACCTTTGTTATAATAAAAATCAAACGGAGAGAGACAATTTTTAGGTGTTTATTTACTTCCCAAAAAGCTTCAAAAATAGCTAGGTATATATTCCCTCTCTTAATCTCAAACACTATTTACGCCTATGAACATCAAGAATGTGCTATATCTAAAATATATTATAGCTTCATTTTCTCCTACTTAATATAGACAAACTTGAAGCCATTGAGAATTGACATTGGTTTTTTTTGGAAAAA
This sequence comes from Therioaphis trifolii, assembly GCA_027580255.1. Lineage (NCBI taxonomy): Eukaryota > Metazoa > Arthropoda > Insecta > Hemiptera > Aphididae > Therioaphis > Therioaphis trifolii. Next base: position 72,949,598 of record CM050405.1, read on the forward strand.
ATATTTGATGAAAGAACACCTGTTGACTTTGAGTAAATATTTCTATTGCCATATGTACCTGAAAATCATTTTTATCGAAATGAAAAATGAACACTATAATTAATTGTTTTTCATAGAAATTAAAATAATTTATTATTATTTTTTTTAAATATTTTGATTTAATAATTTAGTACTTTAAGGTAATAGATGTTTCATTAATTGTATTACAGGTTAAATATGGTATGTTAAAACAACGCTGCGGAAAATATGTTGAATAGAGTCCCAACAATAATGGTACATTGATATAGCATACTCTTTTATGCATATATAATAAATATACATGCATTTACAAAAATAGAAACTATTAATTATTTAATATTTTGCACTATTTTTGCTCTTTAATATATAACTACAATAGCAAAGAAAATACTGAAAACTTTTCATTAAACATTTTAATATAAATCAGTGAGTCATAAAATTAACCTTTATATAAATTATTGGATTAATAGGATATTAATTAGGTATCGCTATTAATTATGCCCAGTGAACGGTTATAAACTTCAATATACATCCGAAGTGTAAGTTCTGAAACTTTGAATCATCATTACTGCTAATTATAATAATAAAATAAATGGCTTGCCCATTGATTTTTTTTTTATTTTTATTTTTCAAAATTCAATAAATTTATATTATTTAACGGTAAATACAGTTTGTAAACAACGATACGTTAGTTATAACCAATTATTACATTATTTTAATACTTATTCAGAATCATGGATCTATGTTCATTATTTCAACATATATAAGTATACTCATACGGAAAAAACCTAGAGTTATGCATTTCGTGAATTATAAAAAGCAGGAATAATAATCTATGAAGTGCAATATGAGTTTCGAACAAGAAATTTTGAAAAAAATGTATTTAAATAATTAATATATATAACGCTAATCAGTACCTACTAATAAATAATATAAATAAAATAATATGTAAAAAAAAAAAAATGTTTTAAATAATATGTTAAACTTTATATAAACTGCGTGAGCACGAAAAAAAAAAGATTGCATAATTTGATAACAAAACAAAAATATTGTCCCGGTTTTATGTGGTAACCATAGTTATTTATACGTATGAATTATTTTATTTTATTAGACATTATATTAATCTAGAGACTAGTGATAAAACATTATTCATTTTATATTTGAAAGCCTCATTTTTTAATGTGATATTTGTTTGGAAACAAAAAATCATACTATAATTACGCAACATAATATCATAAAATTACTTTTTCAAAATCAGCAGTATAAAAGCTGGTATGATAACGATGATGGAAATTGGTCCTTAGTTATTTTGACTCTGTGACAAAATAATGACAATTGAATGATAAAAAAAAAATCTATAAATATGTTCTTATCAATTTATTGAAATCGGTAAAAACTTACGAAAATTAATTTGGGGAACAAAATATGATTGAAATTAATCTAACGTAAGTTTTACATACTATGTGTATCGATTAAACCATAACGTCTCCTAATAATGTAAATAGTAAAAATTAAACTAGTTCTAAAGATTACTTGTGCACTTTCATTTTATAATTTTGGATTTTGAGTAAAGCTAAAGAACCTGTTTTGATTTTAAAATGACATTTTTTTTTCTTGTAAACACTTTTTGGCACACTTGAATTTGTCCAAAAGTTATATCCAGCAACTCTATAAATCGTACGTAGATGGTACTTTGAGAGTTCATTTTCTAAATAGTTTTTTCTGATATGAGGAAAGGCTACCGAAAAATTGAGTGAAAAAAATAGTCAAATTTGGGAAATTTACAAAAAAAACGACATTTTTATATTAGTAATTGAGTCTTAACTAAGAAATTAATGTTGCTAGAAGCTTGAAATTCGCACCATATTATATTAATATACCATTGATATATACTTACGTAAAAATTTTCCCTTTATGGGCTAAAAATGGAATTTTTTTAATATTTGACAACAATTTCTGAAAATGTAATATGATCATACTCATAACTTCACTAACGAAGTAAACATTTTAAAAATCGTGACTTAAGATTTTTTTTATAATTTTTTGAGTAAATCATTATACGATTTTAATACAATCAATTGTTTTAAATCAATTTTTACCATCAATTTCAAACTTTAAAAGAATGTCTAGAACTATTGAACTATCCGATCTCTATGCAACTTTGGATTCATATAGAAAAATATGTTTTAAGTCTTTAGACGATAAAAAAGTTCCTTTTATCAAACAAGAAAACCATGAACAGGTTTGAAACAAATAAACCTACCACCAGGGTTTTAAAAATGGTATAATAAATGAATGGAATATTTTTACACTGAGGCTTTCCTCAGAATCTTACAAACAACGAAATTATCTATCGTTTAAATTTAATTTTCCCATGGCCATTATTTTGTATTCGGAGTATATCAGATAGTGTCAAGTTTTATGATATGCCCGACTTTTAAAAACTTTAAATGTATGTATTTATATTATGTTCGAAGCTATTCTCTTTACGAATTCGTGTTGAAATCATCAGGATTAATTTTTATTTTTAACAATTTTAATGTTACTATTATATTTGTATGTATTCCATACTCATAAATACATAATGTGTTATTATTATTAGGTTTATATTTTATTTTTCACTTGGCTTTAAGAAAAATGATTTAGAATTTTTCAATACTAATGATAGTATAAATTAACTAATCTAAAACAATAATAATATTTTTAAATGACAATAATCGTCATGACACAGAAATCCAGAAATCAGAAGTTGTATGTGTTTCAATTCTGAGTAAATTATCTTTATTTTATTTAATAACTACATACAAATGTGATTTTGGAATTAAGTGATTTTGTATTTCAGTTTTATTGGAATACAATTACCCTTTTTCAGCAACACATTAATGTATAATTGTGTAAATAATGATTTTCTTGAAAATAACATAAATAAAACGTTAGTAGAAATGGAAAATAATCACTGACTTTAGCATAATTTAAAATTTTGAGAATAACGAAATAACTAATTTATGTAACTCGTTATACATGAAGTATTGAAGTCTATAATCATCATAATATTCATAACACAAAAGAACAGAAACGTGGTCGACAATAGCATATATGTATATTGTATATGCATATATACATACAATGAAAAGTACAATTAACAGTTATTTCAAACTTTCGAATGGAAAGATCTGGATCATGAATAGTTCTCTTTAATAGCAGATACTTAATGTTGCATGATTTAACATTTTTTAGGTATATGCCAAACTATCTATGAATATTAACCCAATCATAACTGAAATCTCGATAAAAATAGGGTAAAAAATATTTTTTGGATCTGATTCTGAAATAAAATTCAGGAGTTGGCCAAATGCAGTGAAAATTGAATGGTCAGAGTTAAATATTTTATTTACAGAAATTTGTTAGGTACACTCTTTCTTTGGTTTCACAAAATCGATTGAACATCTAACATATCATGCAGGTACTGTTGATAAAATAAGACTCAAAGGCGTATTCTGGGTGTTGAAATACCCTTCTTTGACTTTATTTATGCAAAAAAATGTAATATTCATCATAATCAAGGAACACCATCAGGTGAAAATCGGCTAAACGAGTTGACATTACCGATCATTTACCGCGACATAGGAGTATTCGTTCGTTGTAGAAGTAATAGAAAATATGGCTAGAATGAACCGCCGCGGCGTATTAGAGTGATACGAGTACATATATGGTGATTTTTTAATTCATGTTTTCATTATTATGGTTGATATAATAATATGTAGTAACATATTAATAATAATATAATAATTTGTTGTAAAAAAATATCTTGAAATCAAACACATAAAAAAATTTATCAAAATTATTTACGACACCGGCGTAGGGAGTATAAAATCTTTCATGGGGTTCATTTAAATACTAAACAAAAACGGCTTTCTAAATATGATTCCTGGCCACGCGTCTTCTCGGCGCTCAGAGCAGATAGTTAAATGACCACACTTACGAAAAACATACGGAGTATTATCAAAGGTTAAAGGTTTGTTTTTTGTTCCCCCTCCCTTTAAACAAAAGGGCAGACAAAAAGTCACTGATCAGATCTCCATTTCCAGTTGAATAACACGGCCGCCACCGTTCGGATGATCGGAGGACGGAAGAAAAAACGAAAATAAAAGATAACGCCGCGGAGACCGCATCGCGGATATCGCTGTCCGACGCGGTCGAGTCAGACGAGCCGTCGGCGGCGAGACGATACCGGCGAGTCCGCGACGAGCGCCACCGGCGTTGTCGTCATCGTCACCGCGCACCACCGCCGCCACCATCAACACCACCACCGTCGCTACAACAACAACAACATAAAATACGACACTCGTCGGCGGCGGCGGCGGAAGCGGCGGCGGTGGCGAGATAATATCGGTGGCTCGCGGGCGGCGCGTGCGCGTGCCGTTTACGCTGGCGCCCGCGCGTTCCCGTGCTGGCGTGCGTGCGAACGTACTATCGCGCGTGGGTGTGAGCGTGTTCCGAGCGTGTGGGTGTGCGTAGTGGCTACGGCCCACTCGGTGCGTCATCATCGCCGCCGCCGCCACCGCCGCCGCCGACGCCGGGGGACGCCGGCCGGCCGGTCGTCCCTCGAAGGACGGATAGTGGTTGGGGGAGCGGTCGGCGGTGGCGATGCTGTTGGTAATAGTGCGGCCGATGGCGCGGCACGTGGAGGCAAACAGACTCCGCCGCCGTTGGAAAGCGCCGCGGGGGGACTGTTGGCGCTGCGGAGACGGGGGACGGGCAAACGTTATGTTATTGATTCGGCGCGGCTCACGCGAGCATATACGTATATATATATATATATATATATATATATATATATATATATATATATATATATATATATATATATTTGTGTATGTGTGTGCGTGTATACAACACTGTATAGTGTACGTGTTATTATATCACGCTATTCGCCCCCTCCGCTAACCCATCTCGGAAAGGTCCGACGACAGACGAGGGGGCGCCGACGGAGTCGCGTGCGACATTAGGTCGTACGACTCCGCGTCAACCGGTAAGATAGCGGTCGCAGCAGAAATCTGACGCCGCCAGCGCGATCAATAACAAGCGCGCGACGTGTCGGCGACGACGCGTGGACCCGCCGCCGTCGAACGCGTCTGCCGCCGTGACAATACCGTGTTATCGTGGTTCGTTGCGGTGATCGTTAAAAAACGCACGGGCGTCGTGTCATAATACGATTCACACGGACGAGGCCGACGACGACGACGACAAAGGATTTGCGCTTTTTTCTTTCGCCCCCGTCGCCGTGAATAAAATATTTCGCCGATCCGCCCGGCGTCTCACCGCACCACCACCCACCGCTCTCCGCCACCGACGCCACCGCCGCTCGGCACACTTTCGACGAAGCCACACCACCGACCGCGCGAATAATATACACGTCGTCGTCGTCGTCGTCGTCTCGTGTCTCGCGTTCCGATACGATTCCGAAATTTTCCTTTTTTTTTCCTTTTTTTTTTTTCGTTCTCTCCGCCTCCGTTTCCGTTTCAGTCGTCACGCCGCCGACGATTCCGTCCGCCCAAGAAATAATAACAATCACCAACACGGATATCGTCTCTTAACACCGTCCTTCCGATTTTCAGCGAGAAATAATAACAGTAGTAATAATAATAATAATAATAATATCATCGTCTCGTCGACCGTGGTCGTGGTCGTCGTCATCGGTCCACCACTACCGCCGCCGCCGCCACAATCGCTACCGTCGTTCGATCGACGACAGATTCGTACGGATACGGACACACACATACACACAGACACGTACACACACACATACACACAGACACGTACACACACATACACACACACACACACACACACACACACACACACACACACACACAGACACACACATACACACACGGACGGACGTCCACCACCACGCCTGATATCGCACAACACACACAGACACGTACACACACAGACACGTACACACACTGATACACACAAAAATACACTCACACACACATACACACACACGTCGTACGCACACTCGCACACGCACGTCACACAAAAGCGGTCGACGGCCGCCGCACGATCGCCTTCAGTCGACGGACGCAGTTTGCACCGGCACCTTTTCCGCCGCGGTCCGTTCATCGTCCAATCCGCCCCGAACACACGCGGCCGCACAATGCTCGTCCGTGACGCGTACCGATACGTTTTATTTACAGGTAAATGATAATGATATGATGATAATATTTTTTGTTTTTCTCCTCGGACCGTGACCGCGCCAATGTCCGTCGCTGTTTGCTTCACACCAATCGTTTTGTACACCTACCGCTTTGATTTTTAGCATTATTATTGTTTTTTTTTTCCGCCACCGCCACTCTTTAGTCGCCATTTCCTAGTGTTTTTACTACTCCGACGGGACGCGATGCACGTGATCGCAATAACCGGTCTGTCGTGTTGTCGTCGCCGATGCGGACGTTCCGTTTTTAATAAGCTCGCGGTGGCGGACGCGACGATTTTTTCCCGTCGTCGACCTCCCGTGTGACGACCGCGGGACTAGCCGCCGCGGCTTTGGCTCGCCCAAATCGTATTGTACAAGACGACTCCCTCGGAACGTTTGCCCGAGGTGGCCGATGGCATTATCACAGACAGCATAGCTTTGCCTTAGACGATGTAATTTCCATGTTTTTTTTTTCGTTTTAGTCTTTGTTTCCTCGTAGAAAAACTATTCACTTGCAATACGATGTGTATTTACATATTGTCTACGTATGTCCGTAGAACATGTTGAAAAGTACATGAAAAGAACAAATTCTTTTGTAGTGTATTATAAACATATTTATGTTTTATTTAATTGTAAGTTTTGAACGAAAGCAATTGTCGATTATAGAGTCATATAGACCGAAAACACTTAACGATTTTGTTCGATAACTATTTATATTTCCTCTTTTCGTAGAGTTATTAGTTCGACGGTTATCTAGACATAGTAGATTTATTTAATCAATGTTTAATTGCAGACAAACAATGCATGCATTCACATACATTAATTGCCCATAATTCTCATCAAAATAGGTAGGTGGTAGTGTGGTACTTACCCCATGTTTTATCGAATAATTAGTGTTAAAAAACAAAACACGATTATATGTTAAACAACAATACTTATCCACTAAAGTCATTGAATTTACTATTACAGTATTACTTTTTAGTGAATCATACTTATTATATTTATCTACCTAAATACATATTTTATCCATTTAATTAGCAATAATTATTTTGAAATTAGAGCTTAATATTAAAACGGTATATTTATATATATGCCTAAACATCAATCGCTTATTAAATATGCATGTGTCCAAGTACAAATCAATACTATAACTACATTTTTAAGACCTAACATAAAACTGAAGAGAATTTCGATACAAAAAGATAGTTCAATAATATCACGATTTCTAAGATTCTTAGCAAAGTAAACTTTAATTTTAATTTCTCTCGCTATCTCTTCTTTTTTTTTTTTTGTGATCAATTTTTGGATAGTAAAGTAATGTTAACTTTTTATATAAGTAACAGAAATTGTTTATTAGTTTGAAAAAATAATTATTCCTCCCTTTTAAAATGTTTTCTCAGCAATATGGAGAAACTACCGAAAAATATAAAAAAAACGATTAAGAAAACGAGAAGATTTTTGTATTAACGTTTTTAGTTATTTAGTAAACCTTAAAAGTCGTAGTTATCGAAAATCAAGGTGTTTACCGGATATCAATAACCACACACTAAACTTGTGAAGATAGATAAATAATTCAACATTGATCACTTGGACTAATTGTAGAGTGTTAAAAATGTTTCTTTAATTGAATGTTTTTATTTAATAAAATATATAATATTTGATCAAACTATTAAGAGCTATAAATGAAACATATACTGATTTATTTTTCAAACAGTATTAAAAAAATTTAAAAAACCTTTCATGTTGGTAAAGTTAGACATTTAATTACTTTATATTACACTGAAGCTTTACTTACAATCGTTTTGCTGAAGAATTAATTTATTGTTTCCTTAAAATTTAATATACCCACCACCAACATTTTATTTGAAACGCAAAGCATACTCATAGGGAATCGAACCTAGTTGAAAAAAAATGCATTTGGTTAATCATCTAAAAAACAAGAAATAGAACTTTTTTGATATCACATTGAGACACCCCTTATTAAGGTTAGGTTAAAAGCACGAAAATTTGCAGGACTTGGAGAAAATTATAAATGTGAAGTCCCTTTTCCAAAAATCTTAAGTGTCCAATTTTTTTTTTTTTTTTGCCTCAACCTATTTTATATTTTTTTGTTGTGTGTGAACATACTTACCATACACAATGGAAATTTCCTAAATTTTGTAGCATTTATTTTAACTTAAATTTGAATATTCATAAGCACACATATTAAACCTATATTGATTTAATTTATAGTTATTTATAATAATTAAACGAAATACAAATCATTTTTAAATTGTTATTTTTAAAAAAAATAAGAATTAAACGTTTATTAGCGAAATTTGTTGAGTGACTTCTTGTACTCGAAAGAGTCTACCATTTTTTTCAAGTATAACAATTTCATTAATTTTTTTTGAATCGCGATTGTTGCCAGCTCAGTCAGTCTTTTATGAGTAACTAATTATACTTCTGAGGTAATTTTTAATGAAGTATTATAAATAAAGAGAAGATGTTTTTCAGAAGATATTATTTTATCTGAGGTTAAGTTAGTAAAATTCTAAAAGAAAACACAAAAAAACCCAAACACGGAATTTCACCTACCATTGACAAGGAAAAGATGTTCATTGTGCATGTGTCAAATGATTATCTTTTCAAATATGTATTTAAAAATTTAGAACTCCCAGTATGATCATTAACTTTATGATCAATTCAATGATATAATTCGGAACAAAACTATATCAAACAGATTACAATCACCTCAATGATTATATAAATATAGACGGTTTTCATCGTATTTTCTATTTACTAGCTATTGCTCGAAGTTCAATAATGTTATGAAAATGACAACATTTTTTATGTTGATTTTAAACTGCATAAATCTTTTATTTATGAAAGATAAGATCCATCAGTTAGAACTTTATATAAAAAAATATGAGAATTATTTTCAGTATTATCATTTAAATCGTCATAAAATTTGTATGTTAAAAAACTACCGTTATTTCTTTCTATAGCCTATATAATAAGATCCGCGGTTGTATTAGCTTTATTTTTTGATAGATTGTAACTGTGTGCAAAATATTTTGAAAAACTCTAAAAGAACATTCAAACAATATCTTCAAATTTCTTAATGTAAATTAGTATTTTGTTAAATTTGAGTACTCACAATGAATTCATAGTTTTAACTCCATTTATATCATTATCTACTTTCAGATAGTAATTTTAATGTAACATAGTTAATGTTGTTTTATCCTAGCATTTTCTAGGAAAAACAAGCAAACAATAATACATATATTTTGTATTATGCATGCAAAGAACCTAATTGTTAAAAAAGAATTTCATGCGGTATGTTCTCATAACAACTTTAAATAATGACACATGTTAGGTGTAAAAACCGCCCTAAGATTCTTGGCCATTGCTTTTGCTTAAACTACTTGACAATCATAATGTCCTTTCATGTAGAAACCATTAACATATGTTCGTCCATAAAATATTTTATATCTGAACCCTCATCAATTAATTTTCTTAGTAAAATACTCGTTAAATCTAGACTAGTGGAAGAATTAACGATTCGAAGTTCAAAATAATATAATTTGATGTAACTATTCGATAAAAATATTTCCATATCCCATATGTATGATACGAATAATTCTTAGAAGTTGTTATCCTCAACTAACAGCAGGTGTACGGTCTATCAATATAACTAAATACAAAAAATAATCGTGTCTATCAAAAGTAGTATTTGAAGTAAAATCTATACTAATGAAAAATGATTTATTATATTATATACTCACGTATACTAATAGCTTAATTGAATATGATTTAAAATTTTCGAATTTAAATGTATCTTATTCAGTCGGCACGAATTATATAAATATCTAATTTATATAATTAATATAATTTTAAATAATTTATTTATTTATATTACCAATATCGATATCATAATTTCTTTATGATTTAAGAAAAGAAATTTTATGTTGAAGCTTATGCCATAATGCATTGATGAATTTTTATAAACTTTAATAAATAATGTTTCCTTAACATTATTGTGTCTATATCGCTCTTATTGCATTAAAATTGTATTAGCATCGTGTTATACTAGCTATTTCACTTAATTTAATATAGTATGTTTGCAAACAATAAATTGTTTATTTTAATAAAGAAAAAATAATAATTTGATTCAATTTACATCCTTGGTATAAAGTCCATAATTGGGATTTTTCATTTTAACGTTTAGGTAAATAACATATTATACCAACAAACAGTTAATAGGTTTTCATTCTATTTTATACTTTGTTTCCTTAATAAAAAAATGACGTTTATACTGGGTAGGACACCGAAATTCTATTTTAATGTTTTTAGTTTTTAATTAATTTAATTGCATAACATTTTTTTTTGAATAATTGTAATAATGGAGATAATAGTTTAACTGTATTTTAATCAGTTTAAAATAGTAAAAGTTATGGACTAAATAGCCAAAAATATAAATAGTGTATTAGAAATTCAATTTCAAATCCGCTCAAATTTTAAAACTGTATAAGTTATTACAATTGAAAATACTTCGTTCTAATATACGTATTTTACTACAATTTTAACGACAATTCTTCATTCAAAAATTTGTTATCCTGATATTGAAAAGAAAATGGGACTCGAATGATTTCATACGTTAAACCTATTTTACGATTGTTATACTTAATTCAAGTATTTAAAACCAATTAACCAATCAAAAAACACATGCTTACTAGTACTTAAATATCTACTTATAAATACTAATATTAACTAATGACACTAAACATATTTTATAACTATAGATTTTGAGTGAAACGAATAATGTATTGGTTTGACTGTGATGTATTTAATTTTATGTATGATATCGCATTTTTGGGCTGTTATAGTATCTATATATTGCGTTTAGCCTGAACTTTAGAAAGTTCATTTTTCTGAATTTTAGTTGAATGGTTAGGAAAAGCGTTAGGAAAAGCTACAAAAACCTTGGATAAAAACGTTAACATTTTTTGCTGACATTATACATCCGATTCTTTTTTTTTGTTGTTTAATCGCTAATCCAAAAATAATAGTGCTGAATTCTCTAAAGTTTCACAAAATATAAATATATACTGCTATACAATCTTAAACATTTTTTTTTTTTTTTTATCATATATTTGTACAAGTGACTAAAGTAAGATATTTTATGGAAATCATTATTTTCAATAAAAAATTTATTTTTTCAATTGATATTATTTATGATTTTGAAATCTTAAATCAAATTTCCCAACCTTTAAAGTAAAAATTACGGCTAAAATAATTCGTTTTACGTTGAATGTCAGATTTGTTTGCTTTAATTTTATAAAATTTGTAATTTTTGATTTTAAGATCTATAATTTGTATACATTCTTCTTTATATGTATGCATAATATCATTTACATTATAACAAAAAAACCTTTTTTTTAGAGTATCTAAGGCGTCTAAATATAACGAAATAGATAATTTTTATAAATATTAATATATCTATAAATTGATTATTCTAATATTATTCCATGATTTTTTTCATTTAAGACTTGAAAATTGCTCCAATATTTTATGAAAACTTATGTATTTTCTAAAAAAACAAAATAAATAGGTAGGTGGTAAAATAAGTTTTTCTCAACATTATTTTCGAAAAACATTGATTTATCATTGGTTTCAAATTTAAAATAATATGACTCAACACAATTATATGCCAGATAATTTAATAATAACTCATCAAAGGTGTTTTTCCTGCTCAAATTATCTTGTCTGAAGAAAGAAGAAACGAAAACTGAACTCCAACCACCATTTTTCTATCCATATTTTGCAATAACTGATTTAAATTAACTTAAATATACTTATATAAACTCAAATTATTTATGACCGATCACGTTATATAATGTTTTTAAATTTATAAAATTTAAATCATCATCACAATATTTTTTAATAAAAAAACGAATTTGATAAAAAAATGTTCCATCGATAAGTAATAACCCCAATAATCATTTGGTATCAAGATTAATATTTAACATGCTGGTATCAGTACAGAGTAGATACAAGCAATCAATATTAAATAAATAAACTTTTGTTACTGAAGTACAAACGTTTAAATTGTGTTTATTTTTTATACTTTGAAATGTTTTCTTAAAATACCTATTTTAAATTTAATTAAAGAATTACAAATTTTATAAACAAATTTTCTTCTTTTATTTGTTTTAGTATATCCGAAAAAATGTGCTCAATAAATATTATACAAAAAAAAAATAGTGATACGTATAACATCATTAAAAAATAGTCCTCCATCAGAAATTAATATTTATTATCTTTATTTTTTTTTTAAATATTTGATAATTGTTCGAGACAACAAATGTAATGTCAATTACCTTAAGTGAGTCTTGAATAAGCCATTTGAACAATGTATTAATTATAAAAAGCAGATAAGCTACTGTTATCGCAAAAATTAAATATATCAATATATACCTTAAAATATACACTTGTATTACATTTTAAAACAAATTTTCAAACCCCCATACATACCAAACATACAATTTTATCTTGTTATTCATGGAATCGTATATATTTTAAAAATACCAATTACATTTCTATCAACAATGGATTTGAGAATTTGAGATTAACGCTACCGGTATATCTTAGTAAAATTTAACATATTGACTTCATATTTTATAATAATTAAAAAACTCCATTCAGATTAAAAGTTATCTTCCGAAATTACTTTATTACACCAACAAACTAGGAAGAGGACTTCTTTATGGTTTAGGGATTATCCCCCATCCAAGGTGTTTCAAAACATAATCCCTCTTTAATTGTAGATGTCAAAGTATGATAATTTTATTAATTACTACACAATATAAAATTTTACAATTGTATTAATTAACCGTCAATCACTCATCAAACATTGGATATTGGTTATTAGAATTGAGTTAAACAGTTAGAGATTAAAAGATTTATATTCTCTACTCATAAAGTATTGACATGAAAACGATGATCTCTAAAACAAAAATACTTATTGTAGTGCTGTTTTTATTTCATTTTTTAATGTTCTCAATGATATTTCAATAACATTGTTATTTGTTACAATTAAAATACGTTTTAATTACTTTTTAATTTAATTATTACCTACTCATTAAATTAAACATAAATTTAATTTATAAATTATTAGATTTTTTTGCAATGTAAAATAGGTCCATTGTAATAATAAATTTTTATCATACCTAATTATTCATAGCAAACTTAATTTTAAAATGAAAAAAAATCAATCAAATCGCATGATCCAGTAAGCGACAGAGAATATATGAACTTTCGAAAATAAAGTGTTGAAAAATTTTTGTTGACACTTATCTAGTGGTATTAGTATCTTAGTGGTGTACTATTTGTCCCACCGTGCCACTTAGAGTTAATGCATATATATATATATATATATATATATATATATATATATATATATATATATATATATATATATATATATATATATATATACCTATGTATAATTTTTTTTTTTTTAATTTTTTATTTAAGCTACCAATATAAAATTATTACAGCTTAACAATTACAACTAAAGATACATTAACAAATAACAATACAAGATATAAAAAAACCCAATAAAAATATATGCTGACAAAAAAAAAAAGAAATCAGTCAGTGATTAAAAAAGTTAACAAACAGAAACCTACAGTAACAAAACAAAAAACAAAAATTTTAAAAAATAAAGAAAAAAAAATTGAACAAACGTCTGAGGAATTTTAAACCAATATAATCAAATTAAGAATCTAGCATTTTCGAAGAATTTCAATATAAAAATAATAATGGCTCTTGAAAAGGAATAAAGGATAATTGTTGGTTCTAGTGACATAATTTTGTTATTATGTCAAAAGCAAAGTAATTTAGATCGGGAGCTAGAGAGTGATGGGCAATCGGCGAGAATGTGTGAGAAGTCGCAAATTGTTTCTTCTGCATGACGAGTGCACAAAGGGGAGTCGTTCAAGTCGAAGTGGAAGGCATGTGCAGAGAGTAAATTGTGACCAAGTCTGAGCCTGGTATATATAATTTTCAACGATGAAGTTAAATATTTTATGCGATTGAGTCTTAGATTCTAACTCTATAAATCGGAAATCGCACTTTGATGGTACTTAAAATGGTCATTTTTCTTTATTTTAGATTGTTTTTTTTTTTTTTTTTTTTGATACATACTTTAAGAAAGATTCGAAAAAAATTTAAACTTTTGGACCTAAAATAGGTCTTTAATAGCACCTTGTTTTGTTAAAGTTTACTTCTGATAACGGTTTTAATATTTGAAAAATAGTTCTAAAAATATAATTTGACTATATTTACAAACTTAAATATTGATACTGAAAAAAACTCGGATATCGTTATTGAGGATTTTTTTCATAACCGTTTAAGTAAATTATTATATAGTTTTAACGGAATCAATTTTTAATGTTAAATTACATTTTTTGTTAAATTACAGAATCTACTTACCTAAATGTTAATTAAATACCAATTAGAATAATATGTAAGATCCACATGTATACTACATTTCAATGTAATCTATCAATATTTTTAATTTTTTTTTTTATTGTTCAATAACACATTAATAAATTATTACAACTTTTACCCAGAGTGCAAAAAATTACAAATTACTTAAATAATTTTACCACCTAAACTTATTTTCTTAAATAAAAAAAATGAAATATCATGTAAAATACTCAATATTATGGTAATAATTAATAGTAAATAGTCATAATTTTAATAAATAATTTAGTGCTTAAATACACATGACATAAAATCTTAACAAGAAATTTCAAATTAAATATCAAACATGAATTGAACAAATATGTGTCCGAAAATATGAGCACATTAAAATAATGTTAACTATCATTACAAAGTGGAATAACATAATATATAATATTGTCAAATATAACTTAGGTACCTAATTATATTACGCATTTTATGATAATATCCAAAAACTTTGACTCATAGTATTGTTATATTAGCCACTTTAAGTTGACTTTAACACATTTTAACACTTCTTATCAGCTTGTGTTGACAATATTCTAATGCCTTATAATCCAGCTAATGGAAACATTAACGAATGTTTAACATGTTTTATAAAATACGTATACTTCATTCTCAATGCCTATACAACGAAATGTTAGCTACATACACGCCCACTATAAAATGTATTTTTGATAAAGTTAATAAGATCATAATATTATTATACAAGTATACCTATATAAATATTTACCATTTATGATACTTACATAATGTATCTATTACTTATATACCTGTTTATATAACCAAGTACTATGTACATGCTAGTCATAAACATACGTGTATGTAGGTATACATACCTTCTTACACAATATACGATTTACATAAATAATGTTATACTTATACTAGTTTATACTAGTTAAAATCGTATCAATTTTGACGTTGTAATTTGTTATTATTATTATTATAATATGATTTGAATAATATGAAGTTGAGTTTAAATTCAATTTTCTTATTCTGATAAGCACTACAAATTCTCATAAAATTAAATTTTTGGAACAACATGTTTTTGAGTGTCATCAAATATCCATATTTAATCTAATTGTGTATGATTTATAGTAATAGTTATATATATATATATATATATATATATATATATATATATATATATATATATATATATACAGTGGATTCCGCTTAATGTGGGCACCGGTTAATATGGGCATCCGCTTATTGTGGGCAAACAGATCTGGTCCCAATACAAATGTATATTGACAATGTTAAATCTAACCTCGTAATATGGGCACTCGATTCGGTTAATGTGGGTAATTTTATTTTATTATAGTGTTAGAATATACGCATATGTATTTAAAAACGACTATTTTAATCGGGTTTCGTCGTATCTATGAGATTGTGTTTATCGAAAATAATAAAAATCATTATGCCATTTAAACCATATAACATTTAATTTATACAGTAATTATTTCACATTTTTTTCAATTATACGATAAACCTTTTTTATATTATAATTTTTTAGGTAATTTCGGTTTTTATGGGCAACCGCTTATTATGGGCAAACAGGGGTGGTCCCCTTGTGCCCACATTAAGCGGAATCCACTGTATATATATATAATATATATATATATATATATATATATATATATATATATATATATATATATATATATATATATTTATTTATTTAAAAAGCATTGCAATTTAAAATATATTCATAAAGGAATTGTTGAAATTTTCGAGTTGTAAGGGTCATTATTTTAAAGTTTAAACAATATAGTATGTAACTAAAACCAATTTTATAAATTGCTCATAAATTATAAATTATTGTTTACATTCAACATTTTTCGTTAAATTTTTAAAAATTTAGAAAATAAAGTAGTAAAAGTATCAAACTTAGTAGATAAAAATTAAGATTTCTACGAAGTTATTATTCAGCCCAGGCATTTTATTTGGAAAAATGTCTTTTTGAAAAATTACAAATTACATCGTTATAAAAATTATAATACTCTATCAATGCTCAAAATCTAAAAAATAGTCATTATATAAATTATACGAATGGGAATCATTAATGGGTAATAATTAAAATGATCACCAATCATTTTCACTGACAAAAATATAAGGTTTAAAAACATTTTTATTTCTATTAATTAGGTAGTTTTTTTAATTTTTTGTGTTCTGAACTACAGTAAATGACTTTTATTACAGGTAAAAACTGGAAAATAAGACAAATTTGGTATGTTAAAACATATTTCATATTTTGTTTCAAAAAACTTTTTCTTATTATAGATTTTTTGGACACCCTTTTTAAATTTTAATGCAAATATATAATATTTCTGCCAAAAAAATTTAAATGGATATATAAATTTTAAATATCTACCGCGTATTAGTAAAGTATAATACATGAAAAATAAAGGGATTTAAATGCTTAATATATTCCACATAGAAAAAAAAGCATTAATTTATACAAAATGTAAAGAATTTTAAATGTCGCTTTATGTTCGACTAAATTTGGAACAAATTGAAAAACACATGTAAAAAAAAAATACAAGCAAAATAATATATTTGTGAACATATTTTTAATAACATTTAAATACCAATGCTTTTCATATTTTACTACATTTAAAAAAAATTACCATTTTGAATAACTGTTATACTGTACAATAAATTGAATTTCTATTGCAAAAAGCAAAATTAGTATGTTGTTATAAAAACGTAAAAATCTATTCTCCTCAATTAATATAATTGTTAGTAATCATTTTATCAACTGCTTAAATAAATACTTAAAAAATGCAGATAACACACAAATACACAAGTTTAGACATTAAAATAATTATTAATGTTTGAATATCAATAGTAAAAACTACTTTTATAAAATAAGTTTTATTTGGAAGATGTGAATATTATCGATACTGAGATATTTTACTTTAATTTAGATTCTATAATTTCCTACGCAATTTTTTTTTTTTTTTTTTTTATCTGAACATAAATTATACCTTGAGATACAAACTTCGTTAAAATAAAGTCTTAATGTATCATCCCTACAGAAACCAAGTTTTCTAAAATACGAACGCATATTACTTAATTTATTTATCTCTTTGCCCTCATCTAAGTTTTATGGTAAGTGTAATGCCAATGCTAAATATTTCATTTAGACGTAATATGTGGAATGTATAAATAAAAAGTTCTATCTAGACGTTACTTAGAATAAGTCATTCGTTGAATTTCTTATTTATTTCTCTGAAAATGAGTATAAGCTATTGGAAAATTTCAAAAACACGATGAACTGTACATAATGATGGGCGATTCTCTGAAACGCAATTTAAAGGATATTCTTGCTAATGCGTGAACATTTGCATTAAATCCAATCTTTATTCAGCTTTGTCTCTCTGAATATAATGTTTCATCATTACTTTTAAATTCAAATAAAAATAGGTTGTTATCTTGCAGTGAAACGATTTATGCATTTATGTAAATATTTTATCAAGATATGCTTCAAATGATCTCTTAAAATAATTTGTGCCTTCTTAAGTACTACTTTTACTTTTAAATTAAGCAGATATAAATTAATCATGCAAGTTGTAATTTGCTTTTATCAAACACATTAAACGTTGATAAATAATAAAATTTGTATTCTAACGTACAAATTAGATAACAAAAATAACTATAGCTAATTTGAGTTGAGCAAAATAACAACAATTTGTTGAATTGATTGAAATGCATAATATGTTTAATTTATTAAAAAAACTGAATAATATATTCTTGAATTATACTGCCATTATATGATGGCAGTCCGGAAAGTAAGTTCCGCTTTAGTATAAAAAAATATTCAATGGATTTACAGACTTTTTAATATATATATCTTACAGAGCATACATTAAAATATTTTTCTACATAATTTCCACCAACATTTAAACACTTGTCGTACAAATCGTATAAAGAAGTTTTTCAATTCCCACTGAATGAAATTCGGCCGCCTGTGACCTTACCTAACCTAACCTCTTATATCATATTAATACTATAGGGACATTGATAGTTAACTTTAATAGATAATATACAACATTAAATCATATAAAAATCTAAGTATTTGCATAATCACTAAGTCGTTTTTATCAATTTCGAAGTATAAATTTTAATCTTTTCAACTTAATAATTTTAGACATTCAATTCCTTTAAATGGTAAATGTTTTATATTATATTGACGAGTTTTTATTATAGATTTATTCATTTGTGTTCATTTATATTTGTATTTGTGTCAGTCTTTCATTCTATTGAAATTATTCTAAATCTACGGTAACTAATGGAAGTTTTAACTACATCAATTATTGAAGGTTATGTAAAAATGCACAAGGGACTTAAAAATGATTTTTCGTTGAACTTTTTAAATGGAAAATTAATAAATATATCTATAAATATACTTTATCATCAATTTGTAGGTATTTTTATGATTTAAAATGAATAGAAAAATATTTAAGCGTATAAACTTTTGCAGACATTTAAAAAGAAATAATTTTGACTAAAATAAAATTCCAAAGCTTTTATTGAAATGGAATTTGTTAAGATAATTGGGAAATTCAGCACTTTTTTAAGTTGTAATTTTTATTATTAAATGTTTGCATATTTTTTTTTAATTAAATTTTAATTTGAAATACGAATATTTAATATAACTAAGAAAAGAAAATTAAAATGATGACACTAATTTGGACATTTTCCTTGGTATTTTTCAAAGACTGCGCCATTTTTTACGCTTATCAAGCTTAAATCACTATCTAAATACATCAAAAAATTGGCGTACTAATAGTATTAGTTTGTACAAGAAATTCATAAAGATTACGTTATTGACATGAAATTATTTGATGTTTAAATAAATTAGTCATGGTGAAAATAGTTTAGGTCTTGTTCGAATTGTACACCGACGAAGAATGAACTTAAATAAAATAATATAACAATTTAAGTCCTAGTGAAAAAATAAATTTTCAATTTATAGATAACGATCATGATTATCGATCTAGAATTTACAATCATCATTTTCATCAAAAGTTAGGCAAAGTCCAATTGCATTACAATATACAAAGTTATAAAATAAGAGGAAACACCTTTAATAATAAACATCATTACGAACCACGGATGTTGCGTGGAAAACAGATACCAAGGATAAAAAAGCATATGTGTGAGACACAATACGACAAACCTGAAAGAAACGTAATTAAAACAATTAAGACAGAGTATACAATAAAATAATATACTTTAGCACGTGATTTCATCCGTGATGCAATATTGTGATATTTACAGATGGTAGACAATATTAATAAATCGTTAGGAAGGGACACATTTACATCAACATTATTAATAAATAACAAATTAAGAAAATTAATAAAATATTATATTTTATTACGATCAGATCAACTAATCACGACAATTTTACATTTTTGTATTATAATTTACATATTAAACCAACTATTGAAAATCTGGCAAGATAAACTTAACACAAAATCTTAACTACGACCACTATATATCACACACAGGATTATGATCACGAGCGTAATCTGCACCATATTAAAGCAGCTGTATCTTCTACATTAGTAAATGTGTCGAATGGCGTACAACACATTTACTAATGTATCAAATATACCAAATGATTACAAAACGACCTGTAAAAGAAGTCTATTCAGGAGTGTCAATCAAGACACTCAACAATATTATTATTATCAGAACCCACACTTCTCTCAATAACGTTTTTGTTAAATATATTTTATATTTTTAACGGTTTTTACATACATGTTAATTCAAAAAACTGTGCATCAACTCAATCCGAGTTTATTATAATATTATTAATCTTCTCCCTGAGTAAAACTGTGGCGGACAAGGTGTAATTTAGACTAGTTCATTGCGATTACTTGATTACTTAGATAATTTCTAGTATAAGTAGAAACTTTTACTTTTATTCACTAATAAGAACACGAGTTTTATCGGCTTAAACATAAGTATGAATCTATACTTTTGTTAGACGTTTATTTCCATACACTTGATTACCAAACAAATACTTGATTATTTAGCACTTAAATACGACAAATATTAACCTTCTCGTTTGATAACTAATTGGGTTCTTAGTGTAAAATTTACACATTACAAAAATAAATACACTGTAAAACTATTAAATGATTTGTTTACGTATGTCTATTATTCGTATAACATATCTTTGCACTGTACTTTATTTAATTATGTAATTCTTAAATAGTGGAGATACTTATTTCCTTATGTGGAAAAGATGTTTGAATATTGATTTCATATTTCAAAATACATTTGAGATTAAAAGTTCAAACATACATATGTGTTCACTGAACAAATAAACCAAAAATATTTTACAAAAATGTAGTAGTTTTGTCAATAATTTATTACATTTTCAATATAGAAATGAGTACTTTTACTTTTATTGATTCAATATTAAATATGCACACCTACGTCCCATTCATATAAATCATATTAATTATTCATACAACACAACACGTATGCTTTGATAATATTTAAATCATATAGGTATTTATTATATAAATAACATATTTCCATATTTCCATTATATATATATATTTAAATAATTAATGTTTTGTGTTTCAGCAATTGTGATATTTGATCATTTTTTCATCACTCCACTATATGCCTTACAAATTAACGAACAGAATAATGCAATAAAACGATCACCAATTTCTTCATTTCAAAAACTTGTAAGTAGTATGAAAATATTATTAATATTTTATTTATTTCAGATTACATTAAATAAAATGTATTAAAAAGAAATGTATGCAGTTTATAGTTCTAATTTACTACAAATGTATGCCCGCTTGTGAAGTTATTCATCTTAATATACGTATATACTATATATATATAATTATGCCATTCCGAGTGTAATTTAACCATACGCAATTTTATAAGCTTCCACCATTTCCCGAATTTCGGTTCTCCAATTGTCTTAAAACTAAATAAGATTTTATAATCTACATAACATTGGTTAATTCCAATTCAATTTTAGATTTCTGAAGTTAATAGTGAAGAGTCACAAAAAGTAAAAATACACTAAATTGAAAAATAATTAAATGTTATTCAAAGTATTTTTATTTTATTTTTTATTTTTTGGATACTTCACGGCATTTTTCATAACAATTTAAACTAATTCATCGGAGGATAAAATACTATTGAATTTACCTATACATTATAATATTGAGTAAAAAGTTTTTATGTAGTAAAATAGAAAATATCAATAGCAGACATTTTTTTTTTAATTTACTTTCTGTACTCATAGAATTTTCTAAAAAATTGACCATACTAAAATTTTAATGAGGTCATGAAAAAATTTTATCAATAATTCAATATCTAAATCGAGAAGTCTACTTCAAAAATCGCTAAAAATAATGAAAAATTAATGAAAAATAAATTAATTAAATTTATCGATTTTAGCTTAAATATGTTCTCATTGTAAAAAAAATATGAAACATATTTGACAAATTATTAACATTTTAATTAGAAAATATGTATTTATGTTATTTAATATGAAATATGTCAATCGCTTTTTGTTTTGTATTTTTAGAGACGTTCGCAGGATGAAAATCTCATAGATCCTGTGTCGAATGCAGACGACGAAACTCAGAGGTCAATTCGAAAAAGTGCTGTTCAGTTTAACAAAGCTGACACTACAACAAGTAAGAAATATTTATATGACCGATATAAAAATTGCAATCATTATACAATATATGTTTTATAACAAAGAATAGTTTTAAATATTTTTAATCTCTTAATGTTTTTGTTGGGAATATAGAATATAGATTACATTTTAAGTTATAAATTATTTTACTGCCAATGTTATAATAAGGATGCATTTTTCACTGTAGTATCACATGGTATCACGAATAAATATAGATTACTTACCAGTGTAAAAAATATAAAATATTCATTTCCAGCCACCCAACCAAGCAATATTGTTGCGTCTCTTTTTCGACTAAACGAAGAAGAAGGTACTACTTGCATTCTATTGAGGGTAGATGCTGTTATAGAAGTAAAATTTAAAACCAAATTGGGTTCTGATGATGTGAGTGTCAAATTCAATACATTTTCATAAAAAATAGTACCTCATATATTACCTGTGTATACTATTTTTACAGCAAACTGATCTGTATGTACCGGACGACGCAGATGTGAGTGGGGATTGCAGTAACGAAGATGATGCGACACTAATTCTTAAATGGAAGAATTTCGTCTTTACATGGTATTTCACAAAGGTAAAAAATATTGACTTAACTCATATTTAGATTGAAACGTAAAATGTAAGTTAAGTAGTAAAAATATTAAAATAAAACATAATAACATTTTGAATACGTAATTAAATCCAAATTCCAACATATAAATTAATAAAATAGTCATTGATGCTCACTATAGTGAACTAAAACCCTTGTTTGATCTTATTATTATTTGCTTTTTTTATATTTACCATGTTATGTATTTATCTTTCTATAATATTTCAAAGTTAAAACAAAAATTAACTGTGCAAAATATATCAAAATAGTTCACGTGGAATTCATAAACTTATTTTATATTTTCAGTTAAAAGTTTAATGGATTCAATACCTTTAAAATTATCATCATATTATAATTAAATATGAGATATAATGATCTTAAATAAATTTAAATATAAGTGAAACTAAAAATTGTAATTTATGTGGGCAGTAAACAAACTATTATATGATTGTGTAAGAACTATGACTGTGTAAGAAGAATGAAAATATTCAAAATAATATATGGAACTTATACGATAATTAGCATCGTTCTTTATCTACCTGCATATAATGATGATTAATTAAAATCATCATTTTCCACTTTTATCAATTTTTTACCTAAAATGTAAATACATAAACAAAAAAAGTAAACGTAATTTAAAAAAATGTGTGTTAAACTAACAATGTAAAAATTAAAATTATTTCTCAAGTAGGTAGTTGAACTTGAATCATTTTTCATTCACAACATTACATTAACTATGATATTAAGATTATCTTTGATGAATTATTAAAAGTTTTTTTCAGTTTTCTACTGTCATCACATTACTAAATATAATTTCTGTCCATTGAATATACTTAGTGTCAAAAGTTTATAATTTAATCTTTAACTATAGTTTATTTCATATAACTTTAACTGTGGTGAAATTTGATTTATGAATAATATAAAATGACCCAAAATATTTTAATTTAACTATTTTGATACATTTTATTAATTTAATTACACCTATATTTTACATTTCATAAAGTTTTAATTAAATAAATGTACAAATTTATACAGATACTGATATAAATACAACTTAAAATAAATATAGAAGTTGTTTTTTTTTTTTAATGAGCAATTTTTTTAGATTATCTTTGTTAAATTTTATAATTGAATAATAAAGCAAATGATTCCTACGTTATAGAAATAAACATATAAGCGATAAAAATAAATTATAAAATATCCAAAAATACGTTGTAATATTTAGATTTGTTACAAAATATTATAAAAAATCAAAGTAGATTGAAAAACGTAAATACTGAAAAAATTACATATCCATGCTAATTAATTTAAAAAGTTCATAAAGACGTCGGAATATTGAAAATAATCTCAAAGCAATTTTTTCTATTGAAAACGAATTAACTTGAATTTTGTTTTTTATCATTTTAGACTCTTGGAGGAGAAAGATGGTTTGTGAAGGCATTAGAGCTTGAAATCAACACGGCTGACAAACACTTTGATCACATTAAAACCAAAGGTAATTTAATTTATTTTTTATTTAATTATTTGATAAAAAAATAGTTTTTTTATTGACAATTACTTGTATTTATTATTATTATTATTATTATTATTTTTATCAATTTTTTTTTGTTTTTTTTTTTAATTTAAAATCGTTACTTACTACTTCGAAACTATGAAAAACAATGAAAGAAATCATAACCTAAATTTAGAATATTATTAATATGCATTATTATTACATTTTGAGATAATAAATTTAAATCAATCGTTGACACAGTGCATAAAACTCGCACGCATAGGTGGCATATAGTTTTCTACCTACTGCAGGAAATACATGAACATTATTGTATTGATTATACATGCATAATGTGACACGGATAAAGAGTTACCACTATACTAACCTACTCGATACACTTCAGTTAACAGTGTTTTCATTATAACATACATGAATTCGTATCATGTCTAAAAACGAATGTAATATTAAATTAAGTACACTTAATAAAGTTATACTCGCATAAATAGTGAATATAATAAATACTCTAAACAATGCATTTCAGTTGTAGACTAATGCCGAGCGCGTATTTAAATACGAAATTCTGATGTACTCGTAGTAACGAATGACATTTATACGCGGAATATTTTCACGTAACCATACGAAAAACGTATTACTCTTTATTATTAGACAATTTTTAGTCAGATTTCAATTAGGACGCTCTGAATGGATTATGCATGTGTAACTTTGTTATGGCTATAACTGCCTTTTTATCTGAGACTTAAGCTCAATGCGTTGTTCAAAAAGGTTTATCTCAGTACGGTCATTTTATCCAGTCCACAATGAACGGCCGTCATACAACTATTTAACAAAAATAAAAATAAATAAATCATTTTACCAGAAAATGTACATGGATTCCTAACCATAACAAAGAATACGTAAAAAAAATTAAACATATCATATGTATTTATTTGTAATGGGTAAATTATAAAAAAACAAAACTACATTATTTAACGTAGAAATATTTATAAAATAAATTCGGTGCCTATGTTAGAAAATGCCGACAACAATATTAAATAATTGGTTGGGTAAATAACTACCCGTTCGTGAATTTTGCCAATTTTTCTCTGTTATTTTTTCATTTTGATAGTCAAATCTTCATCATAAATCATCTATTGTATTTGTTCATTCGTAAAAATATATATTGTGTTATATTATTTTTGTTCATTTACAATGCTATACATCAAAATGAACTGTAACACGGCGTACTGTATAGACAATTTAAGGCCATGTATGCATAGGTGTAGATACGAGTGTATTGTTCAATGTAAATAAAAATCAGTCAAGTCACCGATTCAAACGTTGGAACACTCGACTTTTTCCGCTTCAATCGCACTAGAAACTGTTCATTACCAAAATTTCAATGTAACCATTATTACTGGACAAAGCACGTACTACATACCCGTTCACTTAAATTATGTTAATAGAAAAGATTATGAAAATGACCTCAAACATAAATAGATAATTTTTCAGTGAATTAAGTCTTCATTTTATACATCGAAATTGTATTTTATGGTTTTTTTTCTCATGAAAAAAAATATTCATTTTTATACATGAATATTATTCCAATGTATAAATAATGTAAACTGTGTAGGACTCTTTGAGTTTTCTACATCACAATACATAAAAAAATATAATAAGAAAGGAAAACGCGCGAAACAGCACAACATTGTAAAAATAATAACACCTCCACTCAGTTTAGACTAACTGTTTCCGTGCCGTTAAATAATTCGCCGGAGAAGTCACGTTTTACGATAGCTACTTAACAATAGTTATTAAATTGTACTTTATTTGTATCAGTTAAGTATGAAATGATTTTATTATAACCACCTTCTTTGTACCTTTATGCATATTAAAACACCGCTAAAAAGCCGAAAGGGTAATTTTGTTTGGCAACAAATTTACTACTAATAATCATCATAACAATGTCAAGCTATATAAAGCTGAACATCGTTAGAGTATAATATACGTAGAGAGGTTTATTATTACAATGATGGTTCATATTATGTGAATCTTTGCTGGCGTTTTATTACATTACAGTGCAGCGTTTAGATATAAATACTCTTGATGTCGAAAAGAGCGATGTTATACTTATGTAAAAGGCTCTCAATAGTGAACTCAGTATTATGACTTTCGTGAGCCAACTAAAATATTTATATTCATAATTAAATTATGAACATTTTACTGATGAGAACTTCGATAAATTGAAAAAATTCAATATTTTCATCTCAGTATATTATTGTTTATTTTTACACTTATTTAACAGTTTTTGATGACATATTATGCAATTATACTTTTGAACTAAATTATATCCAAAGACATAAAAAAATGAATTAAATTTCAATATATTAATTTATCGATAAACAATAAAAACCAATTAAAAATAAATAATTATAATTCATTGGATATTACTTAGATTACTTACTAAATAAGAAAAAAATCTCTAAAATGCCATTTTCAAATAAATTAACTGAATTTATCACACTCTTAGATAATCGTTGCAGTCTCAGAAAAATATGCATGTGTTTATCTAATTTATAAATATGTACTGTGTGTATAATATAAATACTGTTAGTAAGATAATCATGTAAGACATTTGAGTTAAAAACTATTTTGAAGTAAGAAACTTTTCATTAATACTACTTAATCTTCGATTTGTATTTTTTCATATAAAAATTTCAATAAAATAATACAAATAATACATGCCATGTTTTACAATATCTTGGTGTGCATCTGAGTATATAAATTTTGATATCATAACTGCATAGCACTCAATTCGCCTGATCAACTAACTAAGTCGTTTCCCAGTTTTATAATGCTCTATATTCAAGTTCAATAATAATGTAGACGAAATATGCTAACAAAAGAAATATGAAAGACATTGAATTATACTCTCACCCTCCAAATAGCCAAGTGTCTGCCCGTAGGTTAGAGCTGCAAAAGAATCATTGTTGTTCTGATTAAGTATTTCTTTCTTAAGAGAAAACGTTTTTAATTCACTTCGTTCTTTTTTTTTCTCATTTCTTTGTGTATTCTTATCCGCAAGTTTGCCACAACTACTGTCCATCTTTCCGTAAGAATCCATTATTTACTGTCCCCTTTTCTTCGGTGGGCGGAAATTCAATTACGCTATCATTTTCCTTTTGATATTATTATTAGCGCTTTCGGTCCCCTGGTCATTTTCCGCAGTTTTTCCGGTAATATGCAAGTCCATCTGAAAACGTTGATCGAGCTAAACTCTTTCCTACACTTAATTTGATTTTATTATTATTCATTCGACTGGACTTTTATAATCCACGTTTTTTAAGGGTTTGCCTGGAATGACGTGAAATTAAAACAGTCCCGGAACAACCACAGAATAAAAGCGAGGTTTTAGCTGTATTACAAATTTCTTTAATGAAAATAAGCGTGGACATACAGTTGAACAATTTTTGCACCCACGTCAACATACAATATACCACGAAATCCTTTAACGTGTTTATTAGTTTTTACAGTAATATTTCCTCCCTAGTTTTCCTTCATTTTTTTTTTTTATTCCTTAAAAGCAAAAATACAATTGTAATTTTATGGTATGTTTTTAATTTGTTGAACAATATACAAAGTTTTGATATTGAAATAACATAATATTTGAATTTTTTTTTTTTGTTTTTGTTTTTTTTAGTTCAGCATTCACATTTGATATTTTTATACAAAATTTACCACTTAAACTTAAAGGTGGTTTAATTAGTTTTTTTAGCAACAAAATTTAAATAAACACATAAATCATAGACCCAATGAGTATATGTCAAGAATCATAGTATATAATCCTATTATACTCATTTATTTTAGATGATCAATCTGAATAGTGTCAACCTTTATGCTTTATTTTCGGACTCAATAAAAGTTGAATATATTTTAATATTACTTAGTAATGCATTCGCCATTTAAAACTTTCGATTAAATCAATAAATTAATAATAAACAGTTTAATTTACATTCATAATTGTTTTTAAGTAATCAAAAATTTAAATTTATTAAATAAAAATAATTTTTTCAATTTGAATGATTTAACTGTTATAAAGAGAATTAATATAACCTCGGTTTTTTACCTATTTTTTCTAGTCGAATAAATAATTTATATTATAAGTATTTTGAAGAATATAAAATTTAACAATAAAATAAAAAATTAAACTTATAAATATTTTTTTAACCGTATTTTGATTTATTATAATACATAAATTGAAACAAACAATTTTTATGCAGAGTTATTTTGTTTTTGGTGTAGTGAATAATTTGTTTTAAATATGAATATATTTTTACATCGAAAAAACATTCTTGAAATCTATGTCAGATCCACGTAGGTTAAAAATTTCCATTGGCCTATACTAAAATTACTATTTTCTTATTGTATTATTGATAAAAAAATGATCATGAATTTTAATTTATTTTAACTAGTATTTGCTAGCATCAATTTTTAAGAAAAGAAACAATTCTCTAAATTTCATGATATCTGACGATACAACTTTTGAAAATATTTAAAGATAAATTATTACACTTAAAATTATTCATTAAATGTATTTTAAAATTATTTGTTTTTAACAAGAAGAATAAATATAACGTATGTTAAATGTATGATATTTATCTTGATAAATTCTTATAAAAATGAATATTCTCTTTGTTTTTTTTTTTATGTATTTAAACAATATTTAGTTTTTGTGTGTTGTAAAATTTTAATTTTAGGATTAAGTTGTCTAAAGCTTTTCATCAAAAAAACAATCATATTATCCAATTTTCTGTACAAATATAATACTCTAAATTTAAATAAAAATTGTAAACAAAAAAAAAAAGAATGATCAATTTATATTCTTCAAAGAAAAATAGAATTTTTTCTTATGTACTTATATAAATGAGATGTATTCAACTCAATTTATATTTAATACGCAGAAAACTATAAACAATGAGCCTATGAAAAGTTTACTATCTATGGATAAGTCTAGTAAAACATGAATAAATATAAATTTATAATTTTGTATTGATACTTGGCCTAATAATTTAAAAATTTAACTCATAAAAAGTTATTGGACTTCAAAGTTTAGTTCATCAATATTTTTCACATCAATAATTTTCAGTGAAATCAATAATAATAAAAACATATAGCAAACTTTTTTTTTATATTTTTACCATACAAATACTGTATATTTTTGGAACGTGAAAAATAACTTGAAAAAAGTGAAAATTATTTATTTTAAATATCAACAAATTTTTGTTTTAGATCAATTTGCAAAGATTCTAGATAGCATGACATATTTTTCATTTAAAATGCATATAATTTATTTCTTCTCCTCAGATAATTTAAAAAATATATGTATATAACTATTATTTCTTATTAAACTTATGAATCTCAGAACTAGTCACAAATGATTTAGATATCAATGGAAATAAATTGAAATGTTTATAAAAATGGTAGAATAATACTAAATTCCCCGAAATATTAACTTTATTCTGATTTTGTGCAAAAAAAAAAAATCATAAAGAAAAATACAATTTTCACAAAATACTTTTTGATTATTCATGTCAAACTATCAACATTTACCAAGACATTAAAATGGTAGTACAAACATTTTTGACCTGAAACTTGACAATGAACCATATTTATATATTGAATTCGAGAATATCTATTTTTGATTAATTTTATAGGATATTGATGAAAAACCCACGCAAAGCGTCACTACACAGATTTCTTTTAACATTTTATTTTTTAATGATAGTCAATTACAATACCAAAATAGTATATCATACAAATTTCGCACATTTCGGTTCGCCTTGCTATTAATAAAAAATTAATAACGTGCTAAAATTCTACTCAGTCGAGTTTTGAATCATATTATTAATTCACTGTTTACTGTTTATGATAGTAATTACAGTGACAATATCAAACAGTATTCAAAAAAGTTGTTCATGACGTGCGTTTTTACATAAATAATATTATTTGGTATATCTGAATAATTGCATTAATGTATTCAAAGGAATGGAGTTATCTATTAATAGAACGGATACTGCATGCACAGTGCATATTCAATTACCGTTGATAGCGAAAAATTTTACATTTAATTTTGTTGAATTTTCAGATAAAATCGTACGCCTGTCAACGGTATCCAGTTATGGCACATTGCTATTTATGACACCAGTTGGACAGTCATATTCGTGTCAAAAAGAAATAAGTGTTGTACTAAGTGATCAAAACGTACCTACGATGAAAGGATACGTGTTACTTCGAGCATTCACTGTGCAGCCGTTTATATTCAAAAATAATGAATTCGGACCAGGTAAAATTATACGTATTTATTGATCGAATTCTAATTATAAAAATGTATATTGTTTGTAAATAATTCCTAGATCATTCAACAATAAAAAGATTTTTTTTTAGTAAATTATGCAAAATCGTTTCAGTATCACTGAAAACTCTTTAATAGCATTAAAATACCCAAGCGATTTATTCAACTAAATAAAAATTGTATTTTAATTTTTCTTGAAAAAAGAACACATAGTTTTATAGCACTTCGTTTTCTCTAAAAAAATGCAAACTGAATTAATCACAATATTTGACCTCTGTTGAGTTAACGACTTAAATTTTAATATCAAACTTCACGTAAATGGCTAATTACAACATTCTATGAATACAATATTTCTATTACAGGTAAACACGTAAATCCTTGACTGTAGAAATTAAAATATTAAAAATACAACCGTGAAGCTCTTTCAACATTATTATTGTTTCTTAACGAACAACGATAGCAAGTTTACTAAGTTGTTTGAAATTTTTTTGAACGTTAAAAAAAATTATCTAAGATTTTGTTCAACATAACATCTCTATTTTCATGCCCATTAAGTAAAATATTTTTTGGCTCTCCGACAGATCACAATATACACTATAATATCATAATACGAAATCTTTATGTTTCTGTTTGTATGTAAATTGTAAATTACTTGAATGATCTTATCTTGTTGAACCTATTACTCCATAATGGTGCTTCCTACTCATTATGTTTGAAAAATAGTTTACTTTTTCAATTTTAACATTATCTAAATGTGATTTTGAATCATTTCACCACTATAAAGACCATATAAGTTAATTTAAAATTCTAAAAAGTAACAATGAAGTCTAGACATGAAAAAATGAAAAGATTTCGAAATCACAAATTATAAGAGACATAATAATCTCAGTATAATAATGTCTGAAACATAAAAAAACCTATTCACACATTCCTATACCCATTTTAAAACCTTATATAGTCTTAGCTGTGTATGGGTTCTCAACACTCATAACTGCTACAAAATACTCAATATACTCCTTGAATTCAAACTAATTGAAAACCTTTCATGGTACTAAATTTTAATTATTGTGTTGATAGATATGACTGAAAAGATAAAAATCACGATTTTTTTCTGAGGTAAATTTTTCAGAGTACGTAAAGAAATGGGAAAAAAAAGATGATTGATCGAGATTTCATACATTTCATTTGATATTTTATAAAGTTACGGAATATATGAGAAGTAGTTAATATCATTTTAACTGAACAATTTCAGTCTTTCACAAAATTGATTATTTTCATTTAATAATAATACTTACAATAAATTACGTATTTTTCGATGAAACATTTTAAAATACTGATTACATTTTTTTTTATATAAAACTAATGATAATTTGAAAATTTCAAAAGATAAATTAAAGAGTACCTAATTATCGTTAGCCGTTTCGATTAGCCTTATATAGAACCAGAGTTTGTAATAAATTTTGACAATATATATGATGGTTGTGGTTAACATTGTGTACACTAAAACCGTCCTTCTAAATTCAATAGTCATATTACGTCCACACAATTTTTTACTTTCTACAAACACCTTATTTTATATTTATTGATGTAATTGTTGATTTTATTTACTTTACTTAATGTTATAGGGAACCAAATATTATTTTCAAAATTATAAATAAAATATAAAACCATAATGTTGTTTTCTAATAATATGTACTTATAAAAAACCCAGTGATTTTCAAAATATTAGAGATAATTTGTACTTCTAAAATAAAGTTATAACAATAACTATTAGACTTCAATGAACTAACTTAACGTTCATCGTCAGTATCAAGAATTAAAAATCGATAATCTACGAGTATCCAACCAAATATTTTCACCGAAACATGTATGACAGTCAATAAAAATATTTTGCTCAATTCGGTTTTATTTAACTGCTACCGTCGGGAATAGTTAAATTGACATCGGCCAATCAATTGTTTCAATGATCCCCGACTTGAACCTAACATATTTGACGATAATCATCCGTAGTTTCTGTGTAACAGTAACATTGTTCCATCAAACGTATTTTAGATAATACAGTCGTCTGCAATTGAATAATACTCAAACCGCACGCAAATGTTATGCACCGCGGTATATATTATATTTTAATAATAATACGTGGACTTTGAAATTCATCTCGATGTTTTTTTCGACTTAATTAAAATGTATCAACGTGACATTTTTATTTAGCCATAAACTCCACGTTTGTCGGGTACCGTCCGTGTAACATACGACAAATGCTCAGGAAAAAAAATCGTTTGTTTCACAATACTCATTGCGTGCGTTATTCGATGTTTCAGCTTACCAGTGTTCGTCGATCGGTGCGGGAGCCATGCGTAACGAAACGGTACCGTTCATATTCGGCATCACACTGGCAGCCGTGGCCATACTCACGGTCGGTGGATATGCAGTGTTCAGACATTTCAAAATCAAGAAAGTCCAGTACGACACAATGGAATAAATTACTCTTGACTTAGGAACTGTAGACATGACTAAACTTCTGTGGTTTTTGTTTTGATTATTATTATTATTATTATTATTATTATTATTAATCGTCTCCATCAATTTTTATCGACGCAGCAAT
This sequence comes from Therioaphis trifolii, assembly GCA_027580255.1. Lineage (NCBI taxonomy): Eukaryota > Metazoa > Arthropoda > Insecta > Hemiptera > Aphididae > Therioaphis > Therioaphis trifolii. The sequence goes on from CM050405.1 coordinate 72,983,054, forward strand.
AATCACATATCTATTATTTCGTATAGTTTTCGTCATATCAACTAGACTATAATTTCATTCATAATAATAATAATAATACGAAAAACATATTTTATATTGATTGTTTTTTTTTTCTTTGTAAAATGTCTTATATGGCTGATTTTTAATGCGAGTTGAACACCGTACGCATTTATTTGTAAGAAACATAATTTTATTTGATAACAACGTACGCACTCGTAAAACACGATTTATATACATCATGATAATATCGGTAAACATTCATTTTATCGACACGCTTCACCATTAAACTAATTCATAGATTTTTCTTAACTTTATGTCCTTTTATATTAATTATTTCCTCACATTTTAGCGTGAATATTAAAAACTTAAACTACGTGTCTCAATTTTGTATTTATCTTAAGTTTTTAACTCTAATATTTTTTTTTTTTTTTAATAATACAAAATTTTAGTACTTTTTTGTACAAGGTATAAAAAAAGACAGAAATTAATTACTCTATTGTTGCATATTTTACTTGCATAATGAATCCGTAACAGTATTAAATGCATTCATATTTTATTATCTATAACTTATCGGTTTGAAATACATTAGAATACTAAGTAATATTATTTTCGACCTTTTCTGACTTAATATTATTCAGTTTTAATACTATATCATTAGGTTTAGAATCGTTTAGCTATGAATTAATTATCTCGACTTTTTTTTACATATAACAAAATCGTATTCATTTGAAAACGATATATTTTTAATATGTTTGCTTACAATATATGTATACGTTAAAACCATATAATTAAATAGATAAATCCTAATAATTGTGAATATTAGGCAATATTTTACTTCGGTAAATATTGAATTGTTTTTTCTTTTTATTAAATTCATTGAGTGTAAAGTAATTCAATTAATAGGTTACAACAGGAACTATTGTTATTCAGCATGTCAATTACATAACATTCCCTCGACTCATTGATTTGTTGTATAGTATTAAATCGCGTTACACGATTGAATTTATGTTTATAAAATGTTTTAAATTTTAAAGTAATATGTATTTTGCGGCAAAACATAATCCAATAACTATTTATTTGACATTCATACAGAATTACACCCGAGGTACAATAATATTGTCATTGCAATATTTAACAACTTCCATTTCGTTTCAACCCATAAATACGATTGTTAATACACATTTAAAGATCACAAGTAATGACTCGTACACAGGTAACAAATTACCTTCGCGTATATTAGCGGTCACTTGCACTGTAAAAATAATCAATTGCCTGATTCCAATCACGTGTACTGTATTTATGGAAAGCGATAATCTTTAACCCACAAAATAAAAAGAAAATATTAGATTTGCTTCATTATATGTATACTATGTTTCCGTTTGATCCATTCTAGCCATCATACCATATATGTATTTACTCCATTCATCATTACCAATTATTATCTAGTATTACTATCGAAATATTTAAACAAAATAAATCGATCGTTTGTTTTGATGTAAAACTACCTTTAACATAAGCTTTTCGAAAAAAAATAACCGATTCTTGGGTTATTGTACGATTGTCCATTGGAAAAAACTTTTTAGAAAATACTATATACATCTAATCAATATTTAAATTAGGTACCTTTGAAAATATTGTTACACCAGACGCGTTTGTTATAGTTCGTCTCAACCTAAACATTACTATAATAACTAAAACTATTGTTATTCATTATTATATAGTATTATAAATACATTTACAGTTATAAGATTAATGCCCATTAATGATATTGTGATTCATTCGTTTTATAGTCGCGTGGGTCGTAAATGAAGTCTAAGTGTTATAATCCGTTGTCGTTTGGAAAACATTAATGGGTCGTAGAAAAATAAATAAATTATAACAATTAATTCTTTTAAAAGAACACAAGATTTGCGTTTGTTATAAGGACCATCATTAGTATATTATTAGTTAAATCTAAAAACTACGATTCTACGTTCGTATAATAATCGAACCAAATTAAAAAGTTCATATCAGTTCTTGTACCTAACTACAACGTAGTATCATTTTTTCATTGTTTTCGTTATTTGATGTTAATCCGTTGCACATATCATTTATGTATAACATATCTGTACATGGTTATTTTTCATTCTGATTGCATTTGTCTGAACGTTAGTTTTTTTTTACATTTTATTTACTCGTGATAAATCAAAACTATGAAAATTACGTCGAGCAAACGAATTGAAAATACATCGTTTCAAACATATCACAGACATAAAATTTCAATCGTAGAACACAAACAACAGTTCAATAACGATTCCTACGAGTATAATGTTCATTTTGAACATTATATTTGACTGTTTCAAAATTATCATAATTTTCTTTGTGAGAGTGATTTTATCCGGTAATTAAAAGAAGATGGCACGGCCTGTATAAACGTTTAAATCATAGTGTAAGCTCGTTTTTGACGAACAATTATATACGATAGGTAGGAATAATTCTCGGTTTCAAAAAATCTTCTTTATCATTGTTTGATGTTGTATTATATTGTTGAAACTTTCATTGATGACCTGACGAAATAGCATGCAGAGAGAATAACAGTTATTCTCTCACAGTAACTGTGATAGAATGACGTGCAATAATAAACTTTTTTTGTAGATGTACGTTTATGATTTTGATATAATGTTTGATAGTGGTCATAAATCGTGTTCAATGTTTACTACACATTATAGGTGTTATTTTTGGCAATTACTCATAAAAATGATGTATTATATTTTGAAATCAACAGTTGCTTGAGAACAAAACAAATACAAAGTGACAATTTGGCATTTTAATATTCGCAAAAATGTAATGCAAAGTTTTAATATAATATTACCGTGCGTTAAATACCGTTGGTTCCGTTTTATAGTAACCATAATGATTGTTTAAAACCTAATTATAGTGTGGAACCATAGAAATGATCTACATATATTAATAATAACATACTTTATTCATTTTCGTAACCAAAATTGTACCAATTATTTGTCATTGCTTGAATTATATACCTACTATGTTTTAATATAACATACCCGTTATAAGAGAATATATAATTTCGAATAATCATAGTTTATATCACACAGTTAACACTCATTCACTATTACCTACAAAAGTATTTGAAATAATAAAATTGAATCATGCGTGCTTTGCATTTACAAAAACTAAATTCTTGTGTAATCCCAAAGGTGTTTTATCATTATCATTATATAATATTGTCCTATATTAGATTGTGCCTGAGACGCACAATGATTGTAATTATCACTATTTTTAATTTTTAGAAAATATGAGTACTTATCAATGTTACGGCTTAGTTGCCGTCGACATATATATTTATTAACTTATATCATATAATATTTATATATAATATAAATATGTATAAATTATATATGTGTCAACATAATACCTATATATATTTATATTATATATTATATTGTCAACGTAATGCATATCGACGTCCTCGTCTTCCAACACACATTTTAAGCGTTTTAATATTTTATGTTAAATTTATTTAATTTTTTTTTTTTTTTTTTTTGTAAATTGTAATTTAATATATTTGAGTGTCTTTCTCTCTCGTTTTACAACGATGAACCAAGTACATAATATACAATATTTATATTTATTTATTATATAATATTAGTATGTTTACATCGTTGTCATTGTAGTTTAATAGTTACTATATGTGTGTAGTCTATTTATTTAGCTAAGCCAAATTATAGTGTTATATATTACTACTATTATTATGATTATTATTATTAAAATTATTGTTTACACAAATTATTACTGTAATAATAAATTGCACATTATTAAAATGTGATTTCATCATTGTAACCTTTTAAAATATTATAAAAATAAATATTAAGGTCATAATCGTTTTCATTGACAAATTAATTTGTAACTCTGTCTACGGTAAATTAGTTTGCAAAGGTTGTTTCAGAAGTCGACCAATGAAACTTCCGGAAGATAAGGAAAAAACGTTTGTATCATATTCAAACATATAATTAAATTCATACTCCTCCGTCCCTTTGACAGAGTATTTTAAATCAAAACTATGTGACTGTAGTTATTAAATTCATTAGTTTTATGAAAAGATTTATGTAAATACGTAAATTAAAAAAAAAAATAAATAATCAAAAATATGTACCAATTCAATAGATAGTACTATATCCAACACTTTGCTTCAAATACATCGACAGTATATTTAATTTCGTTAAGTATTTAAAATTTGATATTGAGTTAGTTCAATTTTTATAAACTAATTCATTATCACAAATTAAATAATACATGTAATATTCTATATAGGTAAAATGCATAATGATTTGAATATTAAAGATTTATTTACGTATCAGAAAAATAAAATATGATAATTGGACGCGTTTTGGTGTACAGACTGTGTACCTACATGACATTCTCACATACCTATGACGCCCTGGTACCGTGTCATGGTTCATACTAGACCAGCGGTTCCTATTGTTCCTAACCTTTTAAATACGATTACCCATAAAATATAAATCAGGTTAGTTATTTATAATTAACCCTCCCCCGAAAAAATTTTGAGTAATGAAGTATTGAGGTCATAAAATTATCATTAGGATACTAATATACAATGTGTCCGGGGGGGAAGTGACCGCCCGGTGCCATATGAAAGTACACCAAAAGTTATGCAGAATCCACCTTTAAATGGGGGGTCTAACTTTATTATGTTTTAAGTTATGGGCGTTTTAATTTTTGTCTTAACAAAACAAAATCTGCCGAGAATTTTTTATGTATCTTCAAAAATATTCAACTTTTTTAAGTAATTTTTTTTTTATTTTAAAGCTGTTTTATTATGCTATCAAATGACATAACACAATTAAACCAGAAATTTACAAATTAATTAAAAAAAAATTTTAATGAATTTTTTTTTGTAAAAAATCAGCATTTTTATAAGTTAATCGAGTATGACATCAAATAATCTCCTATTTACTACAGTTTTTGTTTGTATTTTATTATTCTACTAAATAATACCTATAATTTTGTTAAATTAATTTTTTTCGTATCTCTCATAATTTCCAAGTTATACGCTGTTAAACTTGACTATTTAGGATTCTCGGAATCGTTTATCGCTCTGTGTAAGGCGATTACAAGAATATAATTTAAAACCCTAAGGCCTATTATTACATTTTGTTGCTAGTTGATCGTGTGAATGAACTCAAACAAATTGAAATTGTAATGATTTAATTAAAAACGTATTTTAATAAACACAAAGGAAAATTAATAAACATAAATAACAACACAAAAACTGTAACCTTTTCAGATCATAGATTAAGAAAATAAAAGTTATGCTTAATTAATTAAATTTTCGAAGTGTTCCCCACCTGACTGCAGACATGCTTGAACTCTTAATGAAACACTTTGTGTAGTTCTTTAAATTTCCACGCGATTTTGTCGAATTTCATTTGCTGCAATGGTAAAAATTGCAATGCTGCAATCCTAAATAGTCAAGTTTAACAGCGTATAACTTGGAAATTATGAGAGATACGAAAAAAATTAATTTAACAAAATTGTAGGTATTATTTAGTAGAATAATAAAATACAAACAAAAACTGTAGTAAATAGGAGATTATTTGATGTCATACTCGATTTACTTATAAAAATGCTGATTTTTTACAAAAAAAATTTCATTAAAATTTTTTTTAAAATTAATTTGTACATTTCTGGTTTAATTGTGTTATGTCATTTGATAGCATAATAAAACAGCTTTAAAATAAAAAAAAAATTACTTAAAAAAGTTGAATATTTTTGAAGATACATAAAAAATTCTCGGCAGATTTTGTTTTGTTAAGACAAAAATTAAAACGCCCATAACTTAAAACATAATAAAGTTAGACCCCCCATTTAAAGGTGGATTCTGCATAACTTTTGGTGTACTTTCATATGGCGCCGGGCGGTCACTTACCCCCCGGACACATTGTATATATATATATATCTATTGGAGATTCTTATTCAACCCTTGAAACTTTGTATCGTATTCCTCGATCAACCATTAGTACACATATACCAGAAGTCAATGGCGTATTTAGGGATTTTCCGCCTGTAGACACTTTCCAATGCGCCGCCTCTACTAAAATTTTTCACAAAACACATTCAAATACACAGTTTGAGAATTCGAACCTTCATTGAACGCGCGCATTTTTTCACTACCCACACACGTATTGGTTCGTGCCGTATCACGTATGCGTATAGTACCTATGTAAGTAGCTGTTTGATTTTGAGTACGCGTTTCCGGTTCGAATCGTAACTCTAAATCATAAAACTTGTAATCATTTGTAAACGAATTTCTCTAGTCGAATAATTCAAATTGATGATGTCGAATGAAAAATAATTTTTGTAATTCTGTGAAAAAAAAAATATTGCCGCCCTCCAAATTTCGCCGCTCTATGCCCGGGCCTACAGGGCCTGTACCTAAATAAGCCTCTGGCAGAAGTACTGACAGCTACCTATGTGCTCTCAAAGGATCAAACAAACGTAATTGAATATAACATTTTAATAATTTAAAAAAGTACACAAATAATTCACACATATAAAGTGAATCATTTATTGTGATTAGAATAACAAGTTATTGTCTATTTTCAGGTAGCCTACTATAAAACAAACTATTTTAAATATAAAAAAGTCACAAATTAATTCATACATAAAAATTGATTCATAACAAACCTATGAATAAAATATATAAAACATCAAAAATAACACTTGGTAATTTATTTTCAGCTTACCAACTGTAAAACTTAAACAACTTTAAATATATAAATGTTATTAACTATTAAGCCAATCACCTATTCAAGGTGAAAATCAATTTTAATTATTGTTCATTGCGTTGTTATAAAATACATTTGGAGACTGAAAAATGTAACGCGTTCTCAGAATATTAGAAATCGTTGAAACAAGTTTTTGTTGAATAGAGTTTCATAACCCAGCAAACAACAGGACATTTAGGTACCTACATCCAAGAATTTCTTAGTTTAATAAAAATTTTCAAGCATTGACTTTATTAATATAGATATATGATTTTGATTAGTAAAACACTGACAATATGAATTAATAATAATAATATATTGTAGTAAATAGCGATCATTATGTTTTAATGTACTGATATTTTTATTTCTCGGCCATTAATAAGGGCTTTACATCAAGCACCTTAAAAAGCAATTACCAGTGTTTATTTTTTATACATACACTAAGTTATGTGATTTTTTAAAATGATGTGAACAAAACTGTATATATTTTTTAACATTTTTTTAAATAAAATTATTGTCATGTAAACTGTTATATGGTAGGTGTAATTGTGTTGATGTAGGTACAAACAATAATATTATATTTTGTAACATAAATTGTCCAGTGCTATTACAATAAAACTTTCATCTACAATTCATATATAATTTTGTGGTTCAATCGTTATTTTAAAATAATAAATCAGAACATTAATGAAAAGGTAATCAATTATAAATTTATATTTCAACATACTATGTGTACTTAATTTACTCCAGTAGTGGTTTTCAGTCATCTGAAATAAATTTTTTTGAGAAAAATTAATCTTTAATTTTATTTACGTAAAGCGACTTCTGATTACTATCTCCCTATTCATGTTCTATCATTTTAAAGCACAGCGATTTGATAAATTTATCATAATCAACTGAATGAATAAGAGAAACACAATACCATGACATATAGCAATTTACACACAATAATATTATGAACATTTAAAATAATTAAAATCAGCAATTTCAATTCATAGCTTATGCTTTAACATAGATTAGTGCATGGCTAGTTAAAATCAGGACAAGTTAAAAACAAATAGTCTAAGTCAACAGCGTTTCTCAACCTGTGTGACATGTACCAGTAGTGGTTTACATAGAGCTCATACATAGTACTTAGGAAATCTTTATGTAGCTTATACATACACAAAAAAGGATACATTTTTCATTTTACTTTTGAGCATTAAATAATTTGATTTTCACAACATAAATCATGTATTTACAAATAAAAGGCTTAATATAGGATACATGTGAACAAATAAATATGTATAATATATACAAACAACTGTAACACACACACACACACACACACACACACACACACACACACACACACACACACACATATATATGTGTATGTATTTTTTTTTTTTATATATAAACAAAAACAACAAAAAAGAATTGTCAAGTAATACTTAAAATGTACAAAATGAGTAAGAGGTACTTGTATATCAATAGTTGAGAAACGCTGGTCTGGAGTATTTCTTTTTAAGATAAATTCACATCCTGATATGAAAATACATCAAATATACAGACAAAAGTACTCATAAGTTAAAGATGGCATGAAACGCTACATTATGTTAGAAATAAATTAACAAATGATAAAAACTGATATTAAAATGTATATTTTCAACGTTGATAATATGTTAAAATGTATTTGATTGTTTTATATTGCTTTGATATCATATGTTCTAACGATCTTTAAAAATCTCATTGAACATCAGACCTGTAACAAAAATATGAAATAATATTAGAACCAATTCAGAATATTCAGATATATACAGGGTGAGTCTAGACTATTTGACAAATGCAATAACTTTTTTTCAATTCATTTTTTTTTAATTTTTTTTTTTTTCAAATAAATACTATGGCCTTGCACTACAATAATATTGTCTTAAAATATTTTTTTTTACTTTTAAAACTCAAATTTGGGAATTTAAAATTTTTGTCTACAGTTTAAAAAAAAATTCCAAAATAGCCATTTTGTAAACCTAATTTTTAGAAAAATATTGATATTTGAATTCCTAATAAAAGTTCATCCATTAATTTTCTATGATTTTTTAAAGTTTGTGAAAAAGTTGAGAATATTATTGTGCACCACATAATTTTATAATACATATTATTGAATAACACTATTAATTAAATGGCTGATCGATTATAAATTAGCCAATTAAAATATTTAAGGTTATAATTTATATTGATAATTGAAGTATTGAACATTTATACATATTTTAATTAATTGCGATAATAATGATAAATATTAATTTATCTACAAATGACAACAAAAATCATGGAATAAATTAGATTTCGATCGGTCATTTAATTAATAGGGATATACAATAATATGTGTTTAATATTATGTGGTACACAATAATATTCTTAATTTTTTCACAAACTTTAAAAATTCATAGAAAATGAATGAAACAACCTTTATTAGAATTTTAAACACCGATATTTTTCTAAAATTCAGGTTTACAAAATGGCTATTTTGAATTTTTTTTTTTTACGGAAGACAAAAATTTAAATTTCCAAATTTGAGTTTCAAAAGTAAAAAAAATATTTTAAGACAATATTATTTTAGCGCAGGACCTTAATATTCATAAAAAAAAAAAAAAAATGAAAAAAAAATGAATAGAAAAAAAGTTATTGCATTTGTCAAATAGTCCAGACTCACCCTGTATATATAAATATATATATATATATTAGATATTTAATGAAAAAAACTTGCAGTATAATATATCACAATTTTAACTTGTATATTATAATTAGTATATTTATTAGTTAACACGTTAAAGGTGAATCACATACCATACGCATTAAACTTATCAATGCATTACAAACGATGGTTTATATGGTAAATATTGCTTTGAAAACGAACCACACTTTATACGCGAGATCATGGTTTACTATTTTAAATACGATAGTACATATAGTTATTAAATAACATTTTGTACAAATAAGGCGCCAAACCCATTATGACATTTATGCTGATAAAGACGAACCAAATTTTAGACGCGTTAATCGATTTTAACCACAGATATGAAATTTAAAATTTGACTATGAAGTGGATGAAATTTTTTTTTTTTAATTTGTATTTATTTTGAAAAAATTAAAACCTACTTTAATTTTTTTGAAACATTTGTTTGAGCATCGGTTTCCAACGCTTGGTTGATGTTTAATCTATTAACAAACAATGAAACACAAATAATTTTCAATTCAATTGTTTCTTATATTTATAATTACTTATGTTTAGGTGACTTGGGTTCATTTACTGAAAGATTCTGTTCATTCCATAAACTTTCTGTTGACGAGCAAGGAATTTGGACACCAACTTTCCCAACATCCAAAAAATATCTATTATTATCTCCTTCCTACAAATAAAAATAAGTAATTACTAAAAAATCAATTTTATTTTTAATTCTTCAGATAAAAGACACATCCAAACATTTTTTAAAGTTGTTGTCTCATAATATGGATAAGTTTTAAACCATAGATAATCAATAAATAACCATTGTCCAATGAGATGAGATACAATGACATAGAATTCATTATATTCAATAAACTTAAATTCATCATTGACTCAAATACTAATGAATACATATATAAATAAATAAACTAATATATATTATCATGGTTATAATTTATCTTATTTAAAATTGTTAACTTAAGAAATATGCATCCTTATCATTGATACAATCTTTAAAAAATGAAAAAAAATTAATTGAAAAATAAAAACAAAAAAAATTAATTTATAGTGACATCACATATGAACAATACATTCTCTTAAACTTACTCTATCATTGTTTTCACGCTTGTAAGCATTTTCTTTAAGAGATAATTGGTTTGATTTCAATATTTCATTTTGACTACAATAATTTTCAGCAATAAAAACATCAGGCTTAAAACAAGAAATTTTTTTTTTCAACAAGTCATTTCTATCCAATCTATAAAATAAAATAAACTTTAAAGTTATAACATGTTTATGATTAATTTTAATAAAAATAGGAAAGATTTATTCGACCAGCTTATAACTGAACAACAATAAATAATACATTTTTTTTCAGTAAACTAAATATTAAAATAAAATAATTTTAATACCTATATACCAAATAAATGTCAAATACTTTAAATTAAATTATATTTAATTCATCAGTAAGGAACCTTAGATATTATAGTGACAACATTCATAGAAATATTTCAACTAAGTATACAAACAATTCCAAATATTAAGTATTTATTATAATTATTATATGTAAACTATGAATAGGTTATTACTTATCGTATATGACAGCATTTACTCCAAGTTCTTTAAATTTATTCACAACATCTTTGCAATTATTATCATCTCCCCAACAAAACAGTGCAAGTCCAGCTTCTTTCACAATACTTATTTGTGTTTCATCACGTAACAAGTCTTCTGAATGAACATTTACTCCCTAAGACATAAAAATTAACTACATTTAACCCTAAATGCATGATTTTTTTTTAAATTAAAAAAAAAAAAAAAAAATGTTAACTTTTGTGTTAAAATGTTAAAATTGTTAACACTTTCCCCTCTAACATTTATTATTTTATTTAAAATTGATACTGTAAATAATTGATTAGTTTGTTTATAAACTGATAAATAGAGCTAAATAGCCAACAATGTACAAATATAATGATATATTATCATTTTTAAAGCATGTTCCAAGAATACAACAGTATACATTGAAGCGTTAAAACATTAGTTTTACACTTAATGCAGTAGATACTCAATTAACCGCCAATGTCTGTTATCCATAGATCATAATCATAAAAACAAAATAAATTACAAACGCAGCACAGGTACAACTTCTCTGTAAAATATAAAACATTGTTGCTCAAAAAACTTGAGTCTTGAAGAAACAGAAGAACGACAACTCATTTAATATTTTTTATGTATGCTTTTAATCTTATTGTCTAATATTTATCCTACTTATTTAATTATTGATGTATACAAAATGCAAAATTATTGTGAACCATCTATTTGATTCACCGTCAACGCCCCAGTCATAACGGCGGCAATTAATTGAGTTATAACTGTACTGTTTTAAAAGTTATTTCTTAAAATGCGGCAGCTGAAATTCATTTTATTCAAGTAATGTTTAAATTTTAAAATTAAGGATGCGTATTCTATACTTTAATTAATATAAATGGTTAAATGATAGGCATAAATAAATTAATATAAATATATAAATATATAAACATATATATATATATATATATATATATATATAAATAAGTAAAATAGAAAATATACCAGCAAATCATGACAAGCAGAAAAATAAACAGCATTTTGTATGGTATGGCATCTTGGATCATCATATGCAGGATATCGCTTCGTAACACCTTGAGTTAAAAACAAAACCGGATATCGATTTTGCTTCATTTTAAGCCTAAAATATCATTTGCAAAAATTAAATAAATAGGATGTGTAAATTATATTTGTACATAGCAAGCAAATACACAGTATTTATGTACATCATAAATCAGTATAACACGCTAATAAAATCAAGAAACAAAAAGTTTATTTGATGAATAATTTGCTATTAACACATTAATGAAATTGTATTAATTTATATGACGTATAATGAGATAATAGTAGATAATTTAAGTAGGAACTAATAGATTATACATTAGTTTTATAATAACAAGTGATAATAGGTTACAAATTAATAAATTGAACGAGATAAATAAAAGATAATTGTAATTAAAGTTGCAATTAAATAGTAAAATAGGTTTTACATAGTAATAATTCTTAAAATATATGGCACATATATCACATACATAATTATATATCCTGTTATACCAGAGTTTTCAATCAGGTGTTCTGATGATCATTCATAAGTGCTCAACGATATTGTCAAAGATTTTTATTATTATCTTATGATTTATTTTAAAAACAACTTCTATTAAAAAATTAAAAAATTATTAAAGTTTTATGGAAAAAAATAATTGTACTAGATAATATACAATATGTGATGTAACAGTTTAGTGGTCAAATATATAAACTTATAAATATATTTCATATTTATTATGAATAAAAATTGTATTTTGGTTGAATACACTGGCTGGTGAATTAGTACTTGGACAATCTATTTAATTTAATTGTTTATTAAACTCAGTAAAAGACAATAATTAGTCAAGAAAAATTAAATGAGTGGTCCTGAGAGGTATAAGGTGAGAAAAAAACTGCTAAATATTTAAACTTAAATTTTGGACAAGTATATTTAACAATTTTAAAGTGGTTATTCACAAATTTAAATTATGAGGGATTTTTTCTTTAAAAACAATTTCAATGGAAACAGATTGTAACATTTATTCGGATGTACTACTGTAAAATAAATTGTATAAGATTGAGCATTTCAAACAGATACTTCAAAAACTTACATTGTACATATATCAGGATGAAAACAAGAAAACACAATGCTTCGTAATCCTGCAAATGTGTACACAGTTTTGAGTATAGTATCCACAAACAAATTCATGTCAAATGGATTATCTAGCTCATATGATCCATCCTGTAAATGTTCAGATTTTTTAAAATTTTTAATATTATTTAAATTATTAATTTAATATAAAATTAAATAAAAATTTTAGAGTTAAATTAATAAATCTATAGTAAATATCAATTTAGTTCTAAACACATATTAATTACTTGTAACTGCATTGTCCATTTCAATTCAATATTAAATCCAACATCAATATCAACATCAGTAAAAGCTTTTTCAAGTTTTGGAAAAGGTTGATAATCATCTCTAACATCATTCAAAAAATGAGTTTTATCAAGAGAATAAGGTTCTTTAACGTGGTAAATCTGCAAAGAAAAAAAAAGATTAAAATCCCTATATATAAATGTATATTATGTACAGTAGACGCCGCTTATAAGAATCACTTTGGGGCCAGTACAAAGTGAGTCTTATAAGCGCATGAATCTTATAGACGAAGTGGAAAAAATAAATTAATTACGCATTTATACATTTTATTTTACTACATATTTTGCTTTGATTTTAATACATTAACCATATTACATATTACACAGTTTATTATTGAATACATTTCTTAATTAATTATTATTGAATAAATTTAATAATCCCGATAAAAAAAACTACGTGCACGGGTACATTTGTGTATTTATGTACCCGTAATTACGATAACTGTGCAACCGCCAGATAATCAGTACACTATAATAACGATAATCGTTGCGATTAATTTTTCAGTATCAGTTTATTTCTAAATTATAACTAAAAAAGTTTATGTTCTACTATTTATTTTACAAAATTTGAGTCTTATAACCGATTTTTTTTTTTTATGTATTTGGATACGTCCGGACCGTTCCAGACGATTTTGAGTCTAATAAGCGACTGAACATTATATCTGTGAGTCTTTTAAACGGCATCTACTGTATTCATACCAATTATTATAGTTATTGCTAGTATTACAAGTATTATTTTTATATAATTATACATAATATTAAAAAAGAATTTTTTTTTTTTGGTAACAATTATATTTAAATCTTTATAATATAAGGTGTTATTTATTTAATTAAATACTTATTATTTATTTATAAATAATTTGTATGTTAATATACTTCAATTTATATAAGTACAGCGAGCCACAATGCTAGAATGAGTTACAGAATTAAATCAATATTGTAATCAATTATCGATTATGAAATAAGTTGGTTATTTCGCAATATTTAAATTAATAAATTACTATTTTGTTTCTTAGCCTTATAGACCATTTAGGCTCTTTGAAGCCAACAGCAAATTCTTCCACTCCTCTTTATTATATGCATAGTTCAAGTCCCCATTCCAATCCGATCTCAACTCTGGTATTTCTCTTTTAACTACATTAAACCACTCTCGCTTTAGTGACATAACAACATAACATCCATTTCCAGCTTTTAAATAAAGTTTAATTTTGTTATGCATATTTATGTTTAATCTATTATTTATGTTGACCCTGAGGTTTTTAAAGTTATGTACTTGTTGAAAGGACATCCCATCGACTTCAAAGTCTAATTCATCTTCAACATTTTGTACTTCTCAAGTCATGAACATTTATTTGGTTTTCTCTTAGTTACCGACAACACCTATAATGTTTGCATACTTTCATTAGATCTCATATACTATTTATGATATCTTGTTTCTTATTCTCAAGATTATTATATGGTCCACATATGTCAGGAGGATATGATTTTCATTTACTTCCAACGACTGTCGATGAGGCATTCTCCTTATCATAAATTACTATAGTGCAATATAATATTAATACCCAGTTATCTGCTAGGATGATGTTACAATAAATTAGTATAGATGAGACTTGAAAGCAATACTAGTATGCATTAATAAATATTATACATTTTATGAATGTTCCTTTGAAAGGAAATTTCAAATTGAAATGGTACATTAAATACACAAAAATTAAACATGCAAAATTTAAAAAACTAACAATAGATAATTGAATGATTGATACTAAAATAACATACTAAATGATAAATTAATAGCCAAGTTAAGACTTGGTGTACTATGCTACCTTATGCAAGCATAAAAATATAAATTAAAATTAAATTTCATAAGAATAATAATAAAGTTAATGATTATATATATATGATATATATTGACATAATCTAAAATCAATAGCCATCAATTTGATAATAATAAAACAATAAAATGTAATTGATTCTTTGTCTCAGAATATAAATCCACTGTAAATTTGAAATTTGTCACAATGAACCAAAAAAAACAAGCAATTACTGTATTAATATATGCTTTTATCCCATTGATTTTTCAAACTATCAATTATACCTTAGCTTATATGAAATGTTTAAAAGTCTAAAATAAATATACTACAGGAGAGTTTAAAAAAAATCATTTTGAAATGGTTTTTCATGATATTAAAATTAATTAGAACAATTTAAATACATTACAAGTAGTAAATACGTACATTGTACAATATAACTCAATAAAGAGTGAATTTATTAAAAATATTTAATACACTGGTAAAATGTTTTCGAAGTTTAATCTAACAAAAAAAAAACATGTATTTGAATATACATATAACTATTTATTATTTTAGAAGAAAATAGCTTGTTATAACGTTATTTTTTTTATAAATTTTTAGGATACAATTTACAAAAACAACAAAATATTTATTAAAAATTGTTACATTAGACATATTTAAATATTTACCTTTAATTGTTGCAATTGATCATATGTCATATTTTTCATAGGTACTTGAATCATTTCAACATTTTCAGCGAGCAAATCAGTTTTTGATGTTATTGCCATAGAAACATTGAAATCATGATAAATAACAGGAACTAAATCTTTTGAAAGTTGCACATCAAACTCAACAAAATCAGCACCTTTATTTGCTGCTTCTTTTAATGAGGCGATTGTATTCTCACGAATATCCGAACAACTATAAAAATAAATTATGGTGGTAATTTTAGTTCACAAAATTCAATATATTTTTAAATTTGAAAATAACTTATAACTAAGATATTTAATAGGTCCATAAATATATAATTTTATTCATTCAAATTAATTACAGTTTTTATCATCATAATTTATAATATTGTCTAAGATGCAATCATTTATACATTTAAGAAAATAAATTGAAAGTTTCGTATAAATACGTAATTATTGTATTAGATAGATATTTTAATTTGTATATGCTATAATTGAAGTGTTAATTAACTTATTGTATGAATTGACAAATTATTTTAGTGAAAATATTAAATTAATATATAAAAGTCATACATTTAATAACATAGATATTGTATATAATATTTGCTAACACACCGACAAAGTATGAAATAATTTTCTAAGTTAATCGTTGAATTTTATAATAATTATGAAATTTAACACAAAAAATACTGGAATACTATTTATAATTACACATCAAAGTTTGATGAGACTAAGAGTTCCACAAAACTTTATTTTAAAAAATTTAGAATTTTAATGATAACTTGTCCAAAATGTATTTTCAAATATAATAAAAATTTAAAGTAGCCTCAGTAGAAAATATTTCAAATAAACCACCCATGATAAAAACAACATATTTTGAATAGGAACTTATTGTTATGTTAATGTATCATAGTTGTTATGAAGCCGAGAAAATCCATTTTCAGTAATATTTATAACAACAACAATAACTGAAGGAGGGTCTCCCCTTCCTCTATCTACGTCAAGTATTTTAATGTGTACAGAAAAACCTTCTTTAACCGAGGGAAATTTGGCATTTGAAAAATTAATATACGAAAAATACACAACTGTCAATATGGTATAAAGGTATGGATCGATAATAGTTAAACACAAAGAGTATATTCACCTTAATTAGATAGGTACGTATTATAATTTTGACTGTAAAATTATGAATACCAATAAGTCATAATTGTACAAAATTTAAAATATAATCCTTTTTATAGAGTTCCTAGAAATATCATAAATACTTTTAACTAAGAGACAAAATTAGTTTCATTAAATTTCTAGGTAAAATGTTAATAATATACTTTAACTAGTAGTATTAGTTATTTTATAAAATACCTAGTTTTTTTATGAAATACCTTGATTTATCACTTAAACGGTAATATATACAAAAATTATTGAATACTGGCCTTGTTTCCAAGAAGACAAAAATTAAAGGATGGCAAAGTAAAGAATAAAAGTCTATAATTTTATATTTGATTATGATTTTACATCAACCCTGTAATTCAGTTTTATTTATAAATTGCAAGGGTAATTATAAATTAAATTAATTTGGAGTTCACTCCTGAAATAACAGTTTTTACTAGCAACATTATACCAAATACATAAGACATAACTATCACAATACAATTTATTTTAATAGATAAATCATTTATGTTAAAAAATTAAAATGTGAATGTACAATTTATTTATTATTAATAATTTTATGTGATGCAAAGATCAGATTTGTTTAAGTTTTAAGGGGATATTAATAGTAAATATGAAACTATACAATATTTATTTTCCTATATAAATGACAGAATGTCATTAAGGCAAATGTTACCGATTTAATCCATGTAATGGTAATTGGTAATCTAGAGTTGTGTTCCCCACTCAAAAAGGTGTCATTACCAAATTATCAGTATCTATGTAATACATTATTTTATTTAGTGATACTTGGGTCAATAATTAACTTTAAATGAAACCAGTTTAGTGTCGAGTTAAATTCCTAGGAACTAAATATCAACATTCAAATTCTAAGTGATTGAGAAACAATGCATTTAAGTTCCATGAGTATTAAGGTAATATTAACCCTCTCATGAAACAATTAACTATGGATTATTATTTTTTTTCCATAGTAAATGCCATCATTTAAGTTAAAAATAATACTTTACTAAGTATTTTTTTAAGTATAAATGCTTTATTTACTCAATCAATATTATATAAAATATTAATAAATAAAATACACTAGAATTAATTGATGAGAATAATAAATCATTTGGTTTGATGGTTGCCATTCATTATTATTTCAATCATTTTACTATTTTACCAATAATCTACTTCTAACTACAGAAAATATTGTTATTTAATAACTTCATAAAATAATACAGCATGATAATTGCATGTACATTTTTGATAGCATAAATTTATTTATATCAATAACTATTTAAAATCAATTATGTGCGTTAATCTTTAACTTACTCATACACAATTTGTTTGAATGATGAACCCGATCCTCTATGACCAATATCCAAAGGAATATATGAACTTTTCCAATCAATTATTTTTTCAAGGTTACAATGGATATCTTTTGTAGGTTTAACGATTAAGTAATCAACTGTAATCAGATATTAAGTGATAAAGTATATGATAAATTGAAATTATACACTAATTTACTTTTAAGCTCTCCAATTGGTTTATGACGAACACTTGTTATGGGACACATTATAACTCCATTGCTATATTTCATATTACCAGGTAAAATATGAGTAAATCCAAGATGACGAGGAAGTTCTTCGCCAGCTTCAGGATGTACATAAATATCAAAACGATATCCCTGAAAACAAATTTGTTCATTATAAAATAACTAAGAACTGTAATACTAACATAAACTATGTAATATTTATTTCTTAAAACCATATATACTAACAGTATATCCAAAATTATCAAGTTTTGCTTGAAATAAGTGAAAACCATCTTTTTTTATAATCACACCAAATTGTGTTTGAAGGTGAAAACTATAATCACTGGGGATATCCTGAAATAAGTAATTTAAAATTTGTTACTTTAGTACAACTAAGATTAATTATTAGTTCTAACATGATCATTATCATAATTTAAATAGTCTCTAACCACATGTTAAATACATGTTGATATTTATTGATGAAAATATATACATATATTTATCTTTTTAGCCACTTTTCATCTTATAAGTATAATTAATTAGTAAACGAGAATCCCAACTACCACCATAAGCATTGCTTGCAAGAAGTAGATTACACATATAAGTAACCATATCAATTAATATATTAAGGTAATTTACTAAATTTACAATTTTACTAAATGTTATGTAAAATAAATAAAAAAAATTTAGTTTTATATTTTTCATAGAATCAAAAATTATGTAAAAAATTAACTAAACCTTTTCAAAACATTTTTAATTGAACTAAATAGGTACATAAGAAAGTAAATTTTTAATTGTTTTCTCAAAAAGTAATTTTCTGAACTTCATAGTTATTATTAATAAATATTACAATAATACTAACTATGCATTCTATAAATGGCCATTCAACATTTCGAGAATCGTCATCGGCTTGAGAATTAGAATCATCAAACAATAAGCTACTAGTGTTAAATGAAAGGTCCTTTGATAATTTACTCAAACGTACTGGCATCATCTTTATACTAAACATACCCTAAAAAGTGTAATATTGTATTGGTTTTCAATTAATCATTTTTAATATGTTTTTTTTTCGTCCACATACTGCTTTACTTTGCAAATTAGGATTCCAAAATTGAAGAGGAGTATTGTACAACTTAAACTGTATAGCACTCTCAGTGGTTAAAAACCCTCTGCTGATTTGTTGTTTACCGTGGAACCCATAAATATCTAATGGCAATGTACTGTTACTGCTTGATATTTGGCTCTCTAATAACAGTGTTTTTATAATGAGTATATTATGTATACAGATATGTATTATCTATTATCACTTTTTCCTAAAATATTCTCTAAATCGATAAACATACCATTAATATATTTTACAACTCTAGGTTCACCGTGTGACTCCCATGAATGAACAAAAATTTCTTTTTGGTTTTCTTCAGGTTTTAAAATAAATCCCACAAAATAACGATAGAATATTTGTTTTTCGGCTGGCAAGTGTACTGTTCCTCTCCATCGATAATATGTCCGACTGAAATTACATTTAATAATAAACAAATGAATATAAATATTGTAAGAATAGTGTTAAAATATAGTTGGAAATCAATAAACAAAAATTTATTGATATTTAATACACAATAAATATTTTATGAAAATACAAGTAAGATAATCCACACATTTTGTACAAACATATACTCTATTTAACCTACATTAGATACAAAATTTAGTGATATAAAATTTATCAAATTATACTTTCATCAAATTAAATTTTAAAAAATCAATGAAGTAGAAATTCAACTATTTGATTTATTTATATGTATAAATTAATTAAAACATAATACTTGACTAACTTATGTTTAATAGATGACTCATTTGTTTTTGACAGCACAAATGCCTCATTTACTTTCCAGTTGCCTAATGTGGGACAGTTACCAGATACACAAATATATTGCCCTTTTAATGTTTCAGCTTCAACAATGAATGTTTTAAGTAAAGGCATTTTATTTTCACTTAGTATATTTGGAACACTTTGAAACTTATCAGCAGGTGGAGTTGTTGAAGTTGTTGAATATGACTCCTTTTGTTCAAACCATTGTTGCATATTTTATTTAAAATTTTTATAAGTTCTGCAAACAAGAAAAAACACAGTCACATGAAGTATTTTAATTTTTAAATTTTAAATATATCAAATAATAACACGGTACATTTATGTCAAAAACCATGAAATTAATTTTAGATAATTTTTAGTTACACTTGGTGAATATTCAAATTTATAATAAATAATATCTATTTAAAAAATATAGAAATAAAGTATCATCATTATAATTTGTTTGAAAAACTTGTTTTTAATATGAAAATTTTATTAAAAGGCTTTGTATCTCATTATTCAAATTCAAAACTGTAATAACATTAAATTTTGATGAACCCAACAAGTTAACTTATCCAAACGTCTAACAAGCCTATGAAAAAAAAAAATTTAAAAATATTGGTTCTAAATGAAATAATACTCAATTGGCAATTGATTATACTAGAATATAATTTATCCCCAAACATCTGAGAGAAAAAAAGTGTATCATTAACATAAATCATTTTTGTTCATTATTTTGAGTTATTGATCATTTTAAAATTTTATATTGTTAGCATAGCGAGAAAAGTTGTTGGTTTTAAATAAATAGAAAATATTGGGTTGATATAAAATAACACGTCACAAATTTAAAAACGGTAATCACAAGATGAATGGTTGATCACCATATACCCAATAAAACAATATCGGTCCTCTTGTCGTGGTTTAGTCCATTGAAAGACAACAACAACAATGAAAAACATATCAAATATACATTAATAACAATAATTATATAGTACCTTTTTATATATTATAACCTAGCCTAACCTTTTATATTTTATAGTAGGTACCTTTTTTTAATCAGACGTTTTTTTATTTTTGACAGCAGAGGCAGCGACGACCTGACAATCGGACGTGATTATAACCAAATGATTGTAAGCCACTTGTGAAAATCACAAGTACCTGATATCAGTAGTAGTAGTAATAGTGGTGCAGTACTCGAACGATTCCTAATGGCCAATCGAAATCGTATTCGACCGGTCAGGCTGCTGCTGCTTGTAAGGTCGTGACAGTCTGCAAAGATAAAATTCGCTGATAACAACACTACGAATTACGATACATCATTAGTACACGTTGTTGTTATAAGTTATTTTATTATCGCCGTCGTCGCTGAGGTTTTCGGAGAGCCGTACGTCAACCACTCGAGCCAAAGCCAACGCCCAGTCGGCCGACCGCGTACAGAGCGACGCGCGGACGTCTCGCCTGGTGATCGAACGCGCGCCGCCGTCCGACCGAGCTCTGTGTGGACGACGGCGTGCCACTAGACTGTGACGAACGTCACCCGATCGGACCTAACGATCCGAATGCCAAAATCAAAACGTCGTAGAGCGAAAAAACTAAATCGTGACGACGGAGACGCGATCAGACAGAGGCCCGTGAAAAGATCGTGGACTCGGGGAGCGAGCGTACGACGAGTTTACGCGAAATCTTTCCGCGTCGGGCGCGAAACGACAAAAAAAAGATTTGAAAAAAATCGATCGGTTCTCTGAAAAATCCACTTCGTACGGAGTACCGTATACGGGATCGGTCAAGGCTGAAGGCGATATGCGATTTTTATTACGGCGCGGTCGTCGTGTAGTCCGGAAAACGCGTTCGGGTGCTAAATGTCAAATGAATTCAGCGCTTTCGAAACGCGTACGCGGCGTCGGAGCGCAAGGCAACCGAGGGGAGCGGTTGATTAAAATTAATAATGTTCAATTTAATATCCACGTACCTTTTTTTACTGTCAAAGCAGGAAATGGTGTGTTGTTATTTCGTGACGAAAAGTCAATCCGAAACGGCGTTTTGAACTTTTACATGTATCGTTGATAACATTTGATAGCACGACGGTGTCCTTATCGAGCGGTGTCAGCTGCAGCTGTTGCCGCGGAGCGTAGACGTGATAAGAATATCGACGAGGTCGCCGCGCGGCAATTTATTCGAATACTCAAATACGGGAAGTATATCAAATATACGGTAAACATTTGAACGCCGAATAGCGACGCCACCGATATTCCATTGGCACGCGACTGATAGCTTATTATTATTTTTTTATGATCGTTCGTTCGGACGACGTGTCGACGGTCGTAATGTTCGATTGCGTGAAAATTATTTCGTTTGCTTACTAAGAGCATTGTTGGCACACAATCGACGTTTCGAAATTTCGTTCAAAATTGTTTTTTAACCTTTATGCTGTTTTACAATCGCTTGTAGCATTATTTGAAAATGTGATATAGTGACTTTCGTTGGGTATTTGTATTGATATTTTTTTGTAGAACAGCACTTTTCGTTTGTACTGAATGACTACTCAACACACACATAATATGCACCTTTTTTTTTTTAATTTCTTACCGATCTTATTACAACTCATCTTATTGTCGAAAATGTCCACAAAGATAATAGATTACAATTGATACACATACATTCTTTATTACTTTTTTTTTACTTCTCATTTTTTAAATTTTCAAGTAGAATTGTTGGCACCATATTTTTACTTATAAATTTACTTTAATTTACGTTCAGTTTAAGTTGGTCAATGGTTCAAGTGAGCTGATACATCAAATATGTCATAATATTAAGAAATATGTAACATGCATATAAATGTTTAAATGTAAAACATGTCAGTTAAGCAAATAACCACAGCTGCATTATAATGTGTCTATATGATAAAAACAGAGAATAATTAAGATTAAAATGGAAAAAGGTACAAAGAAAAAGTTGAGTTCGTCAGTAATCGTGATATATGATTGTCGACGTGAATATTGTTCAAATATTCAAGAAAATTTAAGTATTTAAGTGTAAGTCGTTGAAGGTGAATATGATTGTACCATCTAAAGCAGCGTTTCCCAAACCATCATTGGGTCACGAAATTTTTTTGATGGGTCCGCGACTCGCGGTTACGATTACAGTTATTTTAGTCTTAAATTGATAAATAGTATAAATAACTAGTATTGTAGAATAAATGACGTAAAGTTATTACGATTATTGAATTTTTTTCAATTTTTATCTTATCAGTAAAGGTGCTACGTGCTAATGACTAGTGACTAGTCGATGCGATCGCTCTCGGTCGTTTGTCCATAATCCATAATATGCAGTTGAGCAACGAGCGGTACATCGAGACTACTGAAATTGTACCCCAGTGGGAAATTTTATGCAACAGTGTCCAAAATCAAAATTCACACTAAATTTTCTATTATACTAATTTCTTGTATTTTTTTATAATTTATTTTATTTATTTATTAATTAAGTTATTATTATTCAGTATATTGTATTCGTATTGTATTTTATAAAAAACTCAACGATAAAATGGATTATAGTAAAAATCATATTTATTTACGGCATACTTTTTTTAGGGGGGGGGGGGTCGCGTACCTAATAAAGATTAAATTTATGGGTCGCCATAGCAAAAAGGTTGGGAAACGCTGATCTAAAGTACAAATTAGTTTTTATAACAGAAGTTACTGTGGTAAAATGTGTACATATACTTGACCATTGAAAAGGTTGATAAAAGTGGTTATTTGTTGTATAGTTAACTTAATTGGTACCTATATCTATTTTAGGTACCTGCATTTTTTCACTCATGAACAATGGATCCCTAAATAAATTGAATAAATAGTAGTAAAAAAAATTTGAAAACAATGTGAAATAATGTTCAATCATTGTCAGATTGTTATAACTAGTGAAAAAACTTTATTAACTTCCAAACTTCAATGTATTCTTCTGTAGTTATGTGTGGGTTAGAAAACAATGAGTATTGTACACCATATAGGTATTATATAAATTAAAAAACGGAAATCTATGACAACAGAATATTAGGTTAGGTATCTCATAACATGTCTTAAAATATCTTAAACAAATTACCCATACTATGAAGCACATGATAACACAATAGTTTATTAGTTTATAAAAAATCGACGATAAGAAATAAAGATACTTGATTTTATTAACAAGAATATTAACGATAATTTCTTAAAAACAAGCGTGCGGAATAATCATAATGTTGACAAAAATGAAAAACGACAAATGTTGTCAACGAAGGGGTGGGATACTCCACACATTTTGACCAGCAATTTTTACACTTTATAATCTTGCTGAAACTAACGGGCAAGAGAGAGAGACAACCATTAGAAATACATCGACACCATTTTCAAAGGCCTGAGTAAAAAAATGTAATTTTGTCATATTTTTGAAGAAACCCATTATTTTGCATATCAAACTAAATTAGCAACTCTTGTTTTCTTGAAGACAAATGCATATTTAAAAAACCTTACTGTTCCCCTTCATAGAGGTCGTAATAAGCAATATTATGATACATAAAGTCCAGACTAGAAATGAAATAACGCGGTTTAATGAACAATTTTTTATTTTAATATAAAAAAAAAAGGAAGTATTATTTAGAATCACCTCTTCGCATAATATTCTGGAATGTCCATGATAATAATATACACAAAAAGTTATTTTTAACCGCCATGACGAATCAAAAGAAATGACAAACAATGGTATAAATTAAAAATTTTCTTCATTTTCATCATATTACTTACTTGATAATAAATATAAACAAACGCGACAAATACGAATAACGAATTTTGGCGGATATGCTATTGCATACATTTCGCCACATGTACTTCAGAGTTCAGAAGAAACATATTTTTGTAAAATACGTATTTAGACACATTAAAAAATTATATTAATACACATTAATAATTTTGGATTAAGCACACTTGCCTGTGAAAGTATAACATTTCAACGGAAATGTATTTATGTTTCCAGAAATATGTATTGGGAAACTTCAAATGAAACAAAATTGAAAAAAAATTATGAAATTATTATGATTATTATTATTGTAATTAATATGGTTATTAACATAATTTTATATAAAGGTTATTACATACTGATGTTATAATATGGAATTGTTTGCTTATCATCAGGGTTCGGATTTTATAGCACCAAAAAGTACTAAAATATGCGCTATAATATGACCAAAAAATCCTTAAAATATGCACTATAATATGCCCTAAAAATATCAAAAATAGCAACGAAAAAACAATTTTTTTTTGAAATTATCATCTATTACTGGTGGTTTATATGTTTATCTTTTGAATTAATATGTATTACTCAGAGAAAATATTGTAAAATCTAAACAATAATGAAATACATATTAATGAAACAGATTAAAAGGCATAAAATATATAATATTCGGTATTTCCGAGCTTCTTAAGAATAGACTAACATGTTTAATATTGTATACCTACAGCTATAATATTATTTATAAATTGATGACGAAACAAAAATGCTGTAATTTTTCTTATGAATTCACATAAATCAATTATAATTTTTTCTCGATATAAACGATATTTATGGTAAAACTACTAAATAGTACCAAAACTTTAAAAATAGCACTAAAAATCTAAAATGCATTAAATATGCAAAAAATAGCAAAATAAAATGTCATATTTAGAGTCCCTGGTGTATAAAACAAATGTATAGCCCACCCTGCTATTTTTATCTGTATTCTATAATAATTAGCAAATGCTATAAAATCCAGACCCTGCTTATCATGATTCAAATGGCTTTTATTTCAATGTTTCACACACCCACAATTATAAAAGAGTATAGAATATTACAAGATTATTAACGATAGTTAATTAACTACAACAAAACTTTCCACGTTAAAACTTTAGACCGTGCACAGAATTTAAAAACTATGCACAATAATAATAATTATTACTATCATTTTAGAATCTGAATGAAACGTAGGATTTATTGGTTTTACAATGGTGTGTTTGTTTAAATATGTACGTATTAATATAAGCAGTGGCGGCTTGAACTTTCTTTTTCTTGACTCACATCTAATATTTTTGCACCACCCACCCTAAAAAAATTTCACTTTTCTCCAAATAGTGAATTCATAAGTTTTCAGTGGTATTTAACTGGTATACACAATAAAACATGGAAGCCCTGTATTACCCCTAGGCCCTAAACCAGGGGTGGCAAAAATTTTGAACACTACGTGCCAAAAATCAACTTTATTTTTCTCGAGCATGCATTGAAAAATATTTTATGTTCAATATTGTAAAAAAAAATTATCATAATTAATGTATAAGTATAAAAAAACTTAGTTTAGGTACATGCAACGCTAATATTGAATATTGAGTGAATTGAATACATTATTACAACCATTATTCTCATGAAAAAGTTAGTCAAAACGTAATCTTTCATCAGTTTCATCGATAATTTCTTCGAATTAATAAATGTATTAATATTTACATTCAATTCTATTATTCTATACCTTCAACCTTGCTAAGGTTGTCACTTGTATGCTACCACAGAACAATAGCTGATGCTACTGGCCTACTTTACGTTTATGCCATGCAATTTACGCGTTACGCCGAGTGTACATAATATTATACAGATGAACATTGCAATATTTCTAATTCAATTACCCATCTTTAAAAATTCTACTAATTACCTTTTCCAGCCATAGGACACACACCCACCCACCAATTAAAATTTCTGTGAATCACGTGATTCAAATATACCCCCTTCAAGCCGCCACTGAATATAAGTATACATTTTAGCTTTGATGTTCAAGGGGTGCAAATATTTTTGAAAGCCTTTACTCTCCATTCATAAAAAACCATAGTAATTGTTCTATAAACATAATACATACTGAACCATACGTTTCATTGCATTGAATACCATAAATGTTTCTCAAAATAAAAATAATTACAAAAACTACACATTTTTAAGTTACCTACATCACATATTACACACAATGACAATAACATAAAATACATATTAGGTAGTCATTCAATTTTGTTCACCTAATGAAAATATCTGAGAACTTGAATTAAGAGTTGACTTGGAACTTACATTTGTGAAATTTTCACCTACAATTAAATTAAAATATAGGTATGTACATTGTACAACTTATATTGAAATTGTCAATATACAGCCTAGTTTTACTATTTCTGTTTCTTTTCATGTTTCTTTGGAAATCCATGGAACATGTTTTCCTATAGTTTGCTCTTTGTGAAACTTTTGCCAATCGGTTTTAGGTATTCATATACTTTTTCTCCAATATATAATCAATTGCTGTCATCAGTAAGGTCTTCCAAACTATAAATTCAACAATGTTACCAAAGAAAATATACATTCATCGAAGATTGATTTTCACATTTTTAATTGGTTTATTATTATGTTTCTAGTGTACATTCACAGCTAAATCGTTTCAAAGCTTTCCAATGCACTGGGTTTCATATTGACTTTAAAATCTGGCATTGAGTTGTACTCTACTTTACAGTAAATTAAAAACTTATTCCATACTTGGCTTTTCTCTTTCTTAATTAATTCCATCTTGTCTAGGTACTAAGGGGTTTCTGTATTTGTTATATGCAGTGTTCGACCTCCTATGGTGTTGACTTGGGAATTGAATTTGTGATATTTTCACCTAAAACTAACTACAAATTTGGGTGTGTATGACTCATTTTAAAATGTTCAATTTAAAACCAAATGATTGTATACAATTGTCTTCTTTGATAAATCATATATTAAATACTTGATGGCCAGCCTTAATTTTTACAATAGGGAAGTTACATATATTTTGCTACACAGAACCATAGTTCACATGAACAATTCTTATGGAGATTTAAAATTCTAGGCAAAAAGTTCTCTGCTATAACTATTCACCATTAACAATTAAACAGTAATGAATAACTTCTCTAAATATTTAACTGGTTTAAGAATAACAAAGAAAATACAAATAAAAAATAATTAGATTTTGTTTTAAACTAACTGATAACTCAGTTATTACTATTTGATTTTTTATTATGACAATGACATATCTAACATAATGTATCTCCAAAGAGTATATTTTTATTCATATTCACTTTTTTTCTTCTAATTTTACTAAATAGTCTGGGCCTCACAAACTTCAACTTTCATACAAATATACTTAACTATAGTAACTCAGTTATCACTATTTGATTTTTTATTATTACAATGACAGCTCTAACATAATGTATCTCCAAAGAGTATATTTTTATTCATATTCACTTTTTTTCTTCTCATTTTACTAAATAGTCTGGGCCTCACAAACTTCAACTTTCATACACATATTCTTAACGTTTGTGCTTAATATCATGTGTAACATTCTAATATGCTGTTATTGAAAAATCATATTATATTCTAAGCCAACTGAGATCATTAGATTCAAGTAAGTAATTGTTATAAAAATGAACATAATTTAGAGACAATTCCTATCAAACTATTCTCTCCAGAGGGATTAATCAAAGGACAGTTTTGTTTTTGAGATGTATGCACAAACCATGAGAAAATACTGAAATGGAAATATATTATTGAGTGTTATGCACTGTAGACTGTTATACAGAGTACTAAGTGGGGTATAAGGTACTTTGGAAAAATAAAACTATTGATTTAAACAATTATGTACTATCTACATATATTACATATTTTTTAAACGACCCATTTAAAAATGTTTGTTAATGTTTGTTCTTTGCTAAACTGTAGAGTGGTCCTCAGTATTCCATTGAAAGTTCCGTCGATTCCCGCTCTGGTAACTGAACACATGTGTTCTCCATATTTTCAGGCTACATCAATGTTTGCAAAAACTGCCCAGATTCTATCTCCTTACAACATCCGAGGTAACAATGGTTGAAAAAACCTAAAAAGAAATGTATTATAGTATACATTTTATGTTTTATTTTCATAAAAAATTCTACTAACAAAGCTTTACCTGGAACATGGATTCTCCACAGTTGAACTGTATCAAGTGGTTCTTCAGTACGGTCTTAATGTTTTGAATGCAGACGTTGAGGCATGTTTTTTTTGGCACGCATAAATGTCACTGTAAAAAAGTACAGATAATTAAATGGATCTTTAAATCAAAATAAAAACATTATTTATCATTAACAATATGAACCCCATCAAATTAATGCTACCCTACACAACACCGATTCATGATTAATTATTTTAAGTATACACAAGTATTTGTTAATGAAAATCTATAAATTACTTAAATATATTCTATCAGTTACTAACAATACCTAACGAAACCCAGACAATCGTCAGGTTCAGCGCTAGCCAAAATAACTGAATAGAACCCTTTAAATGAATATTAGAAATATCTAACTATCCAGATTTATGTTTACACATAGCCGAGAAGTCGTTTGCTTGACAAAAAGCAGTACGGTTTTTTTTTTCAATACTATAAAAAAGTTTTGAAATTAATAAATTGAACAATTCGAAACGGTCCTGATCACATTTGGTCATTTCGGCTTATACTTTAGTGTTTTTCTAGGTAAGACTTATTAATTTGAATATAGTCTATAAATACTGATGATACCACCATCCTCTTAACATTTTGAATGAAAACTGTCGATAAAACTCAATAGCATGGGTGCTATATTATATCTCATCATTGTTAGTATCAGAAGAGTGTCGGACCAAAACCTCAAATATTACAGGCCATAGCTGGGTTTCGTCAAGTGAAATAATGAAAATTGGTTTTATAAAGCATTACTGTCCTATTAGTGAGCACTACAGTGTTGCTCATTACCGCACCAAAATACAGAGTTGAATGTTTCATTGAATTTTTGTTTTACCATTTAAAGTTTCATTGCATAAGCTAATATAACAGAATATTAATTGTACGTCCATGAATCAATTAAGTAAATATATTGTACCTACTAAAACGTAATACATTTTAAGAACCTTTTATTTTAATTTCATAATGATTTAAATACTCACGACATCGATAACAGCGCCAACAGAAGTTCAAATCCGTTTTCCAATACCGTCTCATAAAAATGAAAACTTTATGTGCACAGACGTCGGTTTAATTGTACGGTTTTCGTACGATTTTTTCCAACACGAGAAACATGTTCATCTCTTGAAGGGATCGAAAACAAAATACCAAACTGTTCGTAGCCTTTCATGGTTTCTTTTCTTTTATTTTCGGCATAAAAGCATACGAAAAATACGATTGCACGCAAACGTCGCAAACGTACGTTCAAAATAAAAATTGATAAAATCTAAATAGTCGAGTTCGTCTTATAAATGATAACGAACATCTTTCCGTGATACGATGTAATAATATAATGCATGTATAAACAATAATAAATTGTAACACGCGTTGTCGACTGTGGGGTACTCCAAACATATGTACACTTTTAAATCTTGCCGATTTAAACTATTTATTATTACTATTTGTTTATATATATATATATATATATATATTATAAATTAGATATTTTACTAATCAGTTATCACATTAAGACGATAATTTCAAAATTTTAAATAAAATATTAATTTTAATCAATGAAAATCATAAACATACTCACTCTTGTCTCCATTTTCGTCAATACGAACCACCTTGTCTTTAAAACACAAAATAGCATCTGTTTATACTGTAGGTGGAACAGCACATTTTCATCCAGTCATGTTCAAAATGTTATATTTTAATAAATATATTAAAAATACAATTATCAACAGCTTTTTTAAACCAAGAGATATTGGATTTTAAAACAATATAAAACACAAAAATGAAAAAAAAAAATACTGAACGTAAAACACACTCGTGATGATCGACAAAATGACGAATGGACATTTAAGAAAGATGTACCTATAGAACACGTTGTGAAATTAAATATATGTATATTCTTAACAAAATACTATTTTAAGATTTCTAAAAATAAAGCAACAATTTTATAATTAGGATAGAATCGTTTATATAACCAATAAAATATTGTATCCCTAGCTTCAATTGAATTGAATTGTTATTATTAGACATTGATGATGCAGGTGTATATATTTGTACGTGTGTGTCCTATAGGCTATAAGGTAGGTACATGTAGAAATAATGAATTGTCGCCATACATGACATTAATATGTGGG
Source organism: Therioaphis trifolii (assembly GCA_027580255.1). Classification (NCBI taxonomy): domain Eukaryota; kingdom Metazoa; phylum Arthropoda; class Insecta; order Hemiptera; family Aphididae; genus Therioaphis; species Therioaphis trifolii. The sequence goes on from CM050405.1 coordinate 73,014,746, forward strand.
CAATACAATGGGCCATACAAATTTAGAAAAATTTCACTGCATTAATCGTAATCATTACTTTATACAAAATCCTTAAAACGTACACACTATAACTACTCTTAACCAATTTATCGAGGTACGTGACAACGGGTGTACTTAAATATGTTAAGAGTTTATAATAGTTGTATAAGTATTTTTAGAGAAAATTTAATTTTCATTAAATAATTTTAATTTATTATAATACAGGAATAAGACTTTTTTTTAATGACTTACTCATAAGTCATATTAACAAAACGAGTTTTAAAACTACTAACCAATTTTGTGAAATGTCATGTGATATTTCAAATACTATTGAATTTTTTACATATCTACTTTGTATTTCACAAAACCGCAATAAATTCAAAGGATTACTTATCGCTAATAAAAAAAGTATCAAATTGGATGTCATTTTAGACACTTAATAAATGTACTGAAATTTATGGAATTTTTCAAAACTACATTAAAATAAATAAAACTAAGTTTATTGTTAACTCGAACTATTGATGTATGCTAATCCTGAATTATTAATTAAAAATTTAACAAAAAATAACATTAATTTATTATTTGATTATAATATTATGTGTATTTTCAAATACATTATGTCATTAAAATAAAATATTGCCTAATAATTTATAGATTCCATTTGGGTGCTAAAAAAGTAAATAATAAATTTGAATATACATAAAGGAATTTGGACCTTTTCCAGGAATTTTTAGAAAGTTACAATTAAGAACATTAAACATTTTCTATACATGTAACACAATTACGCAATGATATAATTTAAACATAAATACAATAGATTCTATGGAGATGAAAAGCAAGGAAAGGTAACCAAATTTTTAAATTAAAATTAATTTAAAAGATGGATAAATTTGAGTAACTAAGTTGAGTCGTTCATTTTAAGGGAAAAAAACAAGTTGAGTCCTTTTTCCTAAATTGTACTAATGAAAACCTATTTGATTTCAAAATAAAAATATTTTGTGATGTGAAACTAGAAAAATACCAGTCATTAACTGCTTATTATAAGTCTTCCCTAATAAAATAATAAAGTATTCTCCAGATTTTTATATATAAATAAACAACAATAGTTATAACTCAAAAGACATATTTTCATTTGATTTTAACATTTTTTTTTTCTTAATTATAACATGTCAGCCATCAATCATCTGATATATAAATAATTTAATTTTCATTCATTATTCCTTATGAATCTTTCTATGTATTCAAAAAGTGCATAGTTATTTTTGCACATTAAACTCTTAAACCGGTATGGATTCACAAAAGGCATTATTCATTATTAAATTAGCATTCAACTGTCATTGTTTAAGAAAACACGTATACTTTGTAAAATTGTATACGTTATATAAATTATATTTTAAATGTGATAATATAATTACTATTTAGAAACAATCATTTTAAATTTAAGTGATTAAAGTGGAAAATTACACAAACTGTGGTCTTAGGTTATCTCATGTTTAGAAAACCAAATTAGTGGATAGAATTATTTCATTATTGTTTGATTTTCACTCAGAATCATTTTCAAAATCAATGGTTCATGATTGGTTTTATATCCAAAATAATATTATACTACACGTATCGTTCATCAGTTATTGTGAAATTGACTCGTTCTAATAATATATTGGTATCATTACCAAATCAATGCTCGTCTAAATTTATATTCAAGCTATTGAAGCAAAACGAGATATTATGTGCCTACACGATTTGCATTGTTAAGATATTCCAGACGTTTAGTAACTATGGTAGCAATGATCGTAATGTAATAAACGTAGGTAAATATTCTAAAAGGTAAATCATAATATTTGCACTCAACTAAAAATATTTTGCCTCAACTTCAAATTCTTTACTTACTCGTTATAATTTCACATAAACACCTTAACGGCAAAACATATGTGAAATGTCCTCGAAAAACGAAGTCGATTCCCTTTTTATACCAGAGAAAGATGATTTAGACGATGACCACATGAATTCAATTGAACAGATTATCGATTCAAATGAGTTTGAAACTGGTTAGATATTACGTTTTAAGTTATTTTTTTATAATTGATACATTTTTGATTTGAAAAATAAATTTATGTCAAATCAAAGTAACGAAAACGGATAACGAGTACATGAAACAGCTGGAACGGTCAATGTTTCGTATACCAAGCGTTTGGAAATCCCTAGGCAGCGAAAAAGATATTGAAGAATGTAAACCAGTACCAACACGAGATAAAGTACACATTTAACATTTACTATACCGATTTTATCAGTTTGATTCAACAGAGAACCAAATAAATAATATTTAATCATCAATGAAGATGATTCCTCATAAATAAAAAGAACAGGCATTTTATTTGTACCATGTTTCTCAAGACATTACTGAACTTTTTAGGATTATTATCATTATTATTTTTTTCACAGAGTTGTTCCAAATACATTTTTGAGTGTCCCCACGTCGCCTATTTTTAATTTTTTGGTCTGAGGTGGGGACAGAAGAAGGTGTATTGTACTTAAATTTTACGATTTCGGAATAATTTTACGGTTTTTTGCTCAACATTTTTTTAATCCTTGAATTTCTGGTAATGCCTTTTTACCAATTCTAGATAGGGGAGGGGATAGAAGGGGACATATTGTATTTTAATGTTGTGGTTTTTCGACGTTGCATTTAAATAATTGTTCGATGTTTTTTCACAAATTAGAGCCAAATACTTCTCTATTATTTCCAATTGAATCGGTACTTAAGAAAATTCAAAACCTGTTGCTTAATGTTTAAGTGTTTGGTTATGTAATGACAAATGTGACTAGGTTCCGTATAATTCCTCTTTAAATAAATGCGTCCTACTATAATAACCGTTATACATTTATAATTCATAATAACATTGGCATTTCCTTTTTCTGTGGTTAATATGATTAATTTCAATAGTTAATTACCAAAGTAATTTATTAAGTTAATATTTTAAAATATTTTTTGTCCCTACACAGGTACCAGATACTTTTATATTAGTTATGTTGACTTGTCTATGAACATTTGTTATTTTGCTTTTTCTATCAAATACTGAGTAAATAAATAAAGAAACGTACACCGAATATGATAAGTACATATAAAATGTAACAATATTACATCTTATACAAAATTTGATTTGATCGAAAAATATTTCAACTTAGTAAATAACCAATAGTAATGAAATTAATAGTTCAATCATTTTAAGTGAAAACCATGCATTTTAGCAACTATAAGCACTCAAAATAAAGGGTAACTTTAATTAATAAAAATACTCAAGATTTAAAAATGTAAGGTAGCAGACAATTTTCCCAATTAATTTTTACCAATAAATATTTTTCTCTATAGGTACTGTTTTTCTTAATATGTACGTGAAAAATCATTTTATATGGGTACTAAAAAAACAAATATTTATTTTGAATCATTATGAATAATGAATATATGAATTTCAAATACGTGTGTAAAAAAGTGTTTGTAACTAAATCTAAATATGAGTGTACATTAAAACGTATGCCAATATGCCATACCTTAATAAAACAATAAATAACATTTTTTACGATACTTAAGTGATTTCCTAAAATTATTGTCATTACAACACTAAAGATATTAGACCAAGGTCGTCCGTTGGGAGGGGCACATAGGGGCATATGCCCCCCCTTGAATTTTTCAGGTGTCAATTAGCATAATCATTATGTAGTATAAAGTATCACGAAATAAATATTTTTAAATCAAAAACATTTTTTGAAACGTTAAGTGTCACGGTCGACAAATGTTTTGTGGATCTTTATGGATATATTAAGTCATCGGTTTTCGATACACTGTTTCGACTTTTATATGTGAATATTTAGTAGGCTCTCGTAATTTCATTAGTATCATTGATTATGAATACTAAAATACTATAAAATATAAAATTACCAAATCAATGATTACATTTTATTTATATAAAAAATTAATTTGTTAATTTAAAGTTGCACATTAATTAATTAACATTAATACTGTATGATTAAGTTCTAACTATACACATGATTAAAGAGCGCATTTTTAGGTTCTAAAAACCTTAAAATATTCTCTAAATATTCCTTAAATTTGTAAATATGCAACTATGATTTTTTTCTAAAAGAGTTAAATAAATACAATAAATAACTGTTAAGCGCCATTCTCTTAGTAACAGGTAAACTATTGAATAATAAAAAATGTAAATCAGTTGAGTAAAAAGTAGCTATGTAAATATAATAAAATATATTAAAAAAAAAAACATAATAGTTTAATAAAAAATAACAGATAACTTTGCACCATTCCTTAGGAACATAACCAATTCGATTATAGACAAATAGATAATTGAATGATTTTGAATTTTAATCACTCTTTAATCAAATTTGAAAAAATTATTGCTAGAAAAAATCACATTTCGAGAAATTAACAAATTATACGAATTTTTATGAACAGTAATAGAATATATTCTAAAATATAAAAAATTAGGCGAAATATTCTCTCATGTCCAAAATGTGTTTTAAAACGCAAAATTATTTTTTTTTCTTCGAACTCTGTGATAGATAAATCGTCCACATTTTCACCCTCGTAAAGTTGTATAAAATCAATAAAAATATGTAATAACCTACAGATCCGCTCTTTATACATAATTAATAATTTAATTTTTACGTTCCCTACCTATATGAAAATATGTCAAAAACAATAAGGTACTTTATCACTGATCAGATAATGAAACAAAAATTAAAAATTAAAATACCTTGCCCCCTCTTCTTGACCAATTCCTGCGGACGCCCTTGCGTTAGACAACATTTGTCTACTTTGATACTAAACTAGGCACACCAATATTCAATAATAAAGATGATTAATGTGTATTGAATCGTTCACAAACCAACAATAAATATTATACAGAATAGTTATTGAATTTCTGAACATAATACATTATTAAAACACGTCAATATAAAATTTTATTCGATTTGAAATGATAATAATATATCACTATCGCATATCAGACGATGCACGGGCACGTTACCGTTTGTAAATTACAATATAATAATAAGACATATTAAATATCTTAAAAAATTAAGATTATTTCTCTTGAAAAAATTAAATTGGAAAAAATGAATTAGGAAAACTTTCATTCAATCGAAAATGTATAAAACAGTATGAAAAAAACATGTATTAAAAATATTTTAATTAAAATAAATAAATAAAATTGTTATAGATAACAGTGAAATGGAAACTTCCACCAAAAATACTTGAATCTACAACAAAGTTAGAAAAATCAAGTACCAAAGTAGTAAATAATCAGTATATGATATCAAGACCAAATTTGGAAGAACAATTCGAAAGCAGCGATATTTTAATAACGGATTCATGTGTTCAAGTAATTTATAATACAAATATTCCTTAACAAATAAAGTGCTAGATAAAATCATAAGGCACAGTAGGCACTTAAGTTTAATGGGTTCCAAAAAATAAAATTTCATATTTATTTCAGACATTTAAAACATTTTTTTTCCAAAAAAAAAATTGCGCTGAAAATACCATTTCAATGATAATATTAAAAATAAGTACCGACCGTGAAAACAATGAGTAGGTAGTAGCTGTGTTGTCACAAAATGATCTTCAATATTTTCCAATTGAACAACAGTTTTTCGAATTCACTTATGAATTACTTAATTGTTCTGGGGAACGTTTCTCAATTTTAAAACTTGAACAAATTTAAAAGTTATCTAAGATTTACTATTAATTCTTATCTTTTAAAATTTTTGACATTATTCAATACTTGAAATTAAAAAATTATTATTAAATGTTATTTAATTTAATGATTTTATTGGAAAATATACAATTTTTAATAATGAAAATCGTCAATCTACTTCTTAAATTAAATTATTTTTTCGTTTTTACGTGTTTGCATAATTTACATTTAATATCTTATCTTTACTTTTTGAGGGGTAATAAATAAATATAATTCGAATGTAAATAAAAATGTTTATAGAAATTCAACGAATCAAATGTGTATCGGATATCATATAAATAGTGATGAACAGTTAGTATTATGATAATAAGTTATGACTATTGGTACATTTTTCAATTTATTATCATTGTTACCGGTTCAATGTTTCATCTATAGATACAACATATTTTAAACCGGCCCACCACAAATCAATTTAGAATTAACAGAAATTAAATTTTTAATTGTTTTTTAGACTGTCAATACTACAGATAAAGAAATACAAGCAGCTAATACAAAATGTTTTCAATCAGTAACTGAGGATAAAGATATGTTTCAACCTCAACCTCTCACAGGTCAAAACAAAGCTTTTGATGATTTTCTAAAAAAACATGTTCCCAAGTAAAAAAAATGACACATCACACGTAGATATTATTTATAAATTTACTTGTAGATTTTTATTCACTAAATGACATTTTCATAAATAAAAATAAAGTATAAATTGAAAATTAGCTATTGTACTCAATGAACATGCATTAAATAATACCAAATTTAATATAATTTTTTTTTTTTTTAAATTTATACTGCAGTTTTGTTAATAAGTTACGTCACAATGAGTTGTATGATTTATACCGCGACGAGTACAAGCAATTAAGAATAAACGACAGTAAATCAATTAAACACAAATATATGAATGTAGAACGTCTGGATACGTATATAAATCCGTTATCCTCAAATAAATACGTATCAAGTCTCACTTGGCATCCGACGATAACGGGTATGTTATTATTATGACAAATTAATACTAACTTGTTTAAAGAAAATCATCAATGAGATTGCATCACATTTCCAGGTATTTTCGCAGTGTCGTACACGACTAATAATATTAGACTATATAAATCTATGAAACTAAAACCTTCAGATGAAGAAAATATCACTAAGAAACCCGTCAAAGAACAATACGGTATTTCTTTTGGAGACAGTGGAAATAATCTAGACTCTTTGAACAAACAGCCAGACGCTAACGTTTCAGATAGAACGTATGAAGAAAACATTATTTTTTTATTGAACGAAGAATTTGTGCAGGTTTTAATCACTTTATTTCATTTATTTTTAAGTAATTTTAGATTTGGATGTTGTAATTTTTAGAAAATGAGAATAGTTCAAGTAATCGAGAACGAAAAAACCAATAATAACCAGGAACTGATGATAAATCAATCAAAATTGCTTGAATCTTTCGTTTATAATTCACCCGGTAACACATTCACTTACGAAGATCTTGCTCAAGGTAAATTTTAGAGTGAATAATGAATTTAGGCATCCATATTAGTTCAGCAAACAAAACTCATAATTTTATCCAAAATTCATTTTTTTTTTCAAAAGGATTAGACGATGAAACTTATATCGATGAGATACAAGATGAACAAATGAACACTTATGTCGATGAAATACAAGATGAACAAATGAACACTTATATCGATGAAATACAAGATGAACAAATGAACACTTATATCGATGAAATACAAGATGAACAAATGAACACTTATAGCTCATCAAATCAAAGTCATCGGACTCATTCCGGTTCATGTACAGAGGTCCCAACACTAGAAGATAAATGTGAGAAACATATTGTATCGATAAATAAATCTATATTCTTATAAAAATAAAGTGTCTTCTATGAGTACAAACGAAGAAGATATGGAACAACCAGATCATCACGATTCAGACACAGAAAGCTTCTATAACATATGGGGCGATGACGATGAATGGATTTATGGAAATAAATTAAGAAATGTTGTCCGACATATGCACAGGTAAAACAAACATTGTTTTATTCAAATATATTTATTTCATCAAATTTAATTTAAATAGAGAATTTAATGAAAAATATGATAGAGAAGAGAAAGAAAAAAAATTGCTTACACTCTTGGAGTCTGAAGCCAACAATTTGAAAAAAAAAGAAGAGTAACTTATTGTAGTACCTATCTATTTAAGAAGCCTATATGATAAAATTCGTTTATTTAATTGAATAGAATGGAAAGTGATATGCTGGAAGAAAGGATAAAGTTAACCAAAGACCTGTTTGAAGCTGGAGATTTATTTAAAAGAATTAAAAGTCAGTCAAAGAGGAAAATAAAAAAAAAAAATTCTGAGTTGAAAAAACAATATAAAATTATTGAAAATGAAGAAGATTCTCGGATTAAACGTGAAAATACACAAACAGCGTATGAACAAAGTAATGCCGTCATCATATGGTCTATTCAAGACAAATTTTTTCCAAAGGTAACAGTTTCCGCAAATATCAGTGTGTAATCACTTCACATAATTGTAAATGTTTATTGTAATTAATTTGAAAATTTACAATACATCACAAAGTTCTAATTAAAAACAATGTATTATTTTTCAAAATAATTTTCAGTTGAGATTAGATAGTCCTGAAGAAGCATGTTGTATTGAATTTAACCCAAGAAATGGAAACACTATTGTAGGAGGATTACAAAATGGTCTGATATGCATTTGGGACATTACAGGAAAGTTAGAAGCATTAGACTCAAACAAATCGAGCATGTCACAAAAAGAGATGCACCACGACAAACATCTTGTACAATAAATGATCCAATGTATGGGCACTTACACATAAAAATAAAATGAATATTTTCATTTTAGTCAATGCACATGCAATGGTCGTTAAACATGAACTTTAAAACTAGAATCAGACCTACAGCGTTAACGGCTATTTTAGGATCACATGATTCAATGGTGACTGCTGTTCAATGGATTCATCCAATGAGCCAAGTTAGCCTATTATAATTATAAACTAGAGTTGCGTATAAAATAAAAACACGAAATGAAAAATAATATTATAGTAGGTAGATACTTGATCAAAATAAACACTGGGTACAAGCCATTTCTTGTGCTAAGCGTTGGACATATTTTATAACCATCACCCGTATTGAGGCAAAATATAATTTTTATAAAATCGATATTTTGTCCATACAACAGTAAAAATTGTAACATATTTCAAAATGAGAAAATTAAAAAGCCTACCTAATTAACAATAAAAACTAAATACGTGGGCGATTGTTTCTTACCTTAAAATTACCTAAGTTTCTGGATAAACTGAGAAAGTTTGAACAATTCAAACTTCTTAAATATCAAAACTTGATTTAACAAAATCCGTAAATAATGACAGTGTTATTGACGAATTTGTGAACCAATTAGTGCACCAATAAAAAATGTAAATATTTAATAAACGGCGCTTATTTTTTGTATGGATTTTTATTGTAATATTATATTTTAATAATAAATTAATTAAATACTGATTGAAGTATTATTAAAAATATTTTTGATTTTGTTTTTCGTTTATCCATGATGCGGCAAATCTTTAGGTCCAAGGCGCCAAATCTTAAAATACGCCACTGCCAGATGGTCAATTCAAAAATAAATAAATTATTGATAGACATTAACTATTACGTAGCACATTAAAACATTGAAAACACGCAATACTGTGAGTGTTTTTGTCATTCAGGTAACATCTTTGGGTAACCTCGTAAGTATGCCAGAAGGACAATTTTCCATGCAATTTTTGTCTACTTCCATGGACGGTACTATAAAGGTGTGGGATTTGCAGTCAAAGTTATTGCCCCTTTCAAGACAAAAAAGTTCAACAGGAATTCGTTTCAAGCGTCCAATAAGCTTGGATGCTTATAAATCACCACTGGAAATTTACAACAACCGTCTAATGCCAACATACACGGTTAGAGAGTAAATCAACAACAATACAACTTATGAATAAATGTTTTCTAAATTATAGAAGCAAAATCACACACACACACATACACACACACTCACACACACACGTCCTATACCTACACCTTATAGTTATGTGTATTATTATTTAATACACTGGTAAATATTTCAGATAGTTGTAAAAAAATCAGATAATTCAGTATTTACCCATATAACATCGATGTCATTCAAAACATCTATGGTGCAATATAAATGCACATCTGATGAACCATTGGTAATTGGGAAAGAACAATTTGAATACGGTAAACCTCTAATTTTACTCAATTTAGTATTTTGTAATTGGCTCATTCATCATTTCATGTTTATTTCATTAATAAATAGGTCATTAAATTGTTAAAATATTTTGATTAATAAATTAAATTAATATTAATTATTGACCTATTTACATCTTTATTAAAAATAATACTTTATACCTCCATAATTGAAATTCTGGTTTTCGTAAAAACTGTATTGAGGATATTTATAAATTTAGATAAATAAAATTGATTTTGATATTCCGTATTTTAAAATATCAAATTTAACTACGATAATTGAGTTCTTATTAAAGTTTACCTAGACAGACAATTGTGTTACTTGATTTTCGTTTTTTCGAAGAAACTGTTAACTTATTCACACTGGCAATGCTGACAAACGCTGCAAAGTTTAAGCACACCTTTTTTAGAAATATTTGACTTTTAAATGGGAAACATCCCAGTTAAGTATTTGGGGAAGGGATAGCCAATTCTACAGTAAGATTAGTGTTTACTTAAAATTGTAGTCAATTCAACAGTTGCCATATTAAATTATACGACATCACTATTTGTGAAAGCTGGGAAAAAATCGGTAATTGCATTTTATGGATTTTATGACAGTACCAAAAGCACCTGAAGTTATAAACCGTACAATAATCGTTGGAAATATGATGGGCACACTTGGAGTACTGACTTGGAATGGACTCGAAGAACATCAGGAAAACGGAAATAGAGAAGGCATTTTAGTCATTTTTCACAATGTCTGATTAAAATCATATAAGTTATGGTGTTGGTAATTTTTCAGAATGCAAACTCATGTGGGAAAAAATTGTGCATGATGGACCAATAATCAGCATTAAAAGAAATACGTTTTTTCCGGATATTCTTATGGTGTGTGGCGGGCATTTAATGAGCATTTGGAGTTTGAATCACTTAGTAAGTATTATATAGAAGCAGAATTTAAAACTGAAAAAATAGCACCCTTAGTATACAGGAGGTAAAATAATAAATTGATAACTGAAAATATTTAAATGGAGATTAGAAAAAAAAACTATTTGATTTTACATCAGAAATACTACAATCGAACGATACGTTTTCATTTCTATTTATTGAATTAATCAAAATCGCTAAACATTTAGCTTTTTATTTTTTTAACTGTGCACCTAGGTAGCTAATAAAATAATGATTTTACTTTAGTGTGATCCGATTTGGTGGAAACGTTTTCCATTTACTGTGAACAGCGCTGTGTGGTCCTCTTTCCACCCGTTAAAATTCCGAATATGTTTCAACAATAAAGGAACTTTAGAATTTTGGAATCTCATGGACTATACACACAAGCCATACCACACAACTGATATTGTTCTCGGAGACAATTTAAGCAGTGAGTAACTAGTCTAATGCGATTTCTATTTCCTTTTTTAGTTTCAGAATTTCGGTGGTTTGATCACGCTTTATTAGTTGATTTTTTTTTTTTTATTAAGAAAAACGATGATAATTAGACAGTATTATCTTATTTGTTACTACATCCAGTGGCGGCCTGGACAGGTCGACGAGACTGCAATCGCCGACTGGGCTTTCTTCTAACGAATATTTTTATCGTTTATATTTTGAGTGAAACGAAAAATATGTTGTACAACGATGCGTTTTTTTGTTGTTTTTTTATTATGTATGTGATCGCTTTTTCGGGTAGGTAGTAATAATACTCCAAAAGTTTCAGCAACTCTATAGATCAGAAATTTCATCTTGTTGGTATTTGAAAGAGGTCATTTTTTTCTATTTTTGATAGGTTTTCCAGATGAGAGGAAAAAGAGCCGGAAATGGAATAAAAACGGCGAAATTCGCCATAAATAACACTGTCATTAAAATATTAAATCGGCTTCAGTAATGTCATATCTCCAAAAGTAATGTTGCTAAAAACTTGAAAATTTTACGATATATCACTGACGTATTACAACATACTTTAAAAAGTTAAAAAAAATTTAATTCTAAATACTCTGAAAATACCTTGTTTTTTTAAAATGTATCCCTAGTAAAGTTTTAAGTATTTGATGAAACTTCTGAAAGTTTAATACGACCTTACTCAAACACTTCTCTAAAAAAACTGAAAAAATTTCAAAAATCATGATACAAGATTTTTTTTTGTGAAGCATATCAGTATATTATTTTACGATTTTTACGTCAAAAACTTTTTCACGTTAATTTTCAACTTTAAATCTTTATTTAAATAAATTGTTACAACCAAAAGATATATTTTAGTTCTAAAGCTCCGCTCAAAAGCGTTTATTGACTGAAGAAATGAACTATGATTTCTTGAATATTATTTTTTAACAAGCGCTTAAGTAGAAATCTAAAAATAGAGTAAGATTTAGTGTAAACAAAATTTGTATAAACCCCATTTTTAATATTTTTCCATTTAGTAAAAAATAACGGTATTAGATACTTGAAATTTTCATCCAAATTTCAACATAAATTCATATAAATTTCACCATTTTCAAGCTATAAAACCTTACATCACAAGTTATATAAAACTTTTAAAAATATCTCATTTCCGGAAGTTTTCGCCTAATAAAGTTTTAAATATTTGATACAAAACATAAATATTCAATTATCATCTCATTCATATCCTGAACTGAAAAATTTTCAAAAATCGTTAAATAGGTTTTTTTTTCACGGTTAAAGTTCAATTTTTGACGAAAATCATCAATTACTCGTAAATTAGTGAAATTTTTCAATAAAAACCTAATAAAATTTGGAATTATTCATTCCCTAAAATTTTCTCGGACCAATAAATTCGCTACATACGTATTCCTACCTATGGATTGAATTTCATAGAGATTAACTCAACAAGTTGTTTTTTACACTCGTTTAAAATAGGTTTTACGGCTAAAATAACTTTTTTTTCGTAAAATGGCAAATTTATTTATATTTTATTCTATAAACTTTGTAATTTTTGGTTATAAGATATGAAATTTTTAAACAAACTTCTTTATAAAAAAATTTTTGCTATATTTACATTTTTATAGTAATAGGGTGCATTCATTTTTTTATATTTGCTAGAAATGTTTAAATGCGTTGAAATGTAGCATTTTTTACGAATATTATTTATTCAAAATGGATTTTCTTGTTAATATTTGAAAACTTTTTAACTTGCAACTTGAAACTTCTATCAATTGTTTATCATAAAGTTTTAAAGATTTTCGAAAACTTAACTAGTTGATACTAAAATTAATTATTACCTACTTGAGTTTCGCTAATAATCTTTTTCTGGAAATAATGATTTATCGTTGATTCAATGGTTCAATAAAATTATGCTACACATATCGCTCACTAATCGTAAAAGTAGCTCATCTATAGTTCTTAACATCCATCATCATTATCTCGCCAAAAAAACAGAGAATACACATTGTACTATTTAAGTATGTGTCCGGTTTCGTTACATTGGTACTCAACTATACATTTTTATACACATTTATGTACACACGCACACTCATATACAGGGTATTTCACGAAGATCTGACATGTTGAATAACTTTTGTTCTATTCTATATTTTTAACTTTTTTTTTTTTTTTTTTAATGAATTCTATAGCCAAGTGCTACAATAAAATTACATTAAAATTTTTTATTTATTTTTAAAACACAAATTTCAAAATTTAAAATTTAAATTTAGAGTTTGAAAAAAAAATCAAAATAGCCATTTTGTAAACATGATTTCTAGAAAAATGTTGGTGTTTGTAATTCTTATGAACAACCTTTTGAAATTCTTATAAACAACAGTTGATCCGTTAATTTTCTATGATTTTTTAAAGTTTACGAAAAATCGAATTAAATTGCTAATTATTACTAGTGATATTATCTGATGACTGATAAACGATACATATTATTACATTTTTCGTACACTTTAAAAAATCATAGAAAATTAACGGATCAACTTTTATAAGAATTTCAAAACACCAAAATTTTTCTATAAATCATGTTTACAAAATGGCTGTTTTGATTTTTTTTTCAAATTCTAAAATAAAATTTAAAATTTTGAAATTTGAGTTTTAAAAATAAAAATAAAAATTGTATGTAATTTTATTGTAGCGTTAGGCTATAGTATTCATTATAAAAAAAAAAAAGTTAAAAATATTGAACAGAACAAAAGTTATTCAACATGTCAGATCTTCGTGAAACACCCTGTATATACACACACAAATACAAATTTTATTTGAAAGTTAGTAAATACCAACAGTCGACACTTACCTATATTATACTCGTCATTAAATTAGGACAAAGTTCATTTGTTTTTTATAGCTGTTACGTGCTAAACACAAAAAAAAATTTACAAAATCAAAATTAAGGTAGGTAATAAAGATATTTATCAAAAATGATATATTGGTACTTACATTTGTTTTTTTTTTTAATATACCTTTTGCCCTAGTAGTTAAACTAGTTATTACAAAATAAAATACTCATTTGAGCTTGCAAAAATTGTATGCATATGTTATTCATATTTCATAGATTTTATATCCACAAAAAATGCACCCCTTCCTCTTTTGAAAAATCCTAGGTCCGCTTCTTGTGCACATTTAATAACTTTATTGCACAAGCCCTTCGAATGTTATAAATAATATTATTGTATTATGCATTTTCAGCGTTATCAGATATGTGTTCACCAATGCGATACATCGACGCCGATAAAATCACGTTTGCCGAGAACGTTCATCAAGTATTGAACTTTAAGGAAAACGAATTGATCAGTTTATCGAATCACGCAGGGGGAGTAATAATGATCACAATTAATGAATTGGTACCGGAAGCAAGTGAAATCGAAATGATGGGACTAGTAATACAAAAAGAGGTCAGTCGTTTAAAAGCATTGGATGAGTGGAATGAAAAGTACACTAAAAATGCGGAGATCACTGAACAGCAGGTTGTGAACAATTACAATTTAAAGAGTTCCGCGTTACCAGTGCAGAATACTTCGGCTCGTGAAGTCGACGCAAAATCAAGTATGTCACCAGAACAATTAGAAAAAGAAATTCGCAGCGAGACCTACCAGTGAATAAACGATTGATTGAGAATAATTACAAAAGCAATTGATATGAAACTAAAATTTTTTGTCATTCATTTTAGATGGTATATCAAGAGAAATGGTCCGAATACACGTGTAGGAAAAATGAGAGAAAAGTTCTTGGAACGAGAAAAACAATACATGATAGATACCTTTATGAAGAAAAAGAATATTGATGTAAAAAAAATAGAAAAATATTGGAAGAATATAGAAATAGATGCGAAAACCCACCCCGAAAAGCTCATTGAAAAATTGAGATCCGACGAAATTGAGATGTATAAATACGAAAAATTCAACCAGACAATAAACGAATTTGTAAGTATAACTATTCGATTGCATACGCAAGCTGGTCTATTATATTAATCGGTATTCCATCACAAAGTACGGCGAAAAAAAGTTTTAAATAATTGCTATACATTTATAATAAATAGTATTATCTATATACAATGTATTAATATTGTATACGATTTACACATATTTAAATAACATTTGTTTTTGAATTATTAATATTGGTAACATATATTTTCATAAAATTAATTACTGCAATGGCCAATAGTTATTTCATATTGGCATATGGCTGCTCACATTAAATGTGATACAAACAGGTGAAATAAACATTTTTTTGTTTAGTACTTGCATATGTTACAATCAGGCCCGTACTGGCTGCTCTTATGGGGCGGTTGTTGTAGCCTAAAAGGGGGCGCCTTACAAACATGGTTAGTATTGCAAAAAAAAATATTTTATTAATATTAAATAATTAATATTGTGTATGATTGGTTGACAATATTTGATAAATATTTTTAAATAATGTGAATTTAATATATAACTTTGGTTCATTTAATGTTAATACAATCTTGGGGAAATATTTAAAATTTTTCTCAATCAATTACTAATGTTTTATAAATAAATATATTTTTAATCATTTTTTTTTTTTTCTGTAAATACTTTTTCGTATAGAAATAATGCTCCAAACTTTTCATTCTGCCATTCTGTAGATCGGAAATTTGTTCTAGTTGGTACTTTAATGAAGTCATTTATTTCTCCATTCAAACATTTTTTCAGCAGACTGGAATAACTGCCGAAAATTGAGTAAAAACGGCGAAAAATTAAATATTGAATCAAAATTTCTGAAAATGTAATATGATTATACTTAGACGGTTTTCTGTTAAGTTTATTTCTAAGAAAGTTTTAAATATGGGCGCAATGTAAGTCGTAATTTTCATAGGCGCATCGTGCATCTGCCCAGTTGCCCGGTGGGCCAGTACGGGCCAGGTTACAATTTATAATTTATGAATTTTTGAGAAATACCTTGACAATCTTTTTATTGAACTTTTTTTGGACTTTTTATCGTCAAACTTACGTTTGATGATTCATATTATAATATATTTTCACATTAGCTAATCTATAAAAAAAAAAAAATCTAAAATAAATGTTTTCATTAAATGAATATTAGGAGTTCAATATTTATTCAGATAATGGTGATCATTTGGATTCACTGAAAAAAAAGATTAATAGATTATTAGTAACAGACTTTGAAGCTGAAAAAGAAAAACTCAACGAATACATAAAAAACCGTCCCTACATAGATTCTGAACAAGACCAGGACAGTGATATTATCGATCGCGTTCTATCGCAAGGAATTTCGATATCAGAAATTCTGAAAAGTCCCAGGTACATTACTTTAGTAGTTAGTAATATTTATCGTCTATTGATAAATTTGAATTACCTATGTATCAATATTGACGTATTTCATCAATTTGTTTTTCTACTATAAAGGGCGGTGCGGCAGAAATTGTATGATGGAATTCACAAATTTGAAGACGAGGAGGATTTATTTGAATAATTTATTCGAGACTTTCATTACAATACACAACTGTATTCAATTTTTGTATTCAATTATTATGACGTTTATTAATGTAATAACCTACCTTAATACCTAATTTTATTTGTGTTTGGATAAATAATTATATGCATGTATATAAGACTGTTCATAATTTATTCAACGTATACAAAGTCCACAGTCACGGACGTAACTTGAGCAATTATCACGGGAGATCGGAGGTAAATTTTTCATCTTATGGATGATACAACAAATAATTGTATATAGACATGTATTTTATGTTAACCTCATTTCTTAATACAGTGATTTGTTTCAACTTGAAAACGCTTATATTAAAGTGAGCTCTAAAAAGAAATTATGAGATTTCCAGTGATTTAATTTTAAAGTAGCAAAACTCCTTCTCATCATTTAAAAGAGAAATAAGAAAAAAAAAATACTAACTCATTGTTTTTCGTTTTACAGATTTTAAATCTTTTCATAAATTAATAAAAAAAAATGTTGTGACTTTTTGTTTACCTATTGAATGACATTATGATCGACTAAATCAAAATAAATTTAGCATACAAATTCAATATTATTTTTTTTTTAATGAAATAACTCAAAAAAATCTTCATGGTCATTCGATCTCGTCAAAATTAAATTGTCATTTAAATGTTGTATCCCTATATTCGCCACACTATTTTAATACTGTCTATTCACATCGGTGATCAATTATCAATGATATTACCTATTGTGACACTACGAGTAAAGTGACGAATAGTATTCAATCACAATGATATTTGTAGTCACATTTTTGTGTTGTAAAAGTGGTTCAAGATGTTTAAACTGTTTCCCTAAAGTCAGAAATCTCATATACTCGATGCTAAAAGAGGTAATTTAATTTGTACGTTCTTAATACGAATTTGTAATGAACTCTGTGTATATAATACTTAATATTAAAGAAAAATATAAATATTAACCGTCGGTAAGTACTTCAACATCTAACGGCGCAGCTACGAGTTGTAAAGAACGAAATAATTTTGAATAATAACTCAAATTGTTACTATTTAAAACAATGATAGAAATTTTTTTATTTCTATTGATTAAAATTCAAATTGTTTATCAAATTATTAAAATCACTTATTTTATATCCATTTTCTATTGATAACTTACACTTTTTCCTTCGATTCTTATATACAAAAGTTATATAATTGTACCAGCATTCAACTGCATTGGAAATGTGCGTAACTAATTATTATCACACTGCTACCAAGTACACTTATTGAAACTATCATAAAATATTTATTATAATATTATTTTAATCATAATTATAACATAATAAAATATTAATTATAAAATATACATTTTATACATCGTATACTAGTTTATACTATCACAGGTGAATAGTTGATACAAATTTTATGACAAATATTATAAATCATATATTATTACTTATTACTTATTAGTAATAATTTATAATTATTTCATTCGTTATTTTACGCATCATTAAATATTTCTAATCGGCGTGAGATCGCATTGATAACTAAATCGATATATTTACCGAGATATGTGCGTACAATATTAAACGTTATCAATAAAGTAATGGCTTAATATACGTTTGTGGAAAATACACATTTGATACAAACGTATTGCTATTATTATAATTATATATGCATAAAAATAGGACATTTAAATATTTAATTGCCTCAGATCGGCCAACGTGCATCAATTGTCAATATAACTTTTAACACAAAGAAAAATTGCTTCTCAATGTACCATTTTTATAAAATATCTGATCTATAAAGTTTCTGAACGATTTTTTGGACACATTTCACTACCTACCCGAAAAAACGTTATTCATTATTGAGAAGAAATATTAGGAAATGGAATTAGCGTGGCTGTACATTTTGACCGAAACTGACGGTGCTATTTAGTTCAAAGTCGGTTAACGGTTTTTATAGCGGTATTAAAAACCACTACTTTAATATGGCTTTAATTTTAAATTCTATTTGTATTCATTATTTTTTTCCATTATTACCAAGTATATACGTAACACATTCCTACCATCCCCGAGACCATCAAAATTTGAGTTTATCAACGTTAACCGTTGCCATGCCATTATGTCTTTTAAGTAGTCTTATGTAGTAACCAGAAGCAATGTGTTCTCTCCGATGATATTTTGTTTATTTGATTATACTCAATAGGTATACGAATACATTTTTGTATTTATAATAAAATAATAAAAGCGAAGTATGGATGGCAGTTGATTCTACATAGAATACAGATACACAATCATAAATCCGTTATAGGTATGAAATCGATGAATTTAGTATTTCGCAGTACAATATGTATTATACCTCGGCCAGTTACGTACGTCGCCCCCCATGTGTGGAAGGCGTTTACATTATAACGTGTACGCATACTCGTATATTATTATGTTCCTACTAGGCGCGTCGCTGTGATAACGCCGAACCTCACAGATGTGCAAGTTGAGTTGTATTTGGTCTCAATTTACGGCTTTATTTTTTCTATACGCTTGGCGTGTACCAGTCGTAATATTGGTTAGTTTGATGTCACAAAGCTATGTGAATTTAAGAAGAATATCGATAATTTAAATACTAGTACATTAATACTGTTTCATCTAAAAAAATAATCGGATTTCACTAGGTCGAAAATTAGTTTATTGCGTGTACATGAAAAAATAATTAAAATCTTAGTGACTTAATATCTATATACATTTATATTAAAAAAAAAAAAAAATCAGTTTACAACTGATTTTTGGTTAAGATTATTTTTACTCAACACAAAAAAATGATCAAAATTGTATGAGCTAATTAAATAAATGATTAAGTCACTGCATGTTGTTTTTAATTTTTTATACATTTTGAAATTACATTTGTTTAAGTTAATATGTAAATCTTCTAACAGTATACATACTTCAGTGGTATTTACACATTTTCCCGATTTATTTCATGGTACAATTTTTTCGTTAGATTGAAATCTTTCAAAAAAAAACAAAATTTATAAAATACGTAATACTATTTTTGGCTTCGAGACTATTTTCCTCCAAAAGTATAATACCAATTTCTTCCACTGTTTTTCCTGCGTACACAATTTCATTACATCTAAACTCAAACGTACGTGAGCGTATCTTGACAGTCTTAAATCTGTGGAAATTCAGGAAGAAAATTGTTACCGGTTGATGTTACGCTATAATTATAACATGACTTAAAATCTATACAGTATCGACAGTATCTAAATATTTAAAAACTATTTTAACAATTTAACAACCATCATAATTGTATCGTTGTAAAGAAAATCAATCCTATCGAGGTAATAAACTCATTTAATGTAGAACAGTATTTCTTTCATTGACTAATACGTAGATTGTTTTGTCTATAATTTTCAATATATTGGGAACTAATATATATATCTTATACTATAAAACGAGCAAGGAATTGTATGTACCTATTTCCAGTCATGCCATCTCGAAAACGGCTCTAACGATTTTTCTTATATTTCATATATAAAGAGTTTTCGACCTCAGGAATCCAATGGACTTAGTCAAAATTTCAAGAAAATTTCATTTCTATGAGTTTTCATAAAAAATCTTTATACAGTAAAAGTATCTGTGGGTGAAGTTCGCGGTACGGCAACGGACGACGGCTAGACGTGGCCGCCCAAACTTCCCCTTCCATATCACCGTCGCGTTTTCCATAGAACGTCGCGTTGTCATCATCGCGGTCCCAAGAAAGGTTTTCCATTAGCAACGTATAAAGATCTGGGTTCTGGTAACCTACAATTCGATTCTCCCTGCATGTAGCGTTCTCCCTGCATCGGACCCCCAGATTCTCTCTGCATCGGACCCCCAGCGTGTCCGACGGCCAGTCGTTGAGTGATAAAAAAAAAATAATACACATTTAACTATTTAAATGATACAAATAATAGGTACTTTTAAAAATTCAAAAAATTAATTTTTTAAATAATATTCACAAATGTAATGGTAAATATCTTTTAATTTTACATTTTATTAAACATGCTATGTTTCGTTACTTTTAAACACGCAGTACTTCTGCAAAAAGAACAAATTCAAAACTCAAATTCAAACTTCCGTGTATATACTTATCAAGTAAATATTAATATTTTTTATTAAATGCAGTTTACAAATTATTTTATGGAAAAAAATTTATTTTAAAATCATAAATTATAAAATTTTCTTCGTTTAATTACACGAAATTTCCCACGTATACCTCATATTCGGAAAGTACCAATAAATTGTTTAAGCTTTGAACTTACAGTTTATCACTATCTGCATTGGGGAATTCGCGATTTCATGGTAAAAATAATTAACTTCATGAATTCTCCCCATAAGACCAATGCAATATTTATTTATCTTTGCACCCTTATATCTGAACATTTTGCACGACAATCGACTATAAGACCCATACCATTTGATTCTTGAGGCTTTTCTCTAACAACCTGTATATGTCTTAGTTGGGGAATTCATTGGCCAGAGCGTCCTTAAAATCTTTAAGATATTTTTTTTCATAATACCCTAAAAAAACATAAATTTATAAATATACAAAGATAAAAAATTCGCTTGACATTTTAAGATTTTATTTTTCAAATATTATTTCCGAAAACAAATTAGTAAAAAATAGTAAAATTTCAAAACACAACATATCAAGTTTATACATTAAGGGTCACTTTTGCAAGCTATAATTTTCTGAACATTTTTTATTTATTAACGAAAATCTACTTACAAAAAAATAAGTATACTTTTTTTGCATAAAAACAATACAGTGTAAAATAACCGCACCTTATTTACTAATAAATAGATCGGAGATCTACGATATCTTACGATCGGAGATCGGCCTTCCTGGTACTATATATATATATATATATATATATATATATATATATATATATATATATATATATATATATATTGCATAAGTAATGTTTCTTTTTACGATGGTTTTCTTTAAAATTGGATATATTGCATATTTTTTATATATTTGTTTATTCTGTATTGTATAGATGTACATTTTAATAGTGCTTCATTATGAAAAGGTTCAGAAACATTAACACAGTAGAGCAAAATAAATTCGCATATATTATAGTTCACGATTAGGATTTAGAGAGCCCGCACACTACAGACTTTTTATCGGCCGACAGTTTAGTCTCGGGTTGTGCTGTTGGCGTGCACACTTGACCAACTAAATAGTCGGGTCGGTGGTGACTGCGCACACCTGCCAATTGTCGTCGGCCGATCATTACTATCGATAAGTTTGTTATATTATATTAGTTGCTATTGAAGAAAGTGGTCACGTGAAAAATAATGACAAAATGTTGTCCAGAAATGTAAGTATCGCATTGATACAACGGAGAAGAAGGATTAAGAAGAAAAGAAACCCAAAATATTGGGTACATCCCATCTACAGTGATAGATTATGCAAGGAATTTGATGACCGACGAGGTACAGGAAAAGAAGGTTACAGAGGTTGCTGTATATTGTAGTTATATGTTGATCGATTCAATTTTTTTTATAGAGTGCGGGTCTTTTTTCGATTTCCTCTATTAAATTTTCAATAGATGATTCGGTAAGCGGCGACATCTTCTAGCTGCATTAACTTCTTGCGTAGACTACTTACCTTCTATCGGTCTAGTCGGCCAACTTATTAATCGGTGTGTGTGCGGGCGATGGGAGAGCGTCATACTGATTAAACAGTCGGCCGACAGTTCGCCGACTGTTTAGTTTGAAGGTAATCGTGCAGCCCATCAAACTTATTAATCGGCCGAGACCAAATCGTTATAATGTGCGCTCTTACATTAACCTTCATACAATTTAAAAGCCGACTAAACTATCGGCCGATAAAAAGTCTGTAGTGTGCGGGCTCTCTTACAGTGCTCATAGTAAAGGTTTCACCCGTAATAACATATATGTAGGTATATATTATAATACTGTAAAACTGTGTATTATTCCATTGGAGAAAGACGATACATTAAAATTGAAGTAGGTATTAAATAATTTTATTATCGTCATCATCATCACCGTCATTATTATTATTATTATTATTGTATACGAGTAATACGTGCGACCGTATACAGACAATTTATCAGTGAACTGTCATCATGTAACCAAAAAAAATAAAAAATGTTCAACATGTTATACCTTAATAATAATAATAATAATAAAATACTTCACCGTAGTCTCTACATGCACGGACGACAATGCGCCGTCGGTAAGGCAGGTATGCGTCCGATCCATTAACCTATGCATAATATTATGTTTTTTAGTCGATAATATATACAATTAGTCGTAGACATACTAGGAATATATATTATATATGATAATTGGGTAACGTCTGATCATCTCTTCGTGTATACGGTCCAAAACCAGTTTTCTTACATAATTTATTATTACTTTTTTTTCTTCATCACTGGGTATCCGTGGCCATTATTAGATTTTACATCGAAGTCAACCAGCTGAAGCTATAAGAATTTTACTGGATTTATTTTTTTTCACGTCCATAATCGTTGGAAATTAAAAAAAAATTGATTAATTAATAAAATGCGTTTCATTTTGAAATTAAAAAACAAAAATCTTCTTTTGCTAGAATCATATGTACGTATAATTGCATTAATATCTATTAAATACAACACCCAATAATCATTTTAGTGTTAATATAATATTAATGATAATCATCACATTACCTAATATAAAATGTTTAAGTCAAAATCACATTCATTATTTTCAATGTTCCCGATTAATTATGAAACCTAATTAAACATGATACTCATGTTGTTTAAATAAAAATTATAATATTCTATTTGAAGAATCAGTACATAAACATATTTATTATCGTATAATCAAAGCGTTAGGAGGAGGGATAGACTGGAGAATACAGACACAGAATAGAGAAAATTGGAGGCAAGTTTGTATGTCGGGATGGTCCTAGTGGCCGAATTTACCGAAGAAGAATTATCGCATAATCAAACTACAAAGTAGTAATATTTGAAAATGTCTATTTCTATACGAAGGATTAAATAGATTTGGAAACGTTTTAAAATTCTCTGCTTAACTTGTTTGTCTTTTTATTATATGACTATAAAATATAAAAAAAAACAACTTTAATATTATTTATTTACCTGATGACATTTTTGGGAAATTATACGAATAACCTTTTAAAGTAAATTAACTTGGCCTATTTATTTTTAAAGCTCTTTGATTGATTCTTTTTCTTTTCCATCACCTTCTCTCAATTTATTTGATTTATAAACAATAATTTGACATTTGGTTATCAACGAGCCTCATAATAATTGGAGTGTCTTTGTTTTTTTTTTACACGTGATTTTTCTAAGAATTATTTTTTCAAATACTAATACATATTAATTAATTAAAAGATCACAATCAATATAATGCTTGCGATTAAAAATGCCATCTACTCAGATATAGTATACAAAATACCAAACAATATTTTTATAAATATTTTTGATTTGTTTTTGTTTATTTTTGAATCTAATATAATATTCATGGTGATTCTTGGAATCAATATTTTTAAATACAGTCCAATACATAAAATAATTCTTAAAAAAATGTCGAGCTTTTTATAATACAGTTAAAATATATACGTGAACGTAATGTCAGTAAATCCTGAGTTCTTATTTCTGTATTCAGAAGATGGTAGATGTAGTAAACATGAATCGATTTTTAATTAATAGAAATTAAAAAAAAAATAATTGAAGCTTAAAAATAGTCGTTAAAACTGTATTGGGTCATATTTACCCCTATGCGCATAATAACAGAGCTTTGAGACATACGGGAAAAATAAATGAAAATAAAGCCGAATGTAGTACAAGAGTTTATACTTTGACCTTAAAATATAACTTGAAGTCTAAACATTTTTCTTTTTACAAGTCAGCATTCTTTTAAGAATCTTGAATATTCACTGTTTTTTTTTTGTTTTTTTAAATAAAATAATTTTAAGTATATGCGTGGTATTAGTTTTATTTTTAGTCGATTTAGTTTTTACATATATTTATTTCTTTCAATATACCATCTATCTTTAAACTCATTATGACTTTGAATTAAAAAAAATTTAACTGTTTGTAAATATTTTACTCATTTAAAAGTAAATATAGGGCAGGGATGGCGAACCTGTGTCACGCGTAAATTATTTCAGTGACACGCCAATTTAAATGTAATTCATAACTTTTATTTCACTTTCCAAAAAAATAACTGAAATCAACAAAACATACAAAAAAAAATCTACTAATTATAATCCCAGAATTGATTCATTAGTTGGAAAAATACAGCAACAGATTTATCATTAAAAACTAATTTTTTTTGTCATTAAAGCATACTTCTTAAACTTTTTGTTATTTTAGTGTTTAAAATTATGAGTTTATATTAATATTTAATAGTAAATACTGTTAAGTTTAAATATAACAACAGAGAAAACCTGTTTTTATGTTTAATTATTTATCATTAAAAAAAAAAAGGCCAGAAAACTTTTTGACACGTGAGGCAAATATAATCAAATAAAAAATTTTGATTTGACACGCAGTTATCATAAGGTTAGCCATCCCTGATATAGGGTATAATAGACCCCCACGTGACTATAAACTTACAAATTGGCACGCGTCTGCTTCACAATATGCATCATTGTTATACAATTTAAATTTTCTGTTATAATATTGTTTATCATAAAAAACATTTTTAAATCTAGAATTTTGTTAAGGCATTGTAATCAGTACGTTTACATTGAACCAACTGCTTTAAACGCGGTGCAACCTCAAATTCTTGTAACTCTATAACGTATATAACAAAACGTTTTATTCCAATTATACCTAACTGTGAAATCAATATAACTGCCACATATATAACTAAACGTAAAATATGCCTAGCTACCTTATACCTATTATAGATGTGGTATACCTGTACACGAGTAATATTACACACTTATACGCTAGATGTATTATTGGCAGAATTGTGTTTTTATCTCTTTCGTTTCTTAGGAAATTAAAATAAAATATTAAAAATTCTGATTGATTATAGTCATATACTTGTCAGTTGTCATACTTATTGAATAAAATATTTTATAAAATATATAATAATAAATATAAACTTAAATAACGTGATAAAGACAATAAAGCCGTCTATTCAATGACAATTCGTTTAATAATTGTTCAACATATAATGTGACAAATTTATTTATAAGTGTATAATTATTATCGCTAATGTTAAAAAAAGCGTACACGCTAATTCGAAGAATCTTAAAAAGTGTTGAATAATATATATATATATATATATATATATATATATATATATATATATATATATATATATATATATATATATATATATATACTGTTATATTGTACTGGAACTTTGATAATGTGTTTATTATGTTTTACCATATAAAATATTAATTATTGAATTTGTAACTCTCTACAACCATCAAAAGCTAGCTTACAGGTGGTAGATAGATTCATTTATTATTTATTGCAACTTGTTCTTTGAACTGAGTAATTTATAATAAATGATTTTACTAATAAAAAAAAAATTGTTTGTATTTTTTTGAAAAGAATCACAATAAATATAAAAACTATAAACTACGAATACACATTATAAATATTTTTTAAGAAATCGATTTTTTTAGTTTCCATTTGTAAAGCTATTAAGACCGTCATTAAAATATTTGTGACGACAGTAAGAAGTAATTTATACTTTTGACGATTCTTTTAAATATTTAACTTTCTAATTTAAATATTTTAATATGCTAAGCAAATTAGTGTTCTATTAACATTTGACATTTAAGTGTACAAATATCTGATCACGTTGAGTTTCAATGTGTTTGAATAGTATCAACATATTATAAAAAAATTAACTTTATTGATGAATATGGTCAACTAATTAGCAATGTTTTCATTAATTGCGAACGCTAAATATTTTGGTACACAGTTAAACCCATATAATTTCGTTCGCGGCCTGATTGAAAACGCGTTACAATAAAAATCGACCACGACAGCCATTACGATTGAAAATTATTCGAGTAACATAAATAATTCCCATCACAAGTTCGAGCTGTAGTATTTATGACTGTACGAGTGTGTGACGTAACGACAGTCTGTCAATATAGTCTCGTTAATATTCTTAAACGTTAAGCTAAAATAATACTAATAATAATAATAATATAGAATATAATGTAATACTCATGTTTTCACGGTAACATTGAAAGGCACTCATTTTATACGCTACCTACGTGTAAATCGTTTACGTTTAGTGTAGCGGTCACGTAAACACTATATTATGTTTTGTTTTGTTCTGTTTTTTTTTTTTTTTTATTCAACTATATTATGTTATTTTGTATTTTATACTGATACCCAGTGGCGCCGAATACGCGGATTAACAAGGTGCGCCACATAAAATTGTAGACGGGTCTATGAAGTATCTTCGAATAAATCTTCCAAACATAAACACTACCAATCAGCGTTACGAAAAATACGGTCTACAGTCTTAACGACACTATTTCTAGTGGTGTCGAATACCATAATTCGTTCTATGCATACGCAGGACCAAAGTACCACATAGCGTAAGAAGAGTTCGGCGCCACTGCCGATACCTATATCATATCATGTCTATGTTATGTGCTAAAGTACATTTCATTTAGTAAATTCTATCCTTAATTGACAGTTTTAATTTTAAACTAAAGTAGGTAGTCAAATCTTATAGTTTATAGTCAGATCAATATAATAATTATATTATACTATTATATAATATGATTATATTAAAATGTTATTTTAGTTATTCAATTTACAATCAACTGACCGGATGAAATTCATTTTTATCTTATTGATTTCAAAACTAGTACTCGGTGAAATATTAAGAGTTTCGATTGGTGGTAAATAGAATAAGAACAATATATCCAAGGCGCAAATTAATTTACATAAAATCGTAATGGCACTGTACTCACGATTACCGTGAAACGATATATTTTATCATCATACACTGTCAATGATAAATTGTATATATGTTATAAAACACAAATACGATACGGTTACAAATGCAATAAAATTGGATGACAAATAAAAAAATATAACGGAAACGACCGGATAAACGGATTAATATTAGTACGAAAATGACGCACGTGGTTGTGCGATTACGTCGAGCAAAATCACTGCGTGTGTATGTATATTTTTTCGCTACGTCACGGACCGAACGACCTCGGCGTGCGTCCTTCGTAAATGTATCGCACAATTTATTCGCACAAAGTAGGGCTCGAGGTTAGGATCAAGGTCAGCTTATACAATACACGCCGAGGCCGTTATAATCTCAACATATGTATTTATTTATTTATCTATTTCATAATAATACAATTTAGTCAAGTAACGTGAAACATTCTGCTATGTTAAGCCAAGGGCGACAATGACCTTCAATTGTTGGCGCCGCAATGTGAAAAATACTAACTGTACAGGCATAAAATAGATAAGACCGTTTTCCTCCGAAAGAAATACTTTTCATTTTCTTTCAATTATTGGACGAAAATCATATGCTATACGAAAGAACATGATTCAAACAAAACAACAACGATATTTTCTCTGTATTTTATCCGGCACCAGCGGTCCCAACGACACTATTAATATTGATAAATTATGTAAATAAAAGCGAATTACAAAATAAATATATAAATATTTATATATATATTATAGAAATCAATAATAGAAAAATTTGACCACATATATATTACGAAGATACATTATACATTTATATTTTTGTCACTCAATATATTTAGTAGTTTTTGAAAAATGTTCTGTGTACAAAACGTATGTTAAATGTAATTTGTATATTTTTATTGCTTTAGATTAGAAGCTTGGCCGCTCATTTTAGAGTGTTTAAGTCAACTTAGAGAACAACATAAGCTATTTAAAAATTAAAAATTAAATATAGTTTATTTTTCGAATTCTGATCTAGTGCGAGACTTTTTTTTGTACATTTATTTCTCTCGATATTTCTATTCTCCGGTATTTTAC
This sequence comes from Therioaphis trifolii, assembly GCA_027580255.1. Lineage (NCBI taxonomy): Eukaryota > Metazoa > Arthropoda > Insecta > Hemiptera > Aphididae > Therioaphis > Therioaphis trifolii. The sequence continues at coordinate 73,043,658 of CM050405.1, forward strand.
TTATAAAAAATTTTGCTAACAGTATTTGTAGCTGCCACCCTGATTCTATTAAAATTGATTTTTTGGTATGTTTTGAATATTTATTTATTTTTTCAAATAAATAACTCTTAAACATGTTCTACTCCATAAATGTAGTATACTATATAGCTATTAAAAACTTACTACATTACAACTACATACTATTTAAACAATAATATTTTTTTTGAACATCTAGGTATACATTCATTATTTTTGAGTAATTGTTTATTCGTTTTTGGTCAATGATCCTTAATAACAAAAGGTTCTCGAAAGTGTACAATTATATTATTAGATATTTATATCTACCAATAATTAATATGTATGTCATAATAAACATACGATATATAATAATATATATATATATATAACATAAATAAAATATCAATAGTAACCTAAGACTTAAAACTCTTTGAAGTAAATATTGTAAATATAATATTTTTTTATCCTAAACCAAAATTTATTTATTTTATTTTCTGTCATAATAATAGCTTATACTTGAGAATACCAATATTTTTAATAAAATTTCCATGTATTTTTCTCATAATTTTATTATTAAGTTAATATTCAATTTAATAATACATATGAAAACTTCAGAGGCTTCGATTTAAAACGTTCAAATTCTTGAAAATGCAAAACAAAATTATAAAAAAAATCGGTACTTCTATAGTAAAAGATCTATCTTGTCTGTACAACTTTCTCTTAGTTTACCGAGCGTAGACCATTTATCGCAGTATCTAATGTATTTATCGCCCAGTAATATTAATAATTATAGTAGCTAATTGTATTATTTATTATACTCATAACTACACCTATTCATTTTCGAACCGAATATATTTTAACAAAATGTTTAAAAACATGTAAGATAAGATCTATTTTTCATTGGTTAAGTGGTAAAACTTAAGTATAATACACACACACACACACACACACACACACACACACACACACACACACACACACACACACACACACACACACACACACACACACACACACATATATATATTTATTTATTTATTTATTTCTACGTATTTAATATAATTTTGGAAGTTTATAATTTAATAATAATATTTAATAAAAACATTCGATCGATTTCTTTATAATTGAGTGTGATTGTAAATAAAATTTTTTTGACGAAGTCGCCGCAAAAGGTACTGGTTTAATCTAATGAACGCCGTATTATATATTAGATACAATATTTTTTACTTTATTCAGTTTAGAAACTTTGAAATAGATACCAACTATAACAAAGCTGATATTTAATGTGACCGATTTCTAGCTATATGATTAAGTAATCACTAATTGTCTTATTATTAGTATAGTGTCTCCAAAACAAGCATAGATTACGGAGACAATCATTTATGTATTGAATGTTATATTAAGTTTTATAAATATCTGTTAGTTACATGTATGTATACAATTCAAAATTTTTCAATGGAAATAAATAATTATCTATTAAAATTACCTTTTATAGTCACCGGCGAAAAAAAAAATGAATTACCTACAATTTTTAATTTCAGAAAAGTTATATGTTACGCGTCCTTTACAAATACTACAGTACAGCTAATACCTAACACGATTGAACCGTTAACCAGAGATTTATCAAATCGAAATCATCCCGAAAACTGATTGACCAAAGTAATATCAATTGTTTAATAATTAATGTACAGCTATTATAACACAGATTTTGTGTAACCAATTATTAAACCTAGAGAATAATGTTTTATTTCATATATGTACATGAATATTTTTCAAATACATATATATATATATATATATATATATATATATTCGTTAAAAAATAAATGCATTTTTGAGTATAATTGGCGGCCATAAAAAGGTATCGCACAAATTCCTACGCCCCAGCTGTGATAAATTATTGTTATTGTCTGAAATGGCGCGCGCGCCCGCTAACAAAGCGGTATTTGAACGGCGGCGGTGCGAAAGCCGTGCGGCCAAGACGCGCCCTCGTAGTCAGGTCAAAATTTCGGATGTAGAGGAGGAGGCGGGGAAGGTTTTTTTTCTTCATTTTATTGAATGATCGCAATCGTTTTTTAGAGTACTAATAGTCACAAAATAGTTACTCCCAGCATTTAAATAAGAACAGAAATTACATCTTATAGTTGTTAATTTAAAAAGTCAATCTCTATCCCCATTTGCTTTTCTAAGCGTGTGGAAAAACTACCTGAAAATCGAGTAAAAATGGTAGTTATTGTCAAGGAAAAGATTTTCGTAAAATCCGCTTTTGATAATTAGCTATAAATACAAAAACAGTGGTATTAAACATTGTTGTGAAGACACTGTTAAAAATAACAAAATAAAATAGTCCTGCTTGGTGAAAGCCTTCAATAGTTCATTTTTAATTCACTGCTTAATACCCAAAATAATTTGTATTTATTATTTCGTGTTTAACTTAAAATTTGCTGATGTGTTATGTTTTTCGGCTATGCGATTTTAAATACTATCAGTTTCGTTTAAATATTCAAAATATTTTGATATCCACACAACTTCAGTAGCGTATAGAAATATACATGTATAAATGTAAACAATTTTGATTAGATTTCAGTTGGTATTATATTATTAAAGGTGTACGATGAGATCGTGCGGCAAAACGACAATACGCGCCCCGTCGCGTGGGTGGGTAATGGTGGGCGGGTTGTGGGGGTGGAAGGGAAGGTAAGACCACACAGCCGTCTCTTGAGACTCGGGCAGGGCGTGTAATATATCTATACTACGTGCACTGTACAGTGCCTATTATATTATGTACCTTAAGAATATTGTATTTATCGATATATCATATTATGTTATTATACCGACGACATCGGCGCCGCCGCCGCCGTCGCCCCGGACGGGTACCCATTATCTTACGCGCTCGCAGAACACGGAAAACGTTTCGTGTTACACGGCTACCTTTCGACAAAAAAAAAAAAAAATAAAAAAATAAAAATAATATGCATTAGTGGTCCTCCTACAACCCCGTACCTCTCAGTGGCCCGAGGCGTGTTATTATAACATGTCGAAAACAGTATATAATGACCATCACAGTATGTGCGTTTTGCCGGTATTGTGGGTACCTATCTAAGAATTCGATCTCTCCACAGACCGCTATCAGAACGATCGAACGCGCCGTACGTTTTGTCAGGCAGGTATTGAATTTCTGGCGTCACATCGAAAAGCGCGCGAATCCTTTATAGTCTGAACTGCTTTAGACACCAACACACAAAATAATAAATTAATTTTTTCCACTTCAACGAAACTCACTTTAGTCGATATCGAACTGATACGTACATGATCGATAAATCTATTCTGATGTACGAAATGGTTTCAACGGAACAACGAGCGATCGCAATGTGTTTCAATCCTCAAAAAAGTACAGTTCATAATTTTTCTGATGCATCTCGTCATAAATTTGTATCGTGGATAAAGCCATTCTTTGACAATAACACATTATATTATATACACGTATAAATGTTTCAGATTTGATGCGTTACACAAAGTGATAATTTTCTCAATTAATTATACATTTCATTCACGCTTAACCTGAAAACATAAAGTTTTTGATATATTTTCAATCGCACTTTATCCATTAAATACTAGATGTTTTTAATTCACTCCATAATTCTATAAATAAGAAGTATAAATATAAATAAGTAGTACAATAATAAGTATATAAATAAGTGATCTCACCAATATACTTTGCATTGACTGTGGCTGATTGTACTTGGATCAGTGGCATACCAGGATCAATGATTCAAAATAACAACATTTTGTATTACATTTAAACTTTTCGCCAGCAGATTCAGTAATATTTTCCATACTACAAACACCTTATTGTTTTATTCTTTGTTCTTTTACGTCCTCGCTCAAAGTTATTGTTGCTTCCAAACTGTTCACACAATTCAATTGTATTATATTTTAATTGAAAAAATGTAGGTACATTATTTAAGATAATACGCGCCGGTCGCACTACTTTGTACGCGCTATTTATACTTCAATAGTAAGCCTTCACGTCTTTATATACATCTATACATCATAATATACTTATAAATGTATAATTATATTTTTATAGAAACATTCTCGAGCCTGTGTATATTTTATAAATAATAATTATTTTATATTATTTTCTAATGGATTATTGGTAGTACTGTACATATTTTTTCAAATGAAAAATATTTTATGTAATTTTTCATTTTGTGGGGTCATATTATAATACGTATATAATATTATCAAGAGTATTTAAATACTAAATGACTATATTTCCTATAAGTCGACTATATTATCATGCATAGAGTAATTATTTAAATTCAAATCGATATCAACGTTCGGTATAGTATGATCTAATAGAAATACGTGTGCTGTGCCCTACTTACCGATCGGTATCTGAAAAGAAGTAAAAAGCGATTTATCTTTCTCAAAACATAATGCGTGTATTTGTAATAAAGCATCTAGTACATTGGGATTTATAAAACGAAAATTTAGTGAATTTCATAATATTACAAGTTTAAAACTTAATATATCTCACTAGTACGGTCTATCTTGGAATATGGTTCTATTATAAGGTCACCATTTGTGTTAAACAAAATTAATAAGATTAAGCCCATTCAACATCGTTTTTTTTAATTTCATCTCTTATAAGATTAAAAATAATGAAATTAAACATGAGAATTTGCTCGACAATCTAAAAATGCACCCTCTTTTATGTAGAAGAAATTGTCTCGATGTACAATGGATTTATAATCTACTAAAAAATAAAATTGATTGTTCAGAAATATTAAATTTAATACCAATATACGTCCCTCAAGTATCTCTCCGTTCTTATCCAATGTTTTATACATCTACTCATACACAGAACTATGGTAAAATATAGCCGGTAAATCGAATGCTGACATTGTGTAATACAATTAATAATTTTGATTTTTACATGATTTTTTAATATTATTCTGGTCTATTTGTTATAATACTATATATATATATATATATATATATATATATATATATATATATATATATATATATATATATATATATTAGGGTGTTCCTTAGCTATAGATGATGAAAAAAAAATAGCAACATTTTTTTGGGCTCACCCCCTAAAAACGTGTGCATACATATTATAATGAATTAAGAAAAATTTTGAGGCAATCAAACAAGGTTAACCCGTGCCGAATTGTACCTAAAATTTGAATTAATTCAGTTTTTGAATATTTATGAGAATTTTTTATATTTTTTTAAATATTTCGCAAACCGTTGAGTAAATCGAAATCATTTATATATTATGTTTTAAAAAGAACAAAATTGTCTATAAATTATGTCTTAACAAATTTTTAATAACGTCTACTGGTCATGAGGTATATTGACTCAAATGTATAAAAATACCGTATTCTCAAAATATTTACTATTAAAACTATATAAACATTAAATATATTATTATTAATGGTAAATATTCATCAGAGTTAATGTATTATGAAATATTTTTATTTATTGAAGTATATAATTAATGATTTAAATTAATATAATTTTTTTAATGTTTCCTTTTTACAATTTGGACACATTTGTCTGTGTTCTTAAACACATTTTAGTAAATATTGTTTTTGCTCTTCATTGACTGTTAACGCTTCAATAAAGTCTGTCATTAATTTCATGCCCCTCTCAGCTGTATCATTGACTTTTTTTAGAGATTGTGTTAATTATTTGCCATTAACAAAACTGATATGGTTATCACACGATTTAGGATCGTATTGTAAAAAACTTGTAACGATACCAAATCTCGTGAATAGTTTTATGCTATTTTCTGAAATAAATTTATCAATATTCATTTCTGTAAAATATAAAAATAATTTCAAAAATAAATTGTATTAGTTTGTATTATTATTTACTTTCTATTAATGTCATTATTTTAAATAATGTATTCACCATTAAATTTTTCATCTATCTGATATGGTTGAAGTGTAAGTCGTTTAGTCGAATTAATGGATGATTTTTTCTTAAGAGCTTCTACCATTAAATGTTTTGTTTCAAAAGGTGTCGATTCGTCGAAAAACGATAGGGCAGCAGCTTCTTCAAATAAATACCACAAGTGATTACATATTTTTTTGATAGCGGTTGTAGAGATTTGACTATCAACTATTTCGTAGGATTTTATGATTTTAAAGATTTAATAAATTGTAAATCTAGGTTTGGAGCTTTTATTGGCAATGTACAAGTAAACCACGCTATGACATAAAATGTAACGATGAAAATACAAACTTCCCCAATTGCTTTTTTCTCAGTGTCAGAAATATGATGCTGATGCCTAAATATAAATATTTTCAAGCAATAGATTGCTCGAGCCATCCATCGAGCTTGATGCATTGCACCAGGTGGATGAATTTTAATTTTTTTTTTCAAAATTTCCACCAATAAATATTAGTCCCAATTCTAAAAACTCATTGTAATCATCGCGAGAATATTTTATTTCTATTTGACTTCGTACAAAATTAAGAATATCTTCTATTATATTTTCTATGGCACTACTACAATATTGATCTTCTAATACACTTATAAAATTACTAGAATCAATGTCAATCCATTTTTTTTGAAAATGTTTGAATAATGAAATAGATGGGCTCGTAGCTACTTGCGGTATTTTAGTTTCAAAAACACTTCTTAACACCAACTCGTATATGTAGTGTCTGCATGGGTGGTAGAGTAAATCTTTGTCCAATTTTTGTTCAATACGAATACATGCTCCATTCAAATGGCCTGTATTATGAAGTAGTATCACAACATAAACATTGCAAAACATCTAATAAACCCCATTCATCTAAAGCATTATATACAGCGGTTGCTTGTTCTTCACCGGTTGACCTCTGAAGTATTGGACTATTCGATTCGTACTAAATAAGTCACTAGACTTTTTTTGGTGATTAAGATTAAGCTTGATCTATTAAACGATAAACATACGATAGAATAAGTTATTTATAAAATTGTCAGCCACTATAATATTTAAACTCTTAGATATCTAATGAATAATAATCATTATTTATAATATTTTTAATTTGAACATTAAAAATTTTGAGAATACGGTATTTTTATACATTTAAGTCGATATATCTCATGAACAGTAGACGGTATTAAAAACTTGTTAAGAGATAATTTATAGACAATTTTGTTCTATTTAAAACATATTATATAAATAATTTCGATTCACTCAACGGTTTGCGAAATATTTAAAAAAATATAAAAAATTCTCATAAATATTCAAATACTGAATTAATTCAAACTTTAGGTACAATTCGGCACGGGTTAATCTTGTTTGATTGCCCCAAAATTTTTCGTAATTCATTTTTATATGCATACACACGTTTTTAGGGGGTGAGCCGACAAAATATTTAAATTTGAAAATTAAGGAACACCCTAATATATATATATATATATACACTCTTATAACTAACTTGTTTTGTAATTTTATTTAGTGTTATTCTATTTATATAATTATTTAATTACTAAGCTAATTTCACTGTCATACTATTTTAATATTTAATATTTGTATTTTGTCTATTTATTATCTGTACTGTTTGCGTTATGGACGTAATCATCCATTATGATGAAATTAAAAAAAAAAGGCCACAGCCTATTACGGAATCACCTCGACTTTTACGAAGAGCCGGTGAAGTCTGATCGGAATAATGCATTTTTCGTCTAAATCGATTCTATTTTTACTATAACGGTTCAATAACCAATCGATTACTGTTGATCAGAAATCGACAAACTGCCAAAACAATATGTGATCCAAGTCTAAGTCAGTAGCATAAAATTATAAAATAATGAGAGAAAAGATCCTCCGCAGTGCGTTTTTAGATCGTAAACGAAGAATAAAATGGTTTCACAATGATTTATTGATGTATCGTGTTTATAAATGTGTTATTTTTCGAAAATCTTAATATTGTTTCCATATTTTCAAAAATAAAGATAAATGTTCGTGAATTCGAATACAATCAGTTAGACCCAAAGCCACATATTAATGAAATCGATTTTTAACGTATATGACCAAAGTAGCAGAGTGACCTTGAAAATTCCCTATGTCCATTTAATGTTATTTTCAATCTACATTATATTTAAAATTTAAATATTTATAATGTTATGTTTTACATAACAAAGTAAAATATTTTAAACAATAAATTCAAAAATTAGATGCATTTATGGACTGTGAAATGCGTAGACAAGATATTTTGCTGATTGGAGTTAATAATATGGAGGCGTAGCTATTTTATATCTACATTTATGAAAAGTATCTATCATCTCCCAGATCAAATTTCTTATCACTTTACTACCCATGTAACCATATGATTAACATTTGATGCAATTTTCAAGTTCAAAAGTAGTGGGGTAATAACAAAAAAAAGTCCGTATCGATTTAATTATATTCGTAAAAATGTTACTATCCACCGTATTTAGACCGTTATGTCTAGCTAACATAAAAAAAAAAAAAAATTAACGCATTCGATTACTATGAAAATGTTAATATAGCTAAGGCTACTTATAAAAAAGCTTGTATAAAAATTTCAGATCTTATAACCAAAAGTAACAAATTTTATAAAAAAAAAAATAATGTGAATAAATTTGACATTTTACGTAAAAAGTTATTTCAAACGCAAATCTAATTTTAAGCGCGTGTGATAAATAATTTATTGCGCTCATCTTTATGGAACTCTAACAATAGATAGGAATATGTTTATGAGGAGAATCTACTGGAAAAAATAATTTTTACTGGATTAACAATTCTAATTTGTATAATGTTTTTCTTGAAAATTGTTGTCAATTTATAATTATGTATAAAACATGGGTTTTAAGAGCATCTCGTTTACACCAAATTTCACCGTTATTACTCAATTTCAGCAATTTTTCCATATGCTTAAAAAAACTATCGAGAATATAAATATAAATAATAAATATACAAACTAGAAAAAATTTCTGGTTAATAGATGTGCTGGTCAAAACGTTTGGAGCATTATTACTACCATAAAAGACACACCATTTTAAAACCAATACATTCTCCGTTTCACTCAGAATCTTAAACATCCCACAAATAATGCTCCTAGACCAACGAATATACCTACGCATTTACGCGCGTCGCGCACCTGTGCGTATACGCTGGCGTAACGGTCATTAAAATAAGCGGCAACGCAGAAAACGATTCCAAGACGTCTTAAATATATCGTAAATAACTATAATGGGTAGGTTCACCGGCAAGAGCGAACAGGCATATACGTGTGTATGTGTGTGTGTGTCTTATGTAAATCAAGCCCCCCCCCTATACTTCCAACGCGTGGACGCAGATTCTTTCCTCCTTGTCCTCCGAGCAAGACCCGGACCGAAAAGACACATAATATTATACTACGTTATAAATTATGTTTTACCATCGGGAGGGTCTTTATCGCAGGCTACAGTCTGAGAACTGAAAAGTATATAATAAATAGTCCGCGTTATGTTCGTGATGGTATACATAGGTATGTGTGAGCGCGCAGTGTTTTTTTCTCCGTTAATCCTATGCTATCGCCGCCGACAGTATAATATGACGAACACACACACACACACACACACACACACACACACACACACACACACACACACACACACACACACACACACACACACACACACACGAATTTTGACCTCTCTCTCTCGACGGGGTATACGCTCGTCCGGGTTTATCGGCGATGCATTATCTGATATATTATAAATTATAATACTCTGAATGCATGTGAGTTGTTGTGCAAGAGGAAATAGTGTTGAACGAAATATCTAGTCATATTAAAAATATGTAAAGTTGTAATAATTTCAAAGAACAATATTTAATGATTTAATGAATTTGTATTAGTCAGCGCATACCATAGACGTAGGTAGGAAATATTTTCAGAGGGGGTTTTGGTCAAGATCTATATTAATATTATAAAACATTAAAATTAAATACGAATTATTTTTTTAATACAATTGAATACCATTGAAATATTGTGTCCATGTAAATTACAAATTAAAAAAAATAAATAAATAAACATCATTGTAAAACCATAAGATCCTTCGCTTCACTCAGAATCTAAAATATATAAAAAAATTATAAGATAAATCTTGTTTTCTTGATTGAAGTTTAAAAACATTTATTACTTCTTCCAGGTCAATATTAATTTCACGACGAACGCGTAGCTAGGCAAGTCCAGTTAATCTATCATTTCCTGTCGAATTTCTCAAATATGATTTAATACGTCGCGATATTGAAAAAGTTCTTTCTGTTGAAGTAGTTGATACGGGAAGTGCAGAAATAATAGTTAACAATTGTTTTATATTTGGAAAAATTCAGAATCACATTTAAAAAATGCTTCAAATGCTAAAGATGATCTACAATCTTCTTTTTCTTTTACCCATTCGGATTTCCTTAATAAATATTCCCAATTAAACTGTTGATGATTTTCTTGTAAAAATCCCATAAATTAATAACATCTTTCTCATTTGTAAAAACAACTTTATTTGGCATAATATTTTGAAAAGATAAAATTAAATCATGTTGCTGTTCAAACTTACTTTTTAAATGTGTTATGGAATGATCAAGAAATGGTATAAAAAGTGCTTTTTCATAATATTCTTTATATATATATATATATATATATATATATATATATAAATATATATATATATATATATATATATATATATATATATAATACAAACAGATTATAATTTTCTTAAAATTAATAAAAATAAAAATGTAACACAATAACACAGTTGTTAACACATCTTCGACCCAATATTTCCGGGTCAGTCACTGGCGACAATATTAATATTTGAGAGTAGTCCATAGGGATTGAATAGTGTGATTGTGTGACATCATTAAAATTATTTACACCCGATATGTAGCTACCGTTCAAACTAATTCAGCCGTATCGGATTTATTGTATTTCAATTTGCGTCATTTCCGGAACACGTGTGTTCTATGATATTGTACATTTTCATCTGGCACCCCTCTCGTGTACTGCAGTATCCGATTATACCGAATAGATCCGATTGGCCCACTTGCACATATACTACCACGTTACTGTCTATACTACATTACTACGTATCTAGCGGTTCAAAGTCATCAGTTATCACTTGGGCCCAGATTTAAATGCTCTAAAAACCTCAAAAATATGAATTTATACTCTTATTTTATAGAAATATACCCTATAAAATAAAAAATATGCGAAAAATCGATTAAAAAAGTTTATTTTCATTATTTTTTATTTTATGTTTACATAATATATAAAACTATTGTATATTTTTTTTTATTCATTTTTTGTAGTTTCAATATATTGTAATTTCAACCTGAAAAATTAATATAAAAAAAAATTTTATGAAATAAATTATGTGACTAAACTAAAATTAATACATACCAAAAGCATTCGCATTGCATTGTACCACGAATGCTTTTTCAGGTTTTCAAATGTGAAAGTTCGTCGATTATCAGCCAATACATTTTTGAACCTCGAAAAACTTCTCTCTACGTCAATGGATGTAACGGGAGCGTATTTAAAATAGGTACGTCGCGTCGCTGGGATTGAAATTTTTTTCTACATTTTCAAAAGTTTCATTTGTTCCATCAATACAAGCAGAGATTTTTTTCAAGGTTTCATAGCCATTATTTTTCTTTATGCAATAGAAAATCAAAAAATACAGTAATATGTAGTACATGTAAAAAATTACAAAATATGCAAAATAAAACTTTATGTTTCGGATCTATTGACTAAAATCAAACTTGTAGGGTACAATCTAATTTTTGGACTGTTTAGAAAAACATGCATGCATATAAATCCGGGCCCTAGCTTATCACATTGCAGTTTTACTACTGGGAAATGAAAATCTTATCACAAGTATAAATTTGGCAAAATAATATAGACCAAGCAGACCCATATACTGGAGGGGTAGGGGGGCAACGCCCCCGCCCGAAATTTTCATTATATTTATAATTTAACAAAAACTAACTAATATAATTATTAATTATGTATTTTAAATTCACGTATTAAAAATATTTTAACCCCCCTCCCAAATTGATCCTAGATACGTGCTTGGGACCAAGTCATATCAGAGTTTGAAACACTTGTTATCGATATAAAACGCAGACTTAATTTAAAATATTTAAAATATGATAAGAGATTACTAATTTCAATAGAAATTGTACACATAGTATATTGAATGAACTACTTAAGTACAGCAATTTTATCATGACATAAATACTTTTTAAATAAAATTTAGAACTTAAATTATTATTTCATGATTGCTTGAAAAATTGTATACGAGGTATTATTTGCTTGGAAGAGAGAACATTTTGTAAAAATATCTTTTTATTTTTACGAATTACGACCAGTTTATGATTTATATTTGCGCTTATACGAATTTACTGGTTCCAAAGGCCATGACACACCATACGTCTAGTGTGAACGTGTGTACTGGATAGAGCTCATAATACTCATTTGAAGACTTAAGTACGACAAGTATTTAGTATAAACGATTTTTTAAATTTAATTATTTTATGGATGCAAATTAACAATTGATATTTTCCTGATATAAATAATTGATAAAAATACTTCGTTTAAATAGTGAAACTTAAGAGTAAAGATATATTTTGTAGTTTATTAAGACATTTCTTGTTTGATGAAACTATCTTAAAAATTAATTTGAGAATATTTAAGGTGCGCGCGGTCGTATAACGTAGACTGTAGGTCAACGTCAAGCGAGTTTTCTGTATATATAAATATACATAATTAAAATGATATAAAATTAACATATGTTTTATTTGAAAATTGGAATTACGATAAATTAATATAAATTAAGACAACATAATTTTTATTTAATTAATATTTACAAGATATTGACAGTGGCTAGACAGTTTTCTGTTCTTATGAATAGAAAAAAGATCATAAATAAAAATATTGGTTTTGTACCTCATCAAAATCTTTTAATGAGATAATTTTTGTGACAATAACGAATTGGCAACGTCGCGTGTTCATAATATAATTTAGTAACGTGACCATGAAAATATACACCAGACCTTGTTCACCGAGGACACGTAATGCGAATACATTTGGCCTCAATTGTCGTCCTTGATTAGTACTATAGTCGACCGTCATTGAGCTGTTAAATACATGGGCTAACCTTGACATTGCAAATATTTTATTTTGTCTTTACCACGAGTAATTTTCAGAAAGACCAAAAGTAATTCTTTTTGGTCATAGAACGTTGATTTTTTTCTTACAGCTGTATTATTATTTTTCTTTGTACATTCTCGTATAAAATGCATGTGGATACCAATTTAATCGATTTGACGGGAACCAGCCGGAGGCGTGTTCCTTAGAAATTATAGTTACTTTTGTAATACGTATTAAAAAAATGTATGTGTGTGTGTGAGTTTGTGTTGATTATATATATATTTTTATATATACATACAAGACGAGAGTAACACACCAACATAAAAGATTTGAGAGGGTCCCACAGAAGTGTTTATCATAGGTAGGTATACGAATATAGCATTATGTGATTAACCAAACCGGTATATTGATGGACCGCTCGCGGAGGGTAGATTCCCCTCGGGCCGTCGACTTTGTTATGGCTGCTGTAGCAAGTGTCTGTAGACGCGCTAGGTCAGGTTGTCAGTAATTTTAAGGGGGAAAACACGTGAAACATACTATAATCTTGAGGTACTTACACCTATAACGCAAAGTGTTCTTTTTTTAATTTACAACAAAACCGTCTCGACACTGTGGCTCAAATTACTGCCTATCTTTATTATTTACGTTTTTAATCTATTGTATTGACGTGACTTTCAGACGGAGATTAATGAAATACATAAATATATGTATACACAGAGAAAATCCATAGATATAAGGTCCTGGCAGACACATTTTAATTCTCGTGTTATAATATATTTTCGGTTCAAAATTAGTGAGACTTTAATGAAGTTGAAAAATATGTTGGGTAGTTTTTCATTTTGAGAATTCATATTATAATACGTATATAATATTATCAAGAGTACTTAGATACTGAATAACTGTATTTTCTATATGTCGACTATATTATCATGTATAGAGTAATTATTTAAATTCAAATCGATATCCATGTTCGGTTCAGTGTGATCAAATAAAAACACGTGAACTATGCCCTACTTGCCGACCGCTATCTGGAAATAATTAAAAAGCGATTTATCTTTCTTAAAACATATTACGTATATTTGTAATAAAGCATCATATAGTGAAATAAGTGATACTTAAATTATATAATTAAGACTAAAAATTATGTGGTTTAATTTTTCAATGATTAACTAACCTGCCTGTTACAACAATGAGTACCTACTTTGGTAACCATCATTTAATTCCAACTATAATTGCAATGTTAGACTTTGGCGGTTCTATTAAACGGTTATTTTCTAGTTTCCTTTACCGTTTATGTTTTTTGAAATAATCATACAATGTAATTATATTTATAGAAACATCTTCCAACACATAAATTCAGTTATCAAAACAAACACATTAACATTTCCGTGCGACTTATTTATTATGACCGATTTCCGATTATGGTCCAAATTACTATCTGTCGCAACGGTGATAGGTGCCATATTATGTATTTTACATCTTAATTTGCTTAGTGTAAATAAGCAGCAATTAAGAAACGTCTGAAAATTAGTTATTTAATATCGAGCAAGTTGAATATTTTTATATATTTTTATATGTATAATTACATAATCGTACAATATTAAAGTGTTAATAACAATTGTAGTACTTTAAATAAATAAATTTAAATGTATAACTAATTATCTGTGAAAAACTATGTGGAATGTTTGAAATATATCATTTTGCTCTCTATACCTAATGTTGATGGGTTTAATTTTCATTATTCAATAAAACAGTTTTGTGAAATGAACAATCATATTTAATTACTGCACATAAACCGAACGAATCCGAATTGTCCGACTTTAGAAATCCATTCAAACAGTAGATATCGATGGTCGTAAACAGCTGCGTGTTACACATTTGAACCCAAGTTCCGTTGTACTTTTATATTTTTACACGAACGCATTCGTGTATACATGTGATGAATACAATGTCATGCACATGAAAACAGATTAAAATTTATAAAAGAGGGAAGCGGTGGTGTCGCGCGCATGCACTCGCGTTTCGTTTGATCTATAGGTACACATAGTACAGTACAGTACTAGAGTATTGGACATTTAAAATAGTATCTCGCCGACAGAGTGTACGGATAAACTCGCCAATAGTGGCGCGGTACGGTTATAATAGCAGTGTAAACAATACACTCATCATGAGTAACCTTGAAACACTGATTGAATTATTTGATGTTTTCACCTTAATACCCTAGATAAGTGCTATACGGTCTCTTTTCATTCTGTCGACACAATTTTTCATTTACAGAAAATATTAATTTATCTATTTCGGTGACACTGGTGGAAGCTCTCCCAAATTTGAAGTATGATGTGCAGATTTGCAATTAAAAATAAATGTAATGACTAGGATCCGGATTTATACGCAAGTGCATTTTTCTATGTGTATTACTTATAGAAATTCTGATCAAAAATCTCATGGTGTCACTGCGCGTACGTTCAAATGGTAATATTTTTTTTTTTATGCAAAGTTACGGGGAAACGCATAAAAATTGCATATTTTTGAATAGTTGCATATAACTTGCATATAATTAATGACATGATTATAATTTAGATATCTTGAGGAATTTTTACTGAATAAATAATTAAATCTTTATATTATTAATTGTAGTCGTTATTAATGGAGTTAGATAGGTATCTAATATTTAATCTGAAAATAAAGCCATTATTAAAACCGGATCCATCAGTATTTGACAATAAAAATACACTATAAAATATACGGTTTATCAAGTCGTGTGGTCGTATCAACAACACGATACGAAACTCACAATAATTTTGGCATTTATTCATCAGATAACGATTTTTACTTATTAGTACCATTATTAATTTATAATTTATAATGTACATATTTAAATAAAACATGCCAAAGCGTTAACAATGGCTAGCATCTAAAATTCAAGCCCATCATTTACTATTGTACACTCCATCCATCATCTTATTGTGATTATATGACATATGTACATGTAACAGATTGTCGATATATCTAAGTAAAAAAAAAAAAAAAAAATTATAACAACTTCTTAGCACTATCAATAGTTTCGTTTTACATTACTCATATGTTGTCAAGTGAACAATTTTTAATTTTTACATACCGAAGCAATCATTTTTAATTAACATACGTGTAGCTTTTATTTATTAATATTAATTTTCGTAAATTTTTTTATTTTATATGTGTATATTATTCAAAAACGATTTTTTCAAACTAAATTAAATTATGGAGATGACTTTTTATTTATAGGCAGCTGGCCGGTGAACATGATAATATTAAAAAAAAAAACTAAATTCATTTACAATAATTGATAAATTGGTGAAATTGTATTGTGCATATTTTTATCTCATAGCTTGCATATTTTTCGCATAAAAATCTCCGGGCTCTAATAATAACATTATTACGAATACTTATTATACTAATAAACTTATTAACCATCTGTATTTATTGTAAATATGTTTGTTTTAACGATTTAAAAAAAAAAATTAAAAAAAAAATTGAACTGTTATAATTTTAATTCATAGGCACAAGTAAAAAGTCCTTGGGCTAATGTTTTAGAATTTTGGTATTGCTCTTTGCACACTATACGGCTCAACCACACCACTGCGCATGAAATATGACTGTCGCACACACGATCGTGTAGCGGGATGTGTTTTTACACGATTTACTCATACACAATCATTATCACGGCGGTCGATTGATACACAATAATGATGTTATTTGAGTAGCGTTTATCTAATTTATGAGTCGTGAATAATTTCGAATAAGTCACCAAAAAATGTAAAAAACCGTTAAGGTATTGCTGATTTTCTTCCTTCGTCCCTTTGTTCCATGAATAAAAATATGTTAATGGCTGTATTGAATTTAAAAAAATAATTTCCTAAGTAAAATGATTCTGAAAAACAATCAGTGAAGAAACATCAGTGTATTATAAAACCGTTTACATATTTTATCGTTTTTAGTTTAATTGTCGGTAGATTTTTATTCATATGAAAAACTTAAAATTGTTTTTAACATCAAAGTATATTTTTTTTACTACAAAATGCATAACATGGTTTTCAATCTACGTTCTAAGTTTTAGAATTTCTAGATACACAAATAATTTGTTATAAATATTTAAAGTTAAAAATTGATGTAAAACAATCGATTCCGTAAAAATCGTATAACAATCCAGTTAAACTCTTATAAAAAAATCCTGAGTAAAGATTTTTCAAAATTTTTTTAAATCATTGTGTGAGTGTATGGGTAAAATCATATTAAATTTTCAAATCTTATCATCTGAAATTAAAGTGATGTTAAAAATCAACTTAAAAAACGAGGTATTTTCTAAGTTTTATTTTTAGCTTAAAATCGTTCAATTTTTTACAATTTTTATCAAGTTTGTAAAACAATAAGTCAATGATATAATACGATGAGAATGTTGATTTTAGAGTTATCATTAACTAAATCGGCAAGTCGATTAAGCGAAAATCATGTTAATGAAACATTTTATCGTATTACTAGATTATTCTGTGGTTTGGAAAAACTTTTGAAAATAGTGAAGCTTCACTAGATCAGTTAGAATAAAGTCATTGACTAATTATTTACAAACGTGATTTTTAAGTTTTTCTTAAGTATTAACTAATAATAAACCTTAATATTTTGAAAGAGATTACTTTTTCGGGAGATTTAAATATAAAAGTTAATTATTATAAGTGAGACCAATAAATTAAAAGATATAAGCATTTAAACTTTTAATGATTAGAGAGACAAAGCAAGAGTATCCCGCGAAAACGTATTGCAACTACTTCACAGTTTTTTCATACATGACGAAAAGAATATATTTGTTTCTAAATAATCTCGTAACTCGCGCAAACAAAATGACAGACTTGAGTACATTAGATATTTGCATTTAATTACATTGTATATAGTTTTACCGAGAAGCGAAAACATATATCTTGTTTTAGTATCAAAACTATGCAATAAAAACGATACTGTATCAACGGTATTGGTGATAATATCTACAGTATTACAAACATTAGTAGTTAGGAAAATTATTCATTTTTCTTTTTTTACTGTAACGGATGTTGATAATTACATTATATAATTAGTATCCTATATAAAACATGAATTATAAATTTATTCCGTATCATATTTGAAGATCAATAAAAAAAAGGTCATGAGTTAGGTTATCAATTTATACGTGTGATATTCGTTATTCAGGCTAAATGTACTTAAATCCATCTTGTAACACGGGATATAAAATATGTACACATCGTGTTATTTCAAATTTGGATTATAAACTTTACTCAAGTGCAGTGGGTGAAAATAGTAGTTATATATTATATGAATATTACAGCTGGGTACATATTACATAAAGGGCACTTAGAGTCATGTTTAAGGGCATCCAAGTGACCCTCAAATGCCTAATGTGTTCAGCAATCATTCAGTTATCGCAAATTCACAAGGACCTCACGCCAGTCTGGTACTATATTTTCGTTTTAAGTCTGGCCGTGAGAAATAATTAATAAAAAAATTTTGGTGAGTTTTTTCATTATTAAACCCTCATAAAATATTCAATTTTTAACTCGTTAGAAATTTTCTGTTACCAAAAGATTCGAAACATGTTTTTATATCTATATTCCAAGTTTCATTGTGATCGGACACACCAAAAAAGATTTATACAGATTTTAAGTTGAAAATTAACGTAAAAACAGTCGATATTCATATACGAATTTATATGAATTTGTTAAAACGTGTATAAAAAAAAATCCTGACTAACGATTTTTGAACTTTAGTTAGGATAATTAGGTAGGTATATGAGTAAGGTCATATTAAATTTTCAGAACTTTTTGTCAAATATTTAAAATTATATTACATAAAAACTTTCAAATAATTTGGTAAATTAAAAGTTCTATATTTAAGTCAAAAGTGCTTTAATTGTTCTGAAAATTTCGTCCAATATAAAAAAGTATGTATTTGATATTGGATAAAATTTTCAAGTTTCTAGCTTCAATACTTTTCGATTTATGACTAAATATAAAATATTTTTCGTGAATTATTTTTCACAAAAAGCACAAGTATGAATTCTGCATTTTTATTTTTTTATTTATTAACATATTTTATCTTCCGGTGTTCTCCGAAACCGTTAAATGAAAATACATTATATCCATTTTCGTAGAAGATATAAGAGATGTTTCATAACATATTTTATCGTTTAGTTGATAGTGTTTATTTTTAAAGTCTGGATGATACATAATAATTATTAAAAGACATATTATTTTAAATTATGATATACATAATATGGGTAATGAATCATGGATGATTGAAATTGTTAATACTTAGAGTTTTAAAGATAAACAATTTCAAATATAATTTAATATTATATCGCCCCTGCAATCCCCTCTTCTTTTAAACAAATACAAATTTCTGTTTTATTAATTTTTACATTAATTATTTATTTTAAGGAAATATTTTTTCGTCCCCAGTGAAAATTCCTTAAAAAATGCAATGGATACGACTATTACTAACTAACTATCAAAATCGTTTCAAACCATAGTATGTATATCGTAAATCATATTATACATGACTGCATAATATTCATATTATTTATGTAAGGATCGGCGTCAGTTTAAATCGTGTTAATGAATTGTGTGCTCGTGAAATTCTGTTCTTTAGTTGAAACACCTCTTAAGTATGGGTATAAAGACATTGTTCGAATTAAAAATTATTTTTCAACGGGTCACGTGGAAAATTCGGTGAATATCTTGGTTCATTTCCGCACACAACGGTAAAGAGCCGTTTTTATTGAGAATGAGAATCGACTGAAAATTGTCACGATGGACGACGCGAACTACAAAGAGAAATACAAACCTAAATTAGCCTCTAAATAAATTTAGAACTCGATACTGTCTTGATATCGCATATTCCACCGACCGTTTTATTCATTTATCACCATGCCACTGTGGGCCATAGCGAATATTTTGTATTTATATTTTAGACTTACAAGTCATCGATCGGTGTTATAAATTGACGCATTATGCCGTGGTAATTAAATATTTCGCAATTGTAACTATTGAAGAACATATAGTATATATTTTTTTGTGATGTTTTAAATGTTTGTCGAATAATTTAAACGATTCCAGTTATTGTGGCTAGTGCAAAACGTTCGTCTTCAAAACTAATGCTATTGTGTAAATTGAGCATGGAAAATAAAGAAACTTAGAAAATCAACAACTGAAAAAAATAATTAATGATTTTTCAAACCATATAGTAAGAAAAAACAATTTATAAAAATAATTAATAATAAAGAATCAAAAGTTCAGTTCAATTCAAATATTTAAAAAAAACATTCTGCAGAATTAATTCTGTAGTCTCTCCCCCTGCAATCGTTCTGGTTGCACTACACTGCCCCCCACCGGACCCACTCCACTGGGAGTGATCCCCACACACGTGATAATTCTCTTCTTGAGAGAAGAGGGTAACAAGTGCCACACTTCTACCCCTCCAAAGGCGAAAAGATATCGACAAAGACCTGACGGCCGTTTCGATAGAAATGTAAGAAAAAAAAAATTCAAATATTTATAATTATTTCAAAGATAAAAATCCGATTACTTCGTACAATGTAAATTGTTCACGTTTATTTTGTAATAAATCATAATCGGCCTAAATAATCGGTATGTAATATAAAATTGTCATTATTTTATTGAGCGTATTGTATAGATACGTGTGTAGGTATTTATAATATGATATGCTACATAACAAAAATATGATGTACAAAATAGCTTCGGACGGATATTTTATTAGTGTTTTGATTTTTTTGAAAGACGTTTCTTAGGGTTTCATATGATATTTTGCACACGAGCCAACAGAATGGTAGTCACGGCACAGGACTTAGACGATTATAGCCGCTCGTGCCTCATCGCGATAACAGCGTGTAATTTACAAACAATGACGGTGATAATAATATTATTATAGTGGCGCTATCGCATATGACGATGCTGCTGGCGGGCGGGAGGACACGGACGGATTATCTCGCGAGTCGAACGCATCAGCAGCTGCAGCAGCAGCAGCATCAGAGGTATGTAATATCAGGTAAACGGCGTGACGAGAAAAACGCTCGATCAAACGGCCTATACGACCTAGGCTTGTAATAACGTAATGGCTTATGATTCGGCGCAGCGTATTAAAATAATAACGTGTGACGGACAATAACGGTACCCGGGCATGAAAATAACATAACGCCGTGCCGACGTGTAAATCGCGTCCCATTTTTAATTTTTTGTGTAAGTCGCGGCCAGGGTATATTTTATACATCCGTAAATTGCGGCCCGGCTATGTTTTATGTTGTACAATATATTAATTGTATACCTAAATAATTTTTATTCGTACGTAAAGTACCATCTGGATATATTTTACCAAAATTAATATCGTCATGGTTAAAAATATTGGTTTTGCTGTCTCTGTAGTTAATGATTATAAATTTACAATAAAAAATGTCCTAATCGAGAAACTGGTAAAAATGTATAATTCTGGCACAAAGTCTAAGCAAGTAATTATATTTGTTTGCAATTCATACGTTTATTTTTGGATAAATGTTTATTTTTCCGTTATTTTTTTTCGCTTTTTAGCACACGAATTACGACCGAACTGAGTTACCTATGTTATATAAGTGAACATTTTATCCAAATCATTGAATCCTACTTATCTTTGAATTGTTTTGCCGACTGAAAATATCCCGGACGCAATTGAGTACGTTTCAAAAATATCCGGGACGCAATTTACATATGTATAAAATATAGCCGGTCCGCAATTCACGCAGTATATGACTGTGGCCTTTTTGTGGGACGCAGTTTACCGCTCCTGGTGTCGATCACTACGGCGCGGCGCAAGGTGTTGGTTTTTTTTCCACGCGACGGTACGCAGCACGTTTTGCTATTTCACTGCACCGATCGAAGTCAACGCATTTTAGGTACGCCACTACGCTTGGGCCTGTAGCGTGTATAAATCCGATAATTTATATGAAAATTATTCACAAGACATTCGATACACCCGAGCTTTCTAATTCTCTAATTTTCATTTAAATGGCCGCGTCTCCGTATAAACGTATTCACGTTTAATATATTATATTACTACGTCATCCGTTTCTCATCTTTTTTTTTCTCTGTCCGATCGTTAATCCGTAAAACGCATCTACTCTCTGCCACGTTGTATAAATTAATTTGTTTGTGTGTGTGTGTGTGTGTGTGTGTGTGTGTGTGTGTGTGTGTGTGTGTGTGTGTGTGTGTGTGTGTGTGTGCGCGCGCGCTCATGAATATGTATGTTATATAAGTGCATCGATACGTTTTTATTATTGTTCGCCGCAGTAAATCGACCCCGGACAACAAGTCATACGTTGCAACGGCGGCATGCGAGAACGTCGACAACGATCGACTGTAATAAAGTTAAAGATTTACTATGCGTTCATATTATACTCGAGAGTCGAGATGGACCAATAAACCGGTTTTATTTTTTTATTTTCGTTTTATATTCAGCATATAAAATATAATTGTGTTTTTAATCAACGGTGTTGGGCTCTGTCAGATAATAAAAGCCTGAGATTTACATGGTATATGGGTAAAATATATCGAAAGCCTAAAGAGAGAGAGAGAGAGAGAGAGAGAGAGAGAGAGAGAGAGAGAGAGAGAGTGTGTGTGTGTGTGTGTGTGTGTGTGTGTGTGTGTGTGTGTGTGTGTGTGTGTGTGTGTGTGTGTGTGTGTGTGTGTGTGTGTGTGTGTGTGTGTGAGAAGATAATGGATATCGTATAGATATTAATATTTTTTAACTACACATATACATATACATATACACATACATATACATAGTGTTTTAGGAAACTGCGGGAAAAACACATTTTAGTAACTTTCTAATTTCAGTGCATCCTTGTAGAATAGTAAATACAACTATAAATGTCTGTCAGATAGGTTTATCCAAGATACTGTACATATAACACTCACACACACACACACACATTTTATATATAGATATACATATATAATACGTGTTTATATTTTTTTTGATACGTATAACACAAATAGGTATAATTTATAAGAAATATGCCTTTGGAGGGTTCTTGTCAAAGCGATTAAATTTGTGTGTGTATCCATCTATATTTTATACGAGTACAAAAAAATAAATAAAATAAAATTTAATAATAAAGAAAGGGTTTTGCGTTATTTAAATTGTTTTAAATATTTGCAATGTCAAGGTTAACAAATGGATTATTTATTTAGCAACTCAGTGAAGGTCGACGATATAATGCTAATCAAGGACAACGATTCAGGCAAAATGTATTCGCATTACGTGTCCTCGGTAGACGAGGCTCAATGTATATGCTTGAAGGTCACGTTAGCCAATCATATTACTCGTGACGTTGCCAATTCGTCGTTTTATGTCAAAATTTACCTCACTAGGAGCTCAAGGAGATTAAGAAGGAAGAAAAAGAAGTGAAAATAACTAACTTTTGTTTTGAGCATCTGCAAATTTTTTCGTTGTTGTTTGAACCATCTGTTTGAACAATTCTGTGTACACCGTAGTAATTATATTATTAAAATAATAAAAACAAATCAAAATTCATCATTTAAATAACAAATATAAAAACTTCATTACATTAAAATTATACCTTCATTATATGAAATAAAAACATGTATTACGATTTTATTAATCATGTACACAAGTTAACAAATTTCGGAAAATTAAACTTTTATCTAAGAACAAAGTTTATGGCACTTTGATAGTACTTACAAAATAAAATATAAATACAAAATAATTTTTAATTTATTATAATCCGTTTAATGTCTAGTGTTGTAATATTCTCTTATTGATATTACTACAGTATATTTTATAAATCAATTAAAATAAGATCTAACTAATTTATTATTAGGTACGTTAATTAATATCAAATTTATCTAATTAAATAACTAAAGATTTATAATATATAGAACTATAATATAATATAAAGATTAAATAACAGTCATTTCATTCATTTTCGTTTAACTACAATACGTTGATAGATTTCTCCATTGAGTATAAAAACACTATATTCACTCATAATATATATATATATATATATATATATATATATATATATATATATATATATATAAATACATATGATACTCACAAATAATATTATATTTTCACGCTCAACCGACATAGATGGCAACTAATACGAAATATTTAATTTTTCTAATGGGACTGATCTAATACAGAAATTCAGGATACTATTGTTTTAAAAAATTTTTTAATAATAAATGAAGTAGAGATTCATAAAATGATTATTCGTCAGTGAAAGGTTATCGCGTAAAACGTAAGAATCACAAATATCGCTACTAGTACGTTCATGTTTGTGAATTAGTCACTATGTTATTATTGTCTGAGGCAGTTACTAAATAGTGACTCGCCGAATAATATTCAAATAGTATTGTGTAATATCATTATGATACAAATATTAATAAGAATCGTGAAAGTTGGGCAGTTGGTAATTTATTTTTAAACATCATCAACGTAATAATTTTTAGAAAATTTCTCAGATAATTCTTACACTCAAAGAAAAATGAAACATTAGAAAGAAATAAAATACCCCTATAAATAAAATGACACTTAATCTGTGAATTTGCAGCCACAAAAATTCAAACAACACGTAAGAACCAATCAAACTATTTGTGAAATAACATCATTGGTCAAATACTTTCTGACGAAACGACTTGTGAAAATGCCACTCAAAGATATACTTCCATACTATCATCATTAAATTCTCGTCTTCCTCAATGTGATAACAAATATTTAAGAAACCACAAAAATGGTTTTCTTCGACAGTCAACTGTGTAAGTTAATTGCATTATATGCACAAATTATGCAAATATTAAGCAGTGTGTGTGTGTGTGTGTGTGTGTGTGTGTGTGTGTGTGTGTGTGTGTGTGTGTGTGTGTGTGTGTGTGTGTGTGAGTGTGTGTTTCGTTCAGATGTCGACTCGTTGAACTTTTGTAATTCAAAATCCCTCGAATAAAAAATCACAGTTAAAAATGACTCATCGTTTATTCATTCGGCCGAACCGGTTAGCCGACGTCGGTAACGTTTTGTATGCATCAAACACAATGGGCACGACACGAGTCTTATTTTTCCCGGATTATAGCGGCGTCAGTTGTGATGGCTGCCAACGATAAGTCGTCTGAGAGTACGAGTGAGACAGAGGTAACGAAACCGAGAGAACGAGAGAGAGAGAGAGAGAGAGAGTGACGCTTATTAGTTCTTCACATAAACACGTTTTCTGAAATAACGAAAATGCACTGCATCGAAACAGGTCTGGATAGTGGATACCTCCCGTCAGCCACCACTGTTGCTGAAACACATTTTTATTTTTTCTAATAATGTAATACGTGTGCAAACGTCGATGTTGTGCATTATTATTTACGTTATTCTTATGATTTTTTCGTCAAACACATGACCTACGCACGGCTGGGACTTTACGACGTACAATGGTGAAAACGGTTATTTTTTATTTTATGAAACCATACGAGTATTAAACGGTTCACCGCCTAATGCATGTGCATGTGTCCAATAATGTCAAATGCCTTTATAGAAGTTAACATTTTCTGAAGTTTTTTTTTTCTACGAGTATGGAATACGTACGTACGTTCGTACGTTTTCGAACACCGGAGACACTGTCGAATCGTATTTATATACAACAACGTCCAAGGAGAGCTGTTTAAATTAGTTTAATTTTAATTCGTTTTCTTAATTTACGTATACATGAATGTGGTTGAGTACTATTTTAAAATAACGACTTAATCCTGTATAACGCATAGAATTGAATTTTTAATGTGTATTTATGAAACATTTAAAATACTATTTGAACTACATTATCATGAAAAATTATACTCACTAATCACTGCATTGTTTATTCACGTGGTTTTAATAAATTGTATAGTTTTTAACTGTTTATAGTATTTTAAAAGTTTCTAAATAGTTAATTTCATCTTGTTATATAGACTTAGAAATTAAAATAAAAACATCGCGGCACAATCAAGAGATACAATTTATTTGGGTCTCTGCTAAATCGCAGGTACTTTTTTTCCATTAAGGACAACGTCAGATAAAATCAAATGAAAGTAATCGAACGAATAAACACGTGAAAGAGGAAAAATAATATAAATCGTTTCCCACGGTTCCTGAAAACGCCGTGTAGGTATATATATATATATATATATATATATATATATATATATATATATATATCTGTATAATTCGTAAGACGAAGGTAATAAATTTCTGTATAATATATATATATATTATAGGTGTACGCACACAAACGCACGCACGCATTATTTATTTATGGCTAAGGTCAGATAACGTGTTTACAGTTTAGACGCTGTCGCCCATATACTAGTATTTGCCGGTATTGTGGCGTATTCGTTTTTTATTATTATTATTATTATTTTCTTTTCTCACTCGCTGCAGGCTCCGAAAAAAATGTATACCGGTTCAGGTTCAAACGCGTCCCGACTGCCGTAGGCGATAAATAACTACCCCGGCTGCAGGAGCCGAAACCAACAACGATAATAATAATAATAATAATAATAATAATAATAATAATAATAATAACATGAGGGTGCGGGTACGAGAATTCGCGTCTCGGGTCTTTTGTAGCGTCCGGCCGACGGGCTTTGCTTTGTCGGGGCGCACTGCACGAACCGCACTCATACGAGTGTTTTTATCACGTAGACCATAATATTATTGTGTGCTCACACACACACACGCACACACACACACACAAACGATACACCTACCTGTCTGTACACACAACGTTGTTTAAATAACGACCCGTGAGCTCGCACGTATATAGCGTCTACGCAAGGTCTACGAATGGAATTTTTCAAATCCATTGCACAGAACGCGAACGATATCTCTTCGGGATTTTCGTCTCGCTCGCACAGATAAGGAGAAAAAAAAATAACACCCAAGTGGTCTCGCAGCGTTCACTATAACCAGATTTCCCATACGGCCGACCGCCGCATCCGAAACGTGTTAGATCATTATTACACACAAGTGCGGGAGTCTAATATTCTCGTCGAAGACATAATAGTTTTATGGTACTCGGTATGTTACGCTGTTCGAATCGCATCACGCGGTTATTCGTTATACAGTTCCACCACGAATCTAATCTTCGTCTCGACATTAGAC
Organism: Therioaphis trifolii; assembly: GCA_027580255.1. NCBI lineage: Eukaryota > Metazoa > Arthropoda > Insecta > Hemiptera > Aphididae > Therioaphis > Therioaphis trifolii. The sequence continues at coordinate 73,071,044 of CM050405.1, forward strand.
GTTGACATTATGTTTATAATTACCGAAAAATAACAATCGACACAAAAGGCGTTATAATTAATCGTTGTTATCCGGCATCGGTTGAAGCTCATAGGCGTGCATATTCAGGTACGTGCTCTTCAGGCACGACTAGAGCGTAGACTAGAGATCAGATTAGATCGGCGAAATCAAGTGATTGCTATTTAATAAAATTATAAAACTAAAAATACAAATGATTTAAAAATAAAAATGAAACAAATTATTGATTTGATTCTAGTAAAACATTAAATTAAGGGAAAACTACCTTGTTATATATTATTTTTAATACCGTGAAGTACCTAGGTATAGATTTAATTTCAATAGGTAATATTTATGTTACGGGCAAAAGTCGAAATCGGGCATATCTCAGAAATGCTCGGGCGAAACGTGAACTGCCCAAAATCCTTGCGCAAAATGTCATATTTCGGCTTAACCAAATAATCTTAAATAATATTGTACAAATATAATTGAATACACCTAAATAATAATAAAAATATACTCGTATAAAAATAAACAAATAATAATAGTAGGACTCTTATAATATTAAAATGAAGAATTTAAAAAAATTAATACATTTAAACCTCATTTGGGCAAAGCCGTAGCGTCTTAAATAACTTCACTAACATTAAATGCAAATAAATAATTATCATAAAATATTTTAAAAATATTATTGAATACACATGAATAATAATGAAAAAATAGTATTTTCGTTTATTTGTTGCTACACATATTTGACCCATAGCATTTAGAACTACACAAAATATTTTGTTGTTTACAAGTACATCTTCTCGTAGTGCACTTAGTTTTGCAAGAACAAAAAATAAATACTTGTCCTCCAGTTAATGCATTTTGAATACTAGCAGTCCTCAATGATATCTCGATATTCGGTACATCATCGCTAGTAATGAATTCCTTAAAATTTCTAATGAGTTCCTAGCACTGAAATATTTGGTTTCTGGCATAAAGCGATGACAAAATTCCATGTTTGGTTCCTATTTTATAGAATCTATCGTCGTCAGTAACACTTAATATAACATTTAACACATTATTTGCATCGACTTTTCCTCTATCAACACAAGGCACTGGAATTTTCACTGTCGTTTCGATTGTTAGCGGACGAAATTGATTTTCACTCATTGATTTCATTTTTTTCGCTTGCGCCACCAATTCGTCAGCAGCCTTTTCCCGTGCTTTTTTAAAATGTTGTTTTTGTTCAGATTGATTGGCTAAAATGTTCTCATTTTCATTAAAAACTCCATTTCATTTTCATTTTCATTTAATACCTCCATTTCATTTTCATTTTCTACAAATTGTAGTAATTTATTTTTGTCATTTACATTGTTTATTACATGATTGGGTAAAAATGACATTTTTAATCCAAGACTAACTTTTTTTCCAACCATAGCTCCATATGGGGGTTGTTTGATAAGCACTATTTTTAGAAAATTGACAAAATCTCAATCCTTCACTCCACTTTCTAGACCAATTTTATTCCATCCAAGCATAAATGATTTTTTCGATGTCCTGGTTACCTCGCTCAACACTTCCCTGGTTTTGCGAGTGACGTGGCTTCCCGTGTACCATTTTTAAGCCATCCCACATCAGAACTAAATCATTTATAATATGATTTACAAACTCTCTACCATTGTCCAATTGTAGTATACACGGATCTCCAAATATACAAAATATATATATATATATATATATATATATATATATATATATATATATATATATATATATAATATATATATATAAGATTGTATGCAACTTCACTTGCAGTTTTTATTTTTAATGGTCGTAAAGAAACAAACTTAGTAAAATGGTCTTGGTAAACCAAGATAATTTAAAATCACCATCTTTATTACTTTGCATATTATCTATTAGATCAACTTGTGCACGAGAATTAAAAGTTTTAGATAAAATTGGTTTTATTACCAAACCTTTTTTGGAATGAGCGTGTTTTTTATTAAATATTTCACATAACTATAAATATAATAAAATTATATCCCTGGTAATATTTTTGTATTTTTGTTTTATTGAATACTTTTATTTGAACATTTCATAGCATTTTACAAAATAAATTATGTCATCATTGATTTTACTTGGTGGAACTATTAACTTTTTAGAATCACCGATTGTGAGAACGTCAAATCTATTTAGCCGCCTGTATTCGCTTGTTGTTTTCTTTGAATGGACCTTTACTTGTTCTATCTCTATTATGAGTTCATCGTATCTTGTATCACTTATTAGAGCACTACATTCATTTTTTGTGATTTCATTAAGTTTTTATTCAAATTTAGTTTTAAAATCAGATACACATATTTCGTTAGCCATTGCTAAAGACATACTAATATAAGCTCACAAAAATACGAACTACAGTACAATATTGTACAATTTAGATAAGGTGTATTTTGTGTACCTTTAATATAACGAGTTGATAAAATACGATAACAACTATAAATTAACAAGATACGTCTGGTCATTTATAATCGTTATAAAATCGTACGATAAAAATCACTGTATTTAATAATAGCGAACGTATATTAGACACTACGGTTTTGCCCTTACGATAAAAGTGAGTATATGGTTTTGCCCAAATGAGATTGGTCATAATTAGGTTTGCCCGGTCAAAAGCCGAAATATGACATTTTACCCAAGAATTGTGGGCAGTTCACGTTTTGCCCGGGCATTTCTGAGATTTGCCCGATTTCGACTTGTGCCCATTACGTTTATAATTGGACTGCGTTTCAATGTACCAACCGCGAACAAATATGAATAGAATTTCCAATTCGGAGGCTCCCCAAATCTTAATTGTCTTTGCAGAATACAGATTAATGAAAATTGTTATTTAAATATCATTAAAATATTAGAATGAGTACAATACATATTAAAAAGATATATCTAGTGTCAGAATTGTATTTTACTCTTCATTTACTTTCGTGGACCGCATACGTCTTGATGTAACAACTTGAATATATTACGAGCCATCCATACACCAAAATACCTAGGTGAAATCATAACATTGCAATAAATTTGTTAAAATCATATAAAAAGCATTGTGTTATTTTACAAATATTTTTTAACGCGATCTGATTTAATTTAAACTGATTAAATCCGAGTATGTGTTCAATAAATTATTGAGTTATTATTCAATACTTATTCTAACAAACTCTCTAAGTAATCTAGGTAAACTACTATTATACATTGGTAGTTGTAGAGACTTAGAATAAGAATCTATGAGTAGATGTACTTATAGACAATAGTGTAATGCAAGAAGGTCGTATAAAATTTTTAACTTTTCGTTAGATCACTATGTTCTAGTTTATGTGAGATTTAATTTTTTTTTTATTTATTCGATATTATATTTTAAATATAGCAATAAAATGGTGGATATATATAGTATATACACACCAGTGCAGCGATTATTACGTATGTGTTCAAAAATCTATTCTCACCTAACATACAAATGAACACTAAAATAACGAAAACGTTCTGATTCATTGATCTTTTAGGGTATATTCGCGATGTTTTGTTTTTTGATTTTGAATCGCCAGACGGAAAGTTTGGTATGTAGGTCGGCTGTTCGGTCATCCACGCTATTTCATCATTTCTATACACGTTTAGTTTATCAATTAACAAATACCGTACTTTTTTGCAGCGTCAATGAAAATCGCTGCATAATCATTTAAATGATGTTATCACCTTAGAATCGGAGTACTAAATGACGAAATTAGAATAATATCACCACTCTTGTAGGGTTTATTAACTGTTTCTGTTGTAGATCCGGGATTCTGAGGTTGTTCTGGACGTTTTTCGGGACCGTCATCGTCGTCCGTGACCGTAGTGGGTGCCACCATTATTGGTTTTATGCTGTAGTCATAATCGAGAGAGTAATCGCCGTCTAACGTGAACGACGAATAATTATGCCCCGGGTTGCTAAACAACCACATACTCTCGGGACACCGACAGCCCGAGCACACGAACCTATAGAACAATAAGGCCGATGGAAACTTATAATTTCGATTTGACAACTGCAGCGAATAAGTGTGAACTGCGGATTCGCACTACTCTTACTGACACGATTTTGTAATATGCGGTCAAAAATGAAAACCGAACACATTTACGTATTTTAATAACGTACTATCGACGCGACGCCAATAACCGAATCACATTCGTTAATGATGATAGTAGATTATCCGGGCATTGACATCAGTCGCCGTTCGTATTGGTTACTGATGCAAATTAAAAATTCGATTCACCTACCAAACTCGCATTATTGATATAGCAACAACAATAAAGTGACATCTTTTAAACGATTACGCGAATGATCAAAGGCGCTTTTTGATATAAACGCAAATTACTTTTACAGAGGTAATTACCATAATTATGATAAATAGTTTTTATTTCATCTAGTAATGACGAAATCATTTAAGAAAAGTTAACATTATTGATGAATCATAAAAAAAAAAAACGTCGAATGTAATTAAAATCTTAGTAAACAACAAAATATAATCCTATTGTGTGTCAACTCGATATCATTTTACATCAACGATGAACGTCAAACACATAATATATTATCATCCATACTGTTTGTATAGTGCGTATTTACTGTATAGTACGTAATAAGTATATACACACACAAATACGATGGATTATGTTTTTATCTTCCAGTAGAAAATTTTTGGAATGTTGCGTTCGTGTCTAATGTTGCTGTTGTAAGTACATCCAGAGATAGTTCCAATTACAATACAACTATAATAAATGTTCTAATGTAATTTAACAAACTTACAATTTTCCATGGAAAATCACCGATAGTATCACTGCTCCAAACCAGAGAATAATGTAAATACTCCAAAGTATCAAAGCCAATTTTGATTCAAAAACATTTTTCTGTGCAATAAAAGAAAACCATGCACAATTTTCATTTTATTTCAAAAAAATATATAAAAATGTAAAAAATCATACATTATTAAATCCATCAAGTGCTATTATCCAATTAACCATGATGTATATGTTTGATGAAATTATAATTACTTGAGCAACTAATAACAAAAATAATTGATAAATGATTTAAATGAAAACATAGGTATATATTTTCAAAACGTTTGAACCAAAGAACAACGTTTTCAATGAGTTACCAATGTTTCCATAGACGTATATAGTGATATATTAAACGTATAATATAAATAATATAAAAATAAATCTGTATTATATTATTACAATAACTTATGATTTGTGTTGATCATTAAAATTATTTATTCCATTATTCTTATAAGTTCAAACAGGGGAACGTATCTATAATATTTAGGTACTTAAAATTCTTTTTATTCATATAAGTAGTAGATACTTACGGTATAAAGTTGGTTGAACAGTGATGTTTGCGAAAAAACTATGAAAAGATATACTCTGAAAATAATAAGAGAAAAAATTGAAATGTTCTAAGTGGTTTTAGTTATATAAAATTTAACAAACACATATATACTATGTATAGTTGGACTTAAACTTACAAAGAAAACGGCAGACATCATATAAATTCCGATATTAATCTTAGAGAAATTATGAAACATATTGTTTAAGGATATTACGAAAATTTTTGGTTTTTATGGTTTTTTTTTGGTTTACTTGGTTGAGAATAAGTTCAAGATTAAATTACTTCCGTTAATGAAAACGTATAACATTTAATAATTGCAAAATTAACACTGACACGGATTACCGTGGTGATGAAACGATATTTCATGGACCATACAATCGTTTAGTGTAAAACTTTACATACGCAATTAAAAACATAAAAGAACTTTAATGCCCGAATAAATCTGTAATGACTTAATTTAACGAGAATATGTAAGCTGTCGTGTGAGATTTGGTAGTTAATTTTTCGTAAAAAATTCTAAGTCAAAAACTAGTTTTCAAAACGCTATTTAATTAACAAGTCAAAAGTGCGTAATGCTTCGTTTGGTTGTCAAAGTAACATCAATCACAGTCATCAAGTAACCAAAAATTGGCCAAGTCATCGATAAACCACGTGACAATGATCGTTTTGGATATATGTCTCTTTTCAAAATTATATTAAGCCAATTATAATATACTCTTTCAATCATGTAAAAACTATTGTAAATAATGTATAAATATGTTGAAAAATCAAGCGTATCAATGTTTCATTAATAATATGCTATATATGTGTATGATATTGAGATGTGATTAAATAATTAAGGTCTCAACTACTTGTGCTTTGTATTTTATTGATTTAAATTTGTTAATTTTAGATTTTGATAGAGGTGGATAATTTAATGATTTTGCAATTTCTTTTTTTTTTGTGCATATTATGTCCACTGCTACGAATGTGGATAGAAATAACCTAAAAGTTACATTCAGCCACTTTGTAGATTCTTTATTATCGATTGTTTTTCCAATGTTAGGTTAAATTTTTAGAAATATTCAGTACAAACGAAAAAATATGCAGCCACAAACGAAATTTTCATTAAAGCGATTTTAGGTATTCATGTATTTTAGTTGAAATATTGGTCTCATGAAACGGATCACGGCAAAGCGACCGCGACAAAACTGTCCAGCTGTGGAATAAAAATAAATAAATCATCTTAATACGTATCTACAGTATAATTGTGTATTTTGAAGGAGTTAAATGTAAAATGAAAGGTAGTACTTCCAGTATCAATCACCACACACTTTGGACTCAGAATGAAAAATTATAGAATAGATATACCAATACTCATTATTATACTATATACGCGTAATTCGAACAAAACTTATACGGTTCTACTTATAAACGCATTTATCAGTGATTGTAAACCGTGTTCAAGTTACAGGTAAACACAAAATCATACATGTTAGTTCAGGTCAAATTTTCATCAAATGAAAAAAGATTTCGTGTAAACTGTGCTCCGTTACTAATAACTAGGGCCAGGATATTTATGAAAAAATTATTGTTAAATATGTACATATATATGCACTCAACAATTCAAAAATATACAAAAAAATATGCAAAAAAAAATTATTTTGTTAAAAAAACCAAACATTTAAAAAAAAATTAAAAATATAGTATTAAGCGAAAAAAAATACAATTTAAATATAATTTTTTGAATGTGTATATAGCACAAAAATGTGTTTTAATTATTGAATGAGTACTAAAATGATGTAACAAAATGTGCTTTTAGATTATCAAATTGAAAACTTCTACGATTGTAACGTAGCATCACGTTGTATTTCGAAAAACTTCTTTCCACGTCTGCTAACACAATGGGTGCATATTTGAAATTGAAGCAAGAAATATCTTCTGGTAACAACTCTGCAAGTTCTTTATCATCGTTTATTATTGCTCCACTTATAATTCCAGAAATTTTTTTTTATTTGTGATAATCCGGGATTTTCGATAATACTTCCGATAGTTTGACTTGAGCAAATGCAATACCTAGTCCTCCTTCACTAAATTTATTTTCAACATTTTGAACCAGTTCTAGACTTTTTACAAAATTAACACCCGATTTTTCTAGACACGTGATGGTATCTGTTATGCGTTGGAAATTTGATAGAATTATCGAATGTTCATTTTTGATCGAGTCATCATTAAATAATTGTTGTGCACCTTAAATATAGACTTAGCATCATTTGGGTTAAATATGTCGATAACATCTTTAAATTTGTAAAAGTTCTTACCATAGTAAAACGCGGCATCAAGCAACGTTCCCCATCGGGTAATAATAGGTTATGGGGGTAAACTTAAGTTTGGACATTTTTCCTACCCGAGTAGGTGCTTTTAAAAAAACTTTTTTTGTGTTAGATATCAACAAATCAACATTTGAGAATTTATCCCTAATAGCTTCTGATAATCTATGAAACCCATCGGCCATACAAGTAATATGAATTAGTTTAGGATAAAATACGAGTACCTTAAGCGCATGTCCAGATTTTACCATTCAAGGAGCAGCGTCTGTGACATACAATAAAACTTTGCTATGCAATACTTCTTCAGGCCATAATATACTCATTGAATCATTGAATAATTTCGAAATTGTTTGAAAATTTGTCTTTTCTAAATGTTCAACAGCTAAAACTATCGGTTTTGTTGAATTTTCAGAAGACATAGGACCAATTATTACACTTGCGACATATCGTCCATGGACACCAATAGTTGATACCCAAATAGAACTATTCCCTATTTCCTTCTTGATCTTACGTAACATGTCTTCGTACATAATGGAACATTATTTTTGCGTACAATCTATTCATCGGGTAATTAAATATTTATTAAATATGCACATTTCATTTAATTATCCAGAAATATGCAATTATTATGCATTTTGATGCAAATATGCAAACAAATGCAAAAAAAAATGTACAGCAGAATATACGTGTTACGAAGCGTCAAGATATTTAATCAGAATTATTATACGTCAAATATAGAACATGCATTTGCATGAAAACCCGGCCCCTAGTTATACGTAACCATCATAATATGTACCAGATGATACTTTTATCTGTTTTGCGCTCGATTTTTACGAATTGATTTTGCAAATTTGGTTCACCTGAAGATTCATGACTATGGATTAAATTTTGGTTTTTTATACTGTCGCATGACATTATTAAAAATGACATGGATATTTTCATATTCATTAATAGTAAAGAAATTTGGAATTATTTTGAAGCTCTTTTCACACTGAAATATGAATTTTCCGGCCATCGTACTTCACTAATTATCAAATCAATTGAATTCGTGAAAGGTACTAGCAGACCTATGACGCATTTACATTTTACTGAGTACTATCAGTGATTCAATGAATTGTTGGTATTTTTGCAAATAGATACCTATAGTTTTGTACAAAATTAATATTTCTGTAATTTTATTGACACAGAAATGTTTTGTAATTTCAATGATTTTATTCGGGCATTGTCCACAATGAAATTTTAAATAGATGAACGATGATAATAAACTGGACGCACTGTAAACATATATCCTTTTTGATCAAGATTATAATCGAGGTGCAGTTTATATAAAAAAAAATGTTATTTGGGTGCAGTTTACGCATACCTTATTTATCAGATACGAATTTAGAGTGGATTATGGATACTCGTGCAAAGAGATCATTGAAAGTTTTGAAATATTTTATGCATTTAAGGTAGGTGTAAATGTGCAATGTTTCTTTCCAACGACATTTCAGCTAGTATATACTATAGTATTAAAAAGTTGGTTGTAAACGTTATATAAAGTGGAATTTTTAAGTACCTAACATTCACGGCCACTGAAATGTCGCCTGCTATTTAGAGAGAGATATTGGGTTTATTTCTCATACCTATGCCCAAAAAACCGTAAGCTATTTAAAGGTGCTGTTAAATTGTTTCGATGTGGTTAAATGAGTCTATATAGATTACAAAATGCTTTAGAATAATAGGCATTATATTTAAGGGGTAAACTAACTTAATTTATTCACGTTAAAATTGATTTGAAAATGGATTAAAGCCTTTTTATTTTGCAATCTACTAAAACATAACAAGAATGACGTCTTTTAAATTCTAAATAGAATCTAATTGCTTATAACATTCCAACTCAAACTTTATACGAACCATTAAAAATATAATTAAATAACTAATTACATTTTTTTATATAAATGTTATAATTATGTCTGCGTGGGATCATTAGAGTATAGATAAAAAACTGAAATATGAGCGTATCTTTCAGGTATTTAAGATAATATAGAAACTAAACATAACACACTTAATCACGAATTTATAATAAATCATTTCAGTATAACGATCTGAAAGTTCAACAATTTTAAAATGGACAATGGGTACCATTCGTATAGAATACAATGTACAGTGTTACAAATATAATTGAACCACGTCAAAAGCATCCGCTCGTCACGTTGCGTGTAATATCGTGTTATTGTATCTATATTGTATCTACATCGGAAATCAAACAGTATCTAGTACCTACACTGACGTTGATATATTATAATTATTATTGGCCGTAATAATTAATTATGTGTACTGTGCAGCTTAAATTGCGGTTTGACTATTATTAACTTTATGATCTCTCAATGCCGTAACATTTGTTTCATGCAGACAAAATAAATTTCTTACTAATGTAATTGCGATATAGGAATCCTAAGCTGTAGCACGCGAGCTCACACACATAGTCGGAAGGGCAATAATTGCACTCTGCGATTCCGCGGTGCATAGAAGATAACGCTGACCCACGCCACCAGTCCAATATTACGGTTGAACACTTCATAAAACTTCCACCACGACTGGCTGGACAAGTGCTTTTAGTCAGTCGTCATTATAGAATCAACCGTTGCCCCGCGGTTCGAAATATAGTCATGTCTACATATATCACACGAAGATCGCCGGATCCCTACGGCTATATACCGAAGAAAATCTACTGTCGATGTGTGAAATTATTGTAGTAACAATGGAGAACATTAAAAGAAAATATCAGTTATAAATTTAAAAGTTACACGAGTAACCGTGTTTTTATTCAATACGGGTTTTTTATTATTATTATTTAATCTGCTCTATAAGACGGGGTTAAGGCCCGTATAATAAAATACCTGTAAATACCCGTGTGTTAAAATACTCATATATTTGAATAAAATGGTATTTAAATAAATATTTATTAATTAAAAATTATTAACGCTAAAAATAATATATTATTATGAATATTTGTATTTAAAAATATATCTGAATAAATATACTATATACGGATTCTCATATATGTTTAGTACGTGTACCCGAGCTCTAACCACAACTACCACTTCTATACTATCTAGTTATAATGTTATTTAACAAAAATGAGTTAGTAAATGAAAGTAAATGTGAAATTATTAAACTCTACCCGAAGTTAGAAAAGTTAAACAAAAAAGACAATGTGGGACAATGCTGTGTAGTAAATTCAATCGAATTACATCCGTAAGTAGCGTTTATCGAGTAATCATTATTTGAATGATCGATACTCGAGTAAAATCAATACTTACCAATCGATTAGAAAATACAAATCCATTCGAGTTAAGCTTCATTTTTCTAATGAAGATAATATTTTTTTATTTTTTTGCAATTGTATTGTTACTTAGCGTAACTTCAGGACTCAGGAGTATTCAATACATACAAACATTAGTGATTTTAATTGTTAACCCAAACCATTACAAAATCTAAAATAAATTACGTTTAGATACCGGCGCCGTACTGCCGAGACACATTATTTTTGTGGACGACATAAATTTGTCATTTAAAAATCATTAAAAGTATCAATATTAACGATTAAAAAACGAGTGTTGGTTTGAAATAATTATACTTTAATGGTTTCTCAACTTACAATAAGTATATTTTAATCGATGGAAAATCAAAAATCTTAATATGTTTTTATGCAGGCTTAAGCACTTAGATCAAATCTTATGTTAAATATTTCTCGTTCATATGTTTAAAAGAGTTGTATGAGAAGAAGGGTGATAATTTTTTTTCGATTATAGCGATACTAGTTGAGTGTTATGCTAATGATGCTAATGATATGGTGATGGTGGTGACATCATTGAATACATAAAAAAACTGTATCATAATAAAACATGTTATGTGCATAGAACAAATGTATTATTAGTAGTAAAATTAATCATTATTTTTTATTAATTGTAGTAATAGTGAAAATCTGGATTAAAAATGGTGCTAAATAAGCAGTAGCCTAGATAGGCCCATCAAAAGATTTTGATGGCTTTTTTATTTATCTAACTACCATGCAATAAGTATGAAAACAAAAATTTTTTAAAATAATAGCTTCAGCTTTTTATAAAAAATGTAAGATGCATTTTATTGTTAAATTCTAGCTTGGATACAACATTAAGTTAATTCGAAGGCCTCATCACTTCTGATAGTCATACTCATTAATATTTGTGAACTTTTCTTGTTATTATTGTATTAATTGTTGTTATGCTGTACATTATAATATGGCTTGTCCATGTTTATCTTCATACTTATTATACGAATTGTGCAAACAATGTATAGAGCGTAATATTTCAAAATAAACAGAAAAATATTTGGAAAAAAACTCACTTCACCGATTTTACTCAATTGTTTGGTAGTTTTTCCAATGCTTTGAAAAACAGCTGAAAATTTACAGTAATGATTTTTCTTAAGTACTAACTAGATAAAATTTATAACCGATACAAGACTTAACTTTTAGACCACCTGTCATAAGCCAAAAAATAAATGACAACCTAAGTACATGTAGGTAGGTGGTAAAATATGAAAAAATCGTATTTGGGTATTCATATTAAAATTTAATTTTAGCAAAATGATTCGTATTTTTAATAATGCGTAAACAACGAGTTATTTTAATTTGAATGTAGCAAAATGTCGACCCCTTCCCGCGAATTTTTTTTCCGATTGCGGCCTTGACGCGAAATATCTGGAACTAACGTGTACATATGTGGTATGCCACATCAAATAGTTGGAACCGGTCAAGGACGGATCAAGGATACATACACGGAGGGGCACTTAAATTTAAACAAATTTTAACTATACTGATTTTTTTAAATTATTGATGAAACCATAATAATATTATATTCGTGCATTTTATACAGTAAATTAATACAAATCGTTTTTATGTAAGTACAATTTTCTTTTGTGAACTCGCGGCCAGTGCTCCCCCCTCCAGGATCCGCCATTGGTACCGATCCGGAAGTGCGTGCTGCTTAAAATATCAAGAACCGATAATAATCGGACGACGATTCCTAAGCGTGGAGATCGATTCGGATACAGCCTATTATGCGTATAATACGACCGGGCGGGCGAGAAAGGCCGTCCGTATAAAAAAAAAATAAATAAATGAAACAAGACTTCTACCGTCGTCGTCGTCGTCTCTGTCGCACCGCCGTGGCCACGGGTTCAGGACATAAACATAAAAAAAAAAAAAAAAAAAAAAAAACATAATTTGGGCGGTGTCGGCGATGGCAGGCCGTCTCAGATTGGTCGGCGGGCGGAGTGCAGTGGCCCGGCGGACCGGTTGCCGCCACGACGCCTATAAGTAGGCCCTGGTCCAGGGCACGGGCGTTCAGTCACCGACTCTCGTTCTTTCAGTCCGAACGCGTTTCATTCCGACCCGCGCTTGTTTACGCCATTACGCTTTTGAAATCGAATCATTGAAAAAATTCGAAAACCGACGGGAATTCGTCCTATAGATCGTCCGTTTAGTGCGTATCGGACGAACACTGATCGTGTGCGTATATTTTGACGAGTTGAACATTTTAGACTTTTAATCGTCACGATTTCATACCGACACACGAGTATTATCGAAAAACAATCATAGGAAAAACTCTGATTTTCATCTTAAAAAAAAATTAATTAGTGCGAAGTTCAGTAGAATTATTGAAAGATAATCTAAATCGACTCAAAATGGCAGTGAATTCTAAATTCGGGGTTACCAAGCAAAGATCGTTGAAGTATAGAATAAGCCGTTTCTTCAGACGGAGCATTAATTTATGCATTGGTTGCTGCCGGGACAAAAATGGTGTCGATTTGAGTGAGTATCGTGCATATACAATACAAATAAAATCATATCAATATCATTCGCCTAATTCTGTTGGTTGAGAGGTCCAATGTGGGACCAACCAACATTAAAACAAAGAACACTCCGTTGACTTCGAGTCGACGATAAGAATTGGAGCCCATAGGGTGATTCTATTATTTTTTTGTTAATAATGACTCAAATCACGCTATACGATGTTGCAGTTTATACTAAAATCATATACGTATTATGTAACATAGAGTAAAATAAATTAACGGTTAAATATTACAATTTAATTCAATACAAATGATTACCTAAATCAATATAATGCGAATTTCACACAGTTGACAAAAACCTTATAATACAGGGGACGGGAACCTTTTCGCAGGAAAGAGCCATTCTTTTAAAAAAATACAAAACTATGATATCCAGGGAGCCGCACAGGTTTAAACAACATTTTTTTAGTAGGCAATAAAATAAAAACATAATAATACGTCTTAAATTTAGAAAATATAGAAAAACTTTATTTCATTAATTCATTATTTTTTTATTATTATTATTGTTTATACAAGTATAATATTATTCAATTAAACACAAAAAAACACAAAATAACGTATCTATTTAATATTAGTGGGATTTTTTACACTGAATTTCTCCAGACAGCTTATTCAATTTTGGAGAGTAATTTGTAGTTTTCAACTTCAAACAAGCATCAAGACTGATATCATTTAGTTGATTTCTTAATTTATTCTTAATAAAGTTCATATTTGAAAACGTTTGACATAATAACGTAACATAATATAAAACGTTTAATATAATTTATATTTTACGGATAAATCTATATTGATATTATCTAAAGAGCCGCAGGTTGCATGTTAAAGAGCCGCATGCGGCTCCGGAGCCGCAGGTTCCCGACCCCTGTTATAATATGTCATCGGTGTAAAACGATCAATATTTATCATAGCTATAGGTATGTACATAAATACAAATATTACATAGTTCTTTTAATGTTAATGAAAACCCCAATAACTTGATTTTATAGTTTAGATATATAATTGATTTAATTTTGAATGTATTGATTAATTAAGATACATTGTCATTGATTATCAAATGTTACATTGTAATACACTGAATTTATTCATTATACTAGGAGACGAAATGAGATTGCATTCATCATTATTGAAATTAGATGTATATATATATATATATATATAATGTATATTTAAAAATTTTTAAATATTTATATTGATTAAATTAAATATACTCAAAATCAAAATAATGCAACAACATACACATATAGGTATGTGATAAATTGAGCTTAGGCATTTAAGAACTTCGAAAAATATACGACTATAGTCATAATAAGTGAAATTGGTTTTTTATATATCCATATCAATTTTGTTTTCTATTTTCCCCGAGAAAATATGTGTACAAAGAAAAGAAAAAATACTCATTTGGTTAATTCTTTATATTTTAGCTCAACACGAATTGAATTTTGAAAAGTATTCACCAATGAACAAGATAGCTGATGTCAATGAACGTAAAAATTATCAGCGTCTTGAAAGAGAAAGGTAATTCAATACAATCATCAACATGATGACTAAATTTGTTGTTTAATTATTTCTATTTATCAGTTTCAGTACTCAAATTGTGAAGGAAAAATTGAAGGAAAAAACCTACTCATTGTCTAGAGAGAGTAAGAATACAATCACCTTAAATAATATTAGAAAAACATCACAATATATAATCATTATTACTTGGTTTAATATTAAAACTGTGTTTAAAGGTTTGTATAATACCGAGATGTTAAATCATGAACTTCCGCTTTTGATTGATGTGCTTACTTTGAAAATCAATATAATGAGAGCTGAATTGGCAGAAATCGAGGACATGATCCACCATAAAAGTATATTTCATAGAAGATCCAGATATTCTGTTGTTGATATCGAAGAAGTGCATTGTCCCTTATGTACTGCATTTTTCAGCGAGGTATATAATTGAACAGATATTTTTTTCGTGTTGTATATACATATAGATATGTGTGATTTATTAAATAACCTATGTAGCCAATAAACATTTGATAAGGTAGGTACCTACCTATCTATAACTTTATCAATTATCATCAATCATATTAATTTATAATTATATAATTAGAATCAAAATGAATTTGAAAACAAATATAGTTGAAATTTGATTACTATATGTTTTATTTTCATTTCAGCCGGTAGTGATCAATTGTGGACATATTTTTTGTGAATGGTGTATTAGTGAACACGTTTTGGAGACGAAAACTAAGAAATGCCCAGTTTGTAAGGAGGACATTACCCTAATGAACACCAGCACCATGATGATAGAATTGATTGAAAGTGCAATGGCAGGAGCTTCTCCTCAAACAATGCAGGAGTACAAGTTGATGGAATGTTCAAGAGCCTTCCTGCGAGAACAAGTAATGTATTTGGACTACCATTAATAAATAATTAAATGCATATTATGAATCTTTGTCTGATTGTTGACTCTGAGTGAAGCAATTATCTTTGACCACTTTTAGTTGGCAATGCAAAAATTACATTTAGCCTCCAAATGAATAAGATATTTTTCTAAATAAAAATTCCAGTATAGAATTAATTTTTCTTTGTTATGAAAAATGTGCCTATTTATATTGGTGAAAAATTACTGGGAAATTATAAAAAGTTCCGTAGACGAGAATTTTATTGCATGCATTTTAGTAATGTAGTCATAATACCAAAAGTAATGTTTCTTAGAAATTCAAAATTCAAAATGTTCTGAAAAAATTGAGCACTTTTGGGTATAACTTTGAAAGTATTTTGTTTTTACTAAATACATTTTTTAATTCTTGATATTTAGACCTCAAAGTTGAACATTTCCATAAACCTACCTACCTACCTAACAACACTGAATAAATCTCATTTGCATAATCAATATAAAGTTAAAGTTTTAAATTTTATATAATACTTTAAAGCTCCACTCAGGTTCTAATCAACTAATCTTGTC
This sequence comes from Therioaphis trifolii, assembly GCA_027580255.1. Lineage (NCBI taxonomy): Eukaryota > Metazoa > Arthropoda > Insecta > Hemiptera > Aphididae > Therioaphis > Therioaphis trifolii. Next base: position 73,087,581 of record CM050405.1, read on the forward strand.
CAAGAAATTAAGATACAAAGAATAATCTGCCTATTCTATTATCTTACCAACCTTATAGATTGATTTTAATTTAGTTCTTTAATGATATAGCGACAAATTAAATTTGGCAAAAAATTATTGAAGAGAGATAATGACTTTAAAAAAGAATTATTCTGATTGCTCAATCAAAATTCAAGAAAGTACTCTAATTTTAAATACTGTAAGTAAATTTAATTTTACTACATTTCTATTCTTTAATTGTATTTTTCACACTGATAAAATCCAACATCCATAATGGATACTATAGTAATAAATAAATATTCAACATAAGTATTTAATATTTTAAAGAATCATTAAATGACTAAATAGTTTTATTTAATTTATATAACTGCAGATGGCTCATAGTCAAAACTAGAAGTTATTAATATTTATTTTTAAATAATTATTGGCTGTGAAAAAAATTATTTGTACATTTTTGATAATTCTTTAAAATATTAAATATTTATTTAAGCATTAAATTCATACTTTTTTTTATACTACTGTAGTATACCATAGAGGTATTAAATCCCCCTCTCAACCTTTTCATACTATTCTTCCCCATCACCATTCCCCTCCCCCTCCCCCTGACATAGTTTGTAATACTATTATTTAAAAAATAAGTTTTATATTATAGTGGATACAATGTTTTTTTTTATTCCCCATTATTCTACCCTTCCCCTCACAATCCCCCATCTCTATTCTCTATTCTTCTTCCCCGTTAACCTTCCTCCTGACATAAAAATATGTAATACTATTTATTAAAAATATAAGTTCTATACTATAGTTGATAATGTATTTTTTTTTTTTTTTTACTTTTATTTTAGAAACATTTTATTTTAAATATTATTATTTTGATAATGATCATTTGAAATTAAATAAAGTTTTTAGTACTTGTAAAAGAGTTTTTATTATATTATCAATTTTATAACTATGATATTATACTAAATAATTCATATTACTACTAGAAATAAAAATTTATTTGTTTTAAAAATAGAAATTGTAAAATCTTAAATCCAATCTTTTAGAGCAGTGTAGGTGTTTGAATATTTACATAAATGAGAAAGAATTAGCATGAGATACAAAATACATTATTATTTATTACAATAAAAATAGTCAAACCTGATTTTATATAAGAAAAAGAAGAATTCTAGGCTTAAAATGTCATAAACTTTTTGTCTTTTTATTCTTTCTTCAATTTTCGGAAATCTAATGGACAATGAATCTTAAAAAAATATTCATTCTAGTACCTACACTCGGTGTTTAATTTTTTATCTTGAAACATGTTATGAAACATTGAACTATTTTATTACCTACAAATTTTATTACAAAGTACTTACTGCATTGAAAACGACTAGCTCTCTCGTTTTGTTATTATTCGAACACTATTATAATAACAACATGGAGTTAGTACCTATATGCCTGTATTTTGTGTATTTATCACACCTAGACTTAGGCAGGAAAAAATAGTGGACATTTATTTCATCAGCATATTACTTCAAAATGTAGCAATGAAGTAATTTTGTACTTAAAAAAACTTAAAAGAGTAAAAATAGTTAATATTGTTATTATGACAGCTATATAGCAAACTCTTGAAGGTAAGTTATATAATTAATGATCTACTGGGATATTTTTAGAGAATCTATATCATACAATTTATTAAAAAATTGCACTTAAATTTAAATGTGATAAGATGATGAACGTGATCAAGATTGTACACAGGTGTATTAAAGAATAATTAAAATGAAATTCATTCAAATGATCAATTCTATTCATGTGTGGCCTACCGACTATTGATAAATACTTTTAGGAGAGAGTTGTTATACATAAAAGTTACACTTTGCTTATAGGTGTATGTACTCAGTTGAAAGTAAGTATTATTATTATCAAAATTTAACTTAATTAAATGAAATTATTAATAATTGATTCATAGATGTAAAACAATAGGTACTGGACACTCTAAGTCTCGCTCACTGAAATGTTATCTCCTTTTTGGAGGTGTACGCTATTCAGATATGGTGATTTAATTAATTATGAAGTTGATTTCCAATCTCCATTAATACAGTCTACATTTATTTCGTTGGCTCCTAAAACCACTCCATTGCGATAAAATGCAGGACAAAACCACACACTTTTTATTTTGACCCCAAAAAGGTCCATAGACAAAAATATATATTGATGTATACTTTATAATTTATTTAAACAAAAAAAATTGTATATAACCTCTGTGCAAAGGAATATTTCGGCAATGTTTTTTCATCATTTTACTGGAACTTGTGATGTTATGTAACCCTAACCTCACTTCACACCCGACACCCGAAAAGTGAACTGGAACAACACATACAAGAAATCATCTTCTCTTCCAGAAATCAAATAAAATTTATGTGGGTTCCATCACATGTTGGAATTCCAGGAAACGAAAAAACAGATGAAATGACAAATGCAGCAGCTACAGATTCCATAACTAACACCACTCACATAGTAAACAATTTACCAACTGCTGACCTATTAAATGAAGCTCAAAAACAAATTATTAAAACATGGCAAAACCATTGGGACTCCATCTCTCCAGACAGTAATAAGCTAAGGAACATTAAAAAAACAATTTCCAAATGGCCTCTCCCAGACAACATAAGCAGAAGAGAACAAATAGTCATTAACAAAACCAGGATAGGCCATTCTCATCTTACTCACTCATACCTCATTACCCAGGAACCCAAACCTTTGTGCGACTTATGCAAAGTTCCAATCACAATCACACACATCATCATTGACTGTCCCAAATACTCCTCAGCACGCCGCCTGCTCAATAACCCATAATCGACAGAAGAAGCTCTCAATCGAAGTAACACTCGCAACATTTTCAAATTCTTCAAACACATAGATTTAGAAAAAAACTTGTAAATTTGTATACCATTTTGTACCACATAAAACCAACTTTACCATTGTATAAATTACGCCACAATATGTAACTCTCCCCCCTCTAGGCTAATAATCTTTGTTATTGAAGCCTTATTTTGTAATTAAAAAAAAAAAAAACATGTTAAAGTATTTGTATCATAATACAATACTGTTTCAATTTATATCTTACTAGCTATATGTGCTGATGTATATAGAATACATCTAAATGACATCATTTTTATATAAAATATAATAATTTAAAATAGATAAACTAAGTAAATGTCCTACAACAATATGCAATTTTCGACTGTTCATGATATTGTTTGTTTTAATTTTTTTTTATTAAAAATTTGTTGATCAATTTCTGATGCTGATTCTTCAGACAATTCTACCTGTCTATGCCAAGCTTTACTAAAAGAACCTACAAAAATGAACATTTCTATTGCAAAAAACAATAAATCTAAGTGAATATCATTAAGTTAAGGTTTTTTTTCATTTATTCAGTACAATAGATACTTACCACACTCTTTACCATCTTTATATTGTTTTACACAATATGTACACCAATTATCTGATGGTTTCATGGCCTCAATGAAATCTTCACTAGTTACATGCATTGATGGTGGTGGGCAGTGGGCACACAGATTTAATCACTACATTGCCATCACAGTTTACAGTTTTCAGGACTCAATTTGTTAACACAACGCTATATTCATTAATGTCTAGAAACGTTGCTATCACCTAACGGTTTTTGGTATACGTGTCTATAAGAATAAATACAAAATTGGTACCTAGTTATTCATTTTAAAGTATACACTGAGATCATTACCCACTAAGATCACCTACCTGCAATAACCTAAGATGAAACTTTTCAGTACTAAGATAAAACCTACAGCTTCACAGCAGTGCACGGCCACGCAGGAAATGGATGTGGCTTTTCCAAATTTCGAAATGGAAAAACCAGTTCAAAGGTTTAGGAGCATATTTTTATACTACAGTAGAGTCTCGTTAGTCCGAACATAGGCTAATCCGAAAGGGCTTGAGAATTATCGCATCGCTGTATAATACATATGTACATAGATACCTATGTTGATTAGACTTTTGCGGGGCAAGACATTTAATCAACGTAAAAGAATATTCTTCCCATATTTTGAACAAGTGCTCATAAATAAATACAATTTAATTAAAAATTGAAAATATCGCTGTTATGTATTTACTAACTTGTTTTTGTTTTTCAATTGGACGGACAATATTTTGCATTCCCTTATGGTACTTGTTCATTATCGTCACTGTATCGATACTAAAATTACTGAATACTTCGTAAAAGATCAATAACCATAAATACAGATGGATTCGGAGATCGTGTAACATAATTACCAATAAAATGTGCGGTTTTTGTTCATCGACCTTTTTGGGGTCGAAATCAAAAGTGAACGGTTTTCGCATACTACCATTTATTTATTATATAATAAATAATTATTTGCAATGCATATAATGCATATTATGCATGTGTGGTAGTTATAATTATAGAATACCTTGTACTTATTATCTCATGTATTAAGTCAATAAAAATGTCGTAACTATAAACGATAAGTAGGTACCTACTAACATTTATTCACTTCAGTAAGCAAGTTTTTTTTGTAATAATTGTATGATTATAATGATTAACTTAATTTGCAATTATGTAAACAGGTTTCAATTTGTCTGTGGAATCTCAACATGTCGATTACCATTTTGACAGTTTTCGGGTGGTTAGTTAAACATAGGTACATTTTAACAACGTGATCACCCCAACAAATCTTGATGAAATCAAATTTTGAATTTCAAATTTTTAAATATAATTAACGATAAATTAAAACTTTAACTAATATTGGTGAAACCGGTTAATTATGTTTCATCGGCAAATGATGATTAATCGCGTGAAGTACCCACAGTGTAACATTCGACGAATTAAAAATTAATTCTTATAAAATAGGTACTTATTTATTTATTTATTTATTTTTTTTTTATTAAAATAGAATATTTACAATCTGTATTATTTTATACATTAAGCAAATGGGTTTGATACACATAGCTTTGGATAAGACATGAAGAGGAAGACTGTCCAATGATAGAACCCTTAAAAGTGGAAATTATAGATAAATGCGTAGTATTTTTTTTTTTGTTTTGGTTCAAAGAACTGGGTTTAGTTGGTCACGACACCAGCGCCGTTTTTTTTTTACCTTCATAGTTTCGCTCTTCGAGTTACATAAAGGACAATTAATTACATAGTCGGTGAAAAGTATATTATACATGATCTGCGTTTTCTTAAAGTGGTACACGATAGTGTTTTATGATATTATTTAAAATTTGAAATCAATGATGGATTATGAACAAAGCTTTGTGAATAGTTATATTTCTAGTTTTCTTGAGTGTGCGAAACCCTATCATATATTATATTTTTGTAATTTCCAATTATTTATAACGTAATTTGTTTTATCGTACATAGTATGAGGCAAATTAAAATCTACGCTAAAATATGTAAACATGCGAAGCTTATAATAAATATTTCAAATCTCATAAAAAACAGATCCAAGCACCCAGGAAATTGAACTGAAGTGATTCGTATAGAAAATATAAAAATATGTGTACATAAATTATAGTTAAAAAAATATATATTATGTTATTTCATCCTGTACTATAATAAACATATTATGTTACGATAGCATTTTCGTAAAAAGCCGTTGCTTAGCAGCCAGTAATATTGGTAACCACCTCAACAGATATATTATTTATTTTATTATTTATTTAAATTTCCCTCAACAATTTCGTCAAAAAACATTCTCGCAAAAAAAAATACGCTAATTAGTGATTAATGTGTATATGAGTGTAGTAGGAGTAGGCTTAAGCTATTATAAATGCCAAGTTCTGTGGTATTTGAGATGAAATATTTTTATATTTGATGAATTTTAATTAGAATTACTAACGAATGTAGCTTTGAACAATTTGTTTACAAGAGAAATTTGTTGAGTGAATATTGTATTAATCCCAACGTCAAAAGTCCACGATTTAAAAATCATAAAGTAAAAACATCAAAATGACGCTTAAGATTTACCCTGTACTGTAATTTTTATCAATTTATCGTAAGTATGTCTACTAAACGACTAGGTACGTGTCTTCGTCGATGAAATTTCAAATCAATTAATATTAAAGTTTACAATGAATTTGAAATTAGTTAGTTTTGTATCGATTTCTAGAGTATAATAAAACTGATAATGCAGAAATCACGTTATCTTTATAGTACTTTCACCTAAAGAGTCTATAATGTGATTGTATCATTTATGTTAATTTTTATCATAGATAATATTGAATAGTTAATATTGTTCAATATATACGACAGGCCACATCGGTTATCGGTTGGGATTTCACCGGCCGACTATTTTTCGTCGAGTGATATCTCGGCCACTTTACCCACCTGCCCTCCTGTCATGGTACCGGCTGCGATAACTATTGTTCAAAGTCCGCCGGCTGAGCTTTCGCTCGCCGATCAAGTCGCGCTGCCGCCCGTCGCCCCGTCGTCGTTCGAGAGTCGTCGTGTGACACACATCTCACGTGTGTTGTGTGCGCGACCGTGTGTCGGCCATTGTGGTGGCCGTTTTATTTGACCGTCGCGTTTCTATTGCGTTTTGGTGTCGTTCCGTCCTCGCCGTAGTGTACACATCCCCGTGTGCGGGTGTGTGCGTTCACGTGTCGACTGTCTGGTTGTTCATCGAACCATCGCGTCGTTCAATACGCGTCTGAGTCGGCGTCGCGCTTTGTTCACTGTGGTTTTTTTTTGTATCCTGGGTTGAACCGTTGCCCGTTGTCCCCTGCAGTGCCACCCGGTTCATGTGTTGAGTCAGGACCTTGGACGTTCGAGAGCTGCCATCAAGTCGACGGGATCAGGTGATCCATTATATCGTGGATATTATATTATTATTATTATCATTATTATTTTTGTATTTTTGTATTATTTAAAAATATAGTGTGAAGGCGCCCATTATTAATTGATTTATATATATATTGTTTATCTAATAGTACGGCGGTGCTTTCTGGGCCCGCCATCGAAAACAAATTGGTGTGTGTTATATTTTTTTTTTTTTTTTTTTTTTTATTAGTATTATACTTGTACGGTCACCTCTTCTCCTCACTCGACTAGAGCGGTTGTCTCGGTTTTTTAGTTATTTTAGATATATTTTTTTTTGTTTTGGTAATACTACTAGCGTATGCAAAAATTTGGGTAATATAGCCATTGTAAAGAGGCCGGCGTTGGGTACCTCTGGCCGCGCAGATAGGTCTCGTTTACAAATATACCTACAGAAATCGTAAAACTCGTCTAGTTCATCTTGACCGGTGACCGACTGGGTCGTTTTAATTTGAAACATCTCGTTTGACATGAAGGTAATAATAATCAAGAAATATACTCTGGAAAATGGTAAATCTTTTCAATAAAATAAACATTTTTTTAATCGCTGATTTTTCGAAATCATAATATAAGCACTGCTCCACGATAGCAGCCGTAGCTCCAACCACCGAGAAATTCATTCAATATCATAAATAATTATATTACACTTATTATATTACTACTTATTTATTACATATTATATTTGACTAATGAATAGTCACAGTTCGAAAAAGTGTTCGTATAAAATATTATTCTTCATTCCGAACACACTTATTTATTATAGTGTTCAAATATTATTTTTTCTTTGTCAACAGTGCATTATTGATTTTATCCCATCAAATCCGTGAAAAAAATCTCGAGTTAAATGAAAATATTGTATTGAACTTTGTATACTTTCATATTCTAAATGAATAATAATATTATGTTTACGGGATGATTATTTTTTTCGTTTTTTTTTTTTTATACATATAATATTTTTTTAGGTTGGTAGTAACTAGTAGACAACGACCAAAAGTTTCGGTCAGAAACCGATTCCTATGTTTACATGAGAGATCGTTTTTATTATTTTTTTCTTTTTCATTCTTAAATAATATATTTTGACGTACCAATTTCGTCTAACACGTCTAACGGCGCCGCTTTAACCTGTACCGAAAACTAAAATTTCGCGGTCGAACCGCGTCATAGACGCAGTTTGCGCCGTACAAACAATATAATTTCAGTCCGGTGAACACGCGCGGCTTCCTACAAATTTACTTACTAACCATTTTTGGTAGTATTTTTTACGTCGACTTCTGAAGTATTTGTGGCGGTGTTGTACCAGGGCATCAGCCGGAATTGTCTTCGTATGCGAATTGCGGCGGCGGCGGCGGCAGTGGTGCCCGTGAATCAGTCGGCGACGACGACGGCGGTTACAGCGGCTACGACGCGACGGCTACAGCGGCTACGGCGGTAGCGCTAGAGACTGAGTCCGTTTCACATACGACCCTGATACCGAATTTTGACGATTATTAGTATTAGGGTATTTTATGACGTCGTTTCCGGCAAGGACGCGTATTTTCGGAGTTCAAGTAACGGAACATGTCAATTATAATAAAATATTTGTGACATCAATATTGCTCATGAATATAACAACATTGTGCAATAACTCGGGAAATAAACCTAGAATATTTTAATTAGTTTATCATTTGATCAATAATCACGAAAAAATACGTATTACAATAATTATCCAATTATTTAATGTCTGTTTTAATGAACTAGCTAAATTAATACTCCACATGCCCTACATGCCCCCTATATCAAAAGCTGTGTAAAATAATTAGAATTTGAAATATTAATATTAATAATATATGCATATTTAAGTGGCTAATTAAGCCCGCGAAATATAGGTAATTTTTCAAAGCAATTTTATTGAAGTTTTAAAAATATGTATGTATATAGGGTGACCATAAAAATAAAATAAAAATACGGGACAATAAGTTAATAAAAATAAAAAAAAAGGAAATTCTAATTTTAACTGAATATATTAAAAAAAAAAAAACAAATTAAATGTATGCTGTATAATAGTTTTTAAATACAAATAAAATAAAAATATTAATACGTATAACATGTACATAAAAGTCCAAAAAAAAATTATTTTGAAGACGATGGCAAATAAATTTCTTCTTTTGATGTTTTTGTATACTTTTGTGCTGAACTGATTTCATCGAGTAACTTAGTTTCTTTTAATAGAATATTTTAAAACTCATTACAAGATAAGTTTTTAAAATGTGTCAAGACAAGAATCTAAATATAATGCTGATAAGTATAGATTTCAAATATGTTCTAATGAATATTGTGATACAAAAATATCGTAGAATTTATAAATTAACAATGAAGAGAAAAACGGTATTAATATGGGACCGACTTGAAAATACGGGACAAAATGCGTCCCGTATAACTTTTGTCGGGACAACGGGACACAAAGTGAAAATACGGGACAATCCCGTATAATACGGGACGTATGGTCACCCTAATGTATAATATATATTGTTGGTTAATTTGACGAGGGACCACTCTTATTGAGGAATTTAATATTTTAATTACACGCCCGATTTAACCGATATAGGCTATCACTTATGCACACGCTTGCGCGCCGTCTTTTGTGGTGGGTATACTACCCAACACGCGTATGACTCGGTACACGACGACGAAGGTGAGGATGGGAAACAGTGAGTCTTAAACTTAACACGGGAAAAAAGGAATATTAGAGTCTATACAATGGGAAGAAGGATTATGCAGTTTAGGTGACGGGGGGGGGGGGATCTCTGTGGCCGGATCGGTCTGGTGCAATGACCACAGAGCTCACAAAAAATCGGACAAATACTTAAAACCTAAACGATCAATTCACAACTTAAACTACGGACGGTGAACACGGATTGGTAACCGCTGTTGACGGTGAATGGTTACTAGACGACCTGGGCGGCCTCACACACACACCACGCCGGGTGCTGGCGGACTTACGCTGACTCGATTGACCGGCCGGATGGACAGCACAACATCCAATGGAGAACACGACGACGATGACAGACAAATAGATAATACGTAATAATAATTTTGAATAACTCACAAGACGTAGAAGTGATAATGAAGTAGAATTCAATTTAACACGGAAATCAATCAATATACATTTATTAGTAATATACACCCGCACAATGAGGTACCGCTTCAGTTGCGGATTTTATTGAACAATATATACAAATAGTTCTAATAAGAATAATAATTCGCAAGTAATTACGTGACGGCTGTGAACGACGAAGACGAACAACTAAATGTGTATATATCATGAAAAAAAAAAATGACACGAGATGTGTGTATTCGCTCATTGCGAAAGAAAAAAACTATGTTGCCTCAATGGCGAACGAGAAGCGACAGACAAAATAATAATAAAGAATATACGTAATATAATAAAGGACGTTGGCCGTCTTACAATAATAAATAGAAAAAAAAAACCAAAAGAGATGATAATTTGAATAATATTACACACGACACAAACTGATATAATAGTAAATAAGATTAGAACAGGTAATTAAAATTCACAAATACGATGGACGGGAAATCGAGGACACAGATAAGGACGGGTCGCCGTCGCGTGCACCAAATAAAACAGTAATAATAATAATAATAATAATACGCGCAAACATTTATATATATATATATGTACAATATATTAAATAGAAATATTAGCCCTTATATGGTGTTTGCTTGCCATTTTTATTTTCTATTCTTTCAGTAAAATTTATTTTTACGTAGGTACTAGGCACTTAACAACCTGTTATCAAGTAAATCAGTTAATTTTAGACATGGTCATTTGTCACTTGGTCGTCATTTAATTTACATTTATTCTGTTCTCCTGGCTTTTATAAATGCCACTTAATCATATTTTATTGTGCAGAGTATAATAATCATTGTATGGTTATTTTGTAACACCTGTTAAGTATCGGTTATTTTGTTACTATGAAACACTTTCTTTCTATTTTTGTAGCTAGGCTTGGCTCGATCCAAATATTATTAATGCAGTTGATTTCAAATACAATAATAATTTATATTCAATTTGGCCATAATTTCGTTGATATTGTTCAAAATGATTTAGAAGTAAAGTATTCTCATCTACGTGAAATGTTTAATTTCATTATTGCATAATTTAAGAAAAATTATTTAACTAAGAATTTTCCTGTCTTTACGAACGATATTTCGTGAATGATGATGTTTCCTGTGATACGTAATTACACCTGGCACGTTGACGTATAATGTGTTGCTTAAGTGTTCATGTTAAGGCGTATTTTAATTATACTTGGCACGACTCCAACGAAATGTTTCATATTATTGAAAACGTACCGCGTTTTTGTACAGCCTCACCAATAATACCACCACCCTCCAATGATTAACAATTCTTCTTGTGTTTTATTGCGTAATTGGTCGCTATCACGAGAAAACAAAAACCAATAAGAACTAAAAACAGCTATTTAGTTTAAAAATTAAATAAATGTAAATATCACTATCACTGATGCCCAAATTAATTATTAATCATATAATATGTTAATTAATTTTCTTATCTTGTATTCTTATATAAATAGGAGTGAAATAAATGAATAACCTATGTATAATGTATTTTATAACGATTCAACTTCTAAATAAAGTTCAACAAAAATATGAACTAATTCAAAATAAGTTCAATCTAAATCAATTAGTATGTACTTGAAATTTACAAACTCGTTCATCTCAAGGTCTGCATCAAAATGCGTATATGTTTGTGTACTTGGACGTTATATTTATTATGAATTTTATGTATAGTGATGGTTTATGCAATAATCATGTCATACATTCGTAACATAAGAACAACCCACTATTATCGATGATTTATAAAGTTTGGAAAACAATAAACATTTTTTATATTAGATTATATTGCAACCCACCTCCCTCGCTCTATTCGATTGAATTCGAATGAAGTGGCTGTCGATATCTATATATTATTCTATCCACTTAAGGAGCAGTCGGTTGGCTAATTCCTACTACACTAACCGGTCTTGAGAACCGGGTCGTTGAAATAATATATAAATAAAGTTTTCCTAGTTATATTTTACAGGTCCAAGAAACTTATGACCTGCGTTCAAAAAACTAACACGTACCTAGTGTATTAAAGGTGCAACGAATATATTATAAACTTTATAAAATAAGTATAAAAGGTAAAGATACAATTAACACTATCACCTGAGTAACCCTGTTCTTGAGGGTAGTGTATGTAGACCACAGGTGTAGCGGAGTACGAGTGAAACGAGCAACTTTATAAAAATATATTTATTAAAACACTTATCTAAGGTGGGTTATTTCACCTGTAGAAATTAAGTGTGAAACGATTAATTAATTTATGTAGAGACAAATATTACTTGTCTCTACGTTGATGATGAAAACGCTACTCTTTTACGTTAATGATTAAAACTTGACTCGTTTACGTTGATGTTAAAACTCGACTGGTCACTCATATATTACGTTCAGTATTCGTACTCTACACGTCCCTGTGTTCTGTTTACCTAAGCATATTTATCTGAGCGCGATATTAATGATGAGTTAGTCATTGCAATCGTTACAATATCGAATAGACTAAATATATTTTTCAGCGTCCAGTCGTGATTTTGATTTCAACTATAAACATTATTCCTCAAATTTCGCCACCCAGCGTGGAAATAGGTACATAATAATATGTAACTTTATACATATTATATACAGTGAGTATCTCAATTAAAAAAGACGGAAGTAAAATTGTTTCTCGTTATGTCTCCTGTGTATCTAACGTTAATAAACTATTACACATTTTACAAAAGCCAACACACATTGTAAAAAATAATTTAATTTCCCCTTAAAACTATGTATACACAAACATATTATTTTTTTCTATGTATGGCAGGGGACGCCAACCTTTTCCAACAAGTGAACTGCAATTCACTTTTGATGGCTCTAGGGGTCGGCTTATATTTATTTTTATTTCAGGAATATTATTTGTGTTTTTACATATATTCAAGATAAAGAAGGCGTTCTTTAGGTTACGATATATTATCTTATTATATTAAGAATATACGACACGTTGTATGTAACTAACTGACAAATAGTAATAATAAACTATTTTGATGATCATAATCTGTTAGATTAATATACAACAAAACAATGTCTAACAGAACGCAATCAGCCGATATTGGTAAAATTAACATTTACTAAGATCGATCAATGGTCCTAAAATGATCGACCGGTCGATCGCCATCGACTGATTAGCGACCCTTGATATATGGTGTAACAAAATGTTGTGTTTACTTTGTACCCGAATGTGTTACTTTTATGGTCGATGCATCTGAACGTGTAGCAGCTCTAAACAATACCTACTGGACTTGATCTCAACACGGAAACGCCGACAAAAATCTAAGTCAAACGTTGAATGTAAAGACATTACACCTGGAAAATGCTGCACTGGACAACAAGTCAAAGATTAATTAGAAACGAAAATAATTATGTCACATTATGGAATTAGGCCAAACCACAAAAGGAAAAGAAATAATTATTTTGGAAAATACATACTGTCTACTATGCAAAAATAGTTTATAAAGCAGTAGTGTTATTTTAATAGGCACATGCTATTGTAATTAAATGCATATTTTTTAACGTGAATGAAGTGACAAATTTATTTAATAAATGCCAATTACTTTTGTCTAATTTAATGATTTCAACTTTTTTTTTTTTTAATGAATAAAATAACTCACTACTGCGCTTTAATACAAAGAAGAAAACAATCGTTTTATATTATTTTCACTTGCGTATTTTTTTTAGGAATTTTATATTCTTAATTGGTAAGTGGTAATTTATCATGTTGAATTATTTGTTTTTATTTTACTATAAATTTTATTTTATTATTTTTATTACTTCGTGGCTTGTATGAAATTTGGTTCTGTGAATCTTACGTTTAAATTATTCTGTTGATATGGAAATAATATGTATAAATTATAATAATTGTATATACCTACACGATATCATCTCAGTTACTCACAAACGACTGTTTGATGTTTATTGTTTGACTTACAGTTGTCTGTTAAGAATACGAGTCATTAAATTGTTCGTCGTTGTAGCAAAACTACAATGAAAGCCATCATCGATCTTACGGGTCTCGATGGACATATAAGAAGGTAATAACTAATAGTATTAATATAATACATAATATAATGTAGCTGGAGCCATTTACTTCCGACAACTGCGATACACACACACACACACACACACACACACACACACACACACACACACACACACACACACACACACACACATGTTTTATATAAAGAACACAAATTTAATGTCCTAAAATTGACGCATACATAATAAAAAATGAAAAATTCCATAAGCGAATAATATTAACCAAATAGGAGTGATTTTTCAAACAAGTCATTTTAAAACCCGAAATGGAAAATATAGAACTTGTCGGTGACTACGTCGTAAAATAGTTTAAAAAAAGTATTTTTCACTAAAATAATGTGTTAAAAACATCTTTTTTAATAATAACCCAATATAACTTACTTTTTAATAGGCCCTCGTGTATATACAGTGATGTTCCCATCATTTTTTATGAGGGTGTACTATGATGAACGAATGAAGTTTTTCGCAAAAAATTAAGGCTATTTGTGCCTAATATTATTAGATGGTCATTGAATATGATAAAAACCCTAACACAATTAATTTGCAAGCGAAGTGGTAAATATTTTTTTTAGTCATATAGGCCTATCAAAAAGTTTGCTTCACTGAAATGACGTTACTGGCGCCGACAGATCGGTAAATAACCACTATAATTTTATTTGTCATACGATCTCATATAATATCAAATAGTATCTATCATAAGATTATACTACAACAGTTTAGAACAATTAGGTAAAAACTAATCAAAATGATAAACCAAAACAAAAAGTATTTTTTTCTATAAGAATTAGTTTGAGAGTATACGTAGTATAGACAAGCATTTTTATTAAAAGCCTGAGAGTATGCGGCGTATATGTAGTATACCCAATGGGAACTACTGTATCTGTATATATATATATATATATATATATATATATATATATATATATATATATATATATATGTTACGGTAAATGATGTTAAATGGAAATTAACGTAATTCACCGGTTATTAACGTTATTTACCAAATACACAGGTAATTATCGTTATAAACCGGATAATCACATCAATGACCAAATACACAGGTAATTGTTGTTATAGAACAGATATGCACGTGAATCTCAAATACCTACTAGAATTTAAAAAAAAATGCATAATTATTTTTTATTTGTTTTTACAATTTGTACTCCCATGACATTTACTATTACATAATTTTTCAGCCCCACGGCAGGCACAACGTTTATTATTACAACCAGTCTTGCAATGGCAACACTTTCCACCTCATCTGTAGCCGATAAAGTTTTATTGATTTACCCAATTAGTACCACAATTAGTTTAGCGATCACTTTATCATTGCTCGTTGGACATTATTTTAAAATAAAATCAACATTTCCCAAATCATACGGTTATTAACGTTATTCACTAGAAAATAACGATAATTCCCACATTCATAGGTAAATAACGTAAATAACCGGCGAATAACGTTAATTTCCGATATAACATCATTTACCGTAACATATATACATATAAAGTGAATGTATGTATATGTTTATCCTTAATGAATTGCTACACTATTATTTAGTTTATTTATTTTTTATTCATTTACTACACTATTCATTCGATTTTTTTAAGTACCTCATGAAAGGTATCTAAAATATAACGAATAAAATCGAACAAAATGTTGGTGGAATATCAATAATTACACTATTTATGTGGGCATTACTTTTGCTTTTGGTATTTATAGTGCCTTTTTGTATCCATCTATGATTTTTTCACTAAGAAATTTAAAGGGTCTTCATACAACGTCGATGAGCACTAAAAGAGGATTTTTCAAAATCCAACCCCTAAAGGAATTAAAAGGGGGTTCAAAGTTTAATATCGATCAACTCGAAGCCTAAACCACTGAGTCTAGACTCTTGAAGTTTTTCATTGATGTTCCTATACAACGTAGGCACCCTGCACTCTGAAAAGGATTTTCCTCTCAAGATACTGAGAAAATAGTTCGGTGTATTGAAAGTTAATTTGAAATTAGTTTTATGAAAAGCATAAACAAACAAAATGCGTGAAAACGAGATTTAAAGGAAATTTCAAACATTTACAAATATAATTTAATAAGATATACGTTAGACAACGCTGGATAACGAAATCTATGTATGGTATATTATATTCACAGTAATTTTTTATCTGGAGATGATATATTGAAAATATTATTAATAAATATAGTTCGTATACAGTATAGAGCGTATTTTCATTAATTACAACTTAAAAACTGATATAGGTATATATGTATATATTTTTTTTCAATTCAAGTAAAATTATTTATTTCAACTTAAAACAGTGTACGCACAGGCCCTGCAGGCCCGGGCCTAGAGCGGCGACATTTGGAGGGCGGCAAATTTCAATATTTTTTTTTTTTTTTTTAAAGAATTCCAAAAAGAGTTTTTTAATCGGACAACATCAAATCTGAATTATTTTTCGACTAGAGAAATATTCGTTTGCAAACCATGAGTTTTGTGATTTAGAGTTGTGCGTCCGGTCGCTCAAAATCAAACAGCTACTTACATACCTACTATACGCGCACGCGATACGGCATGAACCAGTACGTGTGTGGGTAGCGAAAAAATGCGCGGGTTCGAATTCTCAAACTGTGGATTCGAATGTGTTTTGTGAAACATTTTAGGAGAGGCGGCGCATCGGAAAGTGTCTGCAGGCGGAAAATTCCTAAACACGCCACTGCAGTGTACGCACTGTACATAAAAATACGTATAGGTGTGTTACACGGCACTTGACTGTTTGCTTTACAGAAAACAATACGAATCGGGTGAAATGTCTGCGGACGAAGCATATGATTCGGACGTGATCGTGTTGTCTTTCGACGACGTTGACAACGAAACCGACCGCGCGACCGAATTGGCGCCCGGCCGCGAGGACGGCACACCGTGGGCGGCAGAAACGTCGCCCGGGTCGGATGAAAGACGCAAGCGCGAATCGACGACGTCGGAGGCGGACGAGCCACGTGCCAAAGTGAAGAAGGTCGACGCCGTCTCGACGTCGCGCGTCTTCGGCACGAAACTAGCCGTCGTCGCGCCGCCGCACGCGCGCCCGCCGTGGTACGCAGTCCAGGAAACGCGCGCCTACGTGGGCACCGGATCGTGGCGAACGCCGGCCGCCGTCGCAACCGGATCACGCGCCCAAGGGCCGTCACGCGACCGGCTCGATACGGCGGCGGCCCGGTTCGAGGCGGAATATCACGTGACGGGGCCGTCACGCGCTGCGGCCGAGGCGCAGAGTCGCGCCGTATCGCCGACCCGTGTCGGTGCCGAGCCGAGCGCCACAGAGCCGAGTCTCGTCGGGCCGCCACGCGCCGCGAACCGGACCGCGACGGCCCTGGGCAACGGCGGTCGCTGGCAGTCGTCCGCGTTGCCGCCGCTGCCCTGCGTGCCGCGGCACGCGACCGGCGAGTCGTGGAAACGGGTGCCGCCGCCACCGCTGTTGACGGCCACGGCGGCCGGGCCGGACGCCATATCGCTGACGTGGGACAGTCTGGGCTGCCGGACGCGGTACGCGGCGATCGCGCGGCACGAGCTGTTCGTGTACACGAAGCGGCCCCCGCGCGACGACGACTGCGGCTACGGCGGCGGCGACGGCGGCGAGGACGAGGACGAGGACGAGCCGTTCGCTTGGAGGCAGATGGCCGATCTGCAGGTGGACGCGCTGCCCGCGGAGTGCGTGCTGCTGGACTGCCCGAAGGGCGAGCACCACTTGGCCGTGAGGGCGGTGGACGAACACGACCGGCGCGCGCCCTTCGCGTTCAAGACGGTCTGGTTATAGCCATCTATTGTGATGATCTGTTGTGTACGCGCGCGCGCGTATGTGTGTGTATTTTTTGTTTTCTATAATTATATCCATCTTGTAAACACAAAACGTGTACGTAGGTAATTGTAATTTTCATAAAGTTGTTTTTGTTTTGAAGTCTTCGGGGTGGCAATATATCCGTTTGGGAGGTTTGTTCTCAAGCTGATAATAACACAAAAAAAATCAACGCATCGAACAGAAAAGTGCATTGTTTTCAGTGTTTTCACTCCTCGAACAAGGTGATGATTGTGAATCTAACGATTCTGAGCGAAGTTTCAGTGTAAAAATACATCGTTTACGTATATATTTTACCACTATGAATCTGATGATCGGTAGATTTTGTTTTATTTATTTAAAGATTCAAAATATGTTTTTTTCTATCTGTATACAAAGTTTCACAATGGTTGGATGGGCCAACATTTTTCGTAGGTACTCATTTCAAGCTGAAAATTTATGTAAAAACAGTCGATGCCATAAAAATGATTTAAGAATTTAGTTAAACGCTCATGAAAAAATCTCAGAGTAACGTTAGGTAGGTATTTGAGATTTTTATAGTATCGTTAGTTAATTATATAATTATATTATGTCTATATACTCGTATTAGTGAGATCATATTACATTTTCAGAACTTTTTATCTAGTATTAAAACTTGTATAAGAAATATACTTTTTTTAAACGTGGTATTTTTCAAGTTCTATAATCAACTAAAAAATTGTCGAATTTTTTCAATATTATTGTCAAGTATGTAAATACATGTTTTGAATACACGATGAAAATTTGAAGTTTATAGGAAAATTAATTTTGTATAAATATTTAAATAACTAAAATCTAAAATTAGTTTAACTAATTAACTAAAATTATTGAAAGTCTCATTTACGGAAAATTTTATCGTTTTTACACAATTTTTTTGCTATCTTACCCATAGGCGTGCGCAGGGGGGGATGCCGGGTATGCCTTTGCATCCCCTGCGGTCTGCAGAACCATCTAATTTTTTAATTGTAAGTTAGGACGTTAGGTTTGTAAAATAAAATGTAAAGTATAAATTATACTTTTCCTTGTTTATATTGACATTGTTTTGTGAGCTTTTTAGTTGTGAGACTAAAACTTTTTTTTTAATTCTGATTTTTTTTTATGGGAGTTAAAAATTGAGTTATTTCTGAAACATTGGCTAAGATTTGTTAAAATATGTGAGGGGAAGGCTTAATATTAATGAAAATTTGGTAAAATTCTTGAGGGGGGCTCATTATATCAGGGAGGCTTTTAGTATGAATTAAAAAAATTTGAGGGGGCTAAGCCCTCCCCGTCTCCACCTATATTTTGAAGTATATTGGCATCCCCTGCGAAAAAAGTGCGCACGCCTATGATCTTACCCTATGTTTGGAAAAAGTATTGAGAAGAGACAGAGTCGGATTAAGGGTCAGAGTCACCCTGGAGCAATATATAACAATTGATAGGAAATTTGTTATCGACAACCCGTTAAAAACTCAAAGCAGCATAATATGTATTTCATGTAATATTGTATGAATAATATTGTGACAATAAAAAAAAATAAAAATACATTCGGTACCTTATATTATTACGTAAATAACTACTACTAGTTTAAAACCTTAATTTTTTTATATTTTATTTATACACATACAATAGGCACAGGTATGTATATTTCAACAGACAAAACTACACAAGTAATTTATTTCTAACAGAATTTTACAGAATCGTATGTAAACTGTGAATCTACAGACTGTAATTAATAACACTATATTCATGGTTATGCTATGCCGCCAGTCCATCCTTATAACATGGTACTTGGTAGATACACTATTCAGTGCTATAGCTTATCATATTATATTTGAAAAATAATTAGAAAATATGTTATTATAATGAAGTTATGTAATTTTTCAATAGCCAACCTTGTATTTCTCGATTTGAGCATATGTAAATTTGAATAATCAAACATACACACGATATTTAGTATTTTTATACCAAAAGTTATATGCCACCCCCAAAAATTTGCCGCCCTGGAGCAAAAGCTCCTTTTGCACCTATGTTAATCCGGCTCTGAGAAGAGAGAAAAATAAACCATCAAAGTACCTGTATTTAAATAAAATGTCTGATCTATAGTTATATATATATTCGGTAAACTGCAGCTGCTGTCCACTCGTTCTTAGTTCTCATTGATAATATCAATATTACAAAACACTAAATTTCTAGAAAACTGTAGTTTTTATTTTTTGCAACTTTGATCAACAATAGAAAAAAAGCAAATTAATGTCATACAATTCATAACCCTTCTTATGAAAGATTTTGCTGGATTTTGAACCCCTAATCTATTTTATATATTTTAATTACGTAAGTAAATTTTTTAAGTAATGCATGTGTAGATGAGGATCTACAAATTAAAGAATAGATCATAAATTGAAACTGTGACAGAGTTTTATTTCATTTAGTGTGCAGTGAGACACATTTTGTGTAGTAAGAAAGTAGAGTGTTATTTTGTGCACAGCATAAAAATTATTATAGTTATGTTTTATTCAATAGTTACCTTCTATTATAAATCACAAAGTGCCGTTCTGATGTATTTTGGGGCCCAATGCAGAAATTTGCGGCCCCCCATATTCTTTAATAAACTTTAACATAAAGTCATATTTGATGTCTAAATTTTAATGTAAACTAATAAAAATCAACTTTTATTTCTATAAAAAAAAATTAGAACCTGCCTAGGTTCTATAAATGTTATATATATATGTATATTAGGCAAATATTGTGGATAAATTAGAACTTTTAAATATTTTTGAGTTATACATTTATTAGGTCCAATGTCCATGTCTTCGTTCATGCATTATTACAGACGCACTGAGCAAAAAAACGTTGAACATCATTAATCAACAGTCAAAATAATAAAAGATAAAAATACATTTTATAACCCCTGTTTACGCTCCAATTTCGTTCAACACACGTGATATTTCAAACTTCTCAAAATGTTCGTTTTCGAATCACCCACAATTATTTTAGTCCCGGGGTAACGTAAGGGAGGGTTGCCTGTGTTGCAATGTTAGGTACTAAAAGACAGTGGCGCAACCAGAAAATTATTTTTTTTGGGGGGGGGCACGTTATTATAATATATATATATATATATATATATATACATTAGTATATTAAATACATCAATACCAATGGTATGTGAAATGAGTTTTTAAGGCATAGGCCTCACCAAAAAATGAGAGGATGTTTGAAAATTTTTTACTTTATTCTTCACAAATTAATAGATATTATTTAAAATTATTATAATAGATAAAATAATAAATGTCAGACCTCTAATTATAAAACAACAAACAGAACAACTTAAAAATTAATATTGAGTTTTCTTTTTGAAGTTTTTGCCATTTTATCGATTATAATCACTGGATCAATATTAATATCTCGATGAATATTAAGTATTGCCAAACCATTTAGTCTCACTTGGCTAGTAGTGTTTCGTAGGTACGTCTTAAATCGGCGCAAAGTGGAAAAATACCTCTCTCTCTCTCTCTCTCTCTCTCTCTCTCTCTCTCTCTCTCTCTCTCTCTCTCTCTCTCTCTCTCTCTCCAGTAGCTATTGTGACTGGTTGTATAATAAGTATTTGCAACAACTTTGAGATTATAGAAAATGCTAAATCGTTTAACACCTATGAATGACCTGACTGTCTAAACTCTTTTCGGTGGACGTCAAGAGACCTGGGTCGTCCAAGATAAAGGTAAGAACGAATTTTTTTTTCTTTAACTTCAACAAACATTCGATAAAATTAATCGCAAACAAATTGAAAATATCACGTACATTGTATTTTCTTACGTTTTCCAAGTACCATATTTATATACCTTTTTCGTTTTGACAAGCATTGAAGTCCGAAACACTTTAAAAATTATTTGAATTTTCGCGCCACATTCATATTATACCATCACACTATCATGGTATTATAGGTAAAACGCCACGTAACATAATACGATTTTGTTATTATCAACGAACCAAATAATGTGTGTTTACGTGACTCGTAACAATCTTAATAATATAGACAGGAATGTAACCTAAAAATCCTGAAGCATCATCGCTTTTTTCTCGTTGGTCATTGTTGTCTTGCATTTTGTTTTCCCACCGTGTCGGTGTCGGGTGTGCGCACATCTTATTTTCTTTTTCCAAGTCTGTGTAATTGTTGTAATTTCTATTTCCTACTTCCTAGCTTGTAATAGGTACCTACCTATTACATCGATTTCTATTTGTTTGATCATACGTTTATCCTCACATTTCGCCCGAATACAATGGCCTTAGAGGCTAACGCTAGAAATTTGGTAAGATTCACGTTCACCCAAGGTTGGAGTACACAAGGACTAAGTGGCATAGCCCTTTATGGCCTTCGGTATTTTCCACCTTGGTCATTGCTGTTTTTATTAATCGTTATAATTATTTAATAGGTGCACCACTTGTGGGAAATACTTAAGTTGCATTTTCAATAATATCTACCTACTTATTTGTATAATTATACCTTGTAAATTATTGAATGTATATGAATGCTTTTAGAATAATACGTGATAATTGTATACTTCACTGTACTCATTAATGGTATTGACTAATGTGGAGGTATTAAACTATATAATATGTTTGTAAATAGATACACTTGTATAGGTGATAAATAATGTACCTTGGTACCTACTATACCTTTTATTTTAAAACTATTTCAAAATGAGTCTGGAACATTTTTCGAAACTAACTCTAATTCTCTAATATTAATGATAAGCTTATTGACTGATATTGTGAAATTATAAAAAGGTTTCCAATTATTTATCAAATAGATTATATAGACCATGATATAAAACATTTTCTCTTCAAATGTGCATGTGTTTATGATTTTTTATTTTATACAATTAATAGTTATTAAAAAAAAAAAAAAGAATATGTGAGGTTTATATTCAGTTATATATTCTACATTCAACATTTTTTGATAGTTAACATTTATAAATTAATAAATACAGATTTTTAATTGTTCATTAACTCGCAAGATGATCGTAATTTATTATACATTGTTAGTACATTATATTTAATATGTAGTTGGTTTTATTATATTTATGGACAACTTTATAAAATACAAAAAATGTATGAATTGACTGTGGTTGTTTAGTTTCACTTTTTGATTTTTATTTTACTAATACCAATGCCAATGTTCCTATTTCATATTCAATATTTATTTGTTTGAATAGTGTAAGAAAATTTTACCTATCATTTTTATATTTTTAGGTTAAAGACTTTTTTGAAGCATTGAAGATTGAGGTATGTATTGTAGTATTATATATAGTAATTTGTTTTATTTCATAAATTATTATTATTTTTAATCAATTTATTTGTTATTTTCAAGAAATCAATGTTAATGTAATAAAATAATAACCATGAATTTGCTTTATATACATATCATATATGGATACAGTGTTTGGAAAGAACGCATTCAATTTTTCAAGAATAAACTATGAACCCATATAGTTCAAGAGCATAAATACATATTCAATTATTCTAAAAATATCAATGATGTTATTTCATTTATTTAACGTTCATTTGTTAAAAAAAAAAAAAAATCTAAATATCTTTACTCTATATCATACAAAAATCTTTGTTTGAGTTTAGTATTTTCTTTGTATATTTTTTGTTCTGTCGTATCAATCATAGATTAAAAGTGTTGTAAGTTATAGATTAGAAGGTATGATATTTTTATTAATTATTTAATGATATTATAATAGACTAGCTATTTTTAAATACGGCAAATTGTATGCAATTATTTCAATTAATATTTTGGCTACTAATAAATCTAACTTAAATTCTAAATGGTGAATGCTGTAAAACTTCGGAAAAAAATTTGAACAACATATAAAAGCATTTATTTTATTAACATATGTGAACATGAACTTGAAAAAAAAAATTGAACATGAACATGTTAACTTTTTAAGTGAACATTCCTAATCACTGTACATGTGTATAAGCTTCAATATATTGTTATATTTTAACTATTTTATAGGAAAGTAATCAAAATGATTTATAATTATTTTTAATATTAAATATCTAATACACTGCCCATATTATTAAAAGTTTAAATATACGTAAGTCATTCTATTACATTGAATATGCTAATTTTTTTTTTGTGCAGAGGCAAGGTAATTTTGAGATATATTGGGCTGGTCTTATACATATGTATAGCTTTGCCCTTTGATGATATATAATGTATATTGTATGGTACGGCTGTCAATGTCCTTTTGAATAATTGAATAAAAATATTTTTAAATATTGTTCATTTAATTAAGAATACCACTATCATTAGAAAGTTGAAAATGGATTAATATCTGTACATTAAAATTTGAACCCCTACTTCTAATGTATTCATAAGATTTCCTCATTCCCCCCATAAAATAATTGCATATGATACTATAGACCGGTGTTTTTTAACCTTTTTACTGTGGTGAACCCCTTTTTGAATTTCAATTTTTGAGCGACCCTACATATATATTTTTTACGTACTCGCTTAGATTATTATTAATAATCAATGCTATAAGTACTGTACATAAGAAATATAATAGATACATATTATAATTTTTTTAAACTTTAAAAATGTATACTAAATATTTAATTTTATTCTATGAATATATTTTTAAACTAAAGTTTTTAATGGCTTGGTTGTTGCTGTTGATGTGAAATTATTTCATCAATCCTTGGTTTAATAGACTTCGTTAAACTGATTCTCATAGTTGATGAAATTTCCAGACGGTTTCTAATTTTATTTTTTATTGTAGTTAATGTGGAAAATCCACTTTCACACAAATATGTAGTGGAAAATGGAATAAGTACTTTTAATGCTTCTTCAGCCAAACTAGGATATTCATTTTGAACATTAATCCAAAATTGACCTATATTTATTATATATATGAATATAATATATACATATGAATGAAACAATGTGTTGATGTAATGTTTTTATGAGCAATTTGTTGAACCCGTGGAAAACCATTAAATTTTCCGGCCATAGCTGCTGCTCTTTCAGTACAAATACCGATACAGTTAGAAAACTGTAAATTAATTTTTTGGAAATAAGATGAAATGGTTTTGAATATTTCTTCAGAAGTACAGTATGTTTTTAAATTTAAGAAACAGAAAAACTCTTCTTGTATATCGTTCAGATCAGTGTCTACATATCTCACATAAATTAATAATCTAGCTTCATTATTTATATCAGTAGATTTGTCAAGTTGTATTGTGTAAAAAGTTGATTTTTTTGATTTTTTCAATAAGCTAATTTTAAATATCAGTTGACATATTATTTATTCTTCTACTTATTGTATCATTAGACATAGGTAATTTTTTAATCTTTATTACGTGCTCATTACTAAATAATTCTGTACAAATATCAATCATATATGGGTTTAACAATTTTTCCCCAATCGAGTATGGTTTTTTTGACTAAGCTATGTGTGGGGCTGCCAAATAAGAATATTTTAGATAGATTTTTGTTGTTATTTTTGTACTGAACGTGACTAGTTTCCATGTGCCTAATGAGCTTATTTGGTTTTAGTGACGCATTTGTTAATGTCATACCACAAATTAGACATTGAGGAACATCCTTTCCATTTTCGTTAGCTTAAGTATGTTAAGCCATATTTAATGTAAATATCTTTATATTTTAATATTTTTACCTATTTGAGTGGTGGTTCATCAAAATTCTGGGTAGTATCCAAATTATGTTTTTTTGTAATAATTAAGTTTTGATTATCTGAAGTCAATGTATTAGGCGCTTGTTTAAAAAAAATTTGTCATTTGCGACTGTTTACTCATATTAGAAATATTTTATAATAATAAATATAGTCAAATAAATATAAAGTGTATATAAATGTGAAAAATAATGTAAAAATGCAACATATAAACCTACATTACAACGGTGCATGTCGACATTCACGAGGAACTGTGACATTAATATATAATAATATGTCCAATCCGGCGGAGACCTGTTATCTTATCTAAGGTTGATACTATCTTGATAATCTATATTCCATGTTTATCATAGATTATTTAATAAACATTTAACAGTAATATCGCTTTAAAAATAATTATAGTGTGTTTTCCATTTTATTATAAATAATCTATACTTGTAATATATAGTATTATAGTATTCTATTGATTTTCTTTTTTTATTATTTTTTATTTTCGCGTTGATTTAAAATTTAAATCATTCAATTGCGATCCTAAATAATAAATTGGTGATCCCCAAAGGGGTCGCGACCCTCAGGTTAAGAAACACTGCAGTATAGACTATGTTACAGCATAATGTATCTTTGGTATAAATTTAATATATTAAGATAAATTAAGTAATCATTTTATTTATTGACAGCTGACGCGTTAAAATATATTAATTTAAAATTATTTTTGTTTATCTTATGCGAACTAAATATTAGAAATATTTTCCGTAGAACTTGAATTACTTAGTATTACTCAAATTCGAATTAGTACTTAAGGTTTTATTGAGAATTAAAACGCTATTCATTTTTTTTTTTTTTAACAGGCTGAGAATCTTGTTTTCAAAGTATTCCCACAACGAATCTACCATTTGAATGACTTATTGATCAAACCAGAATTTCGTATTACTTCATATGGCCCTGAGTTTATTTCAGAAGTACCTACTATGGTCAAAACTGATGGCAATGTAAACAAGTGAGTTAAAAATAGTAAAAATAATATTTGTATACATATTATCACATGTATTAATGGATTATATAACTATTGCGATATATTAGTGGAGAAAAAATTCTAAATAACGATCAAAATTTAAAAAATGAAAATTCAAAACCAGTGTTGATGGCATCCAATAAAAAACTTTCTGAATTCATAGAGATTGTGAAGCCTCATATCAAACAGTTGATTGAAGACATCAATGCTGTGAGTATAATATTTAAAAATAACTTATCATTGCTATCACTTACAATAAATTTATTTGTAGTTGAAATTATGGATATCAATTTTAATTCCCAAAAACAATTATGACAATTTTGGCGATCAAGTTCAAGAACAAGCTCTTACAAATTTATATGATATTGAAGGTGCCGTTCATAGCAATTATTTGTTATTCGTTAATTATTATGAACAACGCGCAAAACTCGTCAAAAAGGTTAGAATTTATTTAGAAAAATATAAACTGTAATTTATTATTATTTTATTTCATTAACGGGCGTAGCCTTAGATAATTATAGGTTATATAATATATAGTGCGACTCGCTTTGTATGTTACCTACAATTTTTCAGCCCAAAATTAAAGTATTATTTGTCCATTTTTTACATTAAATATTTTTTTCATGTTTAAAAAAAACGTTTTAAGGTTTATGAAGTCATTGATTGAATCCTAAACTTCATCAACTGCAATTTCAATATGTTTAATGTTCAAATGTTGTTATGCTATATTTGACTTGTGACACGTCTCCATGTTGATTATAGGTACTGGCCCCTGATTCAAGATCAATGAAGTGCAGCTGGTGATTTTCAGTTTCATGCACATAGTGGTGTTTAAGTTGCTATTATATTGATATTATAGAGGTGTAGTTTACATACAATGTGATCAACATTCATGTAGATAACATACAACTAAAGTTCCTATATATTATGAGAACTTTATTTCATTAAATGAATAACACTTAGGATTTCATATGTTACAAAGTATTTAAATATCAAGTGTCATTGCACCCGAATGATTTATTCGAGTTATGGTACTTAAAAGAAAAGTAGAGGTTGTGTTTTCAGGTATTCTTCATTTTAAAGGACATAGGTTTTGTTAATTCAATAGATTTATTCGATTCATGGGTTATTTGAAATCGAGTGATATATATATATATATATATATATATAAATTTGTTGTGTGTGAAGTGCCTAATTTGATTAAGCAGAGTATAAACCTATACAGCCAGCTTTTTAGTGCTTATAAAGTAATCACTTCTATAATATTATCATTCATAATCTATGATTTAACAACAAACTGAGAATGAAATGAAATTAAGAATTATTGATGAAAATTTGGTTTTTAATAAATGCAATTATATGTTTATGTAAGGGAATATTATTCCTTACTATCAAATATTGTAAGTTAGAGACTTACAAAGGTTAGATGCAATGTGCTTTAAGACTAAGTAAAATATAAATTATAAATACAATATATTTAACTTTTTAAACAAATGTGGTCAACAATCAAAAAATGAATTCTCCTTGAAATATACGTATAAATACATAATAAATATGTCACCTCGAAAATGTAATATTTTCTATATACAGTTTATGGTTAAAACCAAAAATTTTTATTTGGGTTTTAAGTGTATTGGGTAATATGTCATCAAATTCTATCCGGTCTTATGGGCTCATGGTTTTGATCATTTATTCAGGTTTTTAAGGATCCAGGCTAAACGGGCGCAAAGCCTTGATTTTGATGATATATTATATCACAAATATTTTAATTTTTCTGTAAACAAATTTACAAATAGGTATTAATAGTAAATAAAATGTATTATTAAATTAAGCTACTATCTGGACAGAAGTCATATCTTGGTAATACTTTCAGTTCTCGATTTAAATAGGAAAAAAGCAACTCAATTACTTAGTTATTTAGATTAAATTAGAACCTTCTGGATCACATTTAAAATTATGGTTTCAATAATTTTTAATTGTATTTGAGTAAAAAAATATACATATTTAACTTATATTGTATTTTATGTACACGATCCTAAAAGCCAATAAATAGTTGTATGAAGTAATCAAATAATAATATATTATTTAATGCATAAAAATTAAAATTGTTGTTTCACTTGTTGTTTGTCATAGTAAAGTTTTGTTTCTTTTTTAAGGTATTATATACTTTTTAAGTTAACTAATTTAATATTTTATCCACAAAAAGTAGAAATATGTTTTGAAAAAGAATTTTTAAGTCAGTCCATTATGTTTTTTTATGAACAAGCCAGAAAAAAATGGACTGTAGTTAAAAAGAAAAAACTCTTAAATATCATATTTATTTTATCGAGTAAATTATAGATAATAAGTTTGATTTTTTAAATATTCATATTATTTCTTCAATCGTAGAAAATAAAACCTTAGGTAATATTATACAAGTTTTTGGAGTACCAAAGACCTGAATCCCTGAAAATATTTTATATTGCTCAAACCAATGTATTTGTGCCTCAATTATTTAACAATCTCTTCATCTCATAACCAGATTTACATAACTAAATTCATCCGATCTTAGTATTTGCATATAAGTCAAACTGTTAAAACTCTTATACATACATTATAAGATCAGATGAAGTCTCTGTCTGTATGACCATGTAATCTGTTTATTAACCGAAGTACAGATTACAAATATTCTATTTTTAGATATTTCATTTTTAACAAGGCATGCCCCTCATTTACATATAATAATATTTGTTGTAAACTACTGAATACATAATATTGTTTTTTTCAAATATAACTAGTTATACAATATAATATAAGTTCAATACTAATTAATAATACTTAATTAATACTAGCTGATAATATCCTATAGATTTTATGTTACATACATTACAATACTTAGTCTTTTTCTTGTAAGTTGTTAAAACTAAAGATGATATATTAATTGTGTAATATTTTTGCTTAAAATTATAAATATTTAAAACTTAAGACATTTTTAAAATCAACATAATATTTATTTGTATGAAAATATAAATGTATAGTTCCTAGTAATAATTATAAAAATTGTGAGGTGGTAATAAGTTAATAGCACTTTCTTTTAAAACTGACAGTTGATCTTGTAATATTTTTTTAGGTCTTACAGAATCCAACTATTGAAGATTATCAGAAATCTTTGAAAGAGCATGATGAATATTACAAAATAGCATTTTGCCAAGTCATGCAGGAAATTCGTGACTATTATATAAACATGATTGATTTTATTACCAAAAACATGGAGAAAACAAAATAACCTCGAACAACTCGTAAAGAAGCCTTTTATTGAAAACAACAAAATATTTATTTTCTAAAAATCAATTTTATTACATTATTTTTAATTTAATTATATTAAATTTTTTATTTCCTTATCATTCTGTTATTTTTCTCATAAAAAAATTGCCTTGATAAAATCAAATATAAGGTGGTTCACCATAGTTAATAATATTAATCAAATTATGTAGTATAGATAATCCTAAATGATAATAATGACTGAGCTTATTTCAATATCTATAATTATTAGGGCCCGATTTACATGCAATTTCTAAGGTTTTTAGAGCATATAAATCCGAGTCCTAATAATAATATATAATAATATAATAATTATTATTATATGCATCTTAGAGAAACTAAAATCTAGATATCCAATAAGCTACGAGAAGTTATACAGAGAGAATAAATATTATACTTTTACATGTTTTTATTTTACTATTATTGTATTTATAACTGTTTATTCATTTCACCCAAACTTTTTTTTTTTTTATCAAAATAAGTTATTTTTGTATAACTAATTTATTTTATAATACTATTTTTATATATTAGATTAAGTCTCATATTTTTCATTTTTAACATTTTAATAAATGAATGATTAGTTAAAAGCTATTTGTTTTTTAAGAACTTTTACATACTGTCAACTTGGGTGTCTTGGAACAATAATTTATTTTTTGATAACATATTTTAATTTTAAGTAAGATTAGAGAGCTAAATTTCTGCCTTCAGAATAAAAACATTTGTCAAAACATTTCGTGAAAAGTTTTGTTCTCATCAAAAATGTGTTTTCTTATTAAGCCGTGTTTTTCAATTAAATTGGAATCAAATAAAAACTTTTTACAATATGTGAATTAAGAGCTAAAGAAGTTGAACATCTTCAGTCGAGATGTTTTTATTTTTTAGTGAATTTATGCTATGCAATTAGTGGAAATCCAAATAAAATTAGGAAATAATTTTTTTGAATTTATGAAAAAAAGTGGGTGACATGTTAAGCATATACTATACTCTACAACAGCGGTTCTCAACCATCGGGTTGCCAACAATGTAAAACGTTTAATATTTTTATTTTTTGAGTGGCTGCTTGTATGTAACAATTTTATAAATACTAAATGAAACCGTTTTCGTTAATCTTCTAAAAGTTACCATTATATGGCATTCAAAATATTGATAATTGGTACTTTGAAAAAAGCTTTTCATATTTAATTGCTTCTGTTTAGGTCAACTGATAAAGTACATTTATAGCTATAAATTATAGTATTTGAACATTTTTTGAGAACCAACTGTTAGTAACAACCTTTTCCTAAGTGATGGTAAACATTTTATTATACTTTCGGATGATTTTAATTGATAAATACTAAATTCTTATTTTTAATAGCTATTGTAATTGTATATCAGAATATATAGTTATCTGTATATCATTAAGTATTATTTAATACATTTAAAATAATAAATTGATTATTGTCCAACATTTTTATCTAAATCCATACTTTCATACATTTCAAGTATAAGAATAAAATACTTTGATAACATTAAAAAAAAGTTATTACAACTTTTCATTTTACCATAGTAGTTTACTATGGTATACTATAATATGTATACTTACCCCATTACACCATAGTATACTTACCACTTTAATATCACTAAACACAAGGAAACCAATATTAGTAATTGGGAAAAACTATTCTGTGTTCAACTTAGTATATAGGTATAAATCAGGTGTGGCCAAACTTTTTTTGGTCACGATCTACTAAAATTATACTTGACCTTTGAGGATCGACTTTCATAAAAATTTTGTAGTTAAAATTATACAGATAAAACTTATCGACAATCTATTCATTACCACCTCGATTAATTTTCGTGCGCGTGTCCCTAAAAATAAATTCCAACATGATCGACTTTGAAATCGTCCGCGATCGACCGGTCGATCGCGATCGACCGTTTGGCCGCCCCTTGTATAAATTATGTCACACACATTTATTTACATTTGATATGTAACATTTTTTCATCAATGAAGCTCTATTCCGCCGTGCTAAGCAAAAACGGCGTTAACATATAATATATGCTAACAAATGTTAAATATTGGGAAATCGCGTTTGAAATTTTGATACTTTAAAAGTTTAAACTCATAATATAGCGACAGTAGTTCAATATTATTCACATAGAAGTTGATGTTTATAAACTAATATTTGTAAAGGGAATATAAAAATCTATTTAAAAAAAAAAAAAAATGTCTTACACTTAAAAATGAACTTACCTCATTTGGCTTAATGCATTTCGGAAGCTAAAATATGGTAAGTACACACAAATTGGAGTTACTTCTTTTATGACTAATGTTGTTCAAACAGTAAATTAAGTGCAGAAATCAAAATGTAGTATCTCCTTTTATTTAATTATTAAAAAAAGAAAAAAAAAATGCCTTGCTTACGAGTAGAAACTTATAGGTAAATTCTTTTATTTTAATAAATTTAACAAATTTTAACTTTTGAAATATAACTTATTATAAAATCTACATTTTTTTTAAAAACACTGCATAAAATATGTAAATAATATTGCAATAAAAAATGTATGATTTAAGATAAGTAACAAATTAAGCAGATCAACACTTAAAAATAAAACAACTACAACTCTTTAAACATGTCTTTAAATAACTTTAAATGACAATTGATGTATAAATATAATTTATATATATATACATAAAGAAGTGTGAGAAAACCTCCTGGTATTCATCCTTCAAAGAAACAGAGCATATTAAAAATACTTGTTCCTCTAATGCCTTAAAATCAAATAAAACTTTGGACCGAGCTTCCAACTTCAGAAGAAGCTGAAGATTTTTATATATTTTCAGAAACTTGAAACTATTTGAAGGGCTCAGTGCAACAACCAAGCAAGTCCACTTTTTAAAATTTTTCAGGAGACATTAAACAGTAAAATTTGTTTTTAATTTAAGTGTACAAAAACCATCATAAAATCTATATACATAGTTAAGTTTAATTTATTTACATTTTTTTAAAATCTTATATCATCAAAAATTGTATTGAAGTTAGAAACTTATGAACTTGCCTGGTTTTTTCCCTATAATATGTTGTATAATTTTCAAAAACGATGTACATATATATTCAGATTTAGAATTTCATGCAAAAATCTGAGAAAAAGTGCCCCAGTCAATAATTGATTATGTCAAACATTCGTTTTAAAAATTATGTAGGAAAACTATTAGAAATTTATAAGATATTATTAAAAATAGAAGAGTTATGTACTGAACTAGTAATCAATACATTGTAAAATAAATAACATATAAACTGCAATTATTCAACTCAAGAAGAATCAGCGTTCACTGGAGAGTTGTAAATAATTGAAATATGAATTTACTGTGCAAGCATTGTGATAAACTAACAAAACAAATATGGGAAAATCTTACAATGTTGAATATACCTATTTTGCTTGACACAGTAGAATGCATTGTTTTTTAGTCCTAGATAATGCTCAATAATTGTTCATTTTTTGGAATTAAATGTTTTGAAGTTCAAATATAACATTCAAAAATATACTCAAAAATCAAAAAATCATGAAGTATAAACATATTCACTTATAAAGTGTCAATGAAATTCTTATGAAATAAGAAAAAATACAATTAAAAATAGGAATTAGTGTCAAAATTTTGAAAATTTATTTACATATCTATATTCAGAGTTAGCATTTCTTTTATAAATCTGAATAAAAGTGCCCCATTCAATAATTAATGATGTAAAACATTCTTATTTAAAATTACTTAGGAAAACTTTAACTAATTCATCACAGTTAATAATTGATCGAAGACTCGTGAATGGACCTAGGTATCATTTGATTGTAAAAAAAAGAACATATAAATGCAATTATTAAAGTCAAGAAGAATCAGAGTTTACAGGAGAGTTTTAAAAATTGAACTATGAATTAACTTTGCATACTTTGACATAACTTACCAACAGTGAAATTATTAACAGTGAAATTCTACCGAAAACAGAAAAAATAAGCAATATAAAAATTTTCAAAATTGATGTACATATCTATATTCAGATTTAGAATTTCATGCAAAAATCTGAATTAAAGTGCCCCAGTCAATAATTGATTATGTCAAACATTCGTTTTAAAAATTATGTAGGAAAACTATTAGAAATTTATAAGATATTATTAAAAATAGAAGAGTTATGTACTGAACTATAAAAAAAAGGTTAGGTTAGGTTAGTAATCAATACATTGTAAAGTAAATAACATATAAATTGCAATTATTAAAGTCAAGAAGAATCAGAGTTCACTGGAGAGTTTGAAAAATTGAACTATGAATTATCTTTGCATACTTTGACATAACTTACCAACAAAATATATGAATATCTAACTATGCTGAATATACTTTTATTGCTTGACCCTGTAGAATGCATTGTTTGTAAATCCTTCATAATGCTCAACAATTGTTCATTTTTTGGAAAAAATGTGTGTGAGCACATATATCATATTCACAATAGTTCTAAAAAATAGAAAAATCATTAAATATAAACATATTCACTAATGAATTTACAATGAAATTCTACCGAGAACAGAAAAAATAAGCCTTATAAAAATTTTCAAAATTGATGTACATATCTATATTTAGATTTAGAATTTCATGCATAAATCTGAATAATAGTAAGTACCCCAGTCAATAATTGATTGTGTCAAACATTCGTTTTAAAAATTACCTATGTAGGAAAACTATTAGAAATTTATAAGATATTATTCTCATATTTTTTTTAGAGACCCGGGAACAAAAGTCAACGAATACCGTATGAATAAATCTGAGCGTACGGTTTTGACAGTTTAACTCCACCGCGTAAACATATTTTATTCATATTCGTTATCATTCGCGCCAAAACGTAAAAACGCATCTTAAAATCATACACCTATTAACTAATTAACTATTAACTATTTTTTTTTTTTTTTTACAGTTGATAGGTCTATGCTTAAAATCTATGCATGATCTGCCACTCGTAGCGTCGTATTTTGAATTAACCACAGATGTATAAAACATATTTAAATATTTTATTGTTGTTTTATATATCTGTGGAATTAACAAATAATTGTGGAGCTCGATAACTGATATGGTGATAAGCGGCTTCGACTGATAACAGAATGTTGACAATATAATAATATATGCTTATGAATTTTTTTAAATTGTTGTGTTCAAAACATTCTTTGCACCGCTTGCTAAGAGTACTTAATATACTGTTCTTTTTTAAATGGTACAACAGGAACATGGAAATATTGCGTGGATACTGTGAATTTTGAGTCCAGCGCATAAACAACGGCCATATCAACTCATTTTTCGACCTTAAGTAGTGTTGTCTGTCGATTCTACCACGTACGTTAGTGTTTTCTTATTTGTTATTATTTAATTTTAAGATACATTTTTACGGTTCCACGTTGACATAATAAAACGGTCCTCTTTTACTGGATTTACCGTTGAAAATTCTAAAATATGAGTGCATTCAAAGCTTCTCGAGGGAATTGTACAAATGCAATCAAGAAAATTAATAAACGTTATAATTTCAAAATTCTTGACACGGAAATGTATTTTTTCTCTTTGAATAAAGCGTAGAGTTCATTTTCGTTTCGAATATTATTAATTGGTTCTACCTCATTGACTACTGTGCATTCAAATTAATATTGTTAATATCTACTTCATTTTCATGAGATCGACGAAGAAAAAAAATGCTTTATATCCTTATGACAGGTTATTATGTTTATATCTTATTAATAATTTACTAAGTAGCATTAAACTGACTTTGATGCTATTCATTATAGTTACTTAAAATATTAATTATTAATGATGAAATATAAAGCTTATAAATCCAATAAGTGTAGTGATTGATATAAATGAGATTGCAAATATGTTTCATAAGTATAGCATTTATGTTTTATTCAATACTAAATTACTACTACTCAACTATTTAGCTGTTTGATAATACATGTTGTATTGTTTTTTCTTCATATATTATTATTTTATAACAATTTACTAGTAATATTATCATATTCAAAAGTTAAAAGGCATTTATTTATTACAAATTGAATATAACAAGCAAACATTGTGTACAAAACTTATTTTTACTCATCTATTAATTCCATACAATAGTTAAGTGTAATGTCCATGTTTCTCAAATAAAAAGTGTATTATTGTTATGTATGATTTACTAGAATTAATTTTTAAATTGTTTAAATTAGTTTTATATTATTTTTGCTATTTATGTCATGTTGAATGCTGCATTTGATACAATTTGTATCCTTGTACCTAATACTATAATTTTAAATTTTATTATTTTTGTTCTGATGGAATTTAGCTCATTAGAAGATCAAAAGTATTTTTAGTACGCCGTCTTCTAAAGACTCAATTAAAAGCATGTTATGTTAAATATATTCAATATAATATGAACAAGTTTAGAACATCAATATATTCTTTTTATTAAAACACTTATAGTTGAGCTATAAACTATTTTGTATCAATTTTTTTCCGATGGATATAGTTTGATTGCTGTAAACGCTACACTGAATTGTACATTACTAGGTACTGGATGCTGAAACAGGAAAAAAGAAAATTTTCAAAATGCAATGATGAAACAGGTTGGGTACCCATTCCCAAGCCAGACAATGTATGCATACTATTCGTATTCATTTAGAATTAGAATTTGTATAAATAATTTACTAAATCTTTTATTAATTATTAAATGTTGCCTATCTAAGTGAGAAATGCATTGTTGTTAGAGAACTAAATTAATAGTTTTTTCTTTATGATAAACTATATGTTTTTTTAATTAAAAAATGTCATTATTTGTAATAAATACTTAGTAAATTTAGGTATTATATGATTTATATAGCTATACTCAAATCTGTTTTTTCTTATTTATTAAATATCGCTCTAGGTATATACATTCTTAAAATGATTAACTGTTTTAAATACATTACTTGAAATCGATGTTAATATGTCATTTGGCTATGATATACAATAAAAATATTGCTTACTATAGGAATTCTAAAAAATTTGATTATATTTAATGATTAATAGTGAAAGCCTTCTTTTTTTTTCTCTCAAGTGTAGAGAAATTATATGAACAGTCTCATCCGAGCTTACAAAAAGTAGTTCTCTTTATATAATATGTATAAATTGCTTTAATGTTTAATTTGAACATACTTTGATAGTATTTGAGCGAAATTTAACTTAACAGTAAGATATGAAATCATGTTATTAATATAATTTTAAAATAAATGTTTTTTTATTTTCTAGGAATTAGTTACTTTACCATATGTTGATATATTAGCTTGTTATACAAAAACTTCTATATATCCTAAAGATTATTCAGTCGCAGCGAAGAAAAACATTCATTATGAATTAACTTATGCACCGATGTTGATG
Organism: Therioaphis trifolii; assembly: GCA_027580255.1. Lineage (NCBI taxonomy): Eukaryota > Metazoa > Arthropoda > Insecta > Hemiptera > Aphididae > Therioaphis > Therioaphis trifolii. The sequence continues at coordinate 73,124,882 of CM050405.1, forward strand.
AATTCTACTGCACGCCAAGAAACTATGACTTTTTCTCATCTACTTCACATCAAAGGAAAATCAAAAGTAAAATTAAAGAATTTTCGATAATAATTACTTTGATTGGAATTAATACTTTTTTTAGAATTTCATTGTTTCAAGTGGTGCTGCTAATAAATGAGATTTATTAATATGATCGGAAAATCTGAAATAATAAATTATAATTTAATTTAGTAAATTTTGGAAGAATTGATCAATTTACAGTTATAAGTTTATTGTAAGCAAAATATATTGTTTTCTTCTAAATATAGAAAAAAAATCATGTATTATATAATAACAATATATAATGAATACATATTTTACATTATTTTTATAAAAATTACTATATAGTTATCATTATCATACATTAGTTAGATGTCACACTATATTCATTGTACTTTTCTGTGTTGTCACTGTTTATTTAAATAATTTTAATAATAACTATGAATATGATAAATTTAGTAGTGTGTATAGTTGATGTTCTACTGTATAAAATATGTACATATATATTTTATACATAAGATAACTCACCTTATGTTAAATTAAATTTATAATATAAAACTTAACTTTCATATGAATGTAGAGGTTTTTTACTGGGTCTTTCGGAAAAACAGGCCAAAGAATCAGTTACCAAAACATGTTATTCAATTATTTTTAAAGAGTTTTATAATTTATTACAAAAGATAATTGGTTTTAAATTGCATTAATTAAATCATAAATATAAATATTTTATGGATTTCAGATTGAAGAAAATTAGGAAAGACTGCAAAATAGTATACGGAGCCTGCAAACATACCACAATGAAACCATGAATATTCTTTAAATTTATTTTCATTTATTCCATATGTATTATTATATTTCTTCACTGTGCTCATAAATATATTTATCTGTATTCAAATAGAAATTTTCCTACTGTACACAATAAGACCTAAAAATGATTATATTAACAGAAAAAATGTAAATGAACTATTGGTACATTTTTAAAAAGATTGATATCTGGTATATGAAGTCATAACTTGTATTTATTTATTAAATGTATTTTACTAGTAACATCAAAATGTATGTCTCAAATATCTCTAAATATATCTCATATGTATTTAAATAAATAACTCAATAAACTTCATCTATCACCGTTGTTGATGTCACATACAAAAATATCAGTGTAATTAATGTAAATATTTATTTTAATTTCAATTTTGTATGCTCTTAAAGTGAATTGAAATATATTTAAAGATATTAAACCATTAGTACTTATGGTAACAATCTTTAATGTATACAAATTTGTTTGAGTGAAAATAAACTAAACATTTTCAATAACACCAAGAGCTGAGCCATTCATTAATGGAAATAAATTGGAGAAATAATCAATGAAATAAAAATAATTATCATCTGTACAGATATTCACATTTAAATGTCAATGCAACACTAAAATCCCAAACAAAATTATTTAAATATAGTCCAGTATAAAAATAAAGAATATTTTTTTGTAAAAAATTAATGCTACTATTACTTAAATGTAAAATAGGTTACTATTGACGCTGTTAAGATTTCTTAAATTTTCAAATGTTAACTTATCTTACAAATAAACAAATAAATAAATAAATATATATATATATATATATATATATATATATATATATATATATATATATATATATATATATATATATAATAAATAATTACAAATAAACAAAGATAATTTTCTTTTTTTGTTGTTTAAAACTGATCTTTTCAGACTAGGTTTGGCATGGACAATATTTTCTTATTAGATTTCAAATAATATTTGAATTAATAAACTATAAATATTTACTATGTAGACATTAACAGACATTGTTGGCAGCGTAGACTGATTCATATTTGTCTCTGAAGTCCTCTTCCAAAAAGAATTTCATTAACACTTTTTACTTTTTCACTGCAGGAAAATGTGAATAGTTCTTTTCCTAACTGTTAATTTAATTGATGTAACATATTAGTATTAATTATATTTTTTAATATTTGAATTTAAAACAACATTATAATTTATAATGGTTAAACTGTAAAAACAAAGGAGGAATCTGTAAATATATTTTTCAATGCCTACTTTAAACATAAATTCAGGTATACCTACAATCTATAACTTCAAAATATACAATAAAACAAAAATTCTAAATAACTAAAATAATTTAAAAATTTTGATAAAAATAATAAATAATTATATAAAATGAATAGGTATTTATATGACTGAGTAATAAACAAAGTATCATTACAATAGTTATGTTTAATATTCATGTCCACTATTGAAATGACAGTGAATTTCTACTAAAAAATGACAGAAAAACATTTTAAAAATTGGTTTTATTTTGAACATTTTTAAATGAGATGTGCATATTATTTAGTTTTATTTAGTCTGGTGAATCTATCTCAAATTTAATTGCCCAAGTCACTCGCTTAGAGTACGCTGTCCCCTAGACACATATCGTTTATCCATGCATGCAGTTTCTTTTCGTTTTCTCTCAAAACTAATCAATTTAACTGTGAATGATATTAAAAAAATCTAGGTATCGGCCAGTTAATCCTCCTATCCTCATCGCCACATAATTTCAACCTCTCATCCCAAATTGATAATTATAATTACTACAAGGTATCTCCGTAATTAATTGTCTTAGTGCTCCCCCGGCGTTGCTGGGGGCAGCTATTTATGTAATGTAACCCAAGTCACGATAACGACAAAATGCACAATGAACGCAACAATAATATAAATACTAGTAACTTGAAAAATAAAATCTCAAACGATAATAAAACAAATTCCGCTGCGTCCAATCGTATACAGAGTGCATCAAGTGATGTGTTAAAAAATTCTGATATGGACATAGATGATGCTGTAAAAAATTCTAAAAAATCCGGCTATAGGAATTTTTCATTATTTGGCGAACCTATCGAAAACACAAATACGACACAAAAAAGTATATTTTCAACGACAAATATATTTTCCTGCCTTGCTGTTGATGACAACCCTGAGATAGCGAACCCACCTCAGAATCCATCAAACGAAGCATCAGACGATATTTAATTTGATAAAATACGTGTCATATTATCTGGCACTGAAAATTATCTTACACAAACAGTTGTGAAATAGAAAAAAAACCTGCTCCGAAGGTATTCTACTTTATAGGTAGGTATAAGGTATTATGTATGTACGAATATGATAAATGTTTTTGGATTTAACTAGGTGAATAGGTACTTGAACCCCCATATATTTTTAATAAATAAAGTATGCAATAAAAACGTTTATAGATCATTTGGAAATAAAAATTCTAAATAACAATTTTAGAAATTTTTTACCTAAGCATCGTTAGTGAAATATATTATAAAGGTCTTATTAAAATTTTAGAACATTTTGTCAAATTTTAAACATTTTACTAGAGATGAACTTAAAAAAGAACAAATTATTTTCAAATTTTTATTTGTAACCCAAAGGTTATCAAATTTTTTTTTTTTTTTTTGAAACTGGTAAATTATGTACTAATATGCCATTAATCCATACTGAAAAATTAATGTTTTCATTTAGCAATATTACTCTTCGAGTTATGACTAAGTAACTAAAATCGATTAAGTGGAAATGTCGTAAACGGGAAATGTTACCTACTGTTTTACTTGGCTTTACTGCAATTTTTTACCACATCTGGAACTATCGAAAAAATATAAAAATTACCAATTTTAAGTGTACCATATAGATCAAATTTCTGATCGATAGAATTGCTGTATCAAACTTTTGGAGCATTATTACAACCCGGAAAAGTGTTTAAAGAAAAAAAAAATATTAACATCAATACGCCATTGTAAAATTATAAATTATAGGATCCTTCGCTTCACTCAGAGTCTAAATAATACATATAATATAAGTTTTTTAAGAATATTTTTATTTATAAATTACACATCAGTGTTGGTATTTATTACTATATATTTTTATTTATAATAGTTTATTTAATTTCTCAAGCTTTTTTTCAATTTTCAATTTTGTTTAATAGGCATGAATATATATTTCAATTATTTTTTGGAGAATTATTATCATTATTACATGCCATTTAATAATAACTAAGAAAAACCTATCCAAATATCAAAAATAATTTTTCCTGCAATATTGATAATAATTGAAAACTTTAGTTTAGTAAATAAGTGTACGTTTTTGAACCATCATCCGTGTCTAGGTGCTTATGCCTCGGGAATAAATTGATGCGAAATTTTTGTTTGGACCATGTGATCAATTATACATAAATGCTTATATCTTGCAATGTATAATTTTACAGTTTTGGCTTTAATGACGGAAATTTCATTGTTTTCGTGGAAAATCACCCATCCGCAGACCTTAAAAAAAGTAATGTACACTTCCATCGATCGTTATTCACACCGTAACGTGTGATTTGAATAATAAATTAAAAAAAAAATTAAATCGATTTTTTTTTACTTAACTAGACTTTGCCGTTATATACAACAAAAATTTAAGAATATTCTATTTATATTTTTTAATTAGCTATGTCTTGTTAAATTCAAGATTTAAGATTCAACAAACGCAATTCAATAATTTCCGCGTAATGAGTTCGCCATCCCTCCTACATTGTTTGCATCAAACGCGGACACTACAGACAGCTGAACACGGATTTGGCCGTGGCCTCGAGTCTCGATTACGTGTACTTTTTAATTTGGTTACGAAAATAATAGCAGTAATTATTGTTATAGTAATTATAATAATAATAATCTGGCGGACGTTACACTGTCGTGATTATTTTAGACAATTGTATGACGTGGAGGTAAACTCGTGGAGGTCGAGTGTCAACGCGACCGGACCAGACGATTTTTTTCCATACCAATCGGACAACATCGCGTCGCGATTGTATTCATGAAAAGTGACAGTGGATTTTCGACGGAACGGATTTCACCAGTCCACTAAACGTCCCCAGGGATCTCGAATCGAGATCAAGACGTTTGCGTGCAGAGAACAATAATTAAATGATTAATAGCTAATTAATAGTACATAATAAATAATTGGGTAAATATGGAGTTTTGAATTCGATTACAAATCGAAACGGATTTTTATCATTGAGCGCCGTTAACACGTGCCGACAACGCGTCGTCGTCGTATACTACAAAGAAAATAAATTATACGTACACGACGGTAAATATTTAAGCTACGTCACGACGAACGGTAACAAAAAAATTTTAAAAAAAACCCTTCGCATTCGTAGTCAATAAAACGATTAATAAGTAATAACTGTTATTATTATTATCGAAGCGAAACATTGCCGTCTCGATTAATCGATATCAGTGGTCGATGGACGTGCGGGGACCGTCCGCCACGGATATCAACGTTATGTCGATATCATCGTCGAACTCGTCTTGCGGAACTTCTGTGATAAGAGTCATTCGAACGCGACATAGCGTATTTTTCCTGGCTTTTTTTTTTTTTTTTTATACTAATACAATATAGTCGATACTATGTCAAGAGCGAATATTTAATTGAATTTATCGGTTTACGGTGTTCCGTATTGTTCCTAGTTTTTTTTTTTTTTTTTTATCACCGACTGTTTCACCGATAAATTTTTATTTAGTTTTAACGAAAATTTGAACAAATAATGCACTTCAAAAACATTCCCGTGGGTTTTGCACATGTGTACATATTCATCGTCTTCAGTATTTCCAAGTAAGTAAAGTCGTATCACCGATCGCAATGTCGGTCAAGTTGTTCCCACCTGTTTTAAAATTCAATTAATAACGATTTCCACAATATTGAGGATATTTAGGCGCCAGACGTTTCGGTCATTCGTTTTGTCCCGTTTTTTAGATGCTGATAGAAAAAAAATATTTTATCCCATAATTTAATAAACAATGCGTATTTCAGTCTCGGTTCTTAGTCTACAATTATAATCCTGCCGTACCTTAGTATATTTTTTCTTATCTATTTTGTCATGAACGAATGAAATTGAATGAAAATACACGGTGAGGTCTAATAGCATTCAAAGTGAATTTTAGATTAATTTGCAATGAATTTTAAAAACGAAATGAAGACAAATACAACTGTTTTGAAGACATTTCATTTAAGTGAATTACCTATATAAAAAAAAAAAATTGAAATGTTTGAGTAACATTAACAGATATCATGTTGAAGTATGAGAGTAAAACTGTTAATATTTAAAATTACAGTAGTAATTTATCAATTGATATCAATAAATATTTAAATAAAAAAAAAAAAAAAGAAACAATTCAAAATATTGTGGTTTTTGATTTTAACATCTGGTACCTAACCCAAATAATAATTTGGTGATTTCTATTTTTGTGTTTATTCAAATCATTCTCTAACTAGTTTGTTTCTGAAAAATTTTAAACATTCATTTCTCATGTAATAATGTCTGGTATAAATATTTTATATAGTGTATTCAAAATACCTATTCTTCTTATGATATTTGCTTATACTAGAAAATATGGTTATGTATTGTTTACTGTGCAAAGTGTTTTTCTTATAAACGATAATTTAATTGAAAACTACTGGTTTACATTATGTAGCTGTCTAGGTATTTTAGGTATTTGAGTGAAAAAAATTACTTATCTGACAATTTCTTAATTTAAAGTTTTTTACATTTTATTATTTTGATTTCGACTTTTGGCTGTGAAATAATCAATTTTATTTGTATTGTAAGATACGTGCACTTATGCCTTATTGTAATACTCTCGCTCGGCTACAGTTAATATTTTTAGTAGAGCTGGGAGATACTAAATTTTTTTATTTTGATAGGTTCTCATTACTTAACTGTCAATACTTAATATGATTTTGAATAATATTTTAATTAAACAATAAAAATAATTAAACATACCTAGAAATTTTGTATCAGATTTAGTTGGTATGATTATCTAAAAGGTTAGCAGATGGCTTTTCATTCATAAAAAATTTATTGTAGAAATGTGTAAATTATTTTTTTGAAATGATCGTAGGTGGCTCATATCTTTTATGTAAAATATAATTTGTGACTAATATATTATAGCTAAATAATTAGTAAAATATCAAAATCGATTACAAAAAAATTAAAATACTTGTTTTGGGTATTGAAGGTATCAAAGGATAAATAAATTGCATTTACTTGTTTTTATTTTGTAGAATACATAATTTACTTATTATGATTTGATTTATTTTATTATAATCATATACCCAAGTATTTTCGTATTAAATGTATTCTTGAACATATATAAATGTACAATTTATCATTTTTAAGTGTTTTATTTATAATTTAATTGCCTAGTTAAAACACTTATTTATTTATATACCATAAGAGTTTTTAAAATATTTATGCACTTTGTTGATAGTGTTGGTTAAGTTTTGATATGTTTTTTCGGTGCAAACTGTATTACATTACATTACTGAATTTTAAATTATTAAATCTGCATAGTTACTAATCTATATGTAATATATGTCACCGTGTATTTATTAATTATTATTAAGAACTTTATTGTGCATTTATTTGAAACTTTATTATTAAAAAAATTATAAGTACCAACATAAAGTAATGTTGTAAAAGTATGTTTTATGAAATAATATTTAACATTTAATTTTAAACTTTAAATATTGCATATAAGTTACACATGAAAGTATCAAATATTATTTATAATTTCATAATTGTTTTGATTACCTGGGTCCCCATTTAAATAATCAATGAAAATGTGATACAACATTAATTAAACTGAATGTGTTTTAATTAAGTGTAATTAATAATTCTATTATTTTTAGATCAATTGTGATCGCTGAAAATGTTAACATCACTATAAATGAATACAACTCAATGAATTATGATAATACATCAACTGTATTTATTAAGACTGACAAAAGTAAACCACAGAAAACATACAATTATAAACACAGATGGAAAAGTGTTCTAAATATTATTGATACATGCAACAAAGATGTTATTTTTCCTGAAATACAATCTAATTATGATACTAATGAAAGGTAATTAAAATAATAAATTACTCATTTCAACTAGCTTGTATATTTTATTTATGATTTATGATTAGAAAATACTTACTTAAATAGGTATGTTAAAAGTAATTTTTTTCAGAATATTATCAGAAATAGAAGAAAATTTAGTCACAAATAATTTGAATTCTAGTTCAGAATTTATATCCAAAGAAAATTTGTCTGAAGATTATATTTCTATTAACAATAATGTGACTTTTGATAATGTACTTAAAGAAAACAAAGTTCAATCTATTAATGTAACTTCAAGTGTTCGAAATGTTACTGTAAATGAAGATATTCCATCTTTTAGAGAGTGGACTAAAAAACATTTGGAAGAAGCGGAAAAACAGCCTGGTTAGTAATTAATACATCTATACAATTTAAAAATTTTCTATTGTTGAATATAATTTAATTACCTTTTTTTGTTAGCTACTAATGAAACAAAGTATAAACACGATAAAAAAGTATTAAAAAAAAATTATGCTTCACCTGAATGTGGTGCTAAAGTAGTATCAACTAATCCTGAAGCTAAATATCCACACCTATTATTAACCAAACCAACTGATGAATATTTGTTAAATTTATGCAAAAGTACTACTTGGTTTGTTGTAGAATTATGTGAAGCTATACAAATAAAAAAAGTATGTTGCAAAAGAACTTTGAGAGAGTAAATTTATAATACAATTATTTTATTTTTAAGATTGAATTAGCAAACTTTGAACTGTTTTCATCTACACCTAAAGAGTTTTCAGTATATGTTGCGTCTCGACTAAATGCACGTGTGTGGACACCAATTGCCAATCTAGTGGCAGATGATGTCCGAGTTTTACAAGGATTTGTTTTAAATACAACTGATGAGAATGAATTTAATAAATATATAAAAGTTGAGATACATTCACACTATGGGAAAGAACATTATTGTCCCATATCTGTATTCAATGCCTATGGATTATCAGAAATTGAGGTATAATTTTCATAAATGTTTTCATTATTATATAAAAAAAAATTGTAATCTTACTTGCGTTTCAATTATAGGTGTTAGAAAGAGCAGATGAAAATGGACTGGAAATCAATAGTCCTGAAAATGAAGATGCTGATGATGAATTTGATGTATTGGATGAAGATACTATTCAAAACAGTCAAAACAAATCAACAGATACAAAAAAGAATACATTACTTGACAGTGCTCGAGTTGCAGTTATGTCAATTGTTAAAATAGCTGCAGATGTGTTAGACATTAGGCAAAAACATATTAATGATTTTTCTAATCATACAGTTGATATTGCTAATAATCATTCAGAAATAGTATTACAATCAAATTGTATTACTCCTGGATATATTATGGTGTGTCATGGTTGCGAAGATAGTTTTTATAAAAAGTAATTTTTAAATATTTAAAAGTCGGTTATTGTTGTTAATTTTATTTCTATATTGTTTTTCTCTAGAATGTTTGACACTATTAGTTGTGAAGCAGATCAGTTAACTGAGATGTATAAAAATAGGTTCATTCACAATACAATAATGAACAGTGATGCATGCACAGAATATGGATTAGATTTTTTATCAATTAAAAAAAAAACTCGTCGAAAAGTATTATTCATCTCTAATCGAAGAAAGAAATTTATTCTTTCAATTTTTCCACGTGTTAAAATAGCCGCATTGTGTAATACTTTAGCTATTGTACACAAAAAAATTGTATTAAACAAAGCGAAACGTGTATACATTAGTGATGATTTGATTATCAATTTGCAAACTGCGATTCCAGATGTAAATGGACAAATTACTAACAATGATAGTATAGTTCAAGAATCAAATGATACTTCAAATTCTACTATACCTGCTGATAATAAATCAGTATTAAATATTTCTAGTTATATAGAGCCTATTATATCTCAGATTTTACCAACTAAAACAATTTTAAGTACAGATGAAGAAACAGATTTTTCAAAGAAGAATGTTATTAAAGAATCGTCAGCGGAGTTAAATGAAAATTCTACACAACCAACATCATTGTTTATTGAATCGAACTCAACAAATGAAATTCCTATACCAAGTTCTACTCAATGTTGGTTATCATATGATAATTATATTTTTTTTTCCTTATCTTATTGTGTTCATATTTTTAGTTGTAACCAGTACAATCGTTGAAAAACCTACTGATTCTGGAGTTCAGAATAATTTTGAAACAGATGTTACAAATGATGAAAAAGTAGTTGAACCAGCCACAGATTCATTCGATAGTTTTTTTAAAGATTTTGAAGCCGAAGAAAATGAAAATGATAAATGTCATTCAACAACAACAGAAACAGTTCAACAAACTGTTCAGCCTCTTGTACAATCACCAAACACCAAACAATCATTATTTATTCGCCTAGCAAATCGTATTAAAGTAATTTTTCTTTTTTAATTTGGAAAACTTTCAATTAACTTGTTTGTTCTGTAAATAGGATTTAGAACGCAATATGTCTCTCAGTGGAGAATACCTGCAAGAACTTAGTACTCGTTATAAAAAACAAGTTGATGATATGCAACGCACAATGTTAGAGTTAGTAGAAGAAAATAGATTAAAAGCAGAAAAAGATATGAAAATTCGTGATGAAATCAAAATTCTTACAGAAGAGGTTGCTTCTCTTCGAAATTCTCTTCGCTGTTTAAAAACCGAAACAGAAAATTTGAATTTGGTAATAATTTTAATATTTTTGACAATATATAATATTAAATATCTGGGCTTGGAATTTGTAGTACTAATTTAGTAATACTAAATTAGCATCTAAAAATATTAATGTATTTTATAAAAAGTATCAAAAATCATCTGAAATATAATGGCATAAAGCTAATTGATTTTAACTACATCTCACATTAGTTTAAATGACTTATTCTTTAGTATGAATTTAGTATTATGGGCTTATGGTCTTTAAATTTTTATTGAACCCCTAGTTGTTTCTACAAAACTCACAACAACCAATTTGCATTATTAATTTTTTTTTAAACATATATTTCGGTTATAAGTTATTTTTTATATGTTCAATGGTTATAAAAATGAACAAATAAAAAAATACATTAAATAGATGAAAATGAACAATACAAAAAACTGTTTTTTTAAAATTATATTTACAAATCATTTAAGCACATACAATTATTAAGTATATTAGTATATAAAAATGTACAACTAGAAAACATAAATAAAAAATGGGTTTAATTGTCACTTTTAATAACTAATACAATTGGTTTATGTTAACTGAAATAAGGTGCACAATATTATGTGTTACTCTAATTTTATAATGTAGAAACAGTATCTTTAGGTCTGCCATAGTTTGTTGTAGATTGTAAGAATAATTATTCATAATTAAATTGAATTTTTTCTACATAATTTTTTTAATGTCTCTGATTGGTCTTTTACAAAATGAATGTTGAAGTTTCCAGAAAGAGTTAGTTGACGCTCTGTATTAAAGAATTAGTGGAATTTTGTGGAATTAGTGAAAACCTTTTCTTAACAAAAAAACTTCTTATAATTGGTGTCAGCCATTTAAAAATGATCCTAAACAAAGAAAAATAACTTTCTTTTTTATATAGAAAATCAAGCATAATGTAATATACTAATTTATGTATTAAATCATCAACTTATTTACTAGTACGTTTTTAAAGTATTATAAAATATAGTATCTTTTTTGTATTTTATGTAATGAATAGTAAATATAAAAAAATAACTATTGAACGTGTTTTAACAATATAAAGATAATTTGCATAAAAAATACTTAACCATTATGTTACACCAGTATAGAAATACTGTATTTTAAAACATGTGACTTACCATGTTAATACCAATAACCAATTAATATTGGTTAAAAAAAAGGAAAAAATAGTATTTTCTTGCTTTTTTCATATTTTCAAGTAATTTATAATATCTCATTATACTCATGTACAATATAGTATATAGATTGCGCTATGTATTTTATACTATAATTTATGTAAAAATTTAGTTATTCATTATTATTTAATTTAAAATAAAGACTTGGTATTTTTTATAATTATAATTGAATAGAGTATCTTATAATCAATATTTTAAGTGATGATATTTTTCTTAATTTTTAATTTAAACCAATGGTTTTATATTACCTATCTAAATCATAATACTTCTATGTACACTAACTTAATAACAATAATTTTTTTAATTTTAAAAATCTTCTAAGTTGATATTCAGAATCATATTAAAAAAATATAGATATGAAATAAGCAACATTAAAAATAAGTAAATTATATCTTACATTGATAAAAAAATTATTAATAATCATAATAATAAAAGCAATTTCCAGTCTATTTCATTTACTTTATTAGGTATATTATTTAAAGTATATTTGTTTGTAGTTTTCAGTTATTCTCCCTGAAAGCAATCCCATTAAAATTGGAATACTTTGCTTAATAATCGTAGCCTATATATTGCTCAAGATGACTGGTTTAATTGGGAAAAGAAATCAAGAGTATGAATGGAAATTTTCTAACGCTGGATCCAGTGCTCGCAGGCAGTCTACAAATGACATTTTATCAAATTTGAAAGAAAAACATAGGCGCCCGAGTGAAGAAGCATTATTTTCATCTGGTAAGAGCTTAATTTGTTTTAAGTACACTATAGCAAATAATACTGTTTTGATTCCATATAAGAAAAAATATTTGAATGCATCTTATTATACAAACGAAAATTTGAACTATTTTAAATGCCTTAATTTGTACCAAAGTTTCATTTAATATACAATACAATCATAAGTGTATGATATTCAAGTATTGATTTTATAATATCTTCTGTTAAAAATATTCAAATAATTTGTTTATAAAATAAATTGTTTGCAATTTGCAAATGTGAAAAATTTAAACAAAAATAATAATTGAATATAGTTAATATTAGCAAATTATCTGGTACAACTTACAAGGTATTTAAAATTATGCTTTTTAAATGTAACATCAGTTAATTGTTATATTTGTTATATGCATATTTTGTGATTTAGTTTGTTCCTTATTTTATAATTTATAAATTTATGATGTCTTATCATTTAATTTTTTTGTATTAATGATAAATGAAGTATTGTGTCAAAGATTGCTGTTTATGTGATTTTTGAATTTTATTAAAATATCAAAATATTTACTGAAACAATGTATGGAACTTGGTAGAACTTCATATTATCTATACAAATGTATACCAGTTAATTCATTATTTCATATTCATTTTTTTGTTTTATTTTAATTCTTCTAAACATTTTCTTAATAAATTAAAAGCAAAATTTTAAACGTTATAAATAATTAACTTCCAAAATTACAAAGATTATGTTATTACAATAAAATAGTTAAATAAATTAAAAGATAACAATTTAATTTTTTTCAAAATTAAAAATTTCATAGAATTGTTATATTAGATGTTTCATCAAGTAATCACCACTCTGTCACATATATTTAAATGATTGTAATAATACAATTTTGGATATTAGGTAAATGAAATATTTTAAAACTTGATATAATTTTATTTATAATGAATCGTGTGATTACATAAGTTAGAGTTTAGACTCTAGTCAGTTCTACAATAAAGGTTAAACACAAAATGTAATGATAGAATCTTGAGTTCCCGAATTCATTTTGAAAAACTATTAATGAAACATCTTTGAAAATTTTTTAATCGCATTGACGCATCGAAAGAGTTTGGGTAATTTTAACTTAACTGGATTTTAAAATATTTTGTTTTGATACTGAACAAAGTCAGTAGGGTTTCATAAAAAATATTAATCCTTTTTTTCTTAAAATACCTGTAAATCATATAAAAATGTACCTATTAATTTTTTAGTTTATTGAAAATAAAATGTATGTAAAATATGTTATTTGTTTTTGTTTAGCTCATAGGAAATAATTAATTTTTTAGTTCTAATTATTAAAGTTCTAATTATAAAAACTCAATAAAAACCTCTTAATAATAATTCATCATTTATTATTTTGTAAATGATTCATATTTATATATCATTTATTGTTTTATCAGAAATGACACAATATTTACTTTGATCCATAAAAAATGAACTTATTTATGAAAACAAATTTTCAAGTAAATTTTTATAAAATAAATTAATTCAGGTTATTATTACTCACAGGAACTACTCATCAAGATTTGTTGATTAGAAACGGTAATGGAGAAAATGTCAAAAATGATAGGAAACGTAGAAAAAAGCGTAAAGAACTCATTTTGAAATCTAAGTCAAATGCGATCAACCTAGAAGCGGGTGGAAATATTATTAGTAATATAAAACTTAAATCTACATCTGGTCTAACTCAATCCAACCGAAGAGCTTCCTCGTCGGATCTTACATTGTGCAATGGGACGACACATGACTTTATGAAAACTGCTCTGTCAGTTAGGAATAAACGAATGTCTGGACCATTACAAGACAATATCAATTCTCTTCTATCTAATAAGAATAAAATTGTAACGGACTCCAAACCAAAAAGTATAAAAACATTTTTAAAAAAAATATTTTAGATTATAATCTTGTCATTAAATTTTGTTGACCATAATTTGTAATGTCATGTTAACTATTTTTATGTATAATTTTTTGGTGTTATAGTACTGAAGTTGTCTATTTAATTTATTAATAAATGATGCTCGTTTAAATGGTTTTATTTATTAACTAATGTATTTTATTCAAATGGTCTACTATGATGTTACTCTATTTAAAGATGTACTGATAGTTACTTCTGTATAAGTGTTAGTTTCAAATCAAAAGAGTTTGTCGAATATTGTGTTGATTTACAATTTTTGTAACATAATTTTCAATACTCAAAACAGAAAATGTTTGGTAATTACACATTTCTTTAGACCACCTCCAAATTGCTGATAAAATTAATTTAAATATAAACTATTTGTTACTTAAAATAAAAAACATATTTTAGCAATAAAATAGTAAAAGAATAATAATTTAAATACACTAAATGGAATCGTATTGTAATTTTAAAAAATAAAAAAAAAATAAAAGTTTGTGACAACGTAATGACATAGTTGCTTGATACATAAATATTTTACCCTGGTATAGGTGGTCAATTAGTTATCACTCGGTATGGACATGAACAACATGAACTTTAATTACCTAAAACTTAGTTAAAAATGTGTAATGGGTTAACAATAAATTCAAAAATAATTATGTTTTTTTCCACAAAAAAGTATATGTTTGAAAAACTCTTAATTAATAATGAAAAATATTAAACAAATAATTGTTACAAACAATACATTTTGAAATTTAAAACATAAAATGTATTTTCTTCCGAAATGTATTATAATGTTCTTTCGTATAGGGATTATAAATAATGGTATGCTCCATTGTAGAAATAACTTAAAATTGTCTCAAATTTTATGAAAGACAAAGTGTTTGGAACAAAATTTAAAATACTGGATGGTTTGTTACTTCATGATTTCAACAATGAGTCACTATAGAATTTGACTAAATCAATTTCAGTATGAATTTATTAAAACTATCATTTTAGATTGAATAAAACTACCTATTTAGAGATTATTCATTATGCATTCATTGTGTTTTTTTGTCATTTCATTAATTTATTATTAAAACAATATTCTGTTAATGTTTAATGAATTAGTTAAGCTATCACGACCGTTAGGACCATGTTCATTTGAACAATTTACACATAAAATGAGAAATTATTCATAAATATCAAATGGAACTCACTAAATTATACCTAACGAATCACTTTTTTTAAATCATTATATTTTTATTCAACAAGCTAGTTAACAAGTGAAAAATGTTAAATAAATAGAAATTTAATCAAACATATTAAGTATATGAAAAACCATCAATTATGAACTGTTGTAACAATAGGTAGGTACTCAAATTATCATTTTTTCAAAGTCATTACAATGCACAAGTGCAATACTGATGTATCAATGAATGAAAACTAGTCGGAAATAGGATTTATGACCATGCGAGTTTAATGTAGTTATTGAGTTACATTTACTACTTTTTGGAAATTAAATTTTGCAGCAGATAAAGTTAATTTTAAAATCAGTTTTTTATTGACATAAATGTAAAAACTTAATACTGAATTTTTTTTCAAATAAAAATTTTAATTTTAAAAATAAAATAAAAATAAAAACTTGCTATAATTAAAGGGTCTAGTCTCTAGTACAAGAACCAGATATCTCTAATTATTTTTCGAAATGTATGTTTACACATTTTCTGATACAAATAATTTTGTCTACGTATGGTGCAATAATTAGGTACATCCATTCATTAGATAAGCTTATATCATACATAAAGGGAGAAGTCTGGTAAAGTGTACTGTGCAATAAACGTCTATTCCCTATTTTTTTAAATTTTTTTTTTTTGGTGAATTTATTATAATAATAATAAAATACTTTTTAAATACTAGTTTTGCAATATTTATGGTTATATTTTCACCTTGAATTGTTATTCAGTCTAAATGATTCCTAGGAAATTTCTAATAGGTTTGATATTTAAATCGTTTGAAATATCGAAATCAAGAGTGTGCAGCACAATGTACTTAAATGGCTTTAGAATACCTAGTCCTTGTCCAACTAGATACTCACAGTCCATACCACAACTTGTTAAACCTGTGAATACCTAAATTAGCATAGTTAATTCATATTATTTATTTATTTTCGTTTTTCAATTAAATATTAATATACATTAATATATTGTAAACTATATTGTATAAGGACATTGTCCGTTTAATTCAAATAAATAAATAAATAAATATCATCGAACTTATTAATATTAAATATTTTTCAATTTTTTAATCGAATAAAAAAAAAGCAGTTTTTTGTTTATTTTCAATTCATGCGAATCGCCGAATGTAAATTATTAATTGCGTCTACGTGCTTTGCGTGTACCTAAATGATACGAAAACCAAAACGTTATGGAAATTAATTCATAAATATTTAGGTGATTCATACTATTAGCCATTTAACAAATCCAATACGCATTCATTTGTATAATAACAGGAGACTATCTAACGGTCAAATTAATTCTGACTTCTAGATTAGGAAAAAGCGAATATGGTACTTATAGTATAGCATATAGCAGGGGTGGCAAACCTTTTCCGAGTCGAGTGTCAAAATTGTCCAAACAAAGTTTTCTAAAACTGTTCGCGTGCTCCCCCCCTACACACATACACACAAAGGAAGTTTAATGAAGTCGTATTACAAATTATATATGATATTCTTGAATCAGATGTCAATATTGAATAATCGTATTAAAAATGTAAATATGTAATTATATTTTAATGTGAACTTTTTTTAATTTGTTCCTTTTTTTCATGTAAACAATTTTATAACTGAATATCTAAATTTCTAATTTTGGTAAAATATGTAGTTTTTGAGTTGATTTGAAAAAATGCACTACACATTGTAATCTTCCAAGAAAAAAATAAAATGAAAGTAAGCGGATTGCATGACTTCCGAAATTTCGATGTCTGAATTTTTCACCACTTTTCCATATAGACGATTTATTTGTCTTTGTGACATTAATAAAGCATAAATATCTAAAGGAATATAATTTTAATTAAAATCTGAAAAAATTGTTTAACCGTATTTATTTTAACTAATGATTCAAATTTTTATTTTTATTCAAATTTCGATAAATTCAATTTTTCCACGTGCCATTGACATTTTGCCAACATGCCACTTTTGGCACGCGTGCCATAGGTTTGCCACCCCTGGCGTATAGTATTATTAGTAAGTTTAGATAAACGCCTGATTGCGAAGAGTAACTTTAATGCGGTTAAAAAATATCTAGAAACTTGAATAATAGTTATGAATATAATGATTCTGTTGTTCACGCACAAGTAGGGACCTTTAATTTTTAACTAGCAATAAATACCTGCTCATGTTTTATTCATTTAGATAGATATCGTATGTTATGTGATTTGCATAGGTAATAATAAACTCATGTCTTGTGCAAATAAAACGTTTAAAACATTCTTAGATATACGTAATTAATGACTGTGGTCTGCGTTGGTACAGTGCGTTTTAAAGAACAAACAATACAGAAATAAAAATATAGATAAGCCGAAGTGTGTGATTGGAATTTTAGAATTTTACGAAACAAACAGCAGTAACTAAAATACTATTAGGTAAGAGGTAAATAAACAAGCATAGGTAATGTATAATATGATTTTTTTTTTTTATTACCGTGATAATTTTATTTATAGGAAAAACAAAACCAATGACAGTTATTACAGTTGACTTTCACTGTGGCGGCGATACAATCGTTAAATGGTTAACGAGGTATCGAACATATACCTAACAATCGAAAACGCACCAATAAGCTGTGTGCAAAAAACGTTACACCCATTGGAAGGTAGACACCTCACACCTATAATTATTTACCTACTCTGTTCGGTATGGATAGAACATGTGTTTGGTGTATTAGGTAGATATATACCAAACTTTACTAAAAAGTGCAATAATATATTCTTGGAGAATTTCAAACAGGCTTTAAATAAGTTTTAAACGTTTTATGATAAATTAAACGTACTTGAGGCGGATTATAATCATTGTATTGTTAAATTATTCATTACAAATTACAATGGGATCACTTCACTCATTCTGGGGGAAAAAAGTAACAATACTATAATAATATTACAATTTACAGTGTATCTATTATAATTTAATCATTGTTATTAATATGTTATATATTCATTACATGTATTAGGCCTCGGCTTAAAATGTTATAAAAATAAAAATTTAATTAAATTTTTAATTTTAAAACATTTATCTCATTGCTCAGTACTTATTATTAATAATGTTATTAATTTATATATATATATATTAATAATAGCTATAGGTAATATAAAATCAAATGTATACGGATCATTTTTATTTAATTTAAAATACTTACCTAGGTACGTCGAGAAGTCGGGTAATAGGTAATATTATAACATGCTTAAATTTTATTTTGTGTACCTTTGTGGCGTTAATTTTCACTAAATAAGTAAATAAATAATACCAATATCGTATGAATAAAGGATCTTTGAAAATGTAACAATGCCTCTTTTTATAGGATACCTAACAATACAATACTTTCGTAATTCATCACTTACGGTTCTACCTTACATTTGGGTTAAATTTTAGATATAGTGGACTGACCAATAATATAAAATATAAATATAAATAATAAAACTGAATGTACTACTACTCGCTTGAATTATTATAATATACAGCCAGCATGTTGCAATGCTCATAAAATATAGGCCTCGAAATATTTCAGGTTTAATTTTTGATGATTTCTAAGTATTTGAACTGAAATTAAAACTTCGAAGTATACTTGGCCACCCAATATTTTCAAAGGTGTATTTCTGCACACTGCAGTTGATACTTCAAAGTTCTTGAATTTTTCACGCCAAATGTTACGCAATTTTATAGGGAACATACTTACCTACTAAATTTTATCAAAAACCATTATTTGTGTAAGATATGTAACACTATAATTTCAGCTATACGACGTATGTCGTGTATAACATAAAATGACTTGTTTTCTCATATTATTCCTGAAAACATTATCCTATTGGTATTCGTAGCTTCGTAGGTACTAATGAAGTATTCGGTAGGTATGTCGTGATGAGACATTTAAAAATAAAAATGTCCAGTTATCTAATATTGCTTTAACGGTTTGTGAAAAACTATTTTACCGCTATGAACTCATCACCGGAAGAGGTGGAACATAGAGAAAGAACTCGGTTCCGGCGAAATTACTAATACCAATACTGACGGTGGCCGTTATCAAAAATCGTATTTTTTTAGGTTAAGAATCAGTTTAAATATAAGAATCAATAAGTTGGTACACAAACATTACATATACTTAGTATATACAGAACCTGTAAAACATTATTAAGTGATTTTCATTGAAAAACGCAGTATTTAATTTAAAATCACTATATATTTCAATCTCATCTACATTATCATTAACACTATACACAATCAATTAATATTATATTATCGTTATTATTATAACTTAACGACTAACGAATTTACACATAATAACATGATAATAATATTATAATCGTCATAAAATTTAATTACACACAGAAATTTACTTAAACTAATTGAAATACATCTGGCAATGCAAATACGACTGTATATATATATATTGTCCTATGTATTAGAACACGCATTAATGAATTTTATGAAGGCATGTATATTTATACAATAATTACCTACATACCGTATATGATCGTAATCAAAAGTTAGTCTAAAGTTACCGCATGATCGAACAAAACAATTGAGTGGGATAAAAAAAAAAAAAACTATTTTATGGCACAGGGCTTTATCGATGGATAGGCATTAGACATACCTGCTGTAGGCATAGAATAAATCGAACGTGTTGATGAAACTTTAAGAAAAAAGTAAAAGATAATAGGTATATTTTATCGACGTATTGTTTGCTGTGTTCAGTATATCACTCCGTCTAGCTCAGAGCCATTGTTTTTAAAACTATATTACAGCTATTTAAATAGGATAACAAAAATATTTCTATGTATTTTTAATTTGTACTACTTAGTATAAAATGTATGAAGGCGTGTGATATCAAGGTTTGTGTGTAATATGAAAAAAAAGCCCCGAGAAAAGAAAAAAGAAAAATATGTTTCTATCATAACAGTGATTAAGAGGTTTTTCTGTCATTCAAATGAAATGTGTTTGTTTAACGAAATGTTTTTTCTACATAGCCGCTGTTGATTTGTAATAAAGATGATCGGCTCAACATTTAGGTACCTAGTGTAAACAAGCAATCTTAATGTTAACTAGGTAAATACCTACTTGTTTTGAAGTCGTTATCTAGGAATGTAGATATCAACAGAAAGTAGAATATTATCGAAGTATTTAAGCGTTGATTTATATTCCCACGGATTTTTGATAGAATTTTTGTTTTTTTTTAGTATTTCGTTAACATTTAAATTTCATATTCCTAGGCGCACATCGTTCATGATATGTGAAGATTGCACGCCAGAGCAATATGAATGAAAAAAAAAATGAATTAGAGGTACTTAAATCAACAGCAATGTGAAGGGGAATGATATTATAATATATATTATGTATTGGCTCGATTTGAAAAGTGGCGAACCGCATATAGAACACGTATATACGCAGGGGATTTACTAAGGATGTCCACTTTATTTTAATATATTATACTCTGTGTAGTTCATAATATATTCATTTGATTTGTTTTTTTATGTACAACTAAAAACATTTTTAACAAAATTATATTTTTATTATATGATACTACAATTTTTTCTCAAAAATGTAATTTTGTTAGTATTTTAAAGTGTACATGAAAAAAATTCAAATTTATAAATGAATGTATTATATAGGGTTAAAATTGAGTGAGCATGTTTAAAATTTTACACTTAATAACTGCTTAACATCGTGATAACATAGTATCACATATTTCATGTATGATCATAATAATAATAATAATAAAAACTATTTACGATAGATGATAAAAAAAATTATATATATATAATGAAAAATCGAACCATTTTTCGCTGATCCATGTATCTCGTTAAGGTACGTTAACATATATTGTTTAATATTCAGTTCATTAGAATTATTTATGTATTGTCTATACATAATACTGTGAAATACCTAAGTAACTAGGAGAAAAAAAGTCTCAAGCAAAATTTTCATCAAGATTGTCAATCGAGATTTCAGCGTAAAAAAATATGATCATTTTTTTGTTTTCTTATTATTAAATAAACAAATTGTTGAGCAATTATGTACTTTGTTTGTAAATAAATTAAATAAAAACTGTGTAAATATAATATATACTTAAAACACAAAAAGGATAAGTACCTACCAATATTTATATTGTAATATCGATATTGATGAACAGGTTTTTTTTTACATATTTTATGGGACTAATAAATAAGAAATAAGAAGTTCAGTTTTTGTACAAAATTGTACCGCTTACTAAGAGTAAATATTTTAATTTTGATTTTCCAATTAATATAACTTTATAATAATACTTCAAATGCCATGTCTAATGTAACCACCAGTGTGTGACTATAAACATTTTAAAATTGATATTAAAATGTACACAGTAAAAATTAATTTAATATAAAGATTAAATACTCCTAGGCTCAATTGAAATGGATTTTTATTAAGATCATGCTATAATACATGGTCTGGTGGTTTTATACATATTTTTTATTTTGGCACATGTTTCTCTAAGTTATTAATTAGCATCAGATAAGTATTTAACAACGCACAGGTATGTAACGAAACTTCGTTAAAAAAATGATGTTTAGTATTCATAACTATCGAGGGGTGTGTTCAGGAAAAAAATTTTGTAAAAAATATGATATGGTGTTGGCTATTTCAAGTTTTGATTTTGTCGTTTAATTTACATGTGCACCTAAAATATGTCACAACGCATTAAAATTGTGCACGAGTTCTTAATAACAATAATGATACACAGGTAGTTAAGAAGAAAAAATTCGTGTCAATTACGAATTCCACGTAATGGTGAACAAACGTTAACTTATGATTTAATCTCGTGAGTCGTGACTTAAATAGGTCGCACGTAAGTAATAAATTATATTTATTACACAAATTTGAATTCGCTTAGATAAGCGATGTAATTAATCTGGCTTTGAAGTTCACTATTCGTTCGGTAGTTTGGGCTAGTCTCTGAAAAAGTATACGATAATATTAGTCATCAGCATGGTATATCCACCAATATTATTAGTATCTAAGTAAAACATATACCTAGTATAGTATCGGTTGATCGGTATTAGCCTATTGTACTTATATTTGATTCCGTTCAATTGTATTCATATTAATATTAATATAAATATTTGACGCGTTATATCACGTAATAATTAACTTTTCATGAAGTTTATCGAGATTTTTTTATTGAATTAAATAATCATCTACTGTGGTAACAAGGCTACGCTATATTGCAGCACAGGCAATAAAAAAAAAAAGACAAATAGGTTCCGAATTTTTGTTTTCATCATATTGTACTTATTCAATATAAAGAAAATATTTGAATACATTTAAATTACTATAATTATAGTAAATTAATATTGATTTTTCACGTAAAGGCATGTCAAAATAATATTTTATTTGATCTAAGTCTTACACTGCCACTACTCCGAAAATCGTTAGGTATTGATAGTCTTTTTAACGCGTAGACATGGAGAAATTTGACAACGGTCAAGAGTAAAATATTACTTGGTCCTGGTTTTATCAATATTTAAATGAAAAACGTAAAAAACAAGTATAACCGAATTAGTGAGTGACGAGTTTTTTGATTATTTAATTTACGTGATACTTACGAGAATCAAATCTTGGACCAAATTGGCGACTCCCCTATTGGCGATAACGAATATTCTTGTGAGCGGTCCGGGAACTCCAACGCTGTAACCGTCCTCCTTGCCGTTTAAATCCGCTCGTACTTCTTGAGCCTCTGCTTCCAACGGTACGGCATCCGGCGATTCTTCTCTGTCTTGGTTTGCTCCACTTCCTGCTACCAGCTGTCACGGGACGGAAACACACGGAAAAACGGATGGAGGTGGAAATTACTTATTTGTTAATGTCTTACATTTTTTTAATTTTTAATTTTCACGTCTAGTACAACGTATTTTAAGTATTAAATATTATTCTTCCGGTTTAATTGATTACAAAAACTACTACAGGTCTCGTCTGTAATTTCGGATAAGTAAATCACCCTCAACTCTTACGGATCTATAAATTGTACATAATATGCATTTTAGAAGAATGTGTTTGTGATTGTAATAAATAATATATATATACCTAGTATGGCAAAAAATTATTTTTAATTTATTTAAAAATTGTAGTAAAATTTTTTTACGATATATCTTCAATGAAATTAGGTGAGTAAGGTTCGCGAGTTAATTTAAATTATTACTGATAGATTTCTCCGTTAAATAGTTGAAAATATAAGTAAATCAATGTAAAGTAATTTGAAAATTGATCTTTTTTGACATTGGTGATGTTTTTAAAATGATTTACCTGACTTTCGAGTATATTTCAGATTATATTTCATAATTATGTAAATGATGAAATTATAAATTAGTTTTTACACATTGTTTGTAGGTACATTTAAAAATCGATTAGTTTTAATATAAGTATCTAAATAAATGTGGAAGTAGTATAATGTATAACATATAGTGTATTAGTTAATACATTCGAGTTGAGAGCGTTTGTTTTATAAGACCAGTAGGGTAGGTAGGTACGTTGTTACATTTCGTTTAATGTCAAAATAAAGTTGATGTTGCGTATTAATTAATTATTAATGTGTGTTAAATTCTATAGTATCAATTTTACAATTTTTGTTGAATGAAAAAATAATTGTAAATTTAAATGTTTAAATTTAGAGTGTTTAGACACACTTACCTAAGTATATAATTATTGTATCTTATTAATACCTATATAATGAAATTTTTGGAGAAAAGGAAATTTAATTTTTCAAAAGCCATTGAAATCTTTAATATTAATTGTTATTAATTTATGACTGAAATAATAAGTATTATGTTTTAGAATTATATTTAAAAAAATATAATTATGTAGTTATAAAACATTATTTTATGTAAAATTCTCTAGTGTGGATGTTTGTAAATAAATATTTTCATATGGTATAATAAAATTACCTAGGAATCTAAAGATAGTATTTTTGAATTGAGAAAAAACAGTGCAAAAATCCACTCCGTTATTGGACATATTGAAAAATATAAAATGCATATATATATATATTACATACTTTTGCAATTGGAATTACGAATTTAATCGTTAAAATTGGCAAGAAAATATAATGATAATATCATAAAAATAAACTAAATGATAAGTATCGTTTAATTAATATTAATGAAATTGAATTTAAATTTATAAATTGTATTGTCATTAACTTTAGTATAAAACCAGATGTAAGTAATAATACTGGCCAGTGTGACTAGTTTTTTAGACGCTCTAACGAACGATGACAATTTATGTCACGAATCGCACTAGGTTACGTAATAGTGGTTAGTGAAAGTAGAAGTTATCATTTGACTTCCATCATGCCCAACGAGTTTATTTTTCAATAAAATAATAGTTTAAAAAGTTTAAATGATTCTTTATTTATCATAATAGAGAAGTATAAAACTGTGACATTTTTTAGTGTGGTATCGTGTTTTATGTGTGACGGAGTGAGTGTATGCACAATAGAACTTTTAAATGAACGATATATTTTTGTTTTTTGGGAACTATAAGTTTAAAAAAAATTTAAAAAAATGTTTGATTAGGAATTAAGTTATTTACCGATGGATATTGAAGAGGCTGTGCGAGTGTTAATGTGTTTGGGTCGGTGCCTGCGACCACTCTGTAGAAACCACCGGCAGCCCTAGCTGCTCTGTCTGCTCCCCTCTATTGAAAACCAAAAAATCTTTTTTTGCCTCAAACCACATTTTTTAAAAGATTTTTTCAAACCCTTTGTGGACCGTATCATAATAGTTTTTCAAACAAATTCTAAGTAAATCACTTATTATTTTATACGGAGTTAAATTATGGTTTTAATAAATAGCAAATTAATATGATAATATAATTGTTTTTATTTAACTTAAAATGATTTCACAACTTGTTTAATTTAATGAAAACAACTTTTGTCTAATAGTGAGACACATATGGCTATGATTCTAATGTAATTAATATTAAGGTCAACAAAGGGTTTAGAGACAATTTCGTCCGACGAGAGCAAACTAAATCATTATCATACATAATACTCATAGTGTAATACATTATGTACACCCCCGATTGTGTTGATCAGAAGGATTACTAAAATAAACATGTACCTCGTTTAACTTGGGTGATTCAGAATGAGCGTTTAAGTGACAAATCGTATTTATACATCTCAGATAACTATAGTCCTTCATGCAACAATAGTTTGTAGGTCGGTAGGTACGTTTTTTTTTAAATAATTTAATTGATTATACATTTTTAATAATGTTTACGCCTTTCAATCATACATACGAAGAAAAATTAAATATAATTTAATTTAAATTTCGTCATACTATCTATAATAATGAAAATGAAAAATGTACCGGTGTGCAATGTACACATATATTTTAACGCAAACAGTATACAGCGCTGTCGACTGAAAGATGTTTGAAATTAATTCATTATACCATTATAGTCGAATTCGTAGTTTATACAACAGTTAGTAGCACTCCAATTGAAATAAACATCGTAAACATTTTCAATCACCGTTAATGTTACATTTATTGGGAAATGGTATTGAATAATTATATTTGTCTGGAAATAATAATAAAAAAGTTTTTTGATTTAAAATACTTTTTTTTTATGAATAATTTAAAGAATATTACATATTTGCTTGGCAATTAATTTTATAAATTTTAGAGTTTGAGACAGTTTTTTCGTTTTTTTTTTTTATTATTATTGTTATTTATTAATTTTTATTGTTTCAACAAATTTTTTGTTTTTACAAGGTTTTTAACAAATAGCAATTTTTTTTTCGTTTTATAAATTGTCATCATTAATACAATTCTTTGTACACATCATTTCATATATAATAATATACACATACACAAAAGACATGAATGAAGAATTATGTAACTAGGGAACTATGATATAATGATTCGTCATATCATAACCATTAAGGTGCTACACAAACCTTTTATGTCAGTGCTCAGACACGTGCTTATAGTAAAAGATTATTTTTACAGTATAAGCTAAATTAAGCTATTATTTATTTATTATTAACACCTATGCATATAATATGCTAATTGAGAAAGCGTATTTTAATTAAAAGATATTTAATCAAACAGAAATACAAAATGGTTTATTTCATCGATATACTGTAAAATATGTGTTCCGAAAATAAAATGTTACGTTCATTTAAATAACAATTCATTTAAAGGTAATTATATTTACAGGAATACTTACTCAACGTAAGTAAATGTATGATTCATTGTATAACCCGAGCATTAAATTGTTCCGAGCTTATTGTAATGTAATGTAATGTAATGCAATAATTGACTGGTTTTAAGTAAAAGTTGTCCCGGGCATTTTAAACAAATGAAATACGATATGCTATTATTAAAGTGGGCGTCCAGTTTTCTAGTGAATTCATTGAAATATTGGCCTTGTTGGCTGGTGAATGTCTCTATAGGTATATACGCTTATTTTATTATGTATAAATCTCCCGTTTTTATCACTACATTTTATTATAGTTATTGGCGCTGACAATATTATGAAAATATAGAATCTGTACATCTCAAATTATTTATTACATACGTTGGTATTGAATATTTGAGGTAAAATTTGACTGAAACGCCTAGATGTTCAAAATTATTAACGAAACAAAATGGTACGACGTGTCGCGGCCGAGGGCGTATAACTAATTATAATATTTCTATTAACGTTCTGATATGTTGTGGTTTATGGTGGCGTTTATATACCTACTGATCATTATAATGTATTATGTTGTAATACGAGTACAGTAATGGATAAGTTGTAAAATACAGTTGTAAACCTATAAAGTTAATTATTAAGGACAGTAGGACAAAACACGATTCCACATTTATATGTATTATTACTATGATTAGACGTTATCGCGGATATCATGCTCTTGAGTCTTGACGAGGTTAATAAATCATTATAAATATTATTTCATTGTTTGTTTTTTTTCCATTCTAAGTAGGCGCCTACTCTAAGTGAAAAAAAAACAAGAGGTACGCGCAAAGACACTCACTCGGATTAAATCGAATAAAAAGTTTCCAGATCCACCGCCGCCGCCTCCATTTAAATTTAACAAAAATCTTTTGTTTCTTGGGTCCTCTTCAGTATCTGCCTGGGCTTCGTCCGTGTTTTGCAACCCATTATCGGAGGACACTTCGTTATTTTCTAAAACACAATACCATACAGCCCATTATATATTTTTTTTGGAAGTCAACACTTCCAATAGCATTTAGAAGAAATGTGACCGCTCAAGCTTAAAAGCACTTCTTTAAGGACTTAAAATATGCAATATACGAGCATTGATATCTGATCATTTTTACGCACCGTCCCATTTTGAAACACAATGTTTAATTACTTGTCGAAAGCTTGTAGAAGATTTGGTGAATAATGGAAATATTGTGTCCAACGAAGCAATTCATATAAGCGTGTTACTCACATTGTGAGTGTGCTGTGTGCAACCAGTTGATGTTAAGTAGGGTGTCTTCAGTTTGTTATTAAACAGTTCATAACAATCATTATGTATTGTGATCGTGTAAAACAATACTATATATTATATACTCTATTTCCCCCATAACACGGCCTGAAGCTGACAATCATACAACACAATTCTAATATTTGTTAAAATATATATCAATTAGTAATTAATACCTGATTACATATCACATCTAGCTTAACGACAGCTTTTTATAAATAAAATAAAGTACTTTTAAAACAATTTTTTCAGAGAAAGAAAAATAAAGTCAAAACTGAACCCAATTATCGAATTTATTGTTTGGATAGATCAATCATATGTAACCTCATTAATCTTACATGACTATGTTATGAAATTAGTTATTATTAATTTAGAGCAAATGACAGCCAATTTCAATTACAACGGTGATATTTTTTTTTTTATAAAATTTGATTCTTATTTCTTCAACACTATTTACACGTTGCATTATATACATTAAACTACACAGAACCTAATTTTACTGTTTGATATAACTCTTACTGTCATGTTAAGTCGATTATCCCTGAATTAAATTGAAAATTAAATTTATACACCAGTTACTTTCAAACCTAATTACATTTCTCTTATTTCTCTTTTTGAGCTAGATATAAACTCATGGTTGGAATACCGATTACTAATCAATCAAATTAATATGTTCGTGAACCAATGAATTTCTGCTTACTGCAACACATTTATATGTCAAACAGACCTTAATTGTTAGGTACGAGAATTCTAAGAACTCTTTACTAAAATATGTAATTATTTCATAAAGAAATAAATAACTTCTTTACAAAAATAAGTTATACAACTGTTGTTTCACTTAACTTTAATCGATGCAAAAATAAAAGGTTCAAACTTTAAAAGTTCTACATTTCGATTTGATTGAATAGCGAAAATACTAAAGTAACTTTAACGCGTGTTTATAAGTAGATGTAGATACCACATATCGAAAATAACAACGTAGGTACAAAACATTATACATGACATCTAAATTTGTAGGTAAAATAAAATGTCAACACAATTGTAACATTTTATTCAATAAGTAAAGCAAAATATTTTTAGAACACAGTTTATTAGAAAACTAACCAGTGTAACCCTTATCCCACGTGCAATATTAAATGTAGAGAATAAAAAAAAAAAAAGAAAAAATATCATACATAGTTTAACTTTATTAAAATTTATGTTCACACATATAAATAAATAGTCAAGAAATAAAATTAAAAAACTATTACCATTCACCTAATTAATTATTGAAATAAATAATAAAATAAATAATTATTAACATTATTGTAATATTTTAATTGTTATACTTTGCCGTCATATTTTACCAGTGTCTGTAAGCGGTGACCGTTTTTGAGCCGAACTTGTTTCTTCCGTCGACGCTTCCCTCGCAGTTCTCTTCATGACAGTTCCTACCGTGTTATCTGAATCCGAAGGCTAAAACGACAAAAAAAAAAAAATGAATAAATAAATTAGGCGTAATCAAAACGGTAAAATATAACGGATAGTTTTTTATTAATTAGTACATATTTTGAGATATATTGTGATATCTAAATAATTGTGTAAAATAAATGAGATATCCAGCGTTAACGCGTACCATGCTACAATGTTATGACCATAAAGATTATAGTTCCCTATAGTACAAAATATTTAAATCATAAAATACAGTATAATATTTAATGCGTCACATATTCTACTCCATGCGATGTTAAATTATAATCTAAACCTCGAATAGCATGCATATTCGAACCAATAATAATACAAATTATAATAATTGAGTGTTATTAATCAATAACGATTAATGATCAACTTTCTACGTAAGCGTTATTCGTACAAATAATAATAATAACAATAATGATAATGATGATAATGATAATGGTAATCTAGGTAGGTAAATATTAACAAATACCAAAAGCCATACTGCAGTTCGGTCGTCTTCTACAGTAACAAATGTACATGTTACACATTGTTATGCACTTAAGCGGTAGGTATATAATACTTAGGTAGAAAATCTACAAAAACATTCCATCTCTTATGAATATTATGTTATTTCTTGTTTCAAGTTAGAGTCACTGTAATAATATATATTATTATACATCATCATAATAGCTGACTCACTCTCACAAGAGTCTGTGAAACAAAAACTCTAAACAGCAGTTTTACAAAATATCATATAGAGTAATACGTTTAGATTAATACATGTTTTACAAGATGCAATCACAAATACACATATTAATGTTCATTATTTTTAAAACGGTTTAATATTATTAGATATGTAATTATATGTAAACCGATATTAATTACGATTTATGACCTTAAAAAAATACCAAAAGCGTAAGTCTACAAGCCATAATTATATAAAAACAAAAACAATATAAATACACATAAAAAGCAAATACAAAAAAAAAAAAAATCACGAATACCTGTGTTGTGTTTTATGCGGTTTAATTATCGAAGACAATAATCGAAAAATATACATAATGTATTAGATTATTATTATAAAGGTCTGTAGAGTAATATCTTGCAATTTATGTAATAAAGAATTGAATACGTAATTTATATGTCAGAATTACGAAACGTGGTTTATTTTTAATAACGTCGATACTACGTCAAATCTATGGAAAATCGATATTTAACTTATAAACGGTCATATTTTTAACGTTTACGAAAGCAATTTGTTCAACTGTTTAACAACGTATAATATTGTCTCGAATGGATTTTTCGGTGTGTGTGAGTGTATGTGTGTGTGTGTGTGTATATGTGTGTGTGTGAGCCTATACTCTAAATTGTAATTTTCACACTTTATGACAGTGGCAAAACGTAACACCTAAATATTATACAGATATCATAACGTAGTCGACTGACTGTTATGGTTCGATTTTAACATTCAAAACATGTATACGTATATAATATATACACATATTATGTATGTGAATATTTTTTACTGGACAGAAGAAAAATTTTTTTTCCGTGTCTCCAGACTACTCCATACGATAAACACAACACAAGTGAACAACTACGGAAATATTTTAGAATTTGATTTTTATCAAGACCCGGATTTTCAGTAGGTATAAGTTATTTAAATCCGTAGAGTTAAAAAGTCTTTTGCTGGACGATTTGGGAACATTATATTTTTTCCAACCAACAGAATTAATTTTTTTTCATTTCAAGTTACGTATCGTATCTTTAAAAACATTATCAACTTATGTCTAGACGAACGCGAAAGAAATAAAAACCAAAGACATATAGATTTAATTTTGAGTCGTACTTAACGCAGTTGAGAATGAACGATGTAAAACAGTAAAAACATGTGGTTTGGAAAAAAACTGACGGTATCTAAAATATTAATTCGTTCCTTGGTGTCATGTCGTTGATAGAAACTGATGTGAAAAGAGTCGGTCGTGACCAAATAGGTTCGACAGAAATTATATGCTTTATTGTCTGCAGTAGGTACACCTATACGATTAATTAACTGATCGAAAAAAAAACACGTCCAGCAAACGACGAAAACGTATTATTGTAAATCGTCTACAGGATAGCGTTGAATCGCATTCGAACAGATTTTTACTAGTATAGAAAAAAAAAAAAATTAAAAATCGATGCATCGCATGCTGCAAAAGTCCGAGCTCGAAATCGTCATGTCGTGCCGTGTTGTTAGACGCCTGTCGTAACGGCTACAATGCACGGGGGTGTAACGATAGTATTAATGTGTACAGCTCACCGACCAACAAACTATTACGCAAGGGTTATTTCTCAGAGGGTGGCGGACGTCACTAAAACGTGACAGTCCTGAAAACGACGATGGCGATAACACCAACTACGGTTATTACTTATGACAAACGACATGATATGCACTGCCATGCACTGCCACGACGGGGTTATTTGGAATGGCGTCAATTGGCCGTATTCGATTTACCCGTTGAGTGGTCGCCGGCGAGTTGGTCGTGACCGCGGCCGCTGCGTTCGTCGTCCCGGCGTTGGTGGTGGTGATGGCGGCGGCGGCGGCGGTGGTGGCGGCGGTGGTGGCGGGCGCCTCGGTGGTGACGGCCGCGGCGGTAGGGCTGGTGGTGGCCGTGTCCGCGGCTAGCGAGTCGGCCGACGCGGCGGCGGCGGAGTCGGTGGCGACCGACAGCGGCAGCGACGTGGTGTCCGCCGCGTCCGACGCGCGGGACTCGACGGATTCCGGCGTGGCCGCGGTCGGCGCTTCCGTGGCCGCGTCCTCGTCCTCGTCGTCCGCCGACGGCGGGAACGTGGGCAACGTGATCGATATCCGCCGGCCGCCCGAGCCGCCGGCCTCACTGCCCCCGCCGCCGGCCGTCGCGCCACCGGCTCCCGCTCCGCCGCCCGCGCCGCCCCGGAGCACTAGCCGGCCGATCACCCGGAATAGGAATCGCGTGATTTGTTGGATCTTTCGGTCGACTATCTAGAAAAACAGGCGCGACACCCCAAAACACACGTACACTAAAGATGAATTTTGTTTTTACTTTTGGTCGTTTTTTTGTTTTTGTATTTGTTTTTTTTTTTTTTGTCATGATATTTTCTACACGATATTTAAGGCTTAACCTGCATACAATATGTAAACACACGTGTATCATAGTTTCTGATCACGAGCATAATGCCGTACGAAACTATGACTCAATCACAATTTATTAATATTATTACTATTATTATTATCATCATCGATACGGCGTTTTATGACGAATGTAATATATCAGTTGTGCACACCTGTTGGTATACATTTCTGTGCGGATTGATATCGTGCACCGTAATTTATAATCATACGTCTGCGTGGTCATCGCGGTCTGCGTAATACCTACGTATTACGGTTATTATCATTAGGTAGGTGTTGCGTCACGTTAATGATATCGTGTGTAGGTATTATAATCATATTTTATAATACGACGTGTCCAAAAGTTCGTATGTAAGCCAAGTGTGCATTTAATGTTAGTCACCTACTGCGGGTTCTCACGGAGAGGATAAATAGCAGTTAGCAACTGAGCTAAGGCTACGTGAAGTTGAATATTTGCTAATAGAGTTATTAGTCAAGTGTATAGCTTAGGTTTAGGTTTAGTGTAGCACGTGATTTTATGTCGATAATACTAGATTATGAACATAATTATAGCGCAAATTGATATTTCATGAAAAGAATTTGCGAAACAGACACACTAATTATTTATTAAAAATCTTTATTGAATGCTTGTAATACCTCATAAATTATTTATAATTTGAAAACGATTTTTATATTATCGAAAAATCTCAACTATATATATATATATATATATATATATATATATATATATATATATATATATATATATATATATATATTATACATTCTTGAGACAATTAGTTTTCTTGTGATAATGATTTTGTTTGGTATTATTGTCATTTGCAGAAAAAAAAAAAAGTAAAATGTAATCCGATGGCTTGAATTGTAATATTCTTATATAATTATAAAAGCAATATTATTTTATGATCATAAATATGTATTATATTTTATTTAGTAGTACATTAACATTAACATTCTCTACACTGGAGTTTGATAGTAGTATCATTGTAGTTATTTTCACTTTTAATCCACAAATGATTCAAAAGACTTTCCTACTATTTCCTACTATTATTTTCTGATTAAAAATATTCAAACTTTTTTAGTTTTTGAACAATTAACCACCGATCACTTTTTATCAGGCGTAACCTTCTACAATGCATGTTTGACTGATTTTTTTATCAAAATTTAGAATTTTACTGAATCGCTCTCTAATATAATTGTATACTTGGTGTTTATTCAACGCATAGAGTTCTGTATTGATTTTATTAAAATGTTATTGTTATTAAAAGCATTTAAAAAATTAGGATTATTAATTATTTATGTTTCAAATTTAATTTTACAGTTCACAAAACGCAGGTAAGTAGGTAAGTAAAAAAAATGAGAACCAATGTACTTCAATAAATTTAAAACTTATAAAAAAATTTTCAAAATCAAAATTAGTGACTTCACATAAAAAAACTCATTTTACATAAATATTTTGGTGATTGCATGATATTATGCAATGATATTCATTAAATAATTTTGGTTTACTTCAAATCAAACACTCAAATGACGACATGAGAGCAAACAAATTAATTTTCCAACCGTTTACATGTGACATTTCACGCTAACAATTCAGTACCGTTTACATAATTATAAATAATTGTAGCCTACATCTTCCGTGTCAGCAGCCATCGCATACCTAATATTATAATAATATCATACAGTTAAATCACGTTAACAAATTTAGAACGTGAAACATAACTTAGCGCAACGCCGCCTTGCCTGTAAAGTCACGATTCATATGCGTATGGAAATCGTTAAGTAGTATGATTTTTTTTAAATATTAGTAATTAGTTTCAGAACATAATTTCATTATATCGCATAGCTGGTTGTAAAGTCATTGTCCATTATCGTGTTTTTCTGACAGCAGGCGTTGAAATATGAGTATTCAACGTCAAAGAAAATGCAAGTAAATATTTTAGATAAACGAACATCTATCCACTGGGAGTATTTGGTTATGGCGTAACACCAATACATATATGGCAAACGCCAACGGAGAAAAATCAAATAAATAAAGGAGAGGGGCGTGCAAAATCGTAGTCCCCCAAGCATATCCACAGGGACAAAACTTTCTCGACATTTTTTCGGACTACACAAGAAATAAACTACGTATAGATACTATAACAGTTAGAACTTGAAATATTGATCGAAAACGACAAACGAGTATGCTAAATAATCGCTACTCAAGTTTAGTTATAATCGAAATTGAACGCTACCTATGTCGGCCATACATAAAAATAATTAAATATTTCAACGTTTTATTGGTTATTTAAAAATTTGGAGGGTTTAAAAATGTAGCATGTGTGGGTCGGAATTTAGAAATATTTCATTTTACTCTTAACCTCAATAAAAATGAAGCTCGGAATATCCATTTGCGAATATCCTTGGAAATAATTTTGTTTGGGACCATATTGAATTAGGAATAAATTAAATGGCCTATACATGCAAAATATTAAAAATAATCGAAAACAACTAAGAGTCATTTTTCTGATTATTAGATGACTATATTGTTTATTTTATTTTGAATGTAAAAATCGTTTCTTTGTCACTTGTAAAAACGATGTTAAGTACATTCTGGCAAACAGTGTCTTCCGCAATGACGTATATCACTGTTCCACCTTACGGTTGTAATGGTTGTTTTACTCAGTTTGTCCGTAGGTTATGAAATCCACGTGACTATATAATATTATGTCATTCTTATTAGTAAATTATTCTCGATTTTTAATGCGTTTCTCAAATCACAAGTCATCCTGTTAATTGTGCGTGTTACGATTATAAAATATTACTACTTTATTTATTTTATTTGTCATTGAAATACAGTTTATTAGGTAATACTCAAATCAATGATTTCTATAAGCTTTTTAATGATTCAAACAGATGAAAACACAGACAATAAATATTACCACACATTTTTATTTTTCAATTTTGCTTTTCAAAACCTTCAGTTTTTATGATTTGTTCATATCTTCCTTTAACTATTATTTAACTATATTAGTTTTGCTTTGTGATTTTTTATTCTTATTACATATTATAATGCTCGTATATCTTGAATAAACTATTTCGATTGATCAACTGTTTATTATTTTAATAAGTTCAGAGAAATACAAAATTGCCATTGTCACGAAATAATAATTTTGAATATTGGTTAATATTTTTCTGTGTGTAAAAATTTCTTATATTAAATTATAAAGAAAATTTATATTGATTACAATTTCAACCACTTTACCTAAATATGTATTTAAATGGATAAATCACCTATAAATATAATTATAAATTACAGTTTAAAAATAATTAAACGATGCATATTTTGATAGTAAAAACAAATGTCTAGTAATTTTTTAAGTTTAACCATTAAAGTATAATTAATTTCTACAAAAACAATTTTTTTGATTTTTTGTTACAATTATTTATATTTTAAATTTTTGTTTAAGTTATGCTAGACAATTAAAAAAAAAAACTCTATTTGTATATTGATGTACTACAAAAATAATATTTATTTTAATCAGTTTTTTCTTAAATGATAATGAATGGTAATACATTTTTTTTTAATGTCATAGTTGATGTTTTAAAACTATATAATATATTATTATTATGCTGCTTGGTCAGTTTAGACTGTTATATAAATACAAGTGGCTTCTGGACATGTTCTTTTCACAGATTTCAAAATAACGTATTATTTGTCCTTGTTGTTATTATTATGATTCTCTAACTATTGAATCAGAACGGTTGATCATATATTGATAGATTATTAACGTTTTGATACAAAATAACAAATCGACCAACATAACACTTCAATCGATAATTTATTTTTTGTTCTAAACGCCGAATTTGTTTTGATGCGTTTCTAAAAAGCTTTAGAATAGAATTATTTCACACAAAAAATGATGAGTTCATAATTTGATAAACCATTTAGTACATAATAATTATTCTTATTTGATAATTAACCATGATATGTAATTGGAATTCAGATAAATAATTAATTGATTTTAATTCACTTAAATAATGATATATCAATTTATATTTAAACTTGTCCGTATAGCTTTACATTACCTTCGTAAAATGTGGGTTCAAAATAAAATTGAATATTTCAATAGTTCAGTCACTTGTGCATAACTAAAAATTAAGATGAACGTATTTAAATGTAACTAGATAGAAGTGTTTTTATAAAAATTTGAAGACTGTAGCAGAATAAATAATTGAGTTTTTAAGTTTATCGGTTAGTTTGAGTTAAGTTATGAAAACAATACCATACATTTATTAAACAACACCAGTATAATACCAGTAAAAGTAAACAAATGAAATACCTATATAATTAATAGATTTGAAACAAAATGTAAGAAATCAAAAATGATGAAAACATAATCTAATATTAAGGAATTTATTTATTTGATGTTATATCTACATAATCACTTCATGTGAATGCATTAATTTCACCGTCTATATCGTTTAAGTAAATTAGTCACTATACATATGTTTTTATGTGTGTGATTTACATAACCACTGTATATGTTGTAAGAAGTCTAAAATCATATGTCCAGGTGTACCCTACATACTGGTTTAGTTTTAATGTGGTTGTCCTTAACGAAATCATTTACTAAGAAAAAAACGATTATTTCTCTCTTTTGAACTGTCGACCAAATAAAAATATCGAGTGATAAATTTACTATACCAATTCAACCATGCTTATTTAATTTATTTCTATAATTTGTATCACTATTATTATTGACTTATTTTACTACATCGTAAGAACTCTTCAAAATTTAAATGTGCAAAACCCTCTTTGATCATATTTGTATAAGTAATATAAAATGGTCAATAGTAAAATAATAATATGCTTTGTAATTTGAAAAAAAAATTGTTGTTAAATTAACTGAAAAATCAGTAGCATAGTTAGTAATAGGCTGTGAATAATTATGAATCCAAATATAATTTTAATTTTAATAAAACGTATAATGTATCTGATTTAATATAATAAAATACATTTCTCTATTTATTTAAAAAATATTTATCAAATAAAATAATCGCAAAATAAATGTTATTTTTTAATGGAAAATAAATAAAAATGTGTATTTAATCGTCAGTTTATTGAACATAGGTTTGCTATTAATTATGAATAATAATTCAAAGTTAATTCGATTAGTTCTCTTTATATGTTATAATATATTGCATTTTTTGATACACGTTTCTAATTAATTTGTACAATCACAAGTAACCTACATTTTCTTTAATAGGGTTGCATCATAGTTATACCTATAAATTTAGTATTATACAGTATAAAAAGCCACAAACAACATAATAATAATTCACTCGAAAATTGAATGGAATTTTACAATCAAATAGATAATATTTGTTATTATATTCTATAAATTGTATTTAAAATTTGTATTTGTCATTATTTATTAATTTATTAAATTGTTTGTTAACTCAATGATGTATGATGTGTGAGTTATTCAACATTAACTCTTTATTTGTTTTTTTTATGGTGCTACACATTTTATGTACTAAAAATAGAATAGTATAGTTTATAATGCAGGTAAATATAATTGTATATATATGTCAATAAATTTTAAATTTTACCTGAGAAAAATTTGGAAATAACTGCCTTAAGAAGCCGATCGTCCTTTTATCTCTGACTGTTTTTTGACTAGATTCGTTTGCTTCGGCAGACAAAAATGCTTCCGATTCCTATATAGAAAAATTATTTAGTAAATTATTATAATATAAACATTATGTTACGTAAAAAATTTCTTATTTTAACCGTATAAATTATTAGTAGGTATTCAGTAAATTAACTGATAATCATTATTTATTTAGTCAATAAACCAATATATTATCCACTTATAATAGGGCTTACATCTACTTCGATATTATTTTACTTTTATTTATAAGTATTTGAACAAATAATGAAAATTAACTTAACCTTCAAATAGAAATATATGTGTTGATAACTTATCAAAATATAACTATAAACGTATAGGTACAATGTGGTACATTCTACTAATATTTATAACTTACAGGTAATTACTTATAATATAATAATCTCATTATTTAAATGAAAAAATATTATTAATTTGTTGAACTACATTTAATTAGTGATTTACATAATCATAATTTGTTTAAATGGCGTAATGTATCATTATGCCGTTTGGATATATTTTATACTCGAGTTTTTCTTGGTTTAATTTTTATATGAACGACATTAGATTACTTCATATTTTATGTCTCCTTTTTGAGATAGTAATTCCGTCATATTATTCTAACTGTTTGTGTAGATAAGTCAATAATAGTAAATATGGGTAATAATAAGGTAAATGTAAAAAGATCATACGTATATTATATATATAACCAATTTAGACATAATAAATGTAACGGGATTCTAAAATGAAAGCGCATTAAAGCATTAGACTTAGAAATGTTGATTATGATTCTTAAATGTTTAAATTTCTCTACTTAGATTAATGAATGATCAACTATAATATAAAATAAGATTACAGTCAATTTAAATTTTGAACATTTTATAATATATCCTTGCATAGGTATATAGGTTTGGTTTTCTTAAAATTAAATTAAAGACCGTAATTATTCATAAGATATTGTGAACTAATATATAGTATCAATATGTATAGATTGATTTTAGGTTAAATGAATTTTATATTTAATTTAAAATTGTTTAAATGAAATAAACAAAAATTATAATATTCATACGTGAGTATTTATAAATGCTTCGATAATTATTATTTAATATTATTGAATAAAAGAACCTAGGGACCTTAGATAATATATCTTTACTCTTCGAACATACGTTACGATATTTGAGAATTATTATAGAAAACTAGTTTATGAAAATCATTAAATTTATAATTTTTAGTTTTTACATTATATTATTTATTTACTGTATAATTTAATGATTATTATTCATTTTGGTAACTAACAATAATATTGATTATACCAATTACAAGGGTTTTAATTAATTTAATACATTTTATTTTATAATGAACTGATACAATTCAATTATGGTTGTCGTTTCTTTATGATAAAATATATTTCTTAAAACTCACTTAATTCACTTGAAGC
Source organism: Therioaphis trifolii (assembly GCA_027580255.1). Taxonomy (NCBI): domain Eukaryota; kingdom Metazoa; phylum Arthropoda; class Insecta; order Hemiptera; family Aphididae; genus Therioaphis; species Therioaphis trifolii. The sequence continues at coordinate 73,164,786 of CM050405.1, forward strand.
GTGAAAAATATTTTTATAGATTGAATGATTTATTTTTTTATAATTACTTCATAAGTAATTTTTAAATATTTTAAAATAAAACATTGGTATTTTTCTTCTTCTTATTATTTTTTTAAATTTGATTTTATTATACATTGTATAGCAAAAGTGATTTTAAAATAACTTTCAAATGGTAGATAAAAATACATACATGTTTACATTTTTCATTTATAGATTGTTTTTAAATTAGGAAGCTAGTGGTGTTAATGAAATAATGTAATGAATGATGAGAATGGAGTGAGGGATGAGAAATTTAAAATCGGAAAAGAAGTAGCCAAAAGAAGAAAGAAAACATTAGGAGTTTTCTACTAGAGAGAACTAAGAGAGAACTAAGAAAGTTGGTCAGTTGAAACAGGTACAATCAAAATAACAAACGGATCCCTCGTGACGTCAGGTACAGAAAGGGAAAGAGTTTAAATTAAGTTTAAGGGAATAGCGAGTAAGTAAACTTTGTCGTATTCGAAGTCTCACAATTAGGCACCTAGAAATTTCGAAGTCTTTAAACCTTCGTTGGTTGAAAATTGTAGAAGCTATATGCTTATACTGTGTCACAAAATTGAGTGAGAGAGAATTCCATTTAGTTTTCTAGGCATTGTGCAGTAGTTAAGGTCATTATTTATTTTGGTAATTTATGCAGTAGAAATCAATATGAAGAATACATCTTTTAATAAATGTGAGGTTTTATTTTTCATAAAATACCTATTTGGTATTAAATTGATTTATTTTTATTTTGATTCATATTGATTAATATACTCGTAAATATGACTAAAACAATGATTAACATTAATTACTCCTTATTTTGATATCTAGTAAGTGGGTCAAGAGGTTAGTGGACGATCTATTATTTTCTCACGGTATTAAAATTATTATGGGGAATATAAATATATTTATGTTCATGATATATGTCAATTTAATTAATATAGATTCTACTCATAAAACAAATTTTAATTCTTGAAGATCGTTGATTATTTTGTAGGCAGAGGATAAGGACTCTCTTTCATAGATGTATTATCGAGGAAGTGTTAGAAACAGATCTTCATGAGTTTGTGAAGTAATTGTTTCACTATGATTAATTAAATTATTTATTTGAAATGATTATCAATGTAATTACATGATAAATATGTTATTAAATAATATATCCTAAATCATTTTAAATATGTATTATATAATTTGAACTACTGATACAACCATTATTGGTTAGTTCAAATAGATAAAATTTGGAATATGGTAATTAACAAAAGTAAATCATTTTTAGCTTAGAAAATCTAAAACTACTATAAATACTATATAATAATATTTAATAATACAATACCTACTTGATAAAATATTAAGACACAAACAAATGTACCTAATACCTATTTTTTGTTTTTAGGTAGGTATAGTAAACGTTACTTTTTGTTGTAATTTGATTACTAAATGAGAAAACAATCTATGGATGAATAAATAATATAGGTAATAAATAATAATTCAGGTAACTCAACACGGTTAATAAGACGTTAATTTTATTCTAAAAAAATTCATTGAATTTTAGGTAAAACTCCTTAATACACTTAATATTACATTTATAAATAGCTGAGATAAATATTTAATGTAGAGAACATGTTTTTCGAAAATATAATTGATATTCTACTATAGATGTCAGTGATATAATGGTCCTTGAGACTCTCATTACATTAAATTACTATTATGATGTATGAATATATATTTTATTTTGTGATTATCGAAATGCGACGCTCTCACTAATCGATGCATTACCTATTTCAATTATTATACATTAATTTTTCGATGAATGGAAGGTGTGAGTATAACTGTTTCCAGTGAGTATTTGCTCATGTAAAGTATTTGTAAGTAGATATTGGCTTAATAATAGTGTACTTACATGTTTTATTTACAAAACCATCAATCATTATATTTTGTTTAACCTTAATTTGGTAAATAATTAACCGTGAAAATAATCAATACGTCCATTGTTCTAAAATATTAAGTTCATTACAGTGGACGCATTTCACGTACTTTTGTATTTACTATATGAGTAGTATCAAATGTATGTTTAGAAAATATTGTATTTTGCATATAATCACGGTTATTATTTTATAAAATTCATTAAAAACTATGTTATAAAGCACATAATACCGATGATATGATAATAGTAATTAATACGAAAGGTTAACACCTTTATACTTATATTCACCAGACTAGTGTTTTTTTTTCAAATGCAATTGAAGTTGAGTTGTATGTTATTTGAAATTCGAATAATGTATGAAACCTGCACTATATGACAACAACTATTTCATAATAATTGCAGTCGCGAAAATCCTTTTATACACCGTCTTAAAGCGCTCATGATTTATATGGTATATGTACTTAATTACTGGGCATACCACGTAAATTCCATGACCTAATATGTTAGTGAACACTTGTCTGAAATTTAGAACTAACTTCGACACTTGGCTAACGATTAATACATACTAGATTGGATTAAGTCACATGAGGTTCAAAGAAATGAAAGTGATTAGAACTGGACACGTAACTACAATAATTCAACTCTTCATTTCAATATAAAAATATGCTTTTAAAATAATAATCATATATTTCACGTACTCTTCAAAAAAAAAAAAAACAGGACACGTGTAACAGGCACGTTTGTTTGTACCAATGTATTACAATATACATCCAATGAATAATTATTATTTGGGTTCTTCAATCCAGCACTCAGCATTTTATTTAACTTTTGCAATGAACACTACTCGTGGTTTTTATTTCCCCTTGAAAGTAGTACAGTTTTAAATGAATAACCGTATGTGTTATAACAACACGGTCATGGATAAATCGTCTTCTAATAGCCTAACCTTGATGTTAAATATCAGTGTATCTATCTAAGAAATTATAAGTGAACTTTGGTGGTTATGATACTCGTAAGTAATACCCATAGTATACTACAACGCTTTCACTTTTTCAAGGTACCCTCACCTCAGCTACACTGTTTACAGCCAGCAAAGAAACGCCCAAATTGTTTCCATAACACATACGATATGAACTTGCATCCGACTATCCGAGTACTATACTATGGTGCAAATGAACCTGCATTGCCTATGCAACATATAAAAAGTCGTATTGTTTAACGTTTAAGAGACGCCAAGAGTGTATATCTACATAGGTAGGCGTATAGCACAATTCGAGCCAAGTAATTTCTATGTTTATGAACGATGAATGACTCAGTTTTTGAAGCTGAAACTTATTTGTTGAATTATGTAACTATCGTGTAGTTATAAATTATTTATTTTATTTTATTTAATATTATTTTTCAGTATATTCCGGGCGTAGCTCAATTATAATTAACATATTTCAACATACAATAAAAATTTATGTCAATAAAAGTGAACAGTAACTTTGAAAGGTATTGGGGAGAGTAATTTAAATACCTAAATGAATTGATCAATTCAATAATTTAATCAAAATACTGAGGTTATCAACACTTAAAGATTAGCTAACTTGTTTAAACCAAAAAGCTAAAGAGCTGGCTTATTTTTGATGTAGGTACGATAGTTAAAATACAAGAATAATACAAGCGGCATCCAATTTATAAAACTTGACTAACATAATTCAATACGTCTTAATGTTGTATTATGAATCATTTATTGTGAAGAAAACATATTTATTATTCATTATATTATATAAAGCTCCGTCTTGGAATATAATTCTGTATTATGGGATCCATATACTGCCAGTCATAGTTACCTGCTCGAGCGTCCTCAGCGAAAATTCTTATCTTTTGCTAGTCACTTATTAAAAATCGATCACCACGAGTTACACGACTATTCTCCTGTCCTTGCTCATTTACATATTTCCACACTTGCAGATAGATGAGTACAAGCAAATATAAATTTTCTTAATAAACTTCTTTCAGGTGAAATAGATTCTTCAAATCTTCTTAGTCATATCAACTTCAAAATTCCATCATTCTCCTCTCGTAATAATTACCCGTTTTATATTCCAATAAGTAACACGAATGACGCTGCAAATGAACCTCGTACTAGAATGATGCGGATTGCCAATGTTGAACCGTCTTTTTCTTTAGATATATTAAATTTAGTATGATTGTGAATTATATTTTGTTTATTATATTATAATTATATACTATAGCTTGCCATATTGTCATATTGTAAATGTAACCATTGAGCGCCAGCCCGTACTTCAAATAAATAATTTTAAAAAAAAACATTATTATTTTTATCATTATTATTATTATTTATATTCTAAAAATTTTCATTTAAATTTGTAGTAAATTTACTACGATGATTTGAAATTAATTTTCATGAGTTATATTAATAATATATTATCATTATTTACGTTTTATATTGAATTATAAGTGATATTTTACTATTGAATAATGAAGTTTATTAAATAATAACAATAATTTTAAGCATTAATGTGCATTACTTAATTTTATTTATTAATTGGGAGATTATTTTGAAGTAGAAAAAAAATATCAATATTTTATTAAACTGTATGGCTTTATATGTATTAAAAATATATTATGATTTTAAAGTATTTCATGATATATCAATGTAATTTGAAAAATATAACTCTAATAAATTGGTGCATTAATAAAGATAAGTTACCTATCTTCCTATTACCAAAAACAAATTTTATATTACCTACGATTATACGTCCAAAATCTGTTTAAAGTTTTGTTTTAAACAATATTTAGGATATTTCTGTGTTATATTACAGTACTATTAATGTTACTCAAATAAATAAAAAGCAAATATTAAAAATTAATTGAAGCATTTTGGTTTTTTTTCTACCTTTAGCGACCGGTTTTAAATAATCTAAACTGATCGTGACTTAACGTATATAGCCTCTAGGAGATCTATACTAAGCCATACGCTTACGTATAAAATCAAGAAGTTACTTCATAGCATTTCATAAATCCGGTTATTATGTTTGTGCAGAAATAGCTGTTTGGTATTTGTAAAATCACACAGTTAAATGCATATAACCGCATCAATTGTGTGTAGATAATTTTGTTAATTGTTGCATTTTCGTGAAATTATGAAATTACCGAGTTTCATTCGTTCAAAATTCTGATACCTAAATGTCTTAAGAGAATGATCTAAAGTCAAACGATTATTTTTTTTCTATAAAACAAGCGATAACCGTTATGAAATGTCGCTGAACACAGTTCATATCGGTGCTGTTGTAAGATTTAGTGGTACTACGAGGAATAATAATATTTCACTAATAACTAACAGACTGTCATAATATAATAATATTTCACTAATACCTAACTGTCATAATAATAATTAAAACACAAACACCATTACATTGTATTATTCTAAGTACACCATAATACTTTAGTCATTACTATTATATTGTGAATGAGATAATAATGAAAGTAGCAGTTTAAATAGATTTCGAAAAATGAAATGCCTAGATTGCCTTGGGTCGTGCGGTAATCTGTTGGACTCATACGTCTATTTGTCCTCGGTGTAGGGCCAATAAATGTCCATATTGAATATTAAAGAAACTATTATTCCCAATAAGTAGTGCCAAATATTGTACAAAGGATGAAAACATGTCGAAAACTACTATCTATGTCATATTGACTGTTCTAATATTTATATGTTATGACAATTTTGTAAAATGTATACACGAGTAAATCTTACTTTATCAATCATTGAGTCTATTGATTTTATGTCGGATCCGGCTGGATGGCAATCAGCTAACTGATACCATGTTATGAACAAAACTAAACACATGTATTTAAACATCATTTTGAATACCGGTCTGAAAAAAATAAATAAAAATACATTGATTGTTGTTTCATCTAATTTTCTAAATAAATATATGAATACTATAAACTAAAGTATTTTAGTATAATTAAATTCTATTATTTGTATTTCATAATTTTACAGTAGTTATTTATCAAATTACAATTTTAAGCTTTACTGTCAGATAATCAATATCAATATCAAATAATCCAGGTTTTTTCCGTATTAAAATATAAAATATATTGTTAATATACATTTTAAAAACATTTAATATATTCTGTGAAAGTAATATGCAATTACAGATCATTATTGTTGGCCACGAGTCTCCTTGTCATGAAGTTAAATCTTGATTTTGTGTATCAAGCGAGAGAGAGATATAATAACAACCTCCACCTTTAAATTATTTAGTAGACTTATTGCATAAACATATTTACTATGCATAACATGTAAAAGATACAGAACATTTATCAAGTGATATTTTCAGATTCTCATAAGCATGATAAATAACACTAATTCATGATATATCATACTTTTTTACTATTGATAGCATTGAAATTCATATCACGAAATGTTTACGTTAAATAAATTTAGAAATAATACTCCTAGTATTAATTTAATATTTAAACTTTTTTACAACTTGCCGACAATAGATGTTGAAACTTAGTCATCAGATGAGACAGTTGTATTGTTTTTAACGATATCAAAGTAGTAAAATGATTAGTGATAAAATACTGTATATACCTATACAACTTGGTCTAATAGAGCCAATTTAATTTTTTGATCAACTTTAGTTAAAAAGAATAGGTATGAAGTTGAATACATATATTCTTATCTTAAAAGAGAGTAACTATAGTACCAATGGCAGCTGAGATACAAGGGTTAATGATGGAAAAATAATTAATTAATTCTAATCCTAAAACAAACAATCTCACTTAGGTCTTTTTGGCGAAGTACGTAGAAAAAAGGTTGTTAAGATTATTTAAAACTATTTGGACAAATTCAAATTAATGAATCGTAAAATACATTTTTTGCAAATATTTTAATCTGAACAATTTTTAATATCATTTGTGTAGAAAATTGCAAAAAGTGATATTGGCCCTTTAAAACCCAAGCCACAGATATGTTTATTAAAATCATATATTTGAATAAAAAGAATACAATACATTAATATCCTAATTTATTACTCAACAATTTGCTATAAATATTTATCTTGTCTAATTTCTTAAAATCGTACGATTTCACATTTAAATATACTTATGCATGGTTTGCAATTTAAGAATAATATTATTCTTGGACCTAAAATAATAATTAATTATACATAAGTCTTCACATTCTTAAATTGTATAAACGATGATGAAAAAAACTGGTAAAATTCACGTTTTTAAAGTTGTCGAAGAGTTTTACGAAATCCGATTGCTTCATCTTGACAATACACAACGAGGTCGCGCGCTGTCTGAACACTCGTCGGCATACAGACACTACTAAGTGCCTACAAATAATACGACAATGTTGTGGTACGAATGCGGTTTTTGTGACTACTCTTCAGTATGGACGCACGTGCTCGGGCCCGGTAGTTAAAGGAGTCCCGCGATTTACACTCTAATTAATAAACGATGTGCGCTCAACCATAACAATGGTTCGGACTGGCTTGTGTAATACGTCACAGTACTTAAATGTCTAACAACGAACGCTCAACGTGCTTGACGAATGACGATATGAGGGAACCGAGGCATATTAAAGATATTAGCTATGAATATCCCGACAACAGACGTTTACGGGCTCTGTTTTAACAACGACACGACGATGAAGTCTAATCGTGCGCGATTAGCAGGGAAAAATGAAATTGTCATATTTTTATTACGATGATTATTTTTTCTGTTTCTATAATGTCACTAACGAGCAGACATCATGCTGCATAATAATATCATCGAGTGGGCACTGAGCACCAGGAGTGGGGTGGTCATTGGGGGGCAGTGGGTGTACTGTGTGTGCCGAATGCGTAAACGGTTATACGATGATTTGTGATGAAAGTAAGGATTTGGATAACCCGTGTGCATGATGTGTGCCTACTGCTGGTAGATTTTCACAATCTAATAATCATTATTATTTTTGTGTGTAAAGAAACCCGCCGAAAAATAAGAGGGAATAACAAAAAAAAAAAAAAATTCTTGTACACATAAGTATTTATTTAAATATTTATCATCCGTGCAGTCTTAACGTGCCAACAATTTGTTTGAAAATCGCCGACTGCCAGAAGTAACAACTAATTTCATTTTGAATCCGACTGCAAAATACAGTTGTACTTTACGTTTTATAATGTATCAAGTTATTTGACTATACTTACAATGCAGATCTTACATGCGATTACAATCAAGTATTAACCATACATGAGAATATTATCAAAGCTTTTTGATATAATAAAGGCGCAATATTATTCAACTTAATTTTGTTTATTCATAAGTTAATAGAGTAGGTACCAAAGGAAATGTTTGTATTGATATAGTATGCGTCTTACTACACAAAAAAGATTTTAAAAATTATTCCTACTTAATATGAATGGTCTCATCCAACCAGTAAGAAGACCACCAATTACAATGATGACATTAAAATCGTTCTTATATTTTTGTTACAAGACAAAAAGATTCAAATCTCGATAAAGTAGTTATGCATCCTAGCACGCGATTACATAATTTTATTATTCATACGGTAATTTTGTTTAAAATAAGTATATTAAGAAATAACATTCGTTATGAAACAGATATTTTTATATTTTCTTTAAAATAACTAGATTATACTAGAATGTTTTGAACGTGAATATCTTACTTACGATTACAACGTAAATATTTCATTATATTTTATAATAACTTTCAACATTTTGCATATAGAGCGGAAAACATTAGTTTTTTGTATTCAAGTTTTAGTAATTTAAAATGTATTGAGTTTTTAACTAATTAGGTAAATCATGTTTTTCAGATACGATGAAAAATTAAAGTTATAGATTAAATTAGATCGATATACAGGAAAAAATACCCGGAGCTTGAATGGAAAATATCAATTTATGAGTTTATATTCAAATTAGTTAAAAACTAATGTATTACAATTTTAAGAATCTGGACATCAATGTTAGGTTTTCATGATGATTTATTAATTGACATGTGTAACTTGTGAATTCAACGACATGTTATGATTCATTAATCTTTACGAAGTTTTCTGCGTCTATCTACGTATTATATAATACGAAAATCAATTTATCTACAATTGCATTGGACATTGTGTAATATTTACATATTTGTTATTTTCAATAAATAGCTAGAAAATTACTAAATGGTATACATTTGTAAAATGAATACGACCAAGTACACGGAATAAACAATAATGAAAAAAAAAAAAAATATATTATTAAATGTCGTCTAGCCAAAACTGACGTCAGAGCAATACGATCAAATGACTGAACGATATGATGGGACGAATAATCAATAGAAAGTAAAATCCAACACACATACGCACACATAAGAGAAGGTTCAGACTGGCCACCGACCTACAGTGTTTATGATATAACAGTTATTTTAGTTTCAATCCACTTTCCTTTTTACACGTTTTAAAACGTGTACCTTGAGTAACTCGTCCTCCTTATTGACGCGTGTACCTCAAACTGACCCTATAGGTAAGTACTTATAGACTAGGTTCATATAAGTAGCATAATCACTAGTAAAAATAATTATCGTTATTATGATAAATTATTATTATTTCACCCAGCCATCAAAAAAGAATCTGTTGCCAAGTCACTTAGGAAGTATTTTATATTTATGTATGTTTAATGTGGAACACATCATAAAACTGGGCCAATCCATTCGGAAAATTATGATTTTTTTGAGTTTTCACTAGTATTAATTCACATGAATTGTTTCATACTTCATTGATTTCTTAGTGGCATTCACTAATCACAATTCATTGTAATTATTTTAATATACACATGTTAGCAAAATATGATGTATGAGTAAAAAATAATATCATCAATCAAAATCTGCTAATATTGTAATTTCTTTTATAATTATTTTTTACAATTTTTAACTAACAAAATGTATTTTGTACAATACGATGAATGGAAATGTACTATTTACTTTAGAATTAGAAAATTATTTGAGATAATATTATGTTACTTTATTTAAATGGTTTTCCTGTATTAATGAACAACGTATAATTATGTAATAAAATACAATATAAATGACATTACGTGGAAAGTAATATGCGATTATCTACATTCACGGATTTATGAATATTACAATGCGTATTTGTTTGTATTTCACGTTTTATGTTGGTTTTTACTAAATTCCCATCTTATATTATTATAGCTTTACACTGTGTGGATAATTCCGTAAAAAAAATAGCTTTTTCATCAATAAAATTATATCATAAAAAGTAACATAACGGTAAAATTACTGTACAGCTACAACGGGAATAAGTTAGTTAAAACACGTTTTGGTTATTGCGAGCATATTATCGATGTTTGATAATGCATAATTCTTGTTATGTAAAAATTAAGTATTACTCAGTTGGATTACTTATTCATGTCATTAGCACTTGCCTCCGCAAACGTGCTTCATTCGCCTAAAATTATTTTGCTTTCCCTTTTAAAATTATCGAATTTCCTTATATTCAGGTTCAACGCGTTTAATAATAGAAATCATATTTCCGTTAACAATTAATATTCGGATTCAAATTGCCCACAACTAGGCTCAGGGCGCACGTAAATTTGACCAACTTCAATGTGGTAAATAACTACCTATGAGAAATATCCATGAGCGCTCAAAAAGATGTCCTTGGATGCTTTAACTTTTAACTATTTTAATCGTCCATAATAAATTAAAATAATATTTGTGTGTGCCTCTACCTATATGATATGCTAACTATTCGTTAATAATTAAACAGTCGGCAGGTATTTTTTATTCAATGTCATGAACTTGAAAAAAAATTATTTAATTTTATCACCATTAGCTAAACCCACAATTTGTACTATGCTATTAAATACAAGTTAAGTAACGTAAACACTGACAGCCACGAATCGGAGAAAAATGAATTTGATATTATAAAAATAGGTAACTTATTTGTAATAAAGTATAAGAGGTGTTTATAGTTGTTATTTAAAATTATAGATCCAACTAAGTCTTCGAGGAGCAATGCTATAAATATTTTTGTGTTCACTTATTTAAGATTAAATAAGTACACATGTTTAAAAAATTAAACATTAGTACTTAACAGATAATACAAATAACATACTTTTCTTTCATACATGTATAACTTTTAATCACTAGTTATTTTATGTTTAATTATTTTCTGTCTTAAAAATTACATTTTTCTGACATTTTTTGAACTTGGAACAATGTCTATAGAATCATGCGCATAAATGTACCTATACAATATTTACGGAATTACCATTAAAACTAATAAGCAGAAGAGAAATTTAAAAATAGTATAATATAATTAAAAAACATATTGTTACAAGTATTGGTGAAAATGAGGAAAAATGATTTTAAACTAATCAAATAAATTAGCTACTAGAAGAAAAATGTTGCTGTTTAAAAACTAAAACCATCAGTTAAGTTATAGATACTTACACCGAGTCACATTTGTTTAAATAAAACATCGATATTTTTAAATTATTTAAATAAACAATGATGATTTTGATTAAAATGAACTCTTTATTCTAATTTAGTACAATATTCAGTAAATTGGTAATGATTAATAAAAAATTTCAATAATAATAAATTAGTAATTTAAAATATTTTCATAAAAAAAAACATAGAGCTATTTAACATATATTATTAATATGAACATAAAACAAATTTTGAACAAAATAAGAATAGCCATTTGGTAGATATATATACCCATAAATAAAAAGATCTAGTTCAATAAATACTTTGAATATGTAGTGATTATGACAGCTTTTATTTTATCATATAGTAAGTAGTAAAATAAAATAAATTTGATATTTTAGTTTAATAATTTTATGTATGTGTATTTTTGGTAAAATAACTATTTGTCGTCAATGAATCGACGGCATTGCTCTACTCGCTAAGACTAATCGGATAAGGCAAGATGCTTGTCACTAACACAAGATATGGTGAGAATGATTGATTTCAGTAAATAATCGTGATTACGATCTAATCCCGGGTGCGCGTCTCTACAGTAGGTAATCCTATACACACATAGTACGTACGTATATCGTTTCCGCGTAAAAAAGATCGCAACACGTATTCGCTCTTTGCGCGATTCGATTTTCGCGCGTTTTTCGTTGTACGAAACGACGGGATCGCGCGAAAAAAAAATTTCACAGAGAAAAATATAAACAAAATGAGAATACAGAAAAAAATGATCGAAAAAAAAACAAAATCGATTTTTTTCTTCTTAACGTTTTTACTCACTTCTTCTGGCGTGTGTCTGCACGGAAACGCGGTTTTCGATGGTGTGTCGATGGTATAACGTCTACTTATTTACGGGCGCGCACACACTAGCACATTTCAAGTATAAGCACCGACGATGACTTAACGTATATATCACCTGGCCGTTAGTGCGCGGGTTCGAAATCACAGAGTGAATCTTTGACGGTCGGGCCGCGCGCGTAGAAGGGTCTCCCGGACGGTGGGCGAGCGCGTGCCCCGGTCATGGAGGGGAAAACGCGCGCCGCCGCCGCCGCAGACGCGTGATAGTGAAAGTGACGGTGGCGGCGGCGGCGACGACGGCTACCGCGGCGGGGCGGCTGCGACGACCACACGTACCAGACCGAAGGTATGGAAAAAACGATCGAACGGATTTAACGAAAGAAAAAAAATTAATATATTTACGTAAAAACCCGCGGTGGTGCATGCATGTTCGTGGTATGCGCGGTAAGATGTAGCGCGAACTTGACGGGTGACGGTGGCGGGGGAGCGGGGCATGTGGCCGCCATCGCGTCGGGTGTAGTGGCGAATTCACCGGTCCCGTTTGACCCCGATTATCGTTCCCCTCTTACACAGTCTCTCTCTGGTCACTTTTACCGTTTCCGAAGGTCCGCCAGCCGAAGTGGTAGCGTTTCAACCATCAGCCACAGGTATTATTATACATACATTATTATTATTATTACATATTGTTTTTTTTTTTTTTTTACGATCTAAACTTTGTTTCATTTTTATTTTTTCGCTCTCCACGCGCGCGCGCACCGTCGCCTGAATCGCGTTGCTCAACACGTCACTAAACTCGAATGTTATTATTACCGGTTGCCGCCGCTTCTATAAATCGTGTTAGGTGTATACGTATTTACCTACGTACTAGTGTACCAGTAGATACCTATGTGTGTGTGTGTGTGTGTGTGTGTGTGTGTGTGTGTGTGTGTGTGTGTGTGTGTGTGTGTGTGTGTGTGTGTGTGTGCTGTAGTTTTTTGTTGCTATATCGTTTTGATCCAATCATTACGTCACGAATAACGTCGCTCGGTTTGCGTGTATAAAACCGTAGACACCTGCACACCTGATCACCGGACTGCAACCGCATTAATTACCGAAACCGGCGAGTCGCGCGATTCGGCGGAGGCCGACACTAGGTCGACAACGGTGATCTGTTTCCGAGACGGGGAATATTAAGTTGCTTATGAGCCATCAATCAGAACTTCAGGAATTCTAGCGCGCTAGAGAAAAAAAAATATAGAAAATGTCTTTTAAAAAACTAATAATAATTGACGTAATATAATTAAATTAACTATTTTATTATTCATGTTTGTAAATTTGTAATAATATTGCATTGCTACAATAACTCGAAAGTTAAAATATTTTTGATATTAGAAATGTATACTCTATATTTTACAAACTAAGTAATTTATAAATTAAAGTTTTAAATTTGAAAAAGTAACACGGACCATATCAAAACGGCACGCGGACCACCAGTAGCCTATCCCAAATCTAAAGGAAACCCTTATCCGATTTTTTTCGCGTGATTAAATTTTCGGTCTCCGTTTATTGGCCTATTATTTCTTATTTTTTTTAAATAGGCACATAAAAATAATTCAATGATATAATCAACATTTACTGTTGCCTTGGGTGTATTATACATCGCACCTACTATTTATAAAATCAAAAATGTTTAATTCACATACCATCACTGCACGGTGATTGTTGACCGACTGTAATAATATTATTATTCTATTGGGACGTTCAATATTTGCGGCTTCATTCGAATGCGAATGACAGACGTTGTGTCATGTAAACCACCAACAGAATAATTTGATTAACTTATATTATTATGTCACACATCAATATGTTTGTTGTTGCAGTAACAATTAATTTTTAAATATAAAAATAATCAATATTTTTAATAATTACTAGTAAGTTAATTTATTATTTAATATTATACTTTATTCAATGCTCGATAATAACAATAATACAATTTTATACTCTAATTTCAACTGTGTATGAAGAATAGTAATTCAATTTTCAGAAGAACTTATAGATGGTTTACATCTACTCGTATTGTAGTATTTTAATTTGTACTTAAGTTAAAATACATTATTATTTACTGACTCAATTTCCGTATAAACATGTGGGTTATATATCAGTGTAACCAGTGGCGTATTTACGGGGGGGGTCCAGGGGTACTGGACCCCCCCAGAACCTCTCATTAAAATATATTATATATATATATATATATATAATATTACATAAGACTATACTATTATATATTTTGTTCAACTTCCTCCGAAAACTTCATAAGAATGTAACTATTACAAGATATCATAGTTTATATTAATAAATGTATAAACTGAGGACCCCCCCCAGAAAAATTTGAAAATACGCCACTGAGTGTAACAACGTTTGAATGTGTAAGGGTTGTGTAAAGTAATATTCGTAAATCGAAAATAGTTTTAAAAAGCGTTCAAAATAATAGAAGCGTGAATTTCCGGGTATAATAAATACCTGTGGAACGAAGATAATAATGAGATAGTTTTATGGTCCTATCACATAAGTACTCTCATTCAAGAAATTAGAAAATAATAACCATCAAAATAGACCATTTTCATTGTAGGTAATCGACTGATATAGTATTTTTCTATCAATATTTTTCGTACAAAGATATTTTAAAAATAAAATAAAAATAAATATTTTCGTTGTTTTGTATATGTATTTTTACATTTTAAATGGTTTTAAGTATCTGACCAAAAGTCTTATAATAGTGCTCAATTACATTTCATTAAAACTTGACCAATACGTTGACTTCAGAAATACCGCTTCATCGATTACGGCTCCTATGCACCTTCTCTTACTTTTTTTTCTGTGTAAGAGAATTTACTAAATAGATATTATTTTATATGTTTTATTGGATTATTGGATCCGATATTGCCTCCTACACCAGCCCCTCCCGGGCTCTGTAAAAACCACCATTGTGTTTTACGTGCTTACACGAAAATTATGCAATCACTTGCTTCTATAGTACCCAATGCATTTTAATCAGTTTTTAATTATATGCTTTTTGTCCCACATTAAACAGGTCCATTAAATAAACGTGCAACGATATTTTATTAATAATGATCTAATTATACGTTTTATTTTAAAATTACGTTTAGTTTTTTTTTGTTTATTCTTTTAAAATGTATTATTTACTGACATTTTGGTTCCCATATTACAATAATACAGGTCTATCAATATAAATTTAATCTACAAGCTACAAAGTGTCATATTTCAACAAATAGAAAATAACAAAATGTGTAGGAAAAAAGAACGGGTAATTTTATTAAACGATTGCAACAAGTAATTAAAAATATATGTCTATCTTAAATTACGATAGTTTAATTATATAACATATAAAGAATGATGAAGTTTAAGTAGGTATTGATAAATAGTATAGTTGTTTGGAAAATGAAGTCGTAGAAATGATTTATTCATTAAAACTATTTAATGATTTTATGTAATATCAATAACTATTGCTGGTAAGTATATAATTTAAAAATGTTCGAATAAAATTTGAATTCTAACCATAGTTTTTGAGGATGTAGGTAGGTTTATATTTTGAAATGCACATTTATGATGATGATGATGATATAAGATAAATAAGTATTATTTTTAAATCACATTGATGTGTAAGTGAATAAAAATAGTTAGGGAATACTCTCTATATATGACGTATTCATTTATATGTATGTATGTAGTATGTACCTTTCCTAAAAATCCACCATCGAGTATGTATTGCATAATATTTACATGACACTGACAAACAAAATGTTTTATGTTTTTTATCTCAATTTATTCGTGATTTTCAAAAAGTGAATGTATAAAATATGTATATAATAGGTATAAAAGACTACAATCTTTTACAATTTAATACCCAAGTCTATCAATATAGTATTTAAAATACAATGTTTTATTAGAACCATAAAATTATGTTATTATTAATTAAATTGCAAATGAGGCAAAACTACTGATGTTAATATCATTGGGTAATATATATGTATTAATCATTGGTAAAAATTGTTTTGTAATGCTTTATAAAGTGCCTTTACTTATTTTTAAATTCAATGTAGGACATCATATTAGATTCTGCGAACTATTATTGTTGACCGTAATAAGTATCAATAGTACTTACCAATGCCTAATAACATTTATTTAACGACAAGTGCTAATTAGTAGTAAGAAAATCGCTTAGAAAATCTGACAAATAATTATGGCAGAGCAAAATATGAGTGTCAAATGTATACTTAGGTAACCTTAACTCAATGTTTAACTTACATTTATCGAATAATGGAATAAACAGCTAAACTATAACTTAATCACTTTTAAGTAATTAAGTTACGTCTACTGACAATTAATAAAATTGAATTGTAATGCTAATAAACATTAAATACTTTTATAAATATCAAAACATTTGATGAAAATTAAATGACTATTGAATTTACTAAAATTTGCTCTTTCATTGTGACTATATTTGTCGTTATAATTACTATGTTACTAAATTAAATGAACCAATTAGTAATTAAGGTTCTAATAGGAGTGTAGAAATTGCAAAGTGCAAACAACATTCGTCTTTAATTTGAAAGTAGAAGCTATTTATTAGAATGTTTAATAATAAATAGTAATTCATATAGATCAAAAAGAGATGAACCCTAAGGGTATCTTATAAGTAGATTTTTTCCTAATACAGAAATAATGTTGAATTGAATGATTTGATTTTGACTTTAGGTACAAGAAACAGAACAAATACTATTCAACAGTTCAGTGAATAGATGTTAATTGTAATAAACAATACTATATATTAATAATTCTTTTAATAGTTTGTGTTTAGGTTTATAATAGTGTTTAGTTCGCAAATATAGAGTGTTTTCAATTTCATTTAAATATTAAATCTACTATTGCAAATAGGGGATGTTTTGATCTTTTAATTTCTTTTATATTCTAAATTAATACCCAATTAAAACATTTTTGGTTATAGATTTCCCATTTTAGCAGACAATTTTTTTTTGACGCGAAGCAAAAATGTTTTATTCCAAATTCTAATGATTATATTGACGGATTATAACTATATCTATATTATAATACCTTTATTTTATATTCTGAGTGAAACGATGAATATATTGGTTTTATAATGATGTGTTTTTTTTTACTATTTATGTAATCATTAGGGAACGGACTATGACGCAAAATACATTTTTAGTGGGTAGCATAGGACAATGCTTTCTAAGTGTATAATTCGATTCATACATCAGAGAATTTAAAAATGAAACTTTTATTTTACATTTTTTGCATTTTTTTAACTCTTTTAGTTTTTAAAGCATTTTTTGACATTTTTAGAGCATTTTTCCATTTTTAGATCCTTTTTTTATACATATTTGTTGCTTGGAATTATAAAAATTTTAATTAAATGTAAATTGTTTTAAATGTTGGCATATCTGAAAAACTAATCGCTAAAGCAAGGACTTTCATGCACTGAAAAATCATCAAATATGCATTTTAAAATATGGACTTATGCATCAAAAAATTAAAAATATGCGGTTAAATATGCCCTTAAAAAAATTAATTTTATTATTATTCTATATAAATTTTAATTAGATTTATTTTATCAAATTGATTAGGAATCTTTTTTGAATGTTGGATCCCATTCTTCTTAATTATTATTTTTCGTCTAATAAAACAAAAGAGGTTTTTAAAATAATTGTTGAATTATTCTTAAATATTTACCTTACCTAAACTAGAACTGCAAATAGCAGAGAACGTACCACATACCTAGTATTCTTTAAATAAAAATACAAAAATAGATATAATAAATACTGACCATTATAATTATTTCAAGATAAACTTTATCTTTATCGTCTTTATAAGTTTATATTGAATTGTTGACTCTGATTCATCAAAAATATTCACCAAAGCGCTTGATTTTCGACAAACCATCAAAATATGCACTAAAAGCTTAAAATATGCTCTTATAATCAAAAATATGCCCCTTAAACCAAAAAATGTCAATCGCTAATGATACGGCATTTATGAAGTTTGCCCCAATGACTTCCTGTGACGTTGGACGAAGTTTTTCAGTATACAAAACGACACTCGCAGATAACCGTAAAAGATTTTTGTTTGAAAATATTAAGCATCATGTTATTGTTTAATGTAACAAAGATAATAAATTAGATTGAAAAAAAATACATTTAAACTCTATAATTAATAATTAATTGACATGAAACATTTTTCAGGCTAAAAAAGAAGATAAGTGTGAAGACAAAAAAATGCATTCTTTATTGTACAATGTACATATTTAAATATTTTTTTTTATAAGATAAATTTTTATAAGTTTTAAGTTTTAACAATATCCTACATACACAAAACTGTTCAAAATTTTGTTTTTATCGAATTAATAACCATTTTTTATGATTTTAGTGCATTTTTTCAGTGCATTTTTTTGATATTAAAGTATTTTTTTAAGGCGTTAGGTCGTATTTTTTAAGGAAATTTTTCTTAATTTTTAAGACATTAAAGTCTGTTCCCTAGTAATCATTTTTCGGGTTGTGATAAAGTTTCAAAAGTTTCATCTAGCAACTTTATAGATTAGAAATGTCATCTAATTGGTACTTTAAAGAGTTTATTTTTCTCTATTTTCTATTGTTTTTCCAATCGTATAAAAATATTGAAAAATGGTTTGTCAGGAATTATTTTACTCGTTTAAATGTCGAATTTTGACGAAAATCATTTATTACACGTAAATTATCAATATTTTTCAATAAAAACCTTGTACAATTTGAAACTGTTAATCCGATAAAAATTTTCTTTCACCTATAGATTTGGCATAATATATTTGTATCAATGGTCCGAGTTTCATAAAGATTAACTCAATCTATTATTTTTTACATGCGTTTAAACTTTAAAGTTGTAATTACGCCTCAAAAAACTATTTTGACGCAAATTGTCTGAATAGTTTTTATTTATTTTTCGTAAAATTGGTAATTTTGGGTTTTAAGATCTGAAATTTTTATACAAGCTTTTTTATAAGTGGTATTAGTTATATTTACGTTCGGTGATCGGATGCGTTAATTTTTTTTTATATAAACTAGAGGTGTCAAAATACGGCAAAATAGAGCATTTTTCGGATACTTTTAAATTTACATTGATTTTCCTTGTTATTATTCCAGTACTTTTTAACTTGTAACTTGAAAATTATATCAATTGTTTATTATGAGATTTTCATTTTTCCGAAAATTTAACTAGTTAACTAGTTAAATAAGCTTACTTTACTTACTAGCTAAGTAAACACTAGTTCACACTAATATTATTACTTAAGTTTCTCTTAGAACTGTTTTCCGAAAACAATGATTTATCATGGATTTTGAATTTTAAATGAAATACCTATAGGTATTATACCTACACGTCACGTACGCTAATCTCGAAAGTGGTCTATCTAAGGTTCTCTACGCTCAATACCATTATTTTCTCCGAGTACCGAAGAATACCCACAGTGCAAAAATATGTCCGGGTTTTTATGATTTTTTTTTTAGTTTATTCTATACAATTAAAAAAAAAAAAAAACATAGTTGAACCACTTTGCATAATTTAAATTGAATTTCGTATTTCCATTGATGATAATTGATAAGTGCAGTTTTCATTATTTCAACAGAAAGATACAATGGTAGGTTATAATTTATGCTATACCATAATAAATATGTAAACAAGTAAGCAATCCAAATATAAAAACTACATCGTTAATATTTTCTACAAATTTTAGTCTTTTTTATTTTTTTTATAATATCTATCATAATAAATGTGATCCTTTGTCATACATCTCTGGAACTAAACCGAAAATAGAAACTTTAATTACAACATATAGCAAATTGATAAGCAATGAAAATGATATAAAACAATATTTTTATTGCTCATCGATTAAGTAATGTCTCAGCCTATACATTTATAATAGTTATTGCATGATTACGTATGTGTTCAAGTGGACTTCGTGGTATAGGTGTTATAATCGTAGTGATAATAATTAATATTGCATACAATACATATTATGGTCCGGGGCTAAATATTCGTTAAAATAGAAAACATTGACTACCAATGTGTATTAATCAATAGTTTATATCATACCTATATACTATACCTATATACTCTTGATAAAAACATATTGGTCTAAAACGTATGAATGGATTTACATAATGTGTCTTATATATTACACAAAATAATAATATATATTTTATAATTTTTTATATTAAATGTACATAAAATATAATATTTTACATTTTAATGACAGGTTTTAGTTACTAATAATATAATAATTAAAAAAAAAGAAATCCATTTTTATTTGAAACTAATATGCTAATATAACTAATATAATTACTAAAATTATCAATATATTTAATAATCAAATAAATCAAAAATTAAATTATCTTATTGTTTTTTTAATTAATTAGAATAGAAAATGGCCAGTTTTCTTTTTATTTCTTAAAGGATTGCTTTTTTCATTGTTTTATTTAAAAATAAATAAAAAAAAGGTTTATCTGAAATATTGGTCTTGAATAATAAATATGAAAAAAGTAATACATTTTATCCATTTCTAATAAGTAAGTATCTAAGACCTAAGTAATATTATTTTAATATAAGAAATAATTGATAGCATAGTCAAATTTCAATTAAAATCTACATAAATTACAAAATTTTCAATGTTTTAAAAAGAAATTAAATCGAAAAATCGAATTCTACCGAACTGGGTAACAAAGTTACGTTTATATTTTGATTGGCTCGCTTGATCTATATGGATCAGGCATGGTAAATTATTCAAAATAATATATTTATGCATTGAAATAGTGAACATTTCTTGTCTCAAAGTTGCAATAAATAGAATGATATTAAAACTAAAAAATGTTAAATTTTTAGGTGACTAAATGTTTTATTTTTCAAGCTATTTTGTAAATAGAAACAACTAGTTAAATTAAAAGTCTTCTAAAAAATTTGATTTTAACTTATTAATGTCACTTTTAAATGTAGGTGTTAATGTCGTATACTTAGTAGTTAGTTATAATAGAAATAAAAACAACTTCGGATGAATCCTATCGGTTCCCTTGCACAAAAAATGCAGTGCGTGAGATGAAATATTTGTACAAGATGGATTTAGTTTTTGGAAGCATTCAGTTTTACCAAATGTTGTGAAAACTTTAACTTAAGACAAAACCGTATAAAGTTATCAAAAAAAATTTCAATTTAACTACAAAAATATTCCTAGGTTTACGAAATATATTATGGAATTACATTTCCTGTAATTGTTTAACTAAATAAATACTATACATGTTTCAACAAATTAAAATACATATATTTCAGGTTCAAAGTATTGGAATAGCTTTGACGAAATGGTAACTTTTATATATCATTATATCATTACTTCAGAAATGAAGACAAATCATGGTTAAGTATTCAATATCTTTAATTATATTCTAAAAATGTTGTATATTATTATTACGAAATTGAGTACAATAAAAAAAAAATATCTTCGTAATGAAAGTGTAGTCAGTAAGGTGGGAGTAGTTGACTTAAATGGATGGCGCGTCGACAATATTCTTAATACCTGATTGATTTTCTTATAAGTGTATTATTTGATTTTTTCAAAGGTAAGTTAACATGTTCGATGTTCCTCATAATATGCAAGTCATGATCTGACGTACCTACGATTTTTTTTTAGTTAGATAATTTTTATTTATTCATCCGACTCTACACAAGTCAAATACTTTATACGTTTTAACTCTTGTTAAATTTTCTTAACGTAATAACTCCATTCCAACGTCGGTGAATATGCAGTGTGTCAACGTATGATAATAATAATTATTATAATGGTTATTATTTATTTGATCGCGTTTTTGAATTAAACCGCTTTTGTTACATATTCCATTGGATACTAGTGTAGTCATCATTCTGAAAATTGGCGTTTCTGAGTGCCGATCTTCAGGACATTTTTATTTATGGTTTCTATTTTTATTGTGGTACCATATTATTTTAGTATCACATCGTCCATCAATATCAATCAGAATGTGACACTGCCTTTAATGGAAACATATTTTATTGATGCCTGCAGCTAAAATGTATAAAGTTAAGTGATAAATTACATAGAAATAATGGAGATGAACTGTTGATATTTCATATATTTATTTTGTATTTTGAAAACAGAAACACGCCGTAAATTGTAATTGGATTCATGTTTAGCAAACTAATTTGTTACATTATTGTACAACGTGGTAAAAATAAAATACGTTGACACGTACTTATAGCACAGTACTAATTGTTAAGCCTAGTGACGATGTGATTTGAGCATACGGTTTATGATAGACAACAATAGTCAATTAGCCTTAATAAATTATGGGCTGTGCCATGAATTCAACAATCACATATATAAACTTATTTGAGTTGAAAACGACGTAAAGTCTATGATAATTAGTATAGTTTAAATAAATTCATTCAATTAATTTTTTTTTGAAATTTAATTATACGTAGTATCTATTGTATATTTCATTCTTTAGTGACCAATTTCATGAGGTTTATTAAGTGATTTTGTAAATTAATTAATTAGCAATGAAAAGTGTGCTAAAACGTTAAACTATTAACTAAAATTATAGGAAAAGTAATTTATAAAAAGTTGGTAGATAATGATGGGTGAAAATTCGTCTATCGTCCCTTTGGTCGTCGGACTAGATAATTATGTAGGGTGTAGAGAATCTTGAATGAGCCACTTTTATGATTGATTTTACTTTATATTACTTAATCATATGCGTAATAATGCTCCATTTTATCATATTTAAATAGTAATTATGTTTTATTTAAAAAAAAAAATAATCGCAAACGATTGTAATAAAAATTAAGTGTTATTAAAGTTATTCAAAAAGAAGCTTGTATATACATCGCAGATATTTTAACAAAAACTACCTACAAATTTTGTGAAATAAACATAAAGAGACACTTTACAAAAAAATAGTTACGAGCCGTATTTGATCCGTAATTTCAACTTTAAATGCATGTAAAAAATAATATATAGAGTTTATCTTTATGAATCGTAGACTTAGATTGAATAAATTGTGACAAGTATCATAGCAAAAGGAAATTTTTATCGTATTGATAATTTTAAATTAAAAATTTTTTTTTTAAAAATATAGCCAATTACGTGTTATTAATTAATGTCAAAATTCTTACTTTTAACGGATACAAAAAAAAAAAATCCAGGTAAACGATTTAAAAAAAATGTTCAGTACTATAATTGAAGCATATGAATTAAATTACATTAAATTTTTCTGGTATTTATGTCAAGAATTTCAAATGTAATGAAACAACAAAAAAATTAAATAAATAAAACCATAATATTTCCAAAAATTTAAGTTCTATTTTTAGGTTGAAATTGGTAACATTTGTTCTGAAGTATTTCTCAAGTCTGATAAATTGGTAGTATTTTAAATATTTGGTGAAAAATTCGAATGTCTAGAACCATTATTTTTAATTCATGGTCAAATATCTAAAATAGACTTAATAGAAATCTTGACAACAGATAATTTTACCGTTTTACTAATTATTGTATAGTTTTTCCATGCGCTTAGAAAAAATGTTCAGATTAGAGAAATATTACCTATTCAAAGTATCAACTAGATGAAATTTCTGATCAATAAAATTGCTAGATAAAACTTTTGAACAATTATTTTTACCTCAAAACGTGATAACGTACATACAAAAAAATTGTAAAACAAATGCATAGTAATTAATGCATGCTTATCGTTCAAAAAGATACCTATAGAAAATTCGGCAATTTATTATTTTCGAATAAACATCGAAAATGTATTATAATTTATAAAAACAATAGCCTACCCGTCACTATTACGATACTTGACTAAGAAAATGTATATATATATATTGTTTTTATAGTGTAATATGTATAAAATATACTAAAGCAAATTATTCAGTACAATATTTATGATTTTTTCTAGAGTAATATTGAGTAATTTTAAAGACTTCATAAAATAAATACAGCAAACTAATTTGGAACAAAATTAAATCCCTCAAAGGACTCAGTAGAAATAATAAAATAAACTTATACCACAAAAATACAAATTAACTTATAAACAACATAGAACAAATATCAAACGAACTGGGAGAATACTTCTACAAAAACAGCAGTAACCAAAATTACACCACCCAATTTAATACATACAAACAACAATGTGAAAAAGAAACGATAAAAAACACAGCAGATGAAAATCACATCGAACAAATTCAAATGAACCACCCTATAACTTCACAAGAAATAAGCCATTTCTTAAAAAAAAGCAAAAGTAAAAGTCCTGGACCAGACCAAATCCCATATGAATTTATCTCTAATTTTGGAAGAAGAACACTCGAAGTACTAACAAGACTGTACGATAAAATTTTACGTGAAGGAGTATGGCCAGAAACTTGGAAATGTGGAATAGTAATTCCCATACCTAAACCAGGAAAAAATAAATTCAACACCGACGGATATAGACCAATTACACTCCTCAACACGATGTGCAAATTACTAGAAAAAATCATAAACTATAGACTAAACTGGTTACTGGAAAAAAACCTTTTTTTTTCCTCACAACAAAATGGTTTCAGAAAACACCGCAGTACAATTAATAATCTCATTGAAATCAAAGAAGAAATTACCCAAACGTTTAATAATAAACAAATCATGGGAATTATAAACCTCGATATTGCCAAAGCGTATGACTGCACATGGAGACACAATATTATAATCAAATTAAACAAAAAGCCGGTAAGACAATGGTGGTGGAAGTTCGTCCATCGTCGCTCCGCTCCTCGGACAAGATTATGGTGATGTGTAGAGATACAGGAGTTGGGTGGGATACACGAGATGTATTGATAGATTAGGCATTATAGGATAGATTAGGACATTATTTTATATTATAAAAAAAAAAAACGATTCTGAACGAAGATGAATTGTCAGTGAATAATATGTTTATAGTAAATCGTAATTTAACGCCTGAAATTGAAATTTTAATACAATTTAATTAATTAATAACAATGAATTACCCTCGTATTTTTTACAATTATGGTAAGCCGAACTTATGGCCAACCTTGTATTAAAATTTCAATTGTTAGCTTCTAATAAAAAATTTTTTATGAATTTTTACCTACAAAATACATAGCAAATATACATGATTTTGACGAATTTTGTCAATATTAGCACTTATAAACGCTTATAAAAAAATTGTGTGCCTATGTATTTTTATAATTTTTGAATGGGAGTTAGAACAACTTATGTGGACCCTTCTATTAAATTTTCAAGTATTTCGTCCGAGCTACATTTTTTTTATCAACATTTATAAAAAAAAAAATAAAAAAAATCGAATATTTCAAATGCCTATAAATTGATTAAAAATGAGTGAAATCTTTTGAAAATAAAATTATATAAAGAAAATGCCAATATAAACAACTGATAAAATTTTCAAGTTTCTACAACTTATACTTTTTGAAAAAAAAACAAATAGCAAAAATCGTTTGAGGCTAAACCGTTGTTTAACGTGTTTTTGTAAAAATTTAAATTTCAAACACTCATAAAATTTTTTTGTCTGAATCCGGTAGAGTTTTTTTTGCAGATAATTGAAGAAAAACTAATGAAAAACCTTGTACCAAATTTTCAAAACTTAGTTATAAAAGAAAAAAATTTTACGATTTTTCAACAACAAAATTATTTGCAAATTTTCGCAATTTTTACATATTTCGTATAAATTGGAACTTTGAGCACTCATAAAAAAAAATTGTGACTTACGATTTTGGATTTTTTTTTATCAGTTATGGAACAACTTATAAGAAACCTTGTATTAAATTTTCAAGATTTTCTGGCAAAAAAAAAAATTTTTATCGTTATTTTAAAAAAAAATACTTAAAAAAATTGAAAATTTCAATTGTCTATAATTAGCTCAATAAAAGTCAAAATACTTTGAAAATTTAACGGTGTATAGAAAACGCTAATCTAAACATTTGGTGAAAATTTCAAGTATTTAAATCGATTAGTTTTTGAGTTATAGCAAAATAAAAAATTTGATTTTGTCGAAAACTGGTTTTGCGTAAAATATACCGTTTTTCCCTCATTTTTTAAGGGTTTTTCCCGGCGCGTTAAAAAAATATTGAAAATTTTTAACTTTTGACCCCCCAAAGTACCAACTAGATTCACTTTCCTTTCAGAAAAGTTGCTATATAAGGCAATCGAAGCATTTTTACTGCCCCAAATCGTGTCGACAGACACAAAAAAAAAAAAAAAAAAAAAAAAAAACACACATCATTGTAAAATCAATACATTCTTCACTCCGTTCAGAATCTAAAATAATAAGTAAAGGCAACTTTCTTAACTTAATTACCAACTTTCTAGAAAACCGCACATTTAGAGTAAGAGCAAACAACGTCCTTTCTACCGAGTTTACTCAAGAAAATGGAGTTCCCCAAGGATCGGCACTCTCAGTAACACTCTTCCTTATAGCAATCAATGATATAACTAAAAATTGTTTACCACCAGTTAAATGTAATCTATATGCAGACGACTTCAACATCTGGTGTAGAAGTAATAATAAAAACACCGTCCAAAGACAATTACAAACAACCACCAATAATTTAGAAAAATGGTCAAAGAAAACAGGCTTTAGTTTCTCACCCGAAAAATCAAGCTGTACTATCTTCACAAAAAAAAGAAAAGTTGCCAATCTTCAAATAACTATAGATAAAAACATAATCCAAAAAAAAAAACACAGCAAAAATGCTCGGCGTTTTGTTTGACAGACAGCTATCGTGGACACCATACTTAAAATATCTTAAAACAAACACCTCTAATGCAATCAACATAATGAAAATGTTATCACATACTTCGTGGGGAGGAAGCACAAACATCTTAAAAAAAATATATAAATCTTTAATTCAATCCAAACTGAACTATGGAGCAATATTAGATAAAACGGCATCTAATTCCAAATTGAACTTGATAGATAGTGTTAACAACAGTGGACTAAGACTTGCATTAGGAGCATTACGCAGCAGTCCAATTTTCAGCATCTACAACTTAGTCGGGGAACCCCCACCCGAAATAAAAAGGATAGAGCTACACCTTAAATACACAGTAAGATGCACCAGGTCCAACATCACCATACACGAAAAAAACAATAATGATCTCATAAAACTAATTAAAGAAAATAAAATTCCCCATATTATAACCAATGAACTAAACACCAAACCGCCTTGGACAAGAAAATACCCAATTAATACAGAACTCAGCTCTTTATCCAAACAACAAACTCTACACAATACTTATAGAAACCATTTAAAAAGCATAATTGAAAACTATAAAAACAACCAAGAGGTATATACAGACGGATCTAAAACACACGAAGGAGTCGGACTATCTATAATATTCCCCCAAAAAAAAAAATACTGTACAAACTACCTCAAATATGTTCCATATTTACAGCGGAAGCGATGGCTATCCTAAAGGCTATTGAGATCATAAAACAAGAAGAACACTCAAAGTTCATCATTTTTAGTGACTCACTAAGCACCATAAAAAGCATCCAAAACCAATTCAATCCCGGAGACATTGCAACAAAAATTCAAAACAAACTAAATGAAGCATATGAACATGGAAAAAAAATAACCATTATGTGGATACCCGGACATACAGGAATAAAAGGAAATGAAATAGCGGACGAACAAGCTTCACTCGCAATAAACAATACCGACACACCTTTGTTAGAACAAATATCATACGATGACATAAAAAAACGCATTAAAATAATCATCAATGACAAATGGCAAAACATCTGGTCTAAACAAAATACCAAACTAAACGAAATCAAAGGCGACACTATCCAATGGCATAACCCATTACTCAAAAGAAAAGAAGAAACAGTAATAAATAGACTACGAATAGGACACACTAGAATCACCCACGGTTTCCTCATGGCTAAAGAAGAACCCCCAATCTGCACAAGCTGCGGAACAAATCTCACCGTCAAGCACATCATAGCCGACTGCATAAAGTATAATCAAGAAAGGATCAAACATGGGATATCACACAACCTCGACGCAGCTCTCGGAAACAATCAACATCTTAATACAAATTTAATGAACTTCCTCAAGCAAATCAATATCTACAATCAAATTTAAATATGTAAATAAATGTAATGTTAAAAAAAATAAAATAACTAATGGCCACTGCTGCCGAAGTTGTAAATGACCAATAAAAAAAAAAAAAAAAATAAATAAATAAATAAATAATAATACATGGTACTATAATGATACTTTGAAATTAATCAGATGATGAAATGTTCACGCTTACTATTAAATTAGTTAATTCAATTATACCCAAAAAAAATGTTTTCATCATCACGAAAACAATTATTTCTGGTTAAAATAATTAGTTGATTTAGAAATTGAATAAATTCATGTGGTGTTTGTAATTATGTTTTACAACATTATAGTAAGTGATTTTCAGGAGCTTTATAATTCAGACATAAAATATGACAATTGGCATAGGGTTGCCAAATTTTGAAATCATCAAAACGGGTCATTTATTTGAATATCGAATAACCTTTTAATTTTTAATTTTCAATATTAATTACACACACACACACACACACACACACACACACACACACACACACACACACACATATATATATTTTAATAGTTAATTATTTATAGTTAATTTATTCTATACTAGTAGGAAATTCAAATTAAAGAAAAATATCTAAATTGTATTAAATACATTTTAAATTATGTAATTTATGATTTGTATATGGTCAAAAAATTTATTAAAAATGAATTAATTGCTATAATGGTAAATGAAAGTATTTTTTTCATAAAATTAAAAATTGGCATTTTAATCACCAAACTTTAAAATTAGAGATATTTCACCGTCCCGAGACATTTTTTCGGTACACCTAAACCCTAAATTAAAAATATGTAGTATTCCGGCGATTCCGGTACGTCTGGCAACCCTTAATTGATAGTTATAAATATTATATTACACGAATTGAACGATTCCATCTTAATCGACACTAAAATAAATTATTCCCCCTTGATTTTTTATGTACTACATATGTAGTATGAACGTATATACCTATTAAATTAGTATACAATTTTATTTTCATTACGTAATATGTGAACTTGTCTGCATTCTGCATATTTTTTTAAAATTAACATGAATATTGTCTATGGTACAGCAGTAATCATTAGTGTAGAGAGACTGGTTTTTTTTTTTTTTATTTAATCTAAATAAACAACTAATCGATAATAATATTTCGAACTATCTAATATAGCTGCTAATTAATATAATGATCTTCAATGTGACCTATATTACTTCTATAAAATAATTTTAACTTCATTTAACATTATTTTACACTAATCAACGTATGTATATAATATAATCTGAAGAAAAAGTTAATGTTGACATATTACACGAACAACAAGTGTTTGGTATTTTTTAATACCTACGTCCTACGAGGTGGTGGTGTATCTACATTTTATTTCAGTTGATACAGTTAAGAGTGTTCGTAACATAAATCAATTATGTAACATTTGAAAAACGATTTCGAGTAAAACTAGATAAGTTCCAAATGGTCAATATTATTTATTTAGTTATAATATACTAGTAAATTTTCAAAAGTTTTTAATGTCACAATTTGAACTATCCTGAATCTTAACCTATAACCAGCCGATATTGATTAACGATAGGTAAAAATTAATTACGTTTATTTTTGTGTAATTTCAAAAAATAAATAAGATTATTGTATGTACCTTATTCATTTCATTATTTCTACTTAAAATGTATAGTTATCTCTTTGATTTTTATAACTCTTTGAATCCTTGCTAAAATAGTTATTTTAATTAGTGAAATAATGAATTATTCTCTGGATTATTTATTAATGATGATATATACTTAATCTATTATCACGTGCTTCTTTTGAAATTTCAAATTACGGTAAATATTTATATAAATAAATGCCACTTGGCATAAAATATATAATTAAAGTTTGACAAATATAATTTAATTACTTAATGAAAATGTTTTCAATTCTTTTTGTCGATGATTTGAGTAAATTTAAAAAATGTTTTAAAATATTTATGATTTTAGGTTCATACTTAACTTCGGGCCTAAAAAAAGTTTCAATAAAATTTTACAATCTTTGGGTTAAAAATAGAACTTTAAAAATACCTTGTTTTTTTAAAGTGTATCTCTAATAACGTTATATATATTTGACAAACAGTTTTGAAAATGTGATATTACTATACTCAAACATTTATCAAACGATACTGAAAAAATTCCAAAAATCGCCAATCAAGATTTTTTTATTAGCGTTAAAGTAAACTTTTTTTAAGATTTTTACAATTGGTGATTTTTATGTAAATTTTCAACTTAAAATGTTTATTTAATAAAATGATCTCTTAATCATCATGAAACTTTGAATAAAAATGAACACAATGTTTTGAATCTTTTAGTAAAAAATAATCTATCATTTGTTAAATAAGAAAACATTAACAAGTTTAGTAAAAAAACATACTAAAATAAAAGCAGTTAAACTAAAAACGGTTAAATACATAAACAGTATATTTTTTTGCATTCTAGTGAAAAGAAGGATGTATTGGTTTAAGAATAATGTTTTTATTTTTTTTATTTTTCAACGAATTTTATAACTTTTATAAGTAGAAATAATTGTTCAAAAGTTTTAACCAGCATTAATAAATTTAGAAATTTCATTTAATTTGTAACTTAAGTGATGCCATTTTTCTGTGTTCTTGATAGTTTTTCCAAGTGTATAGAAAAATTACCTTAAAATTAATAAACTTGACTTTTTTATAGACTTGAAAAAAGTTTCAAAAATATAAACATATAGAACTTTAAATTATTGAAAATATTTCTTTTTTTGGAAGTTTTTATCTAATACAATTTTCATTATTTGATATAACAATCTGAAAATTTATACGTTGGAAATTTTTTTATACGCGTTTGAAGTTCACGTATTGACGGAAAGCGTTGTTTAATTTAGAATTGTTAAATCGATAAAAATTGTTTTTAATCAGTAGATTTACCACATATATACTCTATCTAAGGGTCATGTTTCATAAAGATACACTCAATAAATTATGTTTATTCTCGATTTAAAAGTTGGAATCACGGCTCTGATAATTTTTTCACATAAGTCTAACTTTTAATTTTATATCAAAAAATGTGTAATTACTTGATTGACCAGACATTTTTTTTCAAGGTTACTTATAAATAGCCTTAGCTGTTTTAAAAAATAATCTTCTTTGTTTAGCAAAAAAAAACTTTAGATGATTTAAAAAACCTACCGATAATGAGACAAAAAATGGTGTAATATATGAATGGTATATTTTAATTCTGAAGCTCTGCTCAGAATTGTTTAGTTAAAGAAATGATCTATCATTCTTTTGAAATTCAATACACCCATCCCCTAGAACTTGTCCGAGGAGCGAAGAATACCCCGAAAAAGAAGTACGTAATTTTTTTTTAAATTATAGTTTATTTCTTCAGTTCAATTAAAATCTTTATATCGATTTTTTATTTTGGGTTTGTAAAACATAATATTATATATTAATGAAAAATTGGAATCCCATCCCAAAAAAATAAATAAATAAATAAACAGGACATAATACAAAAAGTTATAATAATTAATATTATGTTTGCAGGGTTTGGTAAAATTTTTTTTAATTTGTATTTATAAATTATGTACGATTTGTACCCGTACATTTTAAGTATTGCGTTGGTATCCTGAAGATGTTTTTAATTTATTTATTTAATGCATTTCGGGGAGATATTATATGTTGTATAGGTGTTAAATTTTTAATTTTCTTTTGACTTCAGTAAGTATTTGGTAACTCATATATATTACTAACATTAACCGGTTTGGACCGAGTAAAGAACGACCTGAAGAGTTTAAGTAGTATTGAGGATGCAGAGGATCGAGTCGTTTGGAGAACTTTGGTAAAAGCTGCGAAGCGCCAAATTGCGCGTAAAGCAAAAAAAAAAAAATTAATAACATTAAAATGAAGGAAAGAAGTATAATTAGAACAATATTAATTTTAATGTGTTGATTAGTCATTTATTAACAGTTTATCCCTGATATAAATGTATAGTTTATTATGTTGTTTTAAAGGCCTTGTTATTTTATTATATATTTATTAGCGCATATGTAAATAATGCTATAAACTACAAACTTAATCATTCTGTATGGGTTTTATTGCAAATTAAAAATGCCTAATATTTTTTTATGAACTTATGACTATCCCCATTTAATAAATAACCTATTTGTTTTATCGATTTGACGTAGATACCATAAAATACATAGCTATTATATAATATGTTATTTTGTTATATTATATAATATGTTATTTTGTTTTATTATATTAAATTAAAAGGTAATATGATAAACATATTTTATATTTTAAAATATTTATCGTGAATTGTTGATTCACAATGTTTAACTCGCTTAATCTTAACAGTTATCCATGATCAGAATTATATTTGTCATGGTCTAAGATAGAATCAAGGTGGGTGACTTAGCTGTCAAAAAATAATTGTAGGTCATGATCTTGAATAATAATCATCAGATTAAAGTGGTAATAGTGGTACCAACGAAGTCAAGCTATGAAAACAAACGAAATTGGTATTAATACATTTTTTGAGTTTAAAAACACATATTTTTTTATCATAATATTATGAATATTACTAACTGTAGTCAAACATCATAAACTCATAAAGAAAATGAAATATGTAAATAGATACCGAATTTGAAGTTTGAATAATATAAAGAACAATAGGTCTATTGTATTAGTTAAACATTTTTCTATAAATATTGGAAGAATTACGAAAGCAAATGACAAATCTATATTAAAAAATTCAAATATATGTAAAATATTGAATAGTTTACATAATTATTAAAAGATTTCAAATTTTCATTGCTTTAAACCAGAAAGGAGAAAATATCAAATGAAAATAGCTTTGTGTCATAGAAGTTGAATAAGATAAATAAATAAATATAATATATTATAGGTACCTAAACATTTTCCGGTGTCAATTTTGAAGAATATTCAAGCAGATAAACAATAACTATTTAAATACCTTTTTACACTTTAGTAGTAAATTCAATAGTTTGATTGTTCAAACTGTAAATAAATACTTTGTGAATTTCATGATTATAATTTAATGTGTAAATGTACTTATAAGGATTGTTATAATAGGGAAGTTAAAAGTATTTACAACCAGTTCTCCTACCTCAGTGTTCCAGAAACATACTTAGCCACACATAAAAGTAATAATTGACGACAGTTAGGTACTGGTTATCACAAACAAGGTTGCATATCAAAAAATATACCTACCATTAAAATAATAATATAAAATTATTTAAAAGTTTAATGTAATA
The DNA here is from genome assembly GCA_027580255.1 of Therioaphis trifolii. NCBI lineage: Eukaryota > Metazoa > Arthropoda > Insecta > Hemiptera > Aphididae > Therioaphis > Therioaphis trifolii. The sequence continues at coordinate 73,198,530 of CM050405.1, forward strand.
AAAATAATGCGGTAAAAATGTTGAACAAATTAATTGTAAACGTACCTATATTACATGTAGCTAAGTACTGAGTATTTTATTTAACATGATCCACCTTTTTCTTATTCGATTTTGAATTATAATTGGTGTTTTAGATTTTGAGTGAAGAGAAGAATGTATGTGTTTTACAATAAATAATTTCGTTCTTATGCCTGTATACCATTTTTTACGATATTTCGTGCAAAATTTCCATGCAGTCTCTCTATAGATCAGAAATTGCATATACTTGGTACTAATACAGAATTTCCAAAAGTTATTCTTAGCGTAAGAAAAACTACCCAAAAATTAAATAAAAACAGTAAGATGACCTAACCACTTACATGCAATTTCCGATCTATATAGTTGGTTTATGAAATTTGTGCACCTAAATTTTTCTTTTTTATTGCAAACATTTTACTTATTGCTGTCTAATTTATTTCGTGGACATTTTCGTACATATTCTTACCAGATAAAATATGACCTTTATATTATGTATATTATTTTATTTCTTTATTTAATATTTATATAGAAACTAAAAACCTTGCACGATGAAAAAAGTTATATAACAATTAGTCTGTTAATTATTTATTTTAATTTATTATATTATTAAACACAATGAATAATATTTTTTGTCTATGTTTACATCTATTTCCTTGTAATTCAAAATGTATATAGTAGGTATTTTATATAAAATATAATTAATTTACTGATTCAGTAATAATTATATATATTTTTTTTTAAATGCATGTATATATATATATTACATAAAACAAGTAGTACCCATCTATTGGCCTTGGCAATAAGCACTTTTGAAGTTAAATACCTTGCAAAAATGATTTTTTAATAATTCATGAATATTTGTGTATCACAAAATTAGATTTATATATATATATATAATTATTATAATATTTGTTGGTATATTTTATTTTTATGGTCATATTCAGAGATTATTACCTAGTAATAAAGGGCAGTACCTATTTTAGATTATCTAGTGTTTTATAATGATTGACACATTTTAGGATGTTAAATCAAGCATCTAATTTATTTATTTGTAAAAACCCACACATATCAAATAATTTTTAAAATAATAAATAAAATTATAGTCATCACGTGAGCAAATTATAAGAGCCAACTAATTTGGATTTAGCCTAGGTTGAGAGCATCGACACTGATTTTATTTTGTTATATCACACGATTTAATAGGTCATAAACTCATAATCATTCATTAATCGGTAATTCTATTTCATTTTCAAGTTCAAATAAATGTTATCATTGATTTAAGTTTGTTCTAAATACTTATGGAACAGAAGTAATAGAGCTATTAGCTTTATTGTGATATTTATGTTTTTTTTTTCGAAACACTCTCCTAGACAGTAAAAGTGCTTTAAAAGTTGCATACGTAACCTATATAAATTATAATCGTTTCAGTAGAATGGATACAAATATACAATGTATGTTACTTTATATAGATAATTATTGTTATGTGACATATATAATTTAAATGTAAATATCTATACATGCATGTTTAAATGCATATTATTGTAGTTTAAAGTTATGAAACGTTTTTATTTAACAACCTGTATATTGTTTGTGTTTGTTTTCTACTCCTTTCGAGAAGTATTATACATTGAGATAATAATACATAATGTTTTCACAGTAATTGTTACATGCAATTTTAAAATTTGATTTAAAATTTGAAAAACGATGTTATATCCTCAATTTTTAAATTCACTGACAAATTAATTCAAGTATATCTAGAAAATGCAGCATAACACATCCGTCCTTGTAATATATCATAGACAATTGTTTATTCAAATTCGCTCAAATTACATCCACATTTAATCATTCCCTTTTGAATTTCAACTTATTACATTGAAGTAATTATAATGAAATCATAATTTGTGTTTATTTTTTCAATAATCATATTACATACACTTTTATATTGTTTGATTTTTATTCTGTAAAAGCTTGTATATTAATTTCATTATCCGAGGGACTTATCTACTCTTTACAATTTTACCAACATCAGTTATTATAGTCACAGTCAAAATTATACGATTCGGCGTAGTAGAAATAGTTTTATCAGTAATATAAAAAAAGTTCTGGCAGCTATAAAGCTTAGATTTTTTAATCTACAATTATATTAGTTGACGCTGACTAGTAAATATATTAATATTGTTTTTTTTTTTTTTTTTGTGAAATTAAGTAATGTTTTTAATAAATTGTAATATTTTTCAGTATTTGGACATTTTACGACTGATGTTTATAGTATGAATGAAATAGTATTGCAAGATTTATGTATCTACTCAGTTATGTATGTGTAGTTTTAATTAAGTTATACACCTTGTGAAGTAATAATTCGCCGCTGGGAGTAGATAATTATCCAACTTCTTGTCATATTTTGAAAATGTGATTTTATCTTATGTAGGTACATAATGTTTAACTAGATTAGTGTAATTTGAGTTGGTAACGCCTTAGTTTTGATTCGAGAATAATACAAAATATATGCATTTGTATTTTGAATCTATGTATTATATTATGCACATAATATACACGAAAGAAAATAATAGTTTTTATTTTTACAATTGTATCTACTTTAATATTATTTAGCTAAATTATTTTCATTTTTTATAATGTTTATGTTTGTAATTATTTAAAGCATTTTTAAGTTAATTATATCATATTATACCTGCATAGATACAGAACCTGCGAAGGCTAGTTAAATGTGCTTTTTGGTTATTTTGTGTTTTTTTTTTCTTAAATTTTTTGTAAATTTTAAAATCAACATTTTCACTAATTTTCAGTTTCCACCAATGCGATATTTAAAGTTTTTATTTTATTTATATTTCTGTACGAGTAATAACTAAGGGTTAGGATTTGTATCTATTCAAACCTATAAAAAAGGATTTTAAATAAAATAAATATTAATCGTAACAGTATAATTTTCTTTTTAAAATATTATGTAATATACTAGCTGCCCAATCTTCCTCTTAATTATATATATTTCATATAATATTTCTATTGAAGTTTCAATCGTGACTACTTTGAGTGGATTTTAAGTTCTTTAATTTTGATTCTATAATTTCAATTATAATTATAATTTTCTAGAATTTTAAGTCTATAATTTTGAGCATTTTTAATTTTGACTTTATACCTTATCGATAGATATAATATTGAGAAAAAAAATGTATTATTATTGAAGTTATATCAACATGACACATTTCCATAAGGTTTTGAATAAGAAAACTGTAAAATATATGATTAATAAAAATTAAAATAATACCATAAATATATTATTTAATAACATTAATATAAATTTATCTATTTGGCTAGAATATTCGCTCGTCTTCAAAATCAAGTTACCTATTATGGGCACACTGACGTATACGATGCACATAAATGCATTTGCAGTTGAGAGGACTATTTTTTTTTTGCAGCAGCAGACTCTAATAGTATAGATATTAGCTGTAGAGAATAGAGATGTATGTTATATATATATATATATATATATATATATATATATATATATTTATATATATATATATATATATATATATATATATAATGAAAGGCTTGACACAAAACGGCTTTAAAGGTACTTTTTAGAACATGCATTACAGTATAAAAAACATAATTTTTATCTAGATTATGTATATGAATCAAACTATTTAATAGATATTACGGTCAAAACATATTGAAATATATATGGATACAAATAATAAGATATAAAATAAATATTGACGTTTAAAATTTGTAAATACGTTAATTTAGAAATGTTTCGTTAAAAAACTGTTATTGAAATAAAAAATGTATATATAAAAAACGCGTCGTAATTTTATAGCCCTAAACTACTACAAATTCTTATATTTTTTTACACTATAGGTCCAAAAATACAATATATTTACCATCAATAATTTAAAAAAAAGTATTTTCTTTTATTATATTATGTTGTAAGGATTCGTATACAAAAAACTAAAAATCTTGACGAGTTACTTACAAAATAATAGTGTAACATTAGATTTTTATGAAAAGATGTAGACCTATTAGTTTAAAAATAAGAAAACACCTAAATTATGTGAGGTTGCGGGCACGAGTCGATTACAAAAACTAGCTATAGGGCTTTCCCAATGGTCGTCGGAAGTTAACTAATATTTAAGATATTTAACTAATATTTAACCAAATTAATCGAGAAAACAAGATAAATAAAATCATTTTAGATTATACAGGATGTATTATACCTATCACATAAATATGACTGAAAGTGTAATGTAAGAGGAATCTTTAAATAATTGATACTGATTGTATATTTAAATACTAAATTGACTAATCAGAGAAAAATAATGATATTTAATTAATAGATGAAAACTATCAATAAACAAAAGAAGTAAAAAAATATCTATTTAAATTGCAAAACGAGGCTTGATTATGAGTTTTAAAAAATTATTTGGAAGGTTTTTCGAAGTAAATGGTATTTGTGTTGAGTAATTTATAGATGTTGGAAAGTGGGAAAACTCAAGAGAACATACACAATTAGGTCATTAAAAGTATAAATGGAAAAAAGAGAGAGTGTTAGAAGCTTTGAACTGAAGGTTAAATATAAGATTACAGAGCGGAAGAGTTTGAGGAAGTAAATTACACTTGCTAAAAGGATGAAACGGTGATTGATGTATTGTTGAATAATTTACCCATAAACAGTTACAAATCATACGTTTTAAATCATAGAAAGTGCGTAGGTCAGTACCTAATTATAATTAGTCGTTTTAAACTATTATTCAATATGTTTTATTGTGAAATACCCATTAATTTTTTGAAAATTAATTAGTTGACATTTAAATCAAATGCCATTGTTTATTTGATTAATTCAGTAGTTTTTGGTGGCCAATTGGTATATTACAATATTATTACATATTTCATCGGAGTATGATGATTAAATACAGAAACATCTTTATGCAAATATGGGAAACGAAGAAAAATTCATTTTACAAAACATTTTGGTATTTGAGGTTCTGGTACAAATAAACTAAGCTGTTCGGATATGAGTATGTGAACCGAAATAAGTAAAAAGAATCTCAAAATTTTTTAGCCATTTCGGTTACACGCATTTAAAAAGTTAGAGTTTTAATGAACATCATTGTCTCCTAAAAAAATATTATTATTAGCACTCAGTCACGAAAATCATATTTACTAACAATTTTAAAATTGTTTTAAAATTTTTTGACTTTTATCAAACTATAAAAACGTTCTTCAGTACTTAGACAAAAACCTCTTTGATAATATTTATTTGAAAACATTAATTTTTAAGACGTTTAATAACAAATATTGTTTTCTAAACGATTTATGCATTGTTACAGCATAAATGTTTGTATTTAATATGTTATATAGGTAATAGATCGCTGCTACATTTCATGTGCATTTGGAATCTATATGGCTATTGTTATATATCTAGTAGTTATCGGTACTTATTATTTTTAAGTACAAAATACTTAGACTAGAAAACGGTGTATTATTAGTGAAATCTGTTATTTTTTTAAATTATATCTTTTAAGTATCTATATATAATTTTAACTTAAAAAATTTTCGTCGTTTTAGGGAAAACACATCATAACAACATGACAACAAAGTTGTTCATAAAATTATATCTCCACTGTTAATTATGTTTCAAATGAATAGTTAGATAAGTATATCAATTTAACAAATCGTTACGTCAACAATACTACTATGAAACTACCATTTTTTCAAAAGGCAAATTTCGTTTTTAAATCATAAATCATCTCTTTATAATCATGCATCATGATTTTCTTCATATGGTTTTAGAGGAATATTCGTATTTTTTTTTTTTTTTTATTGGTTACAAATACCTCGGTGACTGAGGCCATTGGCTACAAAAAATTACATAATATTTACATTAAACAGAGGAGTTGTTACACTTAATTTAAACTTATACGTAATAACTAAAGTAGTAAAAATGAATAAATAAAGGCTGCTTATAGAATTGACTGTGATACATTATAGGAGAGTATCTACATTATACATTTATAGTTAATGTTATTTAGAAAATTTTTTTTTTTTTTAATTTTTTTATGAAGTTCTGTATCCCTGAGGAATTTAGAACATTAATTGTATCAAAGTTAAGGTTTTCAGCAAGATGGTGAGTTAAATAATATTTTTGACGTGGTAGTTCGTACTTTCTATATTCGTATTTATACATATCGTATTCAGTGATATTTGTAAAATACAATATAATCTTTTCTCGTAATACTCACCATAATGTTTATGGCATTTAAATTAAATCAAAATAATTTTAAATTTTCAATACACTTCGGATAAATTATTTTTGTTCATTATTAGGTACGTGCACTACCGTAACTAATAAACGTACTACATATTGTTTTATATTTTGTGATAATCAAAAGGAAATGAAGAACAATTAAAATATATAAACAATGAATAATTCTATGGTGAAATATTTTTATAGATTTTATTTAAATCTATTCGTATTAGGATCCGAGAGTTTGATATCAAATTCAAGGTTAGTGTTTATGTAATATACCATATAGCAGGGGTGGCCACTAACCTTAGCTTTGGGAGCCGCAAATTTATAAAGTTGATTCGAGGTGAGCCACTTTGTAAAGTAATGTTTATAAAATGAAGATACGTTTTTCATTTTAAATCAAATGATGGAACATTTATATTTTATACCTACTACAAAAAAACATTATAGTTATTGAATATTGACATTGTTACGTTATTATCTTACGGTACTAATGAAATGATATATTTATTAATTTTATTCTAAGTTTGGTTCAAGAGCCGCACGAAATTGGTTTAAGAGCCACATGCGGCTCGCGAGCCTCGTTGTGGCCAGCCCTGCCATATAGGTACGCACACGTCACGCACGCACGCACACACACACACACACACACACACACACACACACACACACACACACACACACACACACACACACACACACACACACAACATCCCTGCCTAAAATACGTATAGTATATTATAAATAGGTATTGTATGCTTTCGTATAACACAATTTATTTAAATATAATTTGAAAGTAATTAACTCGAGTTAAAATAAAATAAACAAGGTTTAATATCTGCTATAGGCTAACTGTATCTACACATCGTTTTTGTATGTTTATTTTCAAACAATGAGACCATGAATTAACTAATTCCTAAGAGTCTTGTGTGAGTGCAACATACTAGTATATATAGTTATTACTTTGGAAAGAATACAATACAAGTAAATAGTACGTAATACAACCATATTATATTTTATTAGTAAGGAAGTACAAAATACAAAGTAAAATATTGTCATTATAGAAGAAAAGCAGCACGGAGATATTCCTTTCATCTTAATGTATGATAAATCATAATTAATATGTAATGCGAAATCCGATAACGTGTATAATAATGTGTATTCATAATAGAATACAAATGTGAAAAAAACGATTTCTCGGGTTGCAGACTTAACTCAAAAGTTGTGTTCAGTTACTCTTAAGTCCAGAAATATAATCTAGATGGGATTGTGAAGAGGTCGTTTTTTTCTGTTGTTAAGTTTTCAAATTTAAGGAAAAAATACATAAAAATTAAGTGAAACTGATGAAACGTGCTGTAAAAGAGATTTTAATCAAATCCATTTTCAATAATTATTTAGTCATAACTCAAAAAATAATGTTACATGCCTGGGGTTCCATGGAGATCACTCGGGAGTTTCATAAAACACAAGTATTTTTATAAAAACTGTGTTCGCATTTCTACCATTAAAAACAGCTTACGTGTGAAACGTCGTTTTCTGTTTGTATATTGACAAAAATAAAATACGTATCGCTACAGACTTGATACTGAACCTGATATGAGGTCAAGGATTCAACTCTCATCCGTGAAGTCTAATATCAAGTATATCAGCAATATTAAAAAGTAATAACTCTCACCTTATTAATTATATTAGAATTCTAAAGTCCTGATTGTTTTTCGGTTAGTTTTAAAAATATTTTTTGATTCGAATAAATACTATTATTATTTCATAGAATTGTAATTTGTGTTTTAAGCCTAGGTGCAGTTGAAACAAAGTATAAGGGTTCCACAATACAAATGAACATTAAAAAAGGGTACTTTTGACACAATACATTTAGAAACACTGCCTTAATGTAATATTAAATAGTGTATTTACGTCATTCTGTAAATCGTATGTAATAGAAGGTATCTGTTATATGTATTATATACTTATTATGTTGTTTTGACGCCTCGACAGGGAGTTATTTTACAACAAAACAACAAAATTTTACAGTTGAAATACGAGTTTTTTTTTTGTGAATATCATTAAAACTGATCTGGGTGTTGTAAATCGTTTGGGCGTGTAAGTCTAAATAAGTATTAAAAAAAACCAAATGTATTTCAGATTTACAATTTGTGTGAAGAAAGTTTCTAATGATATTTGAAATTACATAGATTATCTAATAACAACACGATTGGTTAGAAGCTGGCAGTTTAAACTACATTACATTACAGATACATAGATAATTTATATTTATTTTTCGTAGCAAACAATTTCTTAAAATTGTTATATTAACTGTAAAATAATGTTATATTTTTTATTTTCTTTGAAAATTGTACCTTACCTTCTACTCATATAACTACTTTTTTACGTATACTCATGTCGTGCAAAATATCATCTACGTTTTTAGATTTTTTTTGTATTCAAACGTCGATCAGTGTGATAAGTATCTCGTCGATAAAACATATTGTAAATGCAGTCGTGATTTAATATAGATGCCAGAGGGTACATAGCAGTTAACACCTCCCGACTTTGTATCAGCACCTCTAATTTGTATTAGTTACATTTAGATTTGAGATTTGTGTTAAAATTCTTTCAATGTCGTTACGTTTGCGTCAAGCCGACCGAACGAAAATTAGTCGTGCATGTAATTTACGTGTATATATAATCAAATTCTAAACTTAATATCGTATGTAGAGGTACGTGACTTTGAAATACGTTTTATTATGTTGTTTGATTACAAATAATTGCTGTATAATAGATATCTGGATACTATGATAATAATTTCTGTTGATTTTTTTTACAGAACAAAAAATAAATTCGTAAATAAAACTATGTCGGTAGTGTAAAATACAAAATGAGTATCAAGTGAAATAATATATAATTACGTTTACGTACTATGCGTATGACATAAAATGTTTGATATTAGTCATAGGTTATACCCACGCAATATTGTTATGAATGACGGTGAGTCGAAGTCAGAATAATCACATTTCATATAATGGAGTGTTTAACGCGAGTTTCGAGTGACGGGGTAAAACTCACGTCGGTTACTAATTTAAAAATATTGTTGCTCATCGTCGCCTTACATCGAATCACGTATAATTCGATTAAAATTGCTGCGTCACAATAAATTAACAGTTGCCCAATACGGCGGACCGGGTGACACGATCGTGTAGACTCCTGCAGACCCAATCACTATAGCCCGGTGTAGTGTTTTATTTCAACTTCGTTTGACCGGTTGAAATATTATGCATTCGATGAGTGGTAGGTACCCGGCACTTATAACCCGTCCAGTTCATCTCGGGCTGCGTGACGACACACGTCTCAATAAATCAAAGATTCGAAACAGTATCATTCTATATAGTTATTACTTTCGACCATTTTAAACAGTAGGTAATAAATGTTTATAATACGATTGTATTTATTCACTAATACGGCTTAACTAACCGTTTAGAATCAAAAGACTTTTAGATTAACTGGACGGGTTTGGTTAGGTTACACGGCGAATATGTGCGATATCTGTCGACAGATATATTTTCGGAACGGCTAAAGTACACAATGAAAAAAAAAACGCTGTTGGTACCTATGTCACACAGGAAACAACTTAGGCACCTAGTACTTACCGTCAATTATATAATAGACAATGCTATAGCCAATACAAATATTTGCTAACTGGGCAAAGCATGTATGGACTAGGAACGCATGGGTCACTCATAAAATCGCAATCCGTTTATAAATACATATGTAATATTTTATACATACTGTTCGACACGTAGTGTCCACATTGTACCCACAGAATGCATCTTATAACATGGATCTATAGATACAATGTAAAAATGGTCACATATCTTGATCTCGATGATCGGATGTTTCAAGCCATTTGTATTTAAATATGCCTTATAATTTACAAATTAAAAAAAAAAACTGACGTACCTACCTTTGTATATTAAATAGATAAAAATAAGGATCAGCATAATATTAAACTATGTCGTAATAGCCGAATACAATCGTATGTCTGTTAAAACAAGACGAAAAATTCTAGTCTAAACGGGTTGTATTTCAGAAAATTGATCTAAACGGGTCCTGCTTTACGTCCGCACCAGCCGGTGTAAACTTTCACGATACATTTTACTCTTTAAAAATTAAAAAAATTTCTCCGCTTCACTCGAGTCGGTTACTCAAATAGTTATATGAGTCTTCTTTGATTGTAGTGCCTATTACTGCACGTGCGCGGGTATACAGTGTACCTGAATGTACGACAACAATATGCAACACACGGCGATTAAACACTCGACCGACGCGAATAATAAGCGGGCGCTCGTCAAGTCATCCGCGCGACGTCGGTTCGCGGAATGATAATAGAAAAACTAACAATAATAATTATCGTGTGCTCGTACCATTAGCGTCACAGAGAGCTGTACGACAGTTATTACACTCCGTCTACATCGTACGGAAAGTATATTTTCTCGTGTTCAAAACAATGCGGTTATAATATTATGTCTTCGAGTAATGTAATTATTATTAGGCTTCGGAAGTAGACGTTACATATACGGCAAAAACATTTTTAGTGTGGTAGATACGAAATAACATTACACGAACGCATACATTTACCCGCGCCGCGCCGAACGACGGTCATCATTACGGGAGTACTTCATGCGTTGGGTATTATAATCAAATATAGGTGTACTCGTACGTTTTAAAATATCGTTTCACGTGTGATTAGTGCAGCGTTATTAACTGCAACAGAGTGTCTTTGTAGCCTTGTAGGTACCGTTTTCACGTTTTCGGGGCGTTGACAATATCCTCGCTGACGTGTGACGTTACAATACGGTGGCGTGATGAGCATAAGGTTATTTCCACGACTGCAGCGGAGGGCCTCGTCGACGGGTGTTGGAAATAATTTAATTAAAAACATTTTATTGTAATTATATCGTTGAAAAAACAAACGAACAGTTCTCGACAGTATGATTACAAGGTAGGTACATGCTTATAAGTGCCTATAGTCATAACTAATTATTTAACTAATGTTTTATTTTTTGTCACTGAAAATCTTATCGAATTATATTTATAATGTTGATAATTGTATAAAAGCCAAGGTACACTGATCTTGTTTTCCATCGACATCGTAAACTCGATTAGTAAAGCCACCGCACGTTCAGTGACTTATCAGGTAAGATAATTAGGGTATTTGGTTAAGGCAGTGATGTACCTATTTATAGTTTTTGCGGCCCAGGGCTGATAATTTTTTTACAATTTATAAAAAGTATAGTTTTATATAATATATATAGCACAGACAATAACCTTTATTGGAAGAAAAACAATATTCATAAAAAATAATATAAAATAACATAAAAAAAAAATCCAAAATTTTTATGTTTCATAAATATATTCATGAAAATGTTTTAAAAAACAAACGTCGAACAATAAGTCAAGAACTTAAAAATATTTACGACAGGATTTTTTTTGATCGAATACATTAATAATGTCATCATAATCAATATCTATACAAAATGACGTTGTCAATGTTGAGAATAGCCAAACTGTTCAAATGGTCCTCAACTAACCACAATCACAAGTAATTTTTAATCCTTTTTAATGTTGAAAAGGACCTTTCAGCTATAATCAATGATAATACCTACCTACCTACTAACTGTGGTTTATGTTGGTATACACTATACATTATACAGATTTAATAAAACTTCTTTTACATTTATATTTTTGTTTACGTTTTAAGTTAAAAAATGATAAAGTATTATTTTCGTTAGAAATATATAATTATGTTTGATAAAATAAAAAATGGTCTGTTCAAAAAAAATGTCAAATAAAATAAATTAATTTTTAACAAATCACGTATTTGTTCAGATTTTTCCGCCCAGGGCTATATATAGATATAGTTAGGTTACTTACCTATATTTTACTAATCTGTATATTAGGCATAAGACTTACGACTCAACATTTAGATTATTTTTCCTAATGATTGAAACAATTTTTATGAACTTTGAAAAATGACTTCTCAAACGCGTATCAAATGCCTGAAATGACAGGATGAAATTTTTACTCTCTCGTAGTAAAATAGCTTTGAGTTGCATGTTTGCATGTGAAACTTTTGTTTATTAAAATTTAATCACACATATAAAATTAAACAAATGCACACGTCAATATAGAACAGATTCGTTTTCCGCTTCACTTCGCAACATCCAAACCAGATGTTTTCAAAGTTTTTCATTCAACGGTCCTTTTGTGTCTTGACGGCATTTTGATGGCGCCCAAATTATTAATGACAACGAACAATCTTTATTCGACGCATGTACATTTTTTTATTTACGTATCACACGACTACTTACATAATACAAATGTGTAAATGAATAGTTAAAGAAAAAAACAATTTAAATTTACTACTTTTTTTATAAATAAATAATTTATATTTATATTTGTACATATATATTAGTCATATAACATTAATTTTGGTTTTCAGTTCTTTAACGCGGCCCCCTTCTCCAACTTCCGCGATGCCCTTAGGAGCTGCAACGCACAGTATGAATACCTCTGATCTAAACAATGGGAAACATTATCCAGTAATCAAGTAAATGTGCTGCCCGTGAAATCGATGTCTACGGCGCAAGCCACTTATTCGTAATGACATTGTGTAAACAAGGGCGTCGAGTTAATACTCAAAACGATTTAGCAAGGCGATTCTCTTTAAGTTATAGGTACACATTTTGATATTGACGAGACGAAAACACCTAATTTAGTCTTGAACAGTTGTTTGTAGTGTACATAAGTTTATGAAATTACCTAGGTACCTATTAAAACGATTAAAAATCGTTTATTTGATTAGACTAGGTAGGTTAGCATTTGCTCGACAGACTCATCGACGTTAGCTCGATCCAATCCTATGGCATCGTAGGTATGAGTGTATGACATAGGAATTTAACAGTAAATAATACAAGTATTGACAATTAAGTAGGTACAATGTTCTAACTATACTGCATAATTGCATGATTAAGGTGACCATACGTCCCATTTTGAACGGGACAGTCCCGTTTTTTGAATCTCTGTCCCGTTGTCCCCTGGGAAATCTTCGGGACGCTAAAATGTTCCGTTTTCAAAAAGTAGACAAAAAAAAATAAATAATGAAAATAAATGTTCTTTGACGAAATATCGTTTTTAGAAAAATATAAAAGTATTTAATTTTGTAATTATTACTCGAAAACATTTTGTTTATAATAAGTTAATTACCTACCTGGTAAAGTTTTATAAGTTAATTTAATTTTTTTGTCCTTTAAAAACATTATAAGTATGTACCACAGAAATTTGCTACCTAGTAATATTATTAAATTAAAAATATTTGTTTGTAACAAATAATTACGATATTTTTTTTTTTTTTGTCCCGTTTTGATTAAAAAAATATATGGTCACTTTATGCATGATCGATAACTGATACTGAAATTATAATATGATCTATCTTGGTGTATCAGTATCGTAATTGTTATTATCTCGCGGGTCGCGACCGTTTATCATTACCGAATACCGAGCCCGTGATAGACTAAACCGTTGATAAGCCAGTGATAACGGGAGAAACGAGGAACGAATCAACGAAACTACGGCGGCACTTCAGAAAGTCAGAAGCGGGTCTAAATAGTGGATTTTATTTTAGTTTTCTCGTTTTCGATACTTTACATTCTAATGTATACGTCTTATGTGAAAATTACATATGACGCAACAATGTTGTCTTTTCATCTACCTACCGTGTTTGTGATTGTGAACACGATTAAACATCTTGTGGACCGTTACTTATTTACACATAATATTTTTCAATTAATTATTTGTGCGATGTTTTTGCGATCTCCCGATTAATTTACCATTTATCTATGATACACATATTTTATGAAAATTTATCTGGGATATGACTATCAGTGAAAAATCAAGATTTGATTGTTCATTCGCTATCAGTCATAAAATCGGCCATAAGCGTTTGTTTTTAAGCGTTTTCTCGTAAGTTGTTGTTTAAAAGTAGTACACAGTATTATTATTATTATTGGTTAATTTTTTCAATAATAAACTCGAAATTGATTTGTTCATACTGAAAAATTACTAATGAGGAGTTCTTAATCGTTCCATGCAGTATGTTAATTATTTATAATATGATAATGTATAATTTTGTTCAATACCTGGGGATGATGATTATCTTGTATAAAATGAAATAGTTACGCTTGAAAATGTACAGCAAGTCTTTAATATTATTGATTGTACATTATATTGCATTATCCAATTTTGAACACACACATATACATATTTACAGGTTTTTATAAAAAGTAATACCTAATCAAATAAATATTGTTAAGTTGATTCAATTTTTTTTCCTATTTAAATCAAGGATTGGGCGCACCCTATCAAGGCATTACTATGGTCTGAAGTTTTTTTATTTAATATATCTAATATATACACATAACTAACAATAAAATAGCTGAGAGTATTCTACTTTTTTATACTCTATATTTTCATTTTATTATATATTTTTCCACATTGTTCATCTGATTCAAATTAGACAGTTTTTTAATTAAATTATGTAATATAATATACCTATATTCAATCATCATTAATTTTATGAGTACTATGATACCTTAACAATGATTTTTGTTTTATTTATTATGCAATAATTTGTCACAGATTTTATCTTGTAGCTTATAAACTTGAACAATTATACTAATGAGATCAAATAACTAACCTATATTTATATTTTTCAGAATTGTCCTAATGAATTGCATTTATATCCAGCCTGATTAAATTGTCATAACCACGGAACATATTATTTATCAGAATATTGTAAGTAAAACATTTTATTTTTGTTCAGCTGAACATTTTAATTTAATTTGTTTTGTAGAGATACTTTTAAAGTTTTTTATGATTGATAAATGTAATTTTTATGATTCTCGTAATTTTTTTTATATTTTCAGAACATTGTACTCCTTTTACTGTTTAATTTTCTTTCTTTTTTTTTTTTTTTTTTGCAGTTTACATCCAAATGTTTTTACTGTGCACAAATCTAATTTATAATCATGCGATTTAAATTTTGACTTCAGTAATAAAAGTTAGTTGTATTTTATTTTATTGTTTTTGTTATTTATTTAAATTTTAATATTGAACTCGTATCGTATACATTATATATTTTAATATTGATTTAATGTTCAGTGTAATGCCGTTCTTATATAAAAATTATACTGCTGTTATTATTTTTATGTCACATTAATTATTTATTCATATTAAAATTAAGTGTCCTAATATCATTACATGTTTATTTAGTTATGAAATAATTTAAATTAAATAGGTAATGGAAATTTATTTATTTTATGACCATCACTATTCCAATGAGAGCCGTTAAACTTTTTTTTTAAAACGAAAAAGCCGTGACCAGTAAGGTGCACTATCTCAGTATTCAAGTACTTATTCATTTAAATTTTTGTCTTGTTATTATTACAATTATTTATTAAGTCTTAGAATATTTTAAGGACTCAAAAAGCACTAACTATTGCATAAATTAATTTTTCCTCTGTCATATTTAATTCAAAGAGTTGTTGATTTTTTAAAATTCAATTACTTTGATTTTATGTACGGTAATAGTTTTTTATATTGCTAATTTAAACGTTCTTGTTTTACAGGAATCAACAAATATGTTTTGTTTGGTAGTTCAATAATTTGGCATAACACATATGGAACTATTCTACCTGGTAATGCTTTTGTGCTCTAGAAATATTTACATTTTCATTAAATCTATGTATTATCTGTTTTAGGATGGATACAAATTGTTTTTAGACATATTTAACTTAGCAGTTGGTGTGATATTTAAGGATCTAGTGATCAAATATTTCATTGACAGCTGAACTCTCCAGTTGGTTGTCATGGACTGAATTTTGTATAAAAATATATAGGTATGCATTAGCAACATAAATATAAACATTATAAATCAAGTTATTTATTATTCTTATTTGCATTTGAACACTTATAAAATATGCTAACCTTAGTATTGTGAAATTTATTTGGTAATTTAAAAAGTAATTATTGATATCATTTTTTTCATCTTAAAAATATTATATAAAAATCTAGTGTCATAATTAATTACATTTTTCTTGCTTGTATAATACAAATATGTTAATGTTTAAATAATTAAGCCATATTATGTGGATTTTTTAATTTTCATATTTAAAAGAAACATGAATAGTAAATAATATTACTAAATTAATATCAGAAATGTATCATATATTTGACTGTCAAAAATTATATTTTAAATTAGTATAAAATGAACTTATCAAAACAAATATAATTGTATTTATAAAAGTGGTTAGGTCATTGAAAAATTACAAAAATGTATTTATTTTTTTTTGGTATTAATATGAGTTCATTATTAATTTATTTTATTTTCAGGTGTTTATGTTACTTAGCATACTGAATGAATCTGTATATTTTTTGATGCTTCAGCTTGTATAGTTGTGATTTAATTCATAACATACTTTCAAATCCAGCCATTACTTTTCATAGGATTAATTCTTGAAGATATTATTTAAATTTCAAATCATAATAGTAATTCAAATTACAGATATATAAGACTCTTTTTGTAATTCAACTATTTGTGAAAAATACATTTTTAGGGATATATCCTACTTGAAACAATCAGGAATCGAAGACTGAACAATTAATGGACAAAGTTGTGGAGACATTTTACCACTTTTGAATAACAGTATGAACAATTTAAAGTTATGGAATTGTAAATATTTCACTTTATGTCTGTATTCAGTATTTACAAAATAATTTATTTATAGAAATAGGGCATACCAGACCAAGAGTCATTTGTACACCTTACGTGGTAATAACATAACCTGAACTGTGCTCAACTTGTGAAAAACTTCTGACGATCAAACATCTGATAATTTACTGCAAAAACCATATTATCCAATACAGATTCTAGTCTGAGCTATCTGCCTACCTATGCAATTGTAGCACGTTACTTTTTTAGAAATAAATTTGAAAAATGTAATGCTATTTCTTAAATATATTTAATTGAAAATATTTTTATGTTTATTGTTGATAAATTAATATGAAAATGTATAATTTTTTATAAATTCTAATGACCCTTAAAGTTGATTTTTAAACAAGAATAATTTTAATCAAAAAACTCAATTAATTAAAAAGTATAAAATTAAACTCACAAATGTTTAGAATGGTTTTAATCTTTAAATTGCTAGACTGCATTTTTTTGTCTATTTCATTTGCAGCAATTGGTTATTACTTATTAGAGAATTCATGAATAATTGTATACTGATTTTGTTATCATGTAGTTATGTTCTTTTTGGAGAAGTCATTAGATCAATTTAAAATAGACTAACAAATAGACTGTTTAGATTGTTAAATTGCTTTGTTAAATGTATACATATTAATTTAAGTAACTCAAAATAAAGATATATATATATTTTTTTTTTTTTTCATTCTTTATTGTGATGTAAAATAATGTTGGCACAATAGTTATCAATTATTGTTAAGTCCATGAAACCACCACGGAAAACAATTTTACTAAGGAACTCATGTAATGTTTATCTACAATTTACCTACAATCTACTTTAGGCAAGCGGTTGACAGATGTCACCCAGTATATTTTAAGAATTGATTATTTGTATCAAACACAATTTATGTCTTTGTTGTCTCTAGTTTAATAGACTTAATGTTGATTATTTCTAATTTTAATCAATAATTTGTTGATGGTTGACAATAGTCCCCATAGCGCCTGATCGTGTAACAAACATTTACGTGCCTAACGTTGGGTTAAAGATACAATTTTTGGTTTATATTCATAACTAATGAATGTTTTCATGTACTATATTTTTGTTCATTTTAAATGATTGAATTACTACAATTTCTTAATTTTCTATGTTATTAGAAATAAAATTAAGCTTTTGTTTATATTGCATCAACTTAAAGCAATTTTACTTTTATGCATTTGTTAAATAAATAATATTAGATGGTATATTTGTTTGGTGAGGTGTACAGTATAATCTAGTACATATGTGTTGAGTAGATACCTGGTTGATGAAACTGTATGTATTGTAAACAAGTAAACAAGAACTTTAGAAATAACTCAAATAAATACATGTAAATTAAACGTATGATTACTGTTTAAAATTATGTCACTTAAAAAATTAAAAATCAACCTTGTAACACCAGGAAAAAAAATTGAATACAAGTTAGACAGAGTTCTCTAGATGTTTTTCCCAAAACTGATTTTAATTTACCAATCTCTTCAAATAAATATCAAGAATTGATTTAATAACAATCAATAATAATTAGAGATGTTACAAACAATTAGATTTTTGAACTAAACTGAACGGAATTCAGGGTCGAAAATCGAACTTACAATTGTAAATAATTAAACCGGACCACATTCTCATTAAATTAGTATGTTTGATGATATTATTTTTTGTGACTCAACGTTTTTTCTGCAAATTTAACGACCATGTTAAGTGTATTAAAAACTATATAATAATATAGTATACAATATGTTGTTCAGCACCTACTTAGTAAAAATTGTTCGATTATGATGCGTTTTATTTTATAATACTCATGGTTCAGTAAACATTCGATTATTGGATTTTTAACTCAAATAATAATACACATGGGCAAATGAACACTCGTAGAGAAATATAACACAGGTATCCATACCTTATAATATGAACTGTTCTCATTCAGTTGTGCTGTGTCAACAGTGTACATGCAAAACTTGGAGGTAATTTAAGTATACCTGTAATACAAAAGCGTTATTCCTTTAGCGGCAAGACATCAAAAGATAATGACATAGGCCACAGTATTAAATTTTAACCGTCCATTGTACTCCGGAGTAGTGGAGTCTGGACGTTTTATTATTGATTATTATAATTA
This sequence comes from Therioaphis trifolii, assembly GCA_027580255.1. Classification (NCBI taxonomy): domain Eukaryota; kingdom Metazoa; phylum Arthropoda; class Insecta; order Hemiptera; family Aphididae; genus Therioaphis; species Therioaphis trifolii. Next base: position 73,217,764 of record CM050405.1, read on the forward strand.
TTCGTTATTGATAATTTATGCAATCGGTGTGATTTATTTTATTTTCATATTCAAAACGTTTTTTTGTTTTTTTTTTTATCGAGCTTTATACACCGAAACATGACATATTGGAGCGATTTTATTTTCAACGCTACGCCGCGAACGTAGAGTACAACTTCAATAGTAAATGTCGCAATGCACTCCTCGATAAGGAACCCGTTAATGGACCAGCTGCGGCGCACCCGAGGCCTCGACCGCGGATTTTCTCCGAGTCATCTCGTTGTATAATAACGAACGGCACATCACTCAGGTAATCTGTCACGTTTTCGATACAAACCGTACATCTCCGGAATCAGACCACCGTCGTTCCGTCAGAGTCCACGGTTTTGAATAAATTACCGTCCGGATTTCGGAGTCTCGTCACGCGACGGATCTGAATCACGGCGTCGGACGAATAATAGTGTGTACGACATTTTATTTTAGCGCCCGCAGTATAATACTCGAGGTTACTCCTCGATCGGCCGGCAACCGATCGTTCATTCGACGTCCCGTGACGCCGGATTGCCTATACGGAGCGCCGCCAGTGTATCGTCGTACCGTCGCGAGTCGTCGTCGGTCGGCACGGTGTTTAACGGCCGTCGTGGAACGTGCGCGCGTCCGGTCCGGATACGCTGGTGATAAACGCGATATTATTACTCGTCGAGCCGTACGTACACTGGGCGTATAATATTTACGGCGAGAATAATCAATAGGGCTCGGATTTATATGTAAATACATATTTTTACTGTGACTTGATAAATTAATATTTAGGTAAGTGATAAATTTGTCCCTAGGGATTTCCAATGAAATGGACTATATTTTATGTCACATATTTTTACATGTTTTGCCATAAGTACATGTTTTTACATATTTATCAATAATTTCATTTTTTCCAAAAAGTACAATGAAAAATTGGCGAAATTAAAAAATACCAAAGTAAAAAATATTCTACCAAAACAATTTTGTTTTGCACAAATGAAAGCTATCAAAATTTTCTTACTAGTCGTACTTCTGAAGTTTCTTTGGATGAAGAACTTGCTCCTTCAGACATAGTCAAAATGCAATACTGTCCAACAACATCAGTGGAAGTCGAAAGATCATTTAGTCGGTATAAGGCAGTTTTACGACCAAATCGAAGATGTTTTGAATTGGAAAATTTTAAAATGTACGTTATAAATTGTAATCAAGATAATTAATATACGAAATTTAATATTAACATGTGAAAATAAATCATACGAGTGAAATACATATTTTGAGTTTTTTAGCACATATGCATGTAAATATTTTGATAGCATAAATACATACTTTGGTTTCATAAATACATAATATAAATCCGAGCCTCGATAATTAATAATAATAACAATAATAATGAAAAAAAAAATCCCGAGTCGGTTCGATTCGTTTCGTTCGGAACCATCGTAAAACGAGACGATCGGTCGACGACGGTGGCTGTCGACCTCTCGTGTGCGGCCTGGCGACGACGGTGCGTTTTCGAGCGCTCTCGACCGATAAAGCGAGCCCGCCCCTACCCCCGTCCCGTCTACGAAAGTTGACGTACAAACGCGCGCGGACGGTGTATTATTATCAGCGCCCGACTGACACGCGCAGCCGAGTCAGTAGTGAGGGCCTGAGTCCCTGCAGAGGGGTCTAATCCCTTCATTAGTTCGGTGCCGATCAGGTTATACTTAAAAAAAAATAAACGTGTAAAGTCGACCGCGTTTCACACTGTTTTCTAATAATACCGGGTGCGTTCTGCACTCCGAACGCTCCGCTAGCAGACTTTGACCAATAATCAACAATTGTTCGGTGTGATCGTCAATTGAAAAAATTGCTATTTATTATAACGCTTCATTAAATACGATATTGTGTAGCGGCTATCCAATATTAACTGACTGGCTAAAACACCACATTTTTCAAATTTTTTTTACTACGGGTAAGATACAAGTACCTGTCCAAAACATTTTTTTTTTTTTTTTTATAATAAAGAAATACTTACTTTACCTATCTATTTAATCTGATGATGGCGTGGGCGTGAGGTGTGGCCGACAGATCAAAAGCACAGGACGTTTTACGTCATCATAGGTACACGTAATATCAAACTAGGGACGAAAAGTCCCGGGTGAAAACTGGCAAAATTTGTACATAAATATACATACGAATAGAAAGTATGTATAAAAATTAATGAATGAAAAAAAATTACGACATTGATATTAAAACGTGTTACACTCGCGTTTTTTTCTCTATAAAATTAAGAAGTACTTTACAAAGTAAAATTTTAATAAAAACGGACGGATTAGTTTTTTTTACGTGGATTTCGATTAATATATTATATTATTTCGTTGAGGCGTTGCTGCTCACGACCATAAATTCGTACGAAGGGTGGCGCCTTTGTCATAAAATACGAGAGTCATTAAACATGATTGGTAGGCTTATGGCCTGCACCCGTTTTTCTTCTCTGTCCATGTTTGCCTCACGACAACGATCGCAATATTATTATGAGCAAGGAGGACGGATTGAGGGATCCGAATTGAAAAAAATCAAACCCGTGGCCCAAATATTCTCCGTCCACCACCACGGTTTACCCGCACGATTACGGAACGATCCGTCGCTGGCGGTCTTGTAACAATGTAATTGTTTGCGAATCGACCGTCACAGGGGCCGACGCATCGATTTACAGAACGGATTTCTTTGATTTTGTCTTTCACGTCGAGAAATCGTCGGCCCTCGTTGAATTAACCAAGTTTTCACCGTTGACGTTATATTAGCGTGGGTATGATAACACAGGGTGCGACGTAATGGACTCCCACATTTCCGAGGTGAATTAAAAAAAAAAACCATACAAGATACGGACATTTTTTTTTCATTTATTAAAACTACATTAAATATGGTTTTTTTTTAAAGTTGTTTGTTTTAAAATAATATTGTCCAAATGATTGCCTTTTCAATTGACGCACATTTGGAGCCGTTCTAGAAAATAATCCGTAATTGACTACAATATTTCAAAACATCATTAGCACGTAATTAAACTGATCAGATAAAAGCGGTTTGTTTCACTGGGTTAGGTCATTAATACGATTTTTAGTCGTCACAATGTCGTGGTCAGGTGAACAACGTGGTTTCGTCATCGAGGCGTTTTCCAAAAACGCCGAATGTGTGACAAAACATTACATGACCTCCTCGCTCCCCTGATTTGAGTCCATGCGACTATTTCTTATGGGGATACCTCAAAGCGGAAGTTGTCAAACATCGACATAGAACCATGGAAGAACTAAAAGAGGCCATCCGTCAAAAAATCTCCGCGATTCCACTCGATATGCTGGTGAGAGTGTGATGGAAAACTTTCGAGAACGGCTCCATATGTGCGTTGCTCGTCAAGGCAATCATTTAGACGACATTATTTTAAAAAAATAACTTTAAAAAAAACCTTATTTAGTGTAGTTTTAATAAATGAAAAAAAAATTCCATATCTTGTATAGTTTTTCTTTTAATTCACCTCGGAAATGTGGGAGTCCATTATGCCGCACCCTGTATTTCGCAAGACGACACAGTCGACTATACCAAACGTACGCGACAGAAACCTCCGGCGCAAATACTTTTAATAATGTTATTGTAATGCCGAGTTACGTGCCGCGTTCGATGCCAAAATCGAGACGTGGAAATAAAACGATTCCTTTTCGTACGGCGTAGTACACATACACCGATTTATATATACACATATTTTGTATTCATAAGGTTAATTGTACTTCGACAAAGAACTCAATGGAATTTAAAATAACAACGTGAAGTCGAGGAAATTGGAACGAAGGTGTTACACACATCAGACGACGGAAAACGACTTGGTCTCCGCACAAACGCTTCTTATTAATATTTCGAGTTGAGAAAAAAAATCGTTTGGTGAGTCATAAACTAAAAGTTGTAGGTTTATCAAACCTATAATTTCGTGAAAAGAATAAAAAATTGTTCGACAGTTGTATTATTGTAACTGACCGATTTTTTTCGTTGTGACTACTTTATACATTCGAATGTCGATACTATTTTTCTGGGGTCCTTGAATGAGTGATGTCTAATACAATGTTTTCCCGATTTCGTGTCGTACTTAAGTCAATTTATTAAGATTAAATTAACGTCAATCAAAAAAAGTATTATTGGCTATTTGATATTAAGTAAACGATTGGCGAATTGAGTTATCGCTTAAACCGCGCACAGTGTTAAACTACAGTGCTACACAATTGTGAACGATAATTGGTTTAATTAAATTACATTTTCACGAAGGTGTATTAATGCATTTTTATATTTGACTACGTTAGTTCAATTTCAAGATCAATGTAATTTAAATTTAGAATAGTTAACGAACTCAATCGATAACAATTGTGAATAGAATTTCGATATCTAGGCTCGAGATGAAATTTAATTGGCCAATTAGGAACAGTTTTGAAGTATTATTCAAGTTTGTACTCACTCACATAATAAATCTGTTGTTGTATTTATAACCTGATTTCAACGTAAGCGATAATTATCTAAAACGCTGTTATTATTATTAAACTAATGATTCGACATCGATTGTAGATAAAAAAAAGGTTATATAGAAGTATTTATCAACCGACGATTTTCGATCAGATAGTTTAATCCATTAAAATGTGTTTAACGTGATCAATCTCAGTAAGTCAACTTCAGCTGTACGAAATTGATTATACAAAAATATTGTGGTGTAATTTTAGCCGATGCCATCTCGAAGTAAATCCGAGGTTAAATAAGGACATATTGTATTTATAAGAAAACCCGGGGTCTAATACGACAACAAGTACTCTTTAGTGTTAGTAAATGCATAAACCTACGCGTTTCTTTTCCGAGCATTTTATTTCATAAGTGTTGAGTAAAATAAATATCAATCATAAGTGTAGCATATCTTGATCTTACCGTCTTGATTTTCGGCCCTAGACGTGTGAAACGTTGGACAGCGTTCAGTTGGTTTTGTAGGGAGTTCGCTTTTCTCGTTTCTCAAAACGTTTTTCTGATGTTTGGGAAAGTAACCAAAAAATTATCTGAAATCACACAACTTGCAGAATGCCCAATTAACGAAATAGATTTCAGTTGTTTTATTGTAAATTCCAAAAATTCATAAACTTTACCAGAAAATTGAAATTTTCAGTAATTTTCAATAATTATTCAAAGTTTATTCGATTTATTTTAGTATTATACAGATTTAATGTAGTTTTTGGTTAATATTTCTATAGGTGTTTAGAAAAAAAAATGAAGATTTTTCTGCAGAAGTATATTTAACTAATGAATTTGATTCAAATCTAATGCGACATTACTCTTAAAATGTAAAAATATAATACTAATCAGATATATTCAAATACATCGGCTGTAAAATTGTTGATTAGATTTTATTTGTTTAAGTGTTAAAGTATACATTTAAATTAATTACTTTTATGTATAATAACAAATAAAACCTAAAAACTTTAAGGAAATACCATACGTTATTTTCTCTAAATAATTTATCAATAAAATACTAATCACGTATTTTTTCTTTTTTATTACCTTTTAAATATTACCTATGAATTCCGATTCAATGAATAAATTTTTAAGAGATTTTAATGTTTGAACTTCGGTTTTAATGATTCATGCTGTTAGGATATACTATGGTACTATTTACTGCGAACAATAAAATTAAGGTTTAGTTTTTGGTTTATCTCATGACATTTTAAATTTTGGGTTTTGACATACACGAAACATATGCTATTGTGCATACTTAAAAGTTACAATTACTACCCGCAAAGTCTCAACTGTTAGAAATTTGATAAAAATTGAATTATTTTCATTCGTGATGATATTCGTGATTTTGGTTATTCAAATATTATCTGTGAAATTATTGAATATAAATATAGTATTAATGACTTTCGATTGAGGTCTGTTTTAAAACTTAACTTAAATGAGTTCAGAAAATCTATATTGTCATTCTTTTTTTTTGTCATTTTAAGGTACAGAAATAGGAACTTAAGGCCAATTGGCCGGCCTATGTTTAGATTAAGTCTATGTGTTGGTTTCATAATTCATACTTTTACGAATTATATACAACTGTTGAATATCATATTTTTGAGTGGATATAAAAATATTTCTTGGTTATTGTGTGCTTTAGCCAGCAAGAGTTAAAATGTCTGTTTTTTTACGATAAGACTTACATTCTTGTAAAATTATTAAACGTAATAATTATGAAAGCAATAATTATCAGTTCACTTATGGTAAGGTATTCGACATGCCAACGTACCGACTACCAACTCAAATTATATACATTCGTAAAAAATGCGATGTGCATACTGCGTGAAGACGCAGTGGAACCAGTATATACCTGATTTTCATTTCAAGAAAAGCTCAATAGTCGTTTGTCAAAACCACAGATAGTTTTGTTTTTGGACTTTAAATAAAAAAAAATTTAAAAAAACCGCATTAGACCCCACTTACGACGAACGTACGCGCCGAAATTCGTTTCATTTTTGAAAAACGCTCTCAGCAATCAAGAGTAAACACTGCACGCGGTCCCCCACCCTCTCTCGCGATTGTTTTTCGTGTGGTTTCATACGGTACACGTTTGAATTCAGACTGATAACTGCAAACAATGTCGATCCGGGTAAAAGTGAGTGGAGTTTAAAAAGGTATGATGTGATTTCGGGAGAAGTACTTTTTATCAACACGTGTAATGAACATTAGACTCGAACGACGACGGTGCGGTTTTTTCCTTTATGAAAGTGTGCAGTTTTAATAACCGTTACCGGTCGAACGCGTCGGCGGCGGAGAAGGGCCGTTGTAATAATTATGACGTAGGTACGCGCCGCAGTAATCTGTTTGTGTGTCGGTACAGCCGAGAAAAGTGTTATGATAATAATTACGAGCGGGCCGCCGTGAAACGTATTATTTCGATCGGGTCTAGATCCGAGATCTCGCGTCCGATGTTTATACTTTATTGTTGTTCTGTTATGAAATCCGTGCGACCGTACAGTCACGATTCTTAAATACGTTCGCAGAGCGCTCGGCGTTTAGCGGAGTGATCTGTTAATTTGCAACGTCCAAGGACGGGCACTTGCCCACACGCACGCGTTCGCGGCGCGCGTACGTTCTTTGATATTTATGTGCCGACATATCGTAAATAAATTGCACAATTAGTGAGCTCCTCGGAAGATAAACGATCCGTGATTTCCCAAATGACTAATTTGCGGTTTGTAGCGGGCAAACGCCACGGACCGGCGCGCCGGCGAGGTGAATAATTCTTTCACCGAACGGGCAGTAAAATCGTAAATAATTGTGCCATAACAACGTGGGCGATAATCCTGTTGAATCCAGAACGTTGTATTTACAACGACGTATGAATCACAAAAAAAAAACTATTTTTCGGTTGACGCGACCGAAGCGAATATTTTGGTCTCGGCGTGGATTCTCGTGAGTCGTGACGACGTTCCCGTGTACACAAACACGTTGTATTTTCACTTGAACGTCCCCGGCGAAAAAGAACGTTACTACATTTCGGCGACTATTCAGGACGGCAGTTCAAAGTTTTCAACGTTTAAAATTTTGAAATCTGCATTTTAATATTTTAAGGTTTTTTTTTTTTTTTTTTGAACACGATAGTTATCAAATAAACATTGACGCAACTTTGAATGTACGCCCTTTTTTGACGGAAACACGATTTTGAAGATTTATATAATTTTACGATTTATAACTTCTATGACATGTTATAATATAGCGAGGTGCTATTAGTTTTCTGAGAAAAACGAGGAAATAAATAACGTAATAAAATAACCGGATAAACAGAAAACGTGATAAAAATCGAGTTACGTCTTTCTTCGTTGAGGACGTCGATGTCTTTTAAACGTCATCGAGATCGATGAAATATGATATAATACACTTGATAATGGCTATTGGGGAATTATTCGTACTCTATTATCAAAATTCTTTATCACGTTGAAAAATATGATTTATACTCGACTCGAGTTTGGTTTTCAATCGGAACTTGGTTCTGAAATATCTAGTCCCCATGGCCGTATGATTGATAGGAAAACGGACTGTCAATAAGTATGAGCAGAAAACGCGTTAAAACTGCGTAAGTTTAAGTACACGTTTACCTTCTATGGGTAATGTTTACGATTCGTGAAAACACGATTCTATGGAAATTTTAATATTGATAAATCACTAACGTATCATTATTTCGGTAAGTACTATACGTATCTACTAAAACGAATTTAGATATTTGAAGTAAATCCAACCTGTCCAATATGACTGCACAGTTAAATTGTGAAAACCTAGGTTCGTGGTAAACATGTGTTTTGGTGTTATTGATGTAGTTATTGCGTAAGTTATGAAGACGATGTTCTTGCACACACACACACACACACACACACACACACACACACACACACACACACACACTCACGCAAAAATAGATATTCAAAAGTGTTGTAGAACTATGTTTTTGGACATCTGCGAGAATTGGTTTCCGAAAACCGAATAGGTTTCCAAGCACGTAGGAACATTTCGAAATGGTTCCCATTAGGTTTACAGATACAGTACATATTGGTTCCAAGTTGGTTTACATGAACAATACGAAATGGTTCCAACCGGTCAAAAATGTCAGCCAAAATTACTGTTGTCCATCAAGTTCTTGATGAAATGTTGTTGTCAGTCTATAACGTGTGTACAAGTATAATAAAATATCAAATTGCTCAATGCTCATTTTTATAATATTTTATACCAATCGACTGACTATCCACAGTCTTAACCAAAGGAATTCTGGATAGTGCTGAGGCTGTAAACAAATTTATACGTTTAAATGAAAATTATTGTTGGACTCTTTTTTTTTAATAGTCGATAATTTTTTTTTTCAATACAATGGTCGGTTGTTTAATAATTGGAACTTGCTATTCGTATTGTACTTGCAGCCCAGCCACCGGAAACTAACTCGAATAGTTCGATGCAAGGCACCCGTATGATTTTTGTTGGAATCGATTCGTACGGGTTTTCTCTTTCGACTCGGGCACGAATTCCGCGTCTTCCTTTGTTCTCGGACGTCCTAAGTACACGATGATTTGTGTTCCTAACCGTGGAAACTCGTGGTCGTAGGACAACACCACGTCGATTTGCAAGTTATAATAGCCGTGCGTGACTAGACACTATGACGGCCAGTAAACGTATGGTAATACGGTCAATGGTGTTCGATCGCTCCGTGCGTTTTATTCGTGCGATGACGAATGGCGAGCGTTCGGGCGAATGAAGGTGTGATGGTCTAACGACTATTATCGAGTGTCGAGCACCTAGTAATCTACTGGTTTACCCGAAACGATGCGTCAGAAACGTGAATGTCTGAAAATCGTGTCAAGCAAAAAGGCGGTCTGGCAGTGTAATAGATCCGTGATAACGTCAGCAATATCAACAGTCGCATAGTCTACCGAATATACAAATAAAGTCGCGTGTAAGCGTTATTACGGAGTTGACTTATTTTAACCATTAAAATCAAATAAATAATTATATGACTCGATATTTAATGGCGTTGCATAAATTTTATTCGAAAAACCTTTTTCTGAAAATACGATCGTGTGATATCTGAACTAGTTTCTTGCTCGAATAATAGCGGTGATCGTAATATTATAGAATACGTTTTATTGCGGCATAGCTTACGTTATGACTCGTATACGAGTTTGTTTTTCAGTACCGATCAACGCGGTGAACTACGAAATAATTTGTTTGAGAGTTTTAGAACTTTTTTTATTAAACGTACCTGGGTACTAAATTGCACTAAATTGCAGAATGTTCGACGAGACGCAAGTCGAAAAGTCAACCGACTTGTTTCGCTCTCATACCTACCCACGTCATATTTTGCACCGAGTCTGATAAAATACACGATTTACCATGACAAATATGTTACGTAAACGTGTGTGTTTTTGCATGCAGTCTAATTAATTGCAATAAATCGTGCAGTAAATACTCATATTCGATTACGTTATAATTGAAAGTCAATAATAGATGCATTGGCCCGAGAGACTCGAGTTAGAAAACTCTTATAATAAAATAAACATCCGAATAGTGCCGGATCAAATTTATTTTTAATTTAATATTTATCTACATTAATATCAAATATATGATAAATATATTTGGACAAATGTATTAAAATAAATTTACATATTAAATGGATAGTAATTATTAGCTTGGTTTATCTGGTGTATCGAATCGAGTACCGAGTTGTTTGAAATACGAGTACATACTAATTGAGTTTAGCAAGATTTAAATTATGTAATACCAATTGAGTCTATCTTTATGCACTAGCTGAGCCCAGGCCAACTTTTGAGAAAAAAACATTTTCCTTCCCATTTTTACAGACTTAGGAGTGTCTAGAAAAAATACAAGTATGAGTACATGTTTTTATTCTGTTAATTTTGAGAAATAATAAATTAATAACAATAATTCAAATAATATTTTTATTTTATTTTATATAAATTTTAATAATTTAATTTCGTCTAAAAAACTTCACAGACAAGATTTGTGCGTATTCAAAATTTGATGTTTTTTTTTTTTTTTGTTACAGTTGTTATGTTTCTTTTGCTTCTAACTTTTTTATTTTTTCTTATACTTCAATTTCTCTGGATATATTATTATTTTATATTTTTTTTGTTATTAATTTTTGTGCTTCTCGTTTTTATGTAAATATCACATGACATATTTTATAAAATATCTATGAATATATATATATATATATATATATATATATATATATGTTTGGATGGGCTGAATAAAACATACTGTGGAATTTGGAATGGAATGATTCATAACTGTTAGTGGTTCTTGAAAATGAAAATGAGGCCCACATTTCAGGAAGATAATCTTAACTTTCGGATATACGATTTTCTAAAACATAATCAACCTGAAATTCTACTCGATAATCTTGGGGTAAAGTAGAAATTAAATCTTTGGTAAACAATCGTTTATATCAATAAGATAGATATAAAAATATGATATTAAAGTATTAAACGATATCACGCGTTATCGATTCGTAAATAACAGTCATCTAGTGAAAGGCTTAATGTACGAATTCATAGTTGAATACAATACTTAGCATTTTAAAATCCGTAAAATGTACGGACTCAGTAAGTATACATTTTTTTCTTGTTCAGGTGTGGAGTCAATTAGTGTACACCAGTTTCAATTGAAGCTGCAATGACTTTTTTGTTTTATGGTGTTATACACAATCAAATACTCATAAAATAATGTTATTTTATATGCAGTCGATAAATGATTGTTGCGACACAAAAATAATAAATACTAATAAATACTTATAGTTATGTATTACATTTAATCGGTTGAATGGTTTAAGTAATTAGGTAGTTGGTGTAAAATTATTGAAAAAAAAAACCAATATCAAATACCCCACTTAACTATTTCTCAAAAACCTCTAAAATAAAAATCTATCTTTAAATCTTCCTCTAAATTTACTACATTCATTTTTTCAACTAAAGGAAAAACGTCTACCTCAATAATTTATAGTTTGATCAAGTAAATAGTTATTTGGTACGTATAGTAAAATTACAAAAACGTTTAGTTAACATGCAATTATCAATGAAAATATTCGAGAAAAAAAATTGTTTTTGCTTTATCATATTATATTTTAAAATATTAAAGTTTTAAAATACTGATAAATCAAAAAAAAAAAAAAATATATCCATTGAACTTTGAATGTTTCACTGTCTTAAGATGTATTCAATCAGTTTGAATTTTATTATATTTCAATCATATCAAGACGCCCTAAATTTTTTAATTAGCGTCGGATAAGATTATTTTAATTAATTTATCGAGTACGAATATTTCGAAACAAAAACCATTTTTCTTGTTCTGTTAGAAAAAAAAAATACATAAATAAAAATAAATAAGTCGTTTATTCCGCTCTATTAGACGAAAACAACTCGGTAAACTCAAGCCGACGACAACCGAACAAGCACGCACTAATCTAGCAATCGAAAATTCGAAATGGGCGGATAAGGTCAGAACGAACGGCGAACTTACGTTTCACCGTAAGTTTTTCGGTCCTTGAATTAAACACGTTATCATTCACCACCGAACAGATGGTCTAGCCGTGTCGTAATCGCCGACCACTGGCCAACATCCGCGTCTCATGCGTTTGACTTTGATTCTATTTTATCTACACGATAAATCATTGTTCGTTAAACAATATCATAATACATTTATCGGAACACATCGGAAAACGTGGCCTATAGTTAGCGGCTACGTTCGCCGCGAGCGTCGACCAAAGTCACTTGTGTCGCAGCTAGATGCATGTAATTTATTGCGATTCCGAAATAAATCTAGCCATACACTCAGGGCCGGCGAGAGCTTTTGTGGGTCTGTGTTTCTTAGGCAACGCTCCGTAAGCCGACTGTACTCCGTTCAGGTGCTATGCGCAAAAAAACGATTTATTTGGAAGTTAGGCCCCGGAGCTCTGGCCACTTCTGTTCTTAGTCCCACTCTCGCGACAGCGTTGCGTGTACACAAAGCGCGATAAATTGATTGCAGTACGATTTATTATTATTATTAGTATTATTATTCTTAGTATTTTTTTTATGGGGGGGGGGTTGAAGACGACTTATACACTTCCTTAAAATGTTAATAAGCAATTTTTTTTTTTTTTAGTACTGATCATAGTTATTATAATCGCACTGAAAAATTACCGACCGATTGAGTGAAAATGGTAATATCTACTAGAAACCAGATTTTCGTGAAATTAATATTAGTTATTTAGTCGTGATTCTGAACGGATCGGCGCTAGAGGCTTCGTATTTACTGTAGTTAAATAGTTATTGACAATATCATAACACAGCTTTTGATCGATTAAAAAAAAAAAATAATAAATGAAAGTTTTTATTTTGTAAAATGATGAATTCACGATTTATTTATTATTATTATTTAATTTTTTATGCAATTGGTAGGAAAATAAAAAGAAAACTATCGCCATTTTCAAAATATTTCATTCATAATAATAATAGTTTCGTATTATTAAATTATAACTTATGATTAGTGTTTGCAATTCAAGAAAACTAAAAACTTAAATGAATTTAAAACATAAAAAGTAGTAAAAATAATATTTTTCCATGAAAATGTTCTATAAATTTTCAACATCAAATTAAATTAACTTATTGTAATGTATGATACATGATCGAATCACAACATTGTCGAATCATCGTCAGCCACCCTTTTTGGGAAATATTAAGTCTTAATAAACTATTGTCGATAAACGGTGAATGTTTACCATCTGCAGTATGTATATCAAATGTTTCATTATCTTTTAGTTCAGACTTACGACCTAATAACTCAAACCGATATCACATGAGAATATAGTTTACAAGTCATGTCGTATTGTACAGGGACTACTAAAATGTTTGATCGATGATGTTTTTAGTCGACAAAGAGGTTGAACAAAGCTTTTGGATCACGTTTAGTGTTGTGAAAACATGATTTCAGAAAAAAAAAACACTTTACTGAAATCACTCTAATGGTGTGTGTAGATATTCCAAAAAATAATGAAATGTTCGTTCACACGGGTTTTACAGAAATTATACCGGGATCTCGGATGCTGTCGACACGGACCGGGTCCGTTCGCGTCTAAGGTGCCCGTCCGTCAAACACGACCCTGGACGAGCGCGCGCGAGTACGGCGTCGTGTGATAGTCAATCGTGAATCGGAAAAGTTATCTGAATTTCGTTCGGATAACGAACTCGTGTTACGAATGAATGATTTTGTACGCGAAAAAAAAAAAGGAAAAAAAAAACGCACTATTCGTACACCGTTCGTACGAGACCAAGGCTCCCGCCGCGCTGGCGTCTATCTGTCAAGTACGAGTACGCTCTATTCGCGGACGTTCGGCCGTAATTTGCGATCGACCCGAAAAATTATCCGCGAGCGCGTTTTATCACGACGTTTACTGTAATTTTACCGTTCGGGTATTACGCGCGTTTTTCTTATCCATCACGTGATTTTTTTTTTTTGGTTTCGTGTTTCGTACGTGTTACGAAACGCCAGACCGTCGTGCTCGGCGTGTGATTGATTTCTCTGCAATCGTCCGTTGTTGACCGTGGGCCAGGGGAAAATCACCGATAAAAAAACAAAAATAATAAGTAAATAAATAAATAAACAAATAAATACGAAACAACGATTGCAGGTTTTGAACCGACCGGTCTTCTCGTGGCCAATAAATCATAGGAAACTAAAACGGCAGCAATGCACGCGCACTTCAAACCGTTAATCTACACGTACGTGTATTATAATATTATGTCGTCGGCACGACACGGGATTTAATAATACGACGTTTCATGCGCGCACACGTAATCAGCGTTGAAAGTCTGGGTGCGAGTGGCACGGGTGCCGGGTCCGTTTCAAATAGTTTCGAATAAATCAACCGGTAATCAATCCGTCGTAACGAGTGTGTGGGTATCGTTCGTCTACTATAGTGTACACGTTTGTTTGATTGATATCCCTCGAGAGCCGTCTCGTTGAACTGATTATTACGCGGGCGGATATCGTGTTTTATTTATTATTTTTACGTCATATTTATTTTTATAGCGTCGGCCGTATTTCGCGTGCGTTTCTGGTCGACGGTACCGTGTTTTCGTACAAACCGAAACCGTCGGCAAGTCGGCCGAGTAAAAACCGTTCGACGTCACGTGATCCAGAGATTCCCAACCAGGGTGCCGCGACCTTTATATTTTAAGGTTCCGCGAAATTAATTGAAACACTTTTTTTTAAGAAAATAAGATTTCATGAAAACTATAGAACTGAGAGTAATAAAACAGACTATAATAATATAAAACCTATTTTGTTTCTTATAATTTGTAGAAACATTGCGACGTTCAATCTGTTTTTAATGTTCGTACTGGTGTGATTGTTATCGCTTCGGTATGGACTGTCATAAAGTTATCGCTCTACCGCAAGTTTTTTTACCTCGCACTTTCCACTCTTGTAAACATAAAAACAAATAAACGAATGACAACGGGGTTCATTGAAAAAGAAATGATAGTATGCCTTTAAACTATTCGACCACGAATAAAAGATTCGCGTGAAAAAAAAAACAAGCTCAAGTGTCACATTAGTTCCATAAGTTCCCTAATTTTTAATTAATCTCGATGATAAAATAATATTCTGTAACAATAATTAAAAATAAAAATATACTGTTAACGTTGAGTGTCATAGTTTGTTTTACAAAATATAATATTATGTGTATACACTATATTATATACCTACCAACGTCTTACGACTTTTGTTTGTGTTTATACTTATGCACTGCTAAATAAAACCGAAGCAGTCTATAGAGTACTTCCAGATTTTTAGGAAATGACTAAGTGTGCCGTAAGACAAAAAAAAGTTTGGGAACCTCTGACGTGATCAGTCGAATCGGATTCACAGCGATATACGAATAAACGAATCGTTTAACGTTATCGTCCATCATCGGCGATCCGGTCGCGGCGAAATTAGAGCACGCATTAGAGGAACGTTACTGTAATAATTAGCCGGCGCGCAGGAACGCTTATCGTCGAGAACGGCGGTCCGTCAACGATTTCATCATATTTTTATCATCACGAACAAACGCTTTAGATTAAAATCGTGAACCGACGAAATTCAATGTCATTTCGAAAATCACATGTAAACATTATTATTAAATATTATTATTATTATTATCATTATTATGCGCGTGACGCAATCGGTTTTCGCGTGTAACTCATTCGAAATTGTGTTTACGAGTGTGAACAGCGGCAATCGGATTTCACGTTGGTTTTTTTCGCACATCGGCCTTCGTAAAATTTCTTCTTTTGATTCGCGCGGTAGCGTAAAATGACATAATATCACCGTTGTCGGTGTTAGAAAATGATCGT
Source organism: Therioaphis trifolii (assembly GCA_027580255.1). Classification (NCBI taxonomy): domain Eukaryota; kingdom Metazoa; phylum Arthropoda; class Insecta; order Hemiptera; family Aphididae; genus Therioaphis; species Therioaphis trifolii. The sequence continues at coordinate 73,233,681 of CM050405.1, forward strand.
CGTACCGGCGAAAGTTATTCGAAACACGTTTTTTTTTTTTTTGTTCGCGACGTCAGTCCGCGCATTATGCACTGCAGTCAGAAGCAACGGAATAATAATAATTATCATACTAACCCGCTTCCGATATGCGTGTGGCGGAAGTCAAAACGAAAATAACGATAGTACAGACCGCTATCGGTCCGACGGAGGTGATTTCGTTTTGACACCGGCTTATCGGTTTTTTATTTTCTTCGATTGAAAAAAAAACAAAATTTCGGATTTATACGTTTTTACACGTATATACGCGCGTACATTGCAAGCGAACACACGCTTATAATTATTATTTCGTTCGCGTTGCGCAATCACTCTACGAATCTGACACAATTATTGTCGGTGTATCGCAACAAAAAACAAATGTGTCCCTCTCGAGAGAAAGTTAGCAAACGGAATCGAACACTAGCCGTGGATACGTCGCCGAGGAAAAAAAATATTAATTGATATTGCTCGGCGTCCGTGCGTTATTTCACTGTTTCAGACGGGCGGTAAACGTACACGCGATCGCGTTATGTATCTAGTCATATGAGTCTATTCCAAAAACGTACGGTGTTTGTAAACATTCGCCTCGACCGAACGGAGTGTATTTTACGACACGTCGATGTCTACACGCGCACGGCGAACGGGTGTATACGAGCAGATTCGTGTCGTAGTTTGTAACTTTGGTGAAGTGGTTAAATATTTGTTTCACCGATATAGGCTGCGCCCGCATACGTTTTACAGTTTATGAACTCGATGCGAATTTCGAAAATGGCACTAAAACCGTGTGATTGAAACCAACCTCCTGCTAAAATTGAAGTTTCAATTTTAATTTTAATCAATGTTTTCTTTAAATAATAGGTCAGAATCAAAAAAATACGCGATTGCGCCCTAAAATCGTAAACATGCGTTCTAATTTAATGTTTGTTTATTGGATTTTGTTTTCTTCTCCGTTAGTCTAAGACTTCATCCAAATGCTACGTTTAGTCCTTACATAGATAAAAATTGTCTTCTTTATACTTAATAGAGGTTATACATAATATGTCTCTCCTCAAAATTGTTTTATAATTGGGAAAAACTATGGAGAAATCGAGTTACAACTATACAACGTGTCGTAAATGAGGTTTTCATGTAATCATGACTCAAAAAATAATGGCGATGAACTTGTTCTTTACATCAAATATACGCAATACTCTTGTACAGATTTGCTAACGTTTTGAAAGTATTTCATTTTTTTTAAACTAAAATTATTATGATTTTTGAAATATTAACTTGAGAATTTAGCATAATTTATTATTACATACACATATTTATTTATAATATTTTACTTATGAGACAAAAGTAATCTCAAAAATTGTTGGTCAAAGTTTTAATTTTTTTTATAAGTTAATAGTTTTTATTAAGTTGGAACATTTTCGATGTTTATTTTTATTTTCCACATTTTATGTTCTGAGTGAAATAGATTATGTATCGACGTTATAACGATAGGCAATGACATGTACATTGTCCAATGTTGATGTCTTTTTCTTTAATGCTGAGGGCCAACATTTTTGCATAGACGTATTATATCCATTCACTTTATAGTTACTAATTTATTTGATTACTATAAATTAACATTGATGATGTATCATGACACGTCAATCATGTTAAGCATGACTGGTATAAGACTGCATAATTACTTTAATGCTAAAACAAAAAAAAAAAACAAAAAAAAAAACAAAAATCACTCGTTCCGAAACCAAACGAAAATTTATTATTTTATGTGTGAAATGGAGGTCTTGTTAAAATGGAAAGTCATTGAAATAATTAATGTCCTGTAAATCCATTATGTCGAATGGATTTATTCAGTTGACATGTTAATTTCGATTTGGCCTCGTTTCAAAACCTAATGACGTACCCTACATGATTATGTACCCATAAGACATAATATTATCATTGATTATAAATACTAGTATAATATTATATACATAAGAAAATTTGAATGATGATTGCAAACAAAACTGTTTGAATGGATTGATTTTGGTTTCTCGTAGAAAAATCAATCATTACACAACGTCCGTCATCAGAAGCAGGAACGTAAAATACACGCATTTCGATTCTGAGGCTACATTTTATGACGTTCGATAGATATATGCGTACAACAATAATTAGTAAATCCTTGTGCGTGTATTTATATATTATTTATGTGTGCCTGTTGTTGTAGCGTGAACATGTGCACACGTGTCTTGAAACCGACAGGTCTTTTTCTGTGAGTTAATTTTCACCAGAATACACTCGATCTACGGGCACGTACACTATAATATTATAATTGTTTAGTAGACGTATTATCATTGTAATAATGATCGTTGTACATTGCAATATACAATCGGTACGTTCGGATCGGTCGTACGTAAAGAAATTGGACACTCATATCGCTCAGTGAGATCATACGCTAAAACAGTTCTACAAAAGTGAACTCAAGTAAACTTAACTTAAGTGAACTTAAGTAAGAGCACAAAAACTCTTTGAGCTCATCTCGTCGCGGCCCGTCACAACGCGAGTGGATCGTGATCGTATGCAACAGACATTAATAATAGGCATCTGACATTTTGACGGACCGCATATCGTTTTTTTATTCGGTCCCTTTTAAACGTAAATATTCTAAAAGGCGAAGTGTGAGTGAAAAAAAAAAATTGTGACATTCTGAGTTGCCCACACTCGGGTTTTATTGTTTTATGCGATCACACGAAAATGGATCGCTGTTGGCTGCACATTACGCTACGGTACTAGTGGTAGCGCTTGAACGGACTCCGAGACAGTTTTCAAAGCGGCCTTCTGATAACAGTTGATACCTATAATTGAAAATTATTAATTTTTCGACGTAAAATACAGGTCGAAAACGATGACAACAACGGCCATGGTGACGAAGAACGAGCGAACCAAATGGATGGACGACGCAAGTTGAAGGAAAGACTGGATTGAAAACCTAAAATAATGGCTTATTACCTAGTGATAAGTTCAATGCACGTCTCATCACACATTCATTACGTCACGTGCCTACTGGACCACGTGATGTGTGAGCGTATGAATATCTGTATCTATTTGTGTTAACACTACCAGCAAAATGTCGAGCCGGGTATTTTATAGAATATTCAGCCGTATAATAGAAAGCTAAAAAACGAGCTGGAAAAGTATAAAACATATATCGGCGGCGACAATCCAAAAGGGCATAAGTGCCAAAATCCATGTATTACTCATCTTTCGATCGATATAAATTATAAATAAAAAATATGGATGAATGAAACATTTAAAAGAGATTAAAACCCAACTTTTTTCTAAATGACATATTTTTTTAAATTAAAAACATTCATTGATAAATCAAGTAATAATCGGTAAAACTTGTTTTTTAGCTCTCGTGAATAATTTCTAAAATGTCGCTCATGCCGTTTTGGATTGTCACAGTCGATATAATGATGAGATATTCAATTGAATACCGAGCTTCAATTAGGCAACGCATAGAATTAATATAAAATCAACATGTAGTCCGTGTCGGTGTAAGTGCATTTATTAGGTATATAATAATGGTAATTGATTGTTATTGAAAACTGTATTATAATGGCATTGCACATAAGTTTCTATTATTATGTAAATTTGTAAAAATAGGTAATATATACAAATATGATACACTTCTTTATTATTATTATTATTATAATTATTTTTACTTTATCAGAGACGTCACTGCAAAACAATACATTTTAATGATGTTGTTAACAACTGATAACTATTTGATATGTTCGATCAACGGATCAAATTCTAGTTCCAATGTAACTATTTTATTGATTGTTATATAAAGACAATAAGTATTATTGATAACATGGTAACATATTTATTAATGAATAAACATATTTTGATTAAATATTTCTTACAAATCACTTAAATAATAAACTTTTAATCATTTTCCTCACTATATACTATTGGATTTTGAAAATTCTATAGCTATCATTATACAAATCACCTAAGCATTATAAAAATGGCATTAAAATTTAGCACGTTGCCGAATCGTATCAGAAATTTTATAGAACGATTAAATTCAACACTATGGGTGGTAACATATTTGATAAATTGGTAACAACACTACCTGAATATGGTAAAAAAAAAAAAAAAAAACAGAATAAAATTGAGGTTTAAAAATTTCATTTTATTACCTATTCATTTGAAAACAATTTAAACGAAGGTGTAGCATGTATCCATAGTCTTGTCGTCTTTTGAACAGGACCAGATTAAAAATTTTCTGGGCCTAGGACTTGATATTTCAAACCGTTCAGTTGGCTTTTACACTATTTACTAACAATGAAACAATAACTCAATTGTATGTACTTAAAAAAATTGTATGGAGTAATCGATTGTATCGAATAATGTTTTCAAAAATATTTGACATGTTGGGTGTCTGTGATGTCAGTCAATTTGCATTATAACATACAACACTATTATCAGAAAGTAAAAAATATAAAGGTACGTCGGTAAAATGTTTATACCTAATTCATTTTATACTACTTATATTGATTTTCTCTTTTTTTTTTGTCAAAATTTCACAGTTATTTGTCTGTAGCTATTTTTTTTAGTACATATTTACTATTGTCATAAACTCTCAAGCATTCAAATTCGTTTTTCATTCGATTTTAATTTTAAAATGTTTTTTTGCACCGCCATCGGCAGCTGGAATACATCAATATACTATGTACGTGTTGATTCCATATAATAAATTATTATGTGGACAACAGTTCAAAGACGCAAAGTCAAAGAGGCAAGTCGTATTATATCATATATATATATATATATATATATATATATATATATATATATATATATATATATATATATATACACAGTAAAACCTTCCTTAACGCCTAACGGGCACCTCTAAATAGCGGACACTTCCAAACAGCGGAAGTTTTTTTGGGGAGGAGGCATTTTTAACCTCTTTTATTTTCTATATTGAATAGCGGTCACCTCTGAATATGACGGACAATATTTCGGTGACCGAGAGTGTCCGGTATTCAGAGGTTTCACAGAATATATTTGTGAATATTGTCGTCGAGCCCGTCATAGACGCAGTTTTTTGCGAATTTTCGATAAACGCGCCTGTCTGCTGTAAAACGTCGCGAATCCGAGCGAAAAAAAAAGACAAGTGGCATTCGGGGACTGCCGCGATAAAGGTTTGCATATTATTAAATAAATAAGAAGTTGATATAATTTTAAATTTTTTTATTATTCTAGTTATTCAGGAATTTGTATCACAGAAACTATAGGCCTATGATAACTAAAATATGAAACATAAGTTTTTTTTTTTCATAAAATGAGTTTGTTTTGTTGGTATGACAATACGGTTCGCCGCGCGGTAGACAGAGAGGGGAATTACGGGATTCCACAGGTAGTGGTCACGCTTTTTCGTTACGAAAAATTTTTTTCAGTCACTACACCAGACCTGCGATAAAAGCTATGCAATAGCTTAAAAATCCCTTCATCCAGGGCCTTTCATATACGTTCGTCCAGGTCCTGGACCCCCCCGGGGTAATCAAACTCGCGAGACTCGAGATATCGGTAACCGCCGCCGGACGCTCGGAAACGCATTTCGCACGGGGCGGTGCGCGCGTCTCGTCGCGCCCGGTGAAATTATCAGACGGCCGCAACAACAGGTATCTTTCTTCGCCGTGGTCGTGTTTGCGTGCGCGCGGGGTGGGGGACGTCGGTGTCGCGGCGGAGTGGTCGGCCGTGCAGACGCGGCTGCCCGCGGGGCGACCACTTTCACTGTGTCGCGGGACGCCGAAAAAACCGGGTACGACGTTTACGCCGCACTGTAAATAACCCGTCCGGCGCGTGCACGGTTATAATATAGTAGTAGTGGTTTCATTAGTGACGACGATACGACTAAATTAATAACAGTAATAACAGTAATAATAAAAATAATAATAATAATAATATTAATATTAATAATAATAATCACCGCCGCCGCCGCCGCCGAACGGCTTTCGACTGCGGCGACGCGTGAGACCGACGACGACTTTCCGCGGCCGGGGAGAGTGCCTTTCGTTCGCGTCCGTCGCATTGCGAATAACGTCATCGCCGACGACGCGCGGTGTCCGGCGTGTATCGTACTATATTCTCGCGCGCGCTCCCGCAAACCGTCTCGTCGACCCGTTCCCGCCGCCGAGGCCATCGTCGTTTTCCCTGGTCCCTCTCCGCCCCGACCGACCGACCGTGCCCGAAGTCTCCAGAGTCCCGGGGAACAAGTCGTCGTCGCCGTCATGAAGACGTTCCCGATGGTCGTCGTCGCGGCCCTGTTGTGCTCGTCGTCGCTCGCAGCACCTCACGCCGGCAGCACCGGTCCACTGCAGCATCAGCCACGCGCCGACGATTTTCCGGAGGCCCGCGCGACGGACATCGACCCGGCGCTGGACGCGTTGGCCGACGACCACCACGCGGCCGGCAAGGACGACGACAGGACGAAACGGCAGCTGTCCTTCGTCCAGAACAAGCTGTTGAATTTCTTGAAAGTACGCGCCGCTCTAGTTTCGCAATCGCGAAACGTTATTATTATTATTATTATTATTATTATTATTATTATTATTATCATTATTATCGTTATCGTCTGTTATTGTCGCGGTGTAATTACTATCGTCGTCGTGACGATTACACGCGTCGTTGCGTGCGATTTGGCGTTTCGTTTTTCCAGACTGCTCTCATTTAAGTCGTTCGTTTTATTATCCGCGCACGTGCCAACTAACACGTAACGACACGATATCGCGGGTACCGATCGCGGGGGCACGTGATCTGAACGAGTGTCGGCTTTCGCGGGCGGGCGGCGGGGTGGGCGGTGTCGGTAAAACTCCCCCCCCCCTTCGTTTCACTGTGTTTGTTTCAATACTTTCACGCGAATTCCGCGCCGGTTGTGTTTTCGCGTGTCCTCTACGTGTGATATCTACTACATTATTGAATTAAGCGCTGACGATAAAAACAAAAAAGCGGAAGTTCGTCCGGTACCCACGGTAATACCTACCGGGACGTGAGGTGGTCCGTGCGTATCTAATGACACGGAACACCGTGCAAACAGAGGCTGTTAGATAGACAACAGTGCAGTGACAAAAAAACATCACTCTCACTTTCCGGGAAAGGAAACGGAGATGATTGGGAAGAACGAGAACGTTTCATAATTTAATGTTATTTATTACTGTTATTATTATTAGCTGTTATAAACGTTCTGTTAGGCCATAACGATTTATATTTCTCATTACAGTTCAAATGCATAGTTACGTATCGGAAAATAGTAAGCATCGTTTCAATAGCGATATCTTAGCGAAAATACGAGAAAAATACGAGAAAACCATCGCATAACGTCATTATAGGCGGAGAGATTTTTTAAAATGTTGTACCTGGACTCGTTGGTTTTAACACAAAACTGCGCGTACCTGGTTGTTATTAAATAAATGTTATAAAATAAGACGTTGTGTACCTACCTAATTTATATTCACGGACGCCGAGTATATTATCATAAATTCTCGATTACCCAATAACCCATGAAAATCGATTCGTTCTCATCGATTAATTTTTTTTCCACAAGATATATTCTTTACCGACGCGAGTGATCGTTTCTTTCCACTTCTTCACTAACCTCAATCTTCTCACGCGTTTTAAGAAACACGTGTTTTCTTCGCTAATGAAAAAAAAAAAAAATGAAAAAAACAAAGAAAACATCTATTTTCAGTAAGTTTCGTTTTCTTTCGCGTGTACGCGTATGGCGACGATACGTCGTGATTGTACATGCGATTTCGCCGTTTCGAAAAGTGTTTTTTCGGAACGAGGGAAATGCATGATAAATCAAGCACACGTCGTCGGTCAACGGTAACAGCAACGTTTCCTTCATTACGCTCAGACACCGAAAACCAGTCGACTACCTATTTAGTATTTACTTTCTATAGGACATCGTCCCGTATGATATTATTATGTAAATATTAAATAGCGAACCTATACACACGTATTACGGTGTTTGGTAATATTTTATCGTAGCAGTCGACCCACGGAAATCCCGTTTGACGTGTTGGTACTAAATCTTCTTGATTCCAACCGACAGTGTATACGTCTTATTTTAGTGGTCGGATACTACTGATCAACGCCTACTTTTGTTTTTCTTTTCGTCTATCGTTAAAACCGGCCGCGGCGACGTCCGTGATATTCACTCGGAGTGTTAACATAAAATTATAGAAAAAAAACCTTAAAATAATACATTTATTTCAAATATATAATATTATTTGATTCGTAGCACTATTGTCCAGCGAGTCTGTTGATAAAATACCGAGTACAATAGAATACTCCATAATCAAATAGTGTCTTGTCCAAACGTAGAGTATTTGAGGATCTATTAGCACACCACGTTTGGACAGTTTTAGACATTGTTGAGAAAATCGTCAGGTGTCATTATTAAAAGTGTCATTTACTGACCACCTGTTTTATAATAATTACTTTATAAATGTAACTAGGCAGTGAAAAATGAATACGTTTCTGTCACCCAAAAGTGTTTGATATTAAAGCCAGTGAAAAATATCGGTAATATTTTGACGATGTTTATTTAACATGTATTTACCTTAGAGAGGTTCTCGTTACTAATCCGAGGGCGTAAGTAAAGTATAATTATTATTTCTTGTTTTCTGACTCATACGTAATTATTATTGTGTGGAAATCATATATTCGCGATCTAATAAACTATCCGCGGAGTGTATATAACACGATTAGTATATCGTACACATTGACAGTTTTCGTTGAAATGATCAAAAACGAATTATTATTCCATTATCAAACAATTAAGTCAATGTTTCTCTGATAAGCATTGTGGAGCAGAAATACTTGTTGTTTTTATTTTAATTAGTATTTGTTATTAAAGTGATAACTACAGACATATTACATAATAAATGAGTCATAATCATGAATTAATTATGCGTAAAATAATTATTTGTTTATTCCAAAGAATAAATTATTTTTTAAAGAAAATATCAAAACAATATAACATTATCTTGAAAGCATAGAAAATAAAAAAAACATATACTTAATTTAAAAAGTATATTACAACGAATGCTAAAAAAGTGTAGGTAAAAATTATAACAACATAATGTACCTACCTATAAGTAAGACGTAAGTAGGTATAATGTTATTAACAATTTTAACCGCAGTATTAATTTTCGTTTTACATTTATCAAATTATTATTTTTTTTTTTTTTATGAAATGTCCAAAAAAATTAATTTTACTGATACCCTGTTTTCTTACGTACTTAAGAATTAAAGAGTGCATTCAGATTATTAATTTATTTCACGAGTGGGATATAAATTGAACCTTACATATGTATTAAGTTGTCTGCACAAAATGTGATTGATTTATCACGTTTCATACTAATTAAACGCTATTCTACGTTGTTCTTCAAATATGATTATTTATTACATCAGAGTAAAAAAAAATATAATACGCCTCAATGTTAGCATCTAAAGGTTTGCCTATTCACAACGATATGATCGAAAGCAATACCGCTGTACAGATGATTTCACGAGGTCTTCGTTTTCTTTTCTTCATTTTTTCATAGTGAGGTAACGCATATGACGTTACTCGAACCGTTTTAATGTCAAGAATCTCTGCGGGGCAGTGCATGTGCTAACACATAAATAAAATACTTTTACAAATTCAGGTACGGTCAAAATATGACGTTTTAACATAGTTTGAGTAATTTATGTTCTTATTTTTATTTTAATGTTAATACATAACCAACTTTTACACCATTACTAACTATAATTACGTTACAATGAATTCGGATTTTCATTTATACCTGTAACTGTTTAAACTCGTCATGTTGATTTAATGTTATATTAATTATAATGTGAGCACCTGTTTATTCATTTCGTATCCAATAATTATTTTAATTACCTAATATTATAAAGTTATTAAAAAAAAATGATGTGTTTGTCATTTATTTAATGACTATTTTATATATTATCTATATATTGTATAAGAAACATTTAAAAAAACCGATGTTCCCGAGTTGGTTCCAAAACGTCTGTATTGGTTCCTAGTTGTTATGAAAGGTATATATCCGTATTGGTTTCGGGGATTTCATGAGATATATATTCGAATAGATTCCCAAGTTTACGTCCGAATTAGTTCTCAGATAGTTTATAAAGCTGCTTTAATTTTCCATCCCGTTGTATACAGACTTAGGAATGTCTCAATTTAGTAGACACAGTTGAAAATTGTTTTTGTTTGTTACTTTTCGTTTAGTACCATTGAGTATTTTACTATCGTCATCTGTTATAATTTTATCGATAGTTACAATTCAATAATTTATTTTCAAAAATGACGTACATTACCTCTTTACACATATCCAAATTTCAATATCATTTGCCAACTTTTTTCAAAACCCAAGTTTAAAACCTTCTAAGCCAACAAGATTATTATTTTTTTACATAAACTCTATGTCAATAATTAGGGTTCTAAAATTTCATGAAAAAGAATTTTCCCAAAATAAATAAAAAAAGCTGGTAAGTGAGATGATGGTGGTACAAGTTCGTCCTTCATCCCTTCGGTCCTCGGACAAGATACTGGTGATGAATGTATTAAGTTTTAAAGAAATTATGACTCATTTCTTTAGTATAAAACGATTCTGAGCAAAGCTTCAGTGTATTATAATATATTATTATTTAAATACTGTTTACGTATTTTACGGTTATTTGTATAATTTTTGGTGAGTTTTTTTGTAATTAAACCCTCATAAAATATTCAATTAGATATCTCAGTTAAATTTTGAATCTAAAAAGTTGCTGGACAAAACTTTTAGACAAGGATTTCTATACGAAAAAGTGTTTTCAGAAAAAAAAAATAAAAAAAATAAAAAAAATAAAAAAATAAACATCATTGTAAAACCATAAGATCCTTCTCTTCACTCAGAATCCAAAAGGGTTGTTTTCCAATTAATATATATTAGAGCTATTCAGCTATATTATGTAATTAAGATGAGAAAACACGTTTTAATTAGGTAGTATATTACTAGTATATTATTATTAGGTATTCTATTCTATAAAAACATTGAAAACATAAATCATTTTTAAGCACAAAGTGCCCAATGCCTATGGTTTTTTATGTTACTTTTAGTTCTATAGTGTTTAATTTTTTACTAAATTTATAATGTATAAATAAAGGTGACACTTAAATATAGCCTGAACCAAATTATATACACTTATACAGTTATACTTATACATAAAACATACTTACTATTCATTTTTAACCCTTGCATTTGTAAATGTTATCTATACATTTATTTTTTACAAAACAATATTATTTATCTATTACAGATTTTACTTTTTTTTTTCTCAAAATTATTTATGAAATGATATTATTATCAAGTAAATAAAATTTTTCTAGCTCCAAAAATCATTAACAGTTACAACCACGGTCTTAGAAGATATCTTGTAAGACCGTGGTTACAACCTAAAATTTATAAAACTCAATATGTTTTATTATTTGGTATCTGGTATAAAACATGGAGCCTTCACAATTATACGCCGTGTCGCATAGATTTTTACAAATTCAGTGCGTAGGTAACAAAATAATTATTAGTTTATATTATGGTCAAACTGTAAGTCTATAATTAAGGAATGATAGAATCTGATTGATAACATTTCACTAATACATATCATATTATTATTTACCAACATCATGTCATGTATTTAAAAAAATATTTATATTTCATAATTTCATTGAAATATTTCAATTCAAATTAAGAACCCTATCAATAATAATAATATAAAAAAATCGTCTAAATGTATGAACAATGAAAATGACAAAAAAATAATTTTCCATAAACGTCACAAACCGACGTATACGATTATTGGTTAGTAAGTGAATCCAGCAACGAGGTACAACTATCATATTTTCGCCCACGCCACTCCGATAGTGAATACTTTCGACCTAATAGAATGATTTTAAACTATTAAGCGGGGAAAAAGTTAAAACATTGTGTGTTATATTACACATAACAAATATTATGAGTTACGCATCCACAAGAGAAGATTTTGATTGGATGGATTTCATTATTCTTGCGATTTAAATGCTAAGAAGTTTTAAGGTAAAAAAATGCTGTGAAAAATATTACGAGCTTTTTTGGTTGTTTGGTATATTTTAAAACGTTTTTGTCCGAGCATTAATTATTGTATTATTTATAGCCGTTACCGGTGGTCGACGTTACAAAAGAAGAAGAGAAATACGGCAACGACGGCGACAAGTTTAACAGGATCGGACGAGGCGTGATCGGTGGAGTGGAAAGAGTGTCTAGTATGCTCACCTCGGCGCTCTCGGTAAACAATATTATGATATATTTGGTGTTCAACAAGAGACATTTACGTTTGTAAATCTAATAAAAATCATTTATCTCGATCTTTGTTTCAAGCGTCGATAATACTATATAAAATATTTTATCAATCGATGTTCGGTACCCAGGATCAATTAAAACATTTAATTAATTCAAACGTTTAAAATTAATTAAAACTAGTGTAGTGGACGTCAAGTATGAGACTACGTTATAGTTCACACATTGATCGGCAGCAATAGAGTGCAGTGTGCTGTTAGAATTGATTTCTTGAACATTTCCTCGATACAAATGCATATAGGTTTTCGCCCGAGTAAAGCTATTAAAAGCATTTAAACGTTCCGACAAGTTTCATTAAAATAAAATCGAATGAGTTCATTGTCGGTAATACGCACGGGTAACTTGCGAATTTAGAACTCCCCGTTCCGCGTAGGTTTTCACGCGTTCGTCGATGTTTAATAGCCGTTGCCTGAAGATTCTATGAGTTTGAAATATTATTCACGTGTGTACGGGTACTCACGTATTTACCTCTTCGCGTATTACGCTATCTATTCGTGTTCATACGTTATAGACTACAGTTGATTTGTACGAGCTGTGTTCAGTGGCGTATTTGAGGGGGGGCGATAGGGGCGATCGCCCCTCCCGAGAGATCTTTGAAAATAATATTTTATGATTGTTGAACTTATAAGTGTATCTAAATATTTTAATTAATAAATAAATAATATTTTTTGGATGAGAAATTTTTGTGATAACTGGCAACTGATAATACATATTATGTCGGATAAATCGGATTACTGATTAGTGATTGCTCTATGATACGCAAAGATGGAACATTTAGCCCGAGTAATGGGTGACGTAGTCGTACCAAATGAATGATGGAACGGAACGTCACCTGTCGAAACGGTTACTTAGGTGACCATTTAGGGTCACGATAGGTCATTTCCATAGACATAATAGAATGTCTATGGTGTCTATGGTGTTTGTTCTATTATGTCCATGGTCATTTCGTCTGACGAAAGTGTTGCCAGGTCTGGGGAAATTTCCTCTTTCTGGGGATTTTTGGTGTATTATTTGGTTTTGGAGATTTTTCCGGGGAATTCAAATATTCTGAGGAAATAAGTGCTAAGACTGGAGATTTCTTGCATTTTGATTTTTTACCATGTTATGGAAAATTGTATACGTTGTTATGTTGGTCATAAGTCGTAAACTCATAATACCCTACGGACTTTTTGCCGGAAATGAAACGTATAAGCAATGACCATAGATATACAACACTTGTGTGTGGCAATATCTATGGCAATGACCAAGAAAATGCGACGCATACATGGGTTATAAGCGAATATACTCTAGATCAGTGGTCTTCAACCGGTGGGTCGCGACCCGTTTTTGGGTCGCGTAAGCTTTAAAATTGGGTCGCGATAAGTCTTCTTTTCAAAATAAAAATTAAATTTATAAAATTACTTAAAGAATTCTATACGTTTTCAATTAATAATAATTAAAAAATGTTATTTTTATTTATTCAGTTTTAATACTGCAAAGTATTAAGCAATTTTAGATTTTTTATAAAGCTTACGCGGGTCGCGAAAAATGTAGGCCTAAAAAAGTGGGTCGCGAGTCCAAAAAGGTTGAAGACCACTGCTCTAGATCCTATAGCCTAAAATTGTTATTCGTCGGCCGTCGCTTCTTACTCGTACAGTGCGTAACTTGAATTATTTTGTTTTTTATTATTGTGGTTATAAGCGACAAAATGAGTGACAGTGAAAACTCTAATGAAGGACCATCGTTTAAATGGTCTAAAAAAAAATCATATGAGCATACGTTTCGTCAAAGTTGGTTAAAGTCCACAGAGTTCAAAGCGTGGTTAAAAATTCTTTAATAAAAGTGCTTAAATAAATAATAAAAATGCGTTGTTTTTTATGTCTAAAAAAAATTTGTTTAATTGGTGGGGGTGGTTTACTCCTCTTAATATCGCCCCCCCCCTAGGTGAAGGCTCAAATACGCCACTGGCTGTGTTCCATACGAAATAGTTAATTACGATCAATATAGGTTAGATAGATTTAATGAACGATAACACAAAGCGTGTAGACAGTTTCGGTACGCTCGGTAAATAATATTAATTAGCGTTCTTTGTTGGAAATTATTCATTCGACGTATTGTTCAACAATATCTCGGTGATATAACATTATAAAGCGTGATAAACGCGCACCTAAAGATAATAACGATGTTAATCACTATCGCGTAATGCTTAATATGCGTATACGTATTTAATTGCATTACAATTATTATTACGTGTCAAATAAAGTATACGGGTACAAGGATAAAAACTGTACCAAAAACAGATTTTCGTAATGCAACGTGGAACCAGCTGCACCCGCACGGTCTAGAAATCGTTGAACATTATTTCTTTTTGTGAAAATTAGTTTCTGTTTTCGATGTAAATAGTCATCAAATGTTCAATCGATGCCAACTGAATAGAACGATTCACGTGTTTTACCATTCACGTTTATTAACTTAACGCGTGTTTGGTTTCGTTTACATGTTTACGGTATTCGTGTTTATATTCACGTGAAACAGCGATACTCCGATGTATAATACGCAGTACACTCGTCGGACGATAATCGTTATAAAAACAGCGTCTTCAAGCTTTAAGCGGTTTTTTTTTTAAATCGTTTATTACTTCCAATTTATTTCATTTAACCTATCGATGAGATGAAATCGACGCGTACGTGAATTCCGATCGCATAACACCGAAAATTGAAAAAAAAAAATCGAATTCAATGAAATCTCTTTTCCACCCGTGTCTAATAATAATAATAATAATAAATCTATTGTTACTCTGTTACTTTCTTTCAAAAACCGAGTTTCTATACTTCACTCGTTGGCGCTAAGCACGTGTAATGGTTTAACTACATTATATTTTGTAATTTACTAATTAAAGGAGATTTACGCTCGAAGGTAACTGTTTATATTTGGAGAAAAGCAAGATGGATCACTTCACTGTTATTATATGACTTTCATAAATCAAATATAGGTCAAGATAAACGCTGTGTGATTTAATAACGACGTAATATTAGTAGGTGCCGTGGTTTTGATGAATTCTCGGAACGTCAAATGTGATGTTCCGTCATTAAGTACCGTTTATGCACTGCACGAGGCTTCACGGTGTTACGATAAATTTACATATATTTTTACGGACGTCGGATGTTGCGTATACGTAACGATCATAGAACTATTCACTTTTTGTGGCGTAAAACGTTGCTCACAGATCGGAAAAAAACTCGATTTCGGAACGGACTATCGATTTCCCGATAAACGGTTTTTTAACCATTTAATGCTTTTTTCTAAAGCAGTGTTAGTTTTTCTTGAATTCCTAAAACTACAGGATACCGAATGAAACTAGAACTGTACAAAAAAAAAAATAATAATAATAAAAAAAAAAAAAATAATACGCTGCTACGAAACCTATATGGAATATAATTATGCATTTCATAAGATCTCGATGGACATATGTTTTCAAAAGAGAGGAAGGCCAGATGAGATATTAGCTTCTAGACTTTGGAATTTTAGAAATAGGTACATATTTCTTATCACGTCTTTGATGACTTTTTTGTTTTACAGAATGTTTCTTTCTCATCCTAGAAAACGTTTCTGCAGACACACAAACAATTTTGCCCCCCCCCCCCTGCCGTTTAGGTCTGCGCACGCCTATGCGTGTCACCACGACTGTCGTCTAGGCGTTTGAGTTTCTCGGCCGAAAAAACACACGCGGCAATTCCCGATCAGTTGTGAGCCGCGAGAAAACAGTAAGCGAATAATATTCGATTATTATCGTCCAACGAAGGACGGAAAATATGGGCAAAAGTGCGTCAGGGACGAGTGGCTATCGTTCTAGCTGACTATTCTCCGGATCCATCCCGGGTCACGGGGTATAATGTTTTACGCGCTCGTCGTAATAACCCAACGATTAAACGTGCTTGTACGAAATCATATTTTTCATCGTCGTCTTCGACTGCGACCGTGGTCAATCCATCACGCAATAAACGCCGTAAACGACGTGATTCTCGCTGCTCGTGCGAACATTTAAATTCCTTTTACATCCGTCCGAAAATGGTCGGCAGAGTCGACGCAAATTTTTTTCAGCAAAAACGTAAACGTTAAACAGTTTAAATTATTATCAGGCAGCGTGGTATGCAATTCGTCGATATTGACTATACGTATAGTTTTTTTCGGGCAAAATTATAAATTATAAAAAATAGAATCAACAAAAATCTGACAAATTTGCCACTGAGGCGACATATTTAATATACATAGTTAACATTCGTTACTAATAGAATCATTACATTATTTGTAAGTATATACCTACATTAAAAATATATTTAAAACTTAAGTTTTTATTATTTAATTTAATTTTTTTATATTTATTCAATCCGTAAACTAAAACAATTTGAACCACACTGAAAAGTCACATAATATTTGTGTTGAAAACGAAATGTGTTTTCATTTGATTAAAACAATAAGTATTGAATTTTTTTAATGAATTAAGTTTTTCTATCATTTTAAGAGATATAATTCTATCAAAATGGAATTTTCTACCTCGATAAATACATTCAAAATTGTGTTTCAATTAATTTGATCATTCCAATAACGTTATATTTTCAAAATGTTGTCATCTCGTCAATGAAATTTAAAAAAATAAACGAATTAATTTCATAGCCGATTTATTTGACATATTTACAATAGAAGTAGGTACTAGGAAACTCCATACCTAGGTGACATAATTTTGAGTAGGTTTGTAGGTTTTTTCCCTCGGTATAAATATATTTAATATATTATGATACGTATGACGTTTGCCGTTTTATATTGATACAATTATTGTTATGAAATGCTAAAATGATGTTATTATTTGTATTATGTTTCAAGGGTAAACAATAACTACATATTATAATAACAAGACTATGAACTACATATGTTGAAATAACTAATAAATGGTAGTTTTTAATCATTCGAGTGAAAAATATATTATTCACAAAACGAAATTCAAATTATTCAGTATTAAAAAATATAAACTATTTTAATGATATTTGGTTAATTATACATTTCGATTTTTATTTCATTTTCAGTTTCCAGTGGATACCGCGAAAAAGTTGTCCAGGAGTGCTACCGAAATGTTGAACAATTTGGGTGGAAGATTAATAGGGCTGCAATAATTACGTAAAAAATAACGTATTAGTGAATGAATATGTGATGTACAGTGTAGGATGAAGCATTTTTACTTTTTGTAATTAAAACAAATTAGTTACTCGTCACTTGGTTGTTAAAATAAGTAGGTGATCATTAATGACAAATATAGATAAGATGTGTATACTTTAAATTCTTTTTTTCGTATAATTAGTAAATATTTAGTGGTTAATCATAGAATTTATACTTGTAAATCAAAACATATTGTTCGTACGTTTTTCTAAAAAAAATTATAAATATAATATATTTTTTACGGTGTAAATGTCTTTGCATTATTTTTCATTTGTATAATTTTTGAGCGGATACATATCAATATAGGACATAGGTAATGGATAGATAATGGACATGTTAACGATACGAAGTTTAAAATATTTATATAAAAAACGGAGAGTTGCCTCAGTTGTTTCGAGGTTCACAATATGATATTATTTTTTTAGTTAAATTTTTCGAATAAACGCAGAAAATTATTCAAGCTAAGAAATTCGCTGTCGAGATTTCATCTTAAACAATTTTCCCCAAACGTTGAAGTTTCTTATGATTTTTATTGATATTTTACAAAATCATGATGATTTAATGAAATTTTAGTGATTTCGACCTAGATTTTTTATAAATACGAGACATACCTAAACCATACGTTTTATTTATCTCCGGTCAAGTGGTTACTAGGTCATTAACAAATCGATCTTACTATAATATTATACTAGTTTCAATATTTGTGCACACATTTAATAAAAATAAATATACAATCTATATCGTAAGTCTCCTTTAGCCTAAACGGTTAAATCACAATAACGTGTCGGTAATATTACACGTAAAATACAATGCATTATCATAACAGAAACCTTTAAACTATAAGATTAAATGAAATATTAAGGTTACCATACATTTTATATTTTTACAAACGATTTGCTTAAAATTCACTAGGCTATTTACATACTCGTGTTGTTATAAAAACAAAATACACCAATATACATAAATATATTATTCATCATTCATTAAGAATAAGCATTTACATAATAAGGATAGTATTATATTTTAATGATCTAATTTTTTTAATGTCTATCAACTTTTTATATTTAAAACCCGAACAGAACTTACAAATAATTAGATACGTAGTTATGACGATTTTAAAAACTTACGTACCTACTAGTCAAATGTTTTTACTTCAATATCATTGAATCTTTATTCATAATCTAAAAATAAATTTTGATTATCGAGTTTTGAACTCAAATGTTCATAATTTACATTATTAATTAATTAAATTGTTTCATATCTATAATGAACAATATCATAAAAAAACAATTCTTTAAGTATCTATTCATAATAATAATATGTAGAGTTAAGTTTAATCGGTAGAAACCAAACATCAATCTTTGTCCTAAATAGGGATCAAAACAAATCAATGAAAAATGATGTATTTAAAATCGAACACTGATCAATTCATTTCCGTGAGCTTATTTCAACAGATCGCTAATTAGAATTTAACAAGGTCACTTTAATAATTACTAATTTTTATAAAATAATTAACTTGAGATAAAATATGTAATTAAATATAAGTAAAATACCCAAATTTTGCTATTTTGATGTATTCTCGCGTTATTAAAACTGTAAATTAACATTACCTACTAATACAGTAAAAACATTTTGTTCGTTGAAATAATAAATTAAGTAGAAAAAAAATTGTCAACTAATTATCTGCCAACGAGCTTATTCGTTTAATAATACGCACTTTTACATGAATTCCTGTTAAAAAAATATTTTGTACGTACACTTTAAAACAATATTCAAACTAAATTTCTGTATAAAAAAAAAAAAAAAAAAAAAAACATTCATTTATCTGGTCGATTTTTTTGTTTTCATTGAAATTTTCAAAAAATCATTTTATTTCATGATACCTATCAAGTTATGTGTAGTGATTTCCATTTATGATGTCTAAACGTTTGGAAAAAATCACTAGTGTGTGTAAATAAATTTTTTTTTATAAAAAATGCATTTCGAACATTGTTTTTGACTGTGCATAACAATAAATAAAAAATACTAATTGATTTGAAAAAAGCTATTGTTCAGAAGACATACGGTGTGATAAGCCGTTAATACCTGGATATGTTTATATGTATTTCATACATAACTTAATTACACACACTTGATTGTTAAACAAAGCGTTTTGTGCTTGACAGAGCGTACTGAATACAATGACACACACAAGACCCAAATAAAGTTATGAAATATGTATTGATCAGTTTAGTATTGTCATATTATACTACAGGTAATAATCATTTTAGTCGTATAGTCAATGCATTTGTTCGGATACAATGCAGATGCACGTATATTGTACATTTATAAATAATTAAAAGTCATAATGCACGGGCGTCGTCGGTAAGCTCTGGATTAAGTCACGACTCCGTCGTTATTGAATGCGATCGATTGAATTTAAAACGCGTTATAAAATATTACAAATAATATGACGTTCGTAAGTCGTGTTCAGAATGATAATAAATCAGAATAGTAATAGCGATATTAGTGAAATTGGTAAAATATTTTACAAACGATTTCAGATCGTTCAGACTCACGAGGAATCGTACTGTTCAATAGTATGAAACCGAGGTCGACATTTTTCGATTAAACCGCCATTCAATTTTTGCGTATAATTGTAAAAAATTCACGGATTACAAAACACACTCGTAGACTATTTCGGAATTGGTATGTAGTACACCTATCTATATGTAGATTATTTTTTTGAACATTTTCAATTCACTTGTTAGAACAATATTAGAACTAAGGTTCATTAATATGAAAAACCAAGTTTTCCAAGGTTTTTCGAAATTTTTTCATTGCTAATCATTACTAATTGTAATCAGCACTGTCAAAGAAAATATCACGCCGAAAATCATCCAGATAAAAGAAAATAAATACTTTTATATTTTCATAAAAACGTAGTTGAACATCCTGTGTAGACGTGTTGATGTGTATAAATAATACAGAAATACGGCACACCAAGTACCTATATTCATATTATACGTACATTCGTCATATCATGAAATATGTTTCTAATCTATGAGTGGTATACGAAGTGATTGGAGTACATTGTTCTAAAAGTAATCTTTGGATTGAAACACTCAATGATTTGTATACGCTATTCTCAAAAACAGCTCTCGCTTGGACACGGTTTGACTGTTTACTGTTTTCAACGTTTGCATTCGAAACGACCATCCGTCTCAGGGGAGAACTTCTGTAAATATCGTGTTCTCGGACTCTGTGTACACTAGTCGTCTGGCAAAAATAATATTTATCAATTCGTAATATTATTGTCGTCATACGTATTGCCCTATTGATATACCTCAAAAACATGTTTACCGTAAACATCGCGATATCAAACGAATCGAATATTATCGTTTGGATGTTTTCTTCGTGTAAAACAACGTATTCTATATACGTATTCGCTACACACGCGTATACCTGATTATGCCGATCGTAGTGTGTTTGCTTTGCCGTTCAGATTGGATACAACACACACACACACACACACACACACACACACACACACACACGTCTTATCATATCTATATTCGTACGATTCGTGTGCGCGTATCGTACAACGTGTGTAGGTACAACGTGCGCGGTAATTAAGATTCGAACGCGTATTAATCGTAAGCGGTAATAGGCCACCGTCAACGTCAAGAAAACGTATTTATTACCACGGCCAATAAAGACGACGGTTTTAATTGGTCGATGTGCGATTGTGCATGAAAAACGTATTGATACGCACGGCTATAAAATGCTGATAAATATAATATTTTCGAATTAATATGAGTTCGAAACTTCACTGAACCGATTCGCGTCAGTCACGTACGTGTTGGTCCGCGTGTCCGTGTGCCCATGTGAGTGTGTGTGTGTGTCTGTTTTTAATTCTCAAACTCGGTGTAGAGCGTTTAGCCGAGTCTCAGCACGATCACTGCTTATTGGGATTTGCTCGAATATTATCGTTCAACAAGTTTGCGTGCACACTTAGCGAGGATTCGGGAAGCGGTGAAATGGTCGCAGAAAACGAGAACCATAGTGACAACGTAAGTACTTAAACGTATATATATATATATATATATGTATATATGCAATTATAAATAATCGATATTAATTAATACTCGCGCGAATAAACCGATTAAAACTTTTTAAATGATTTCTAACTCGATATTTATTCGTCAAAATTAACTCGGTCTATGTACATTTGTTTTCAAAGAGATATTTTTTTCCATAAACACAACCGAGTCGTGTACTCATAAGAACGACAGATGCCCAGTAATCGCGATGATGAAAATGTCATTACAATGTGTCGATGCAATTTATCGACTATTGATATTTGGTCTTTTCCGACTTGTTTAAATAACCTAACGATAATTATTTAAACGAAAATGTTAAAACTCTATAATAATAATTGCAAAATGAAACGATTCCATTCAAAGATTATAAATAAAAGCGTTTTAATGTTTTTTTTTTATAGTTTTTCAAGATGTCTGTATTATACTAAATAAATAAATGATAAAATAATAACTGAATAAAAGACAAATCTAGAATACACAAAAATATATTATTTGGTTTTAATTTTTTTTTTATTCGACTCTAATTATTTCGCAAAACAGTTGTTATTTTTAAATGAGTATTAGACTTTGTTTTTTTTTTGCATAATTTAATTTAAAATATTATAGTTTCGTACCTATTTGTTTATAGTATATGTACTATAGAATATCACGGAAAAAATATAATAATTTACGACGATTAGGTTCACCAATCAAATTATACTATCAATACGTAAAATATTGTTTCCGCGTGACACCGATTCGCGAATATCAACAAAAACGGTACACTCGTAGTGACAATATTTAAAACTTACATTGACTGAGTACTACAACTATGTTATTCTCTATCACATCAGAGCTACGATGAAGAAGAAATCGAAGATCCCAACTGCCTGGAATCGAGCCCGTACAAATTGTCGTTTGAAGAGATAACGTCTGCCGCGTATAAGATACAACACAGCGTGATAAAAACGGAGTGCACGGTGAGTGATTCGTTTTGTTTTTACTCTGCTGTCTTTAATTTTTTTTTTCTCGGCCGTGCTAATAGCGTTCGTTTTATTTTGTACAGCGATCGCATTTGTCCAATTTGGTGAACATGGAACTTTATTTGAAAAAAGATTTCGTGCAGTACACCGGAAGGTAATTTTATTGTTTATATCAATCGGCTGCAAATACTATTATTGTTTTATTGGTTTTTTATCTCATAATTTGTGACGAAAAAAAAATGGGTACTCTCCGTCCCATGCGAGGTTTGCAATGTGCAGTTTTTACTTTTAATTTTTTACTGAGTACAGCATTTTCGCGTTTGAACACAACATGATGTTTTATTTTGTTTTATGTTTTATGTTTTATTTTCGTGCGTAACGGTATTTTTTAATTGTGAATTTTCACATTTTCGTGACGTATACTGGAACACGGTTTACACATGATTTTCACATTGTTGTGGAACATCAACGGACAGCATCGTTTCCAAATCTTTTATTTTCTAACGACGAACATAAATCAATTTGAAACTTTGAGATATTAACTGTAAACGCCGACTTCACATACTCTAAATAAGGATAATACGAGTGATCAGTTTATTTAAAAATGAAAAAAAGTCTTCTCCCACCATTTAAAAATATTTTACGAACGTAACATCAGTTGAGAGTATTTTTTATTAAAAAAAAATAATTATACACTCCGTAAACTACTCGCTATTAGCTACGATCATTATTATCCAACGAGACACGAGTACCGGAACATAACGGATGTTCTCGATAGGTAGTCAAACGCGATTTGAATATTTGACTAAACGTATCTGATCTAGAATCCGAGGCGCGGTCTTATGTTTTTTCGGGGAGAGGGGGGCAGTGTGACGTTTAGTTTTTGGCAGTCCCGTATTGTTCGCAGATACGACAGTCGCGTATAGGCTTTTGAAAGTAGAGGCCCTCGAGAAGGAAGAGAAAATATCGTTAAAATCCATAACGTACGGACGTAATGTGATTGGAACTTTAACCGCATTCAACGGATCAGTTGACGTCTCGTATGGGCTGATCGTTAGATCCGCAAGAGGGCCAACGACCCTCGTCATTACGCCTACACGTCTCGTCGACGTTACTATATTATACGCTACTCATCACAGCTACAACGGCCGGGCCAACACACGCGTTCCCGGCTGTGATTTCCGAAGATTAAACTAATAAAAAATGACTTTAAACGTACGAGACTGCGTCGTCATGATGTGTGTTCGGGAAAAAGTTTTTTAAACTTTCGAAAACGATTCGCAATCGCCATTGTGCTTTTCTTTTGGGGGTTTTTTTTTTTTTTTAGTATCGGTATACGTTCATATATTTTAGATTCTGAGTGAAGCGAAGGATCTTATGGTTTTACAATGATGTTTATTTTATTTTTTTTTTTCTGTAAACACTTTTTCGTATAGAAATCCTTGTTCAAAAGTTTCGTCTAGCAACTTTTTAGATTTGAAATTGAACTGAGGTGGTACTTTAGAGAGGTCATTTTTCCAAAATCTCCATAGTTTTTCCAGTAATCAAGAATAACGATCGAAAAATTGAGTAAAAACGGTAAAATCGGTAAAAATCCGCCGTAAACGAGATTTTCACTGTTCAGATTTTTGGTTTTTAGTCATAAATCGAAAAGTATTGAAGCTAGAAACTTGACAATTTTATCCAATATCAAATATATACTTTTTTATATTGGACAACATTTTCAGAGCAATTATAGCACTTTTGACTTAAATATAGAACTTTTAATTTACGAAATTGTTTGAAAGTTTTTATGTAATATAATTTTAAATATTTGACAAAAAGTTCTGAAAATTTAATATGACCTTACTCATATACCTACCTAATTATCCTAACAAAAGTTCAAAAATCGTTAGTCAGGATTTTTTTTTATACACACTTTAAAAAATTATTATACGATTTTTTTCGATATTGTCTGATTTCTTTTAAGTTTATTTCTAATGAGTTGTAATTGTTATAAAAATTGAAGTTTAAATGAGTTATATCTAATTGAATATTATATGAGGGTTTAATTACAAAAAAACTCACCAAAAATTATACAAATAACCGTAAAATACGTAAACAGTATTTAAATAATAATATATTATATTACACTGAAACTTTGCTCAGAATCGTTTTATACTAAAGAAAAGAGTTATCATTTCTTTAAAACTTAATACATTCATCACCAATATCTTGTCCGAGGACCGAAGGGACGAAGGACGAACTTGTATCACCATCATCTCACTTACCAGCTTTTTCTCTTTTCGTTTACTTCGAGATACTTAACGTCTATACAGAAAACTCGGTAAATCTGATATATCCCGTCATGATCGTTTACGATCACCGTGATCAAGAGCGCGTGATGTCACGTGACTTTTCGTTTTTCCGACTTATCGATCGCCGACCGACCGGTGAATCGGGCCGAAAACGACCAAAACGGCGGACACGTTACGTCCGCCGCTATATTTTAATGCGATGGTTTATTATTATTATTATTATTATTTTTTTTTTCATTTCCCGCTTCGCACAGTTTCAAGGAACGCGGCGCGTGCTACGCACTGATGATGCTGTCCGACGACCACAAACGGAACGGCGTGATCTCCGCGTCGCTGGGCAATCACGCGCAGGCGCTGTGCTACCACGGTCAGCGGCTCAAAATACCCGTGACCGTGGTCATGCCCACGGTGGCGCCGATCATAAAGATCGAGGCGTGCCGGAACTTCGGGGCCACCGTCATTGTGCGGGGCAACAACATGAAGGAGTCCAAACACCTGGCGCTGAAGCTGTCTAAAGAAAAGAACATCATCTACATCAACGGGTACGTAAAAAGCAGACGCGGTGTCATACTGGTTTTTCCGCTGCGTCCGTGAGCTACTACGCCGGAGCGAAGAAACCAGGGCTTAAAACCGTTCCTGAAATTAAAGGTAATCGGCTCCGGTAGGAGCCGAAAATTTTTTGATAACCGGTTAACAGTTTTCTAGTTCTAAGAAGTGATGTTAACCAGTTACCGGTTACCTTACACCAGAATAATGTAGTGGCTACCGGTTACCGATTTTTAACGGTTTATGAAATATGTAAATAACCGCTTACCGATTTTAAGTTTTAACCGGTTTAAATACCGTTTTTCACAAAATGTTTTTTGTTATCACATCAATTACGAATTATTTATAATGTGTTTATACTCTATAATACGGACTAAGATATATCTATCTGCAGTATATTATATACTCTTAAGAGGATGTCAGCGCACCATTTGTTTTCTCTATCTGGCCCACGCGCGGAACACAGACAAAATGCATTTACGAAGAATCATTTTTTATATGTTTTTAAGTAATCTTATAGTAAAATCGGCCAAATAGGGGAATACCAGTAATATGAAATTATCACTAATCAGCACAGCTATAAACATATTGTTTTTAATATAGGTACATCATAAATTCATAAACATATTAGTATTGCCATTGATTATTAGTATTTATAATCAATGGTATTATCCGCATGGCGTGTACCCGGTGTACGTATATACTATATTTTGGCATTGTGATTGTGTATAATATATAATTATATCATACACTTATAAGTTCAATATAACAGGTAAATATTTTTCTACGCCTGAAATCCTTCATTTATTTATTTATTTAATATATAAACGGACGACTGTCCTAAAACATAATAATATTAACATTGTGTTACACATTGATAATTAGAGTATATTTAAAGCAGAGTTTAGCGCTACTGTATAAAGTCCAAAAGTTTTGAGTTTAATGGGTTTTATTCGTGTCGGACTCGGTTTCGTTTGACGAACACGCCCATGGACTAAAAAAATTCAGCAGATTGTTAAAAATCAACCACGCTGTTCACAATAATATTCTCGTATCGTCCGGCTCGAGCGCATACATTTGAGAATAAGCATATGGTATTATCTGGTGTGCCACAAGGTGGACATTTGTCTCCCTTATTATTTTTATTATTCATTAATGATATGAAAAACGTGTTTGATTTCTGTAAATATTCTCTTTTTGCCTACGATCTTAAGATATATACGGCAGTTAACTCATTAGATAACTCATAATGTTTAATAATTATTCTATTGATAATCAAGACATTAATTCAGTTTCTTCCATTGCCTAAATGGATGCCTAAAAACATTATATTGCTCATTGGTACGATCGAATTTAAAGTATGGGACGATAATATGGAATCCTTACCAACTTAATTACTTTAGCCGTCTAGATTAAGTACAATCAAATTTCTTGAGATATTTATAAGTTTTTAATGAATTGTTCCACAAACGGACTTGCAACAAACCTTGGTCTACACTCACTCTCCTCAAGACGTAAATTTAATGATGCATCTTTTACTCTAAAATTTTTAATAATAATATTCAGTGTCCCGAAATACTTGAAAAACTTGGTTTGTCAATTCCAACTTTTTATACGAGATCAAAAACTGTTTTTTAGGCTATAAATTGTATAATGAACCCAAAAGTCGTATGCTTCGGGTTTTCAACAGCCTCAATAGCCTCGACTTTAACTTTGATTCTGAATCTAAACTTCGTCGTTAATGTTTGAATTTGAATTTGAATTTATAATTATATTCATTGTCTTTTTTTTTCTTATTATGTATTAACTCTGTATTAGTTGTGAAACTGTACTATAATGTTTAAAAATTTGTTTTATATTACTCATCATAATCTTAAGGTAACTATATATTGAATTATTTGTACACTCTCTTACCTTCGGGCGTGAATAAATAAATATAAAAATATAATATATTACAACTGTCGACAAACTGCAATTGCAATTCGAGATCCAAGAAATAAACAATTTCGATGGATTCAATAATACTCGTGTTATCGTTGAAATACACAAATACGAGTATTCTGGAGTGCAAATAAATATCAAACATTTAAATAAATTAAAGTGAAATAAATGCGTCTTGGTATTATTTTAATCACCTACACTAAATTAACTTTTAAAATGTGAAAAAATAAATATTGGTTATAATGTTATATGAACATATTTCAATAATTAATGTTTTTATTTTCATATTCTCAGCTCTGTTGTTTGTTTACAATGATATTATGAAATAAAAATGTACGAGCAATAGTAAAGAAACCGTTTTAAACGAATACGCTGAATTAAAAAATATTTTTGATAATTCTCTATCACCATTTAAATTGATTTCATATTTGAATCAAATTCAAAAATATATATCGCTATTGGGTCAAGTTAGAACCCCAAAATTCTAGAGGCTAAGTGCACTTGTATAATTTTGAACTTGCATCGATTTGAGCATTGACCCTGATATGCAATCACTTCAGTGTTAGTTATATCGATCAAAAACGGTTGTCTAGTGCGTCCCGAGTAATGATTTTAAAAACAATGGATAATTATTGAAAACACATCTAGTGTTTATGAAATTAAAAACCGAACAAACATGTTTTTAGGTACGATCACCCACACATAATGGCCGGTCAAGGTACAGTCGGACTGGAAATATTAGAAGACGTGCCGGACGCTGATGCGATCGTCGTTCCCGTCGGAGGTGGAGGTCTGTTAGCCGGCGTGTCGTTAGCTGTCAAAACTTTGAAGAAGGACTGCAAAATCATTGTGAGTATGAGTTTTTAGCGTATCGACATCGTGTTTCAATACGATGTTATTGTACAATAACACTACGTCAATAAATTCACAATCACAATATTGTTATTTATACAAATGAGAAACGTATAAATTTCGAGGACGACCTCGCACAAGCGGAGTAAATAGACTGCAAAGTGACGTGAACACGTAAGCACATTTTCTATGCCTTTTAGATGCTTTACTCGTAAAATTGAAATTAAGTCCAAACTAGAATTCTCAATTGTTTTTAGAAACCATGACTTAAAATCACCGGGTTGGGTGAATTGCGTCCCAAATAAGAAATGTTAATACACAGCTAGGTGAATTGCGTCCTCGGTATTTTTTGAAATACTACACACAAAAGTCGTTCTAAGCGATATAATAACAGTAAAATAGGCAGAATAATAATCTATTTATCTCTAGTCATCCAAATATTTACAACTTTATTGATGTTTTAAAAGATGTTCAGTCCGAATCATACATAAAAATACGAAGTAATCGACAAAGAAAGTCCCGTCAAATCATCGAGAAAGAAAATTATATTCGAGAAAAATATGATTGAATATAATAATGAATTATTGACAATATTCGAATATTTTAAAGCCGTTTCATTTAAATTTTTATCAGTTCAATATACATAGTATACTTTCATATATCACAAATGAAAAATAAAGCAGAATTTTCAGAAGAATATACGGCCAACCTCCTCGCGGCGCGGTGTCTTTTGGATAATGCTAATGGGCCGAATAATAGGGCGCAATTTCATTCGCCTATTATTAAATCACAACTAGGACGCAATTCAGCTAGCTTTATGAAAATGGGACGCAATTCACCTAACGCCAAAATCACGATTCACAACTGATTACTGTAATTTATAGTTGTTATCGATGATTTAACATTTACAAATGTCGAAAAGATGCATAAGTGTGATGCACACAAATTATTAAACGGTATAAGTATATAATAAAAAAAAAAACGCAATACTTCAGAAACAACAGTTAACACGTAATAAAAACCATGGTCGATTGTACAAACTACTTTATACTGCATTTTCAATGCTTAATCACTATATTATAGTATATACAAACAATTAATTATTGATACAATATCGAGTAACCGTACTGAATATTTGCAGTTAATGAGGTTAAAAGGACGAATATTTAATTGATAATCTTATATAAAAATAAAAAACTAACTTATTGCGTGCTATTTGAATTTATATAACAGTTTTTCTACAATATTTACAAAAAAATGTAGCATTCGAAAACATTCAATAAAACTTATAGGAAACTAGGTCACAAAAAGCTATTTCGATTACTCGTTTTGATTTTTTTTCTTTCAGGAATTTTAAAATTGGTAATTGTTATTTCTTCAAAAGAGATATTCTTGTTCGGTTCTTTTGATAAAATATAAAGCGATAAAAAAAAAAAAAAATCGTCTTTTACGAATTAAAAATGTGATCATAATACAACTAAAATTTCTTGGATTGTTAAATAAAACAAAATAGTGAAAACAGAAAAACGTATTAACGAATCGGTAATGATCGGAGGTCTATAACTCGGAATTCCGATAACATAATATGTTTACATATTTTATTCGCTGTGTTTTTCACGTTGTTATTTCACAGCTTAAGTGTTTAACCGACTCGATAAGCCTAATACATACATAATATTATATTTATATTATATGTTATAGTATAGCGAGAACTACAACAGGGCGAAAAATACATCTGATTTCAGAGGACACAAATTTTAATTCAATTGTATTACTTTAATAAATTTCTAAAGCAAAAATGACATATGTTGGTTGTAGCCCCCTTTATTATCACTTACCCTGCATGTTCATATTATTTATGTGAAATTTGGAATAAAAATACACCAAATAAATGCGAGTCAAAGTTCAACATAATATTTTACTAATTGTAATATTATGAAAAAATTTAAAATGAAAAACACTAGTGTTCGATTCGTATTGCGATAAGAAATGACAATATGTTTGTGTTAAAATTCCAAAGTGTTTGTTATTTCTATGATCAAAACTAAAAACACGTCATACAACTTGGAACACGCATTTGTAATTCAGGGGATTCACTTGAATTTTCAGTAGAAACAAAGTGCGTTGGAATAGAACACGGTATTTAGGCCGTGATTTACACTAACAACCGTTTGTTCCGTTTCATTTGTATTCGTTTCAAGACATGACTGACCAATGACATTTAGAACTAGAATCGACGTATCGAAAGTCAACAAATAAAGTAACTTTTGCGTTGTGAAGTGAAGTCGAATCTCGAACAAACGAATCGTTTGGGTTTTAAAATACCAACAACATTCATGTTGCAGAGGTTTTAATTATTCAAACATTTCGACCCCTTTTAATATCTTTGGAAAATCTCCGTGTTATTCAAACGCTAATGTTGTTTGAATTTTTCGCTCGCAGGGCGTCGAATCCGACCGCGTGCCGAGCTTCTCGAAAGCCATGGAAGAAGGAAAACCCGTTACCGTGGAAGGCAAGTCCACGCTGGCCGACGGTCTCGCGGTGCCCAGAGTCGGTTGCAACGCGTTCCTCACCGCACGCAATTTAATCGACAAGATGGTAACTCGGAACAGCTCGGACCGAAGAAAAACATGAGTGTAATGCGAAAATTGTAATTTCCAGGTGGTCGTCACGGAGGAATGGATATCGATGGCCATTTTGAGATTGGTCGAGACCGAAAAGTGCGTCGTGGAGGGCGCCGGAGGCATCGGTCTCGCGGCTGCCTTGTCGGGCCAACTCGATGAGTTTGTGGGAAAAAAGTGAGTTTGAGGCATTTGACAGGCGTTTTTAACAGGTTTGTTGTTTTGGTCACATCGCATAGTGCCAGTGGTTTCAATATTCACCCTATATTCAGCATTGTTCCCGATCAAACGTGGTTTAAGTTTTTTTTTAGGGGTTGGGATGAGGGGGCTGTAAAATCAATTAGACACATCAATTATTAATTTATTTCACCGTTTTTCGAAAAAAACATTCTACTCGGTCAAATTAATTCTTTTGTAAATACCATTCAAATCACGAAATGAGGCTAGTAAATTAATTTAAGAGCCAAAACTACGCGATTTATTAACGTGACGTACTGTAGACTTGATTGTAGACGGGACATGCATTTTGGCGGTGGTCTTAAAATTATATGAAATGATAGTAAACGCAAAAATGGAGGAATCATTTGGATAAACTAGAAAATTAAAAAATTGAATAATTACGTAAAAAAATCGAGTACCTATAAATAAAAAAAATGTGTTTTATTATTCTATTATTTCTGTACGCTAATAATAATAGGTTTCTGCCGCGTTACCTCAGCATATTTTCATAAACATTATTTTATTTTACTTAAATAAAGTATGAACGCAGAATGAGTGACTTTCCAAAGTGATTGACTGGAAGATTTACCGGAAGAATATCATTAATTCATTACGCTCTAAACACATTTTATTTTTTAATGATTTTCAAAAGGCTAATACTTAACTCGTGTTGAATTTCTCATTAACAGACTGACATTCAATGACACTATATTATGAGATTTTCATTATCTTAAAGGTATTAAGAAAAAAAAAAAACCATATAAAATGTTCGTAAATAAATGTTTCATCATGACGAATAAACGTTGAAAGTTTACTGCTTTTGAGTCAGAAACAAGCGACATCTTCTTATACAGTCATATATATGATGAAATCAGTAAAAATGAAAATGATTTAACCAATTCTCCACCAAAACACTATTTTTAAAATTTTCTAATTATTGTCTAGTAAGTGTTGATGTTCTTTTAAGTCTCAGAGTAATTAAAAAAAAAAAAAAAAATTCAATGTTTACATACCGAGTTCATTTTCACTTAAGACGTTATAGCGACCACAGCCATAATTCTTATGAATTTGACCAGTGGCGGTCAGACTAATTTTTTTCACCGGGAACGTTTTCAAAAACTTAGAACTTATGAATCCCATCAAATGAAAAATGTATTATCTGATGAAATAAAGTTAATTCTTAATTTCAACCGAAACCTCGAAGGCTAAAATTCTTAATGATTTGTTGATCACATTATTTTGAATAATAAAATGAGTACATAATATATTATGATTGTTTCTCTGCCAAAGTCTGGTTTTTCATGATATCGTAAACATAGGTGATTTTAATTGTTTTTTTTTCAAATAAGTTACCTTCATAACTAATAATAATAATTTGTTTTCTTTTTTTTCAACCGAGTATTCATGTTTTTTTTTAAATCTCCTATTACATTGATGACTTTTTAATTTCAAAAATCATAGTTTTTCAAAGTACTCGTATTACGATTCGGAGAGCTCGACGAGAAGTCCGTTTTCCGTTCGCCGAGTTCACGATCAATATCGACTCGTATCGTTCGGTCGGGGACGGGTTCCACGGTACGAACACCACGGGTGGGCGGGCCCGCCGCCGGAAAAACCCCGCCATTTCCCGTCGGGTCTTTCGTCCGACGGCCGCGGTCTCCGGGTCCCGTTCGCCCGGCGAACGACTCGTCTACGCGGCGTACGCGCGGCTGACCGTGGCCTGTGGTTTTGTCGTTACAGGGTCGTGCTGTTGCTCTGCGGCGGGAACATCGACACTTCGATACTGGGCCGGTGCCTGGACAGAGGACTGGCCATCGACGGCCGGCTGGTCAAGTTCCACGCGACGCTCAGCGACCGGCCCGGCGGCATAGCCGAGCTGTGCAGGATATTGGCCACGATCGGCGTGTGCGTCAAGGACATCATACACGAACGGCCGTGGCTGTCCGACGACGTTTTCAGCGTCAGGGTCAGTATGCATTGCGTAATAGAGGAGGTCTCTGAGGATATTATAATATAGTACTCACCGCGTCCGATCCGGGGCCTTTTTTTTCGGAAATAGGATTTTTCGGATTTTTCGGGTGGTTTTTTTTTTGTTTTTTTTAATCCATAAAAAAACCCATCCCAAATTAACCGTTTCATTTTTTTTTTTTTTTTTTTTTTGAGAAGAAAAACTAAAAATCGCGCTTGTGAAATAACATTTTTGTTTAATCTTCGCGCAAACACAAGCCGAGACGGGCGATAACACCAACTCGGCAAACCACCCTCATTCGATTCGCTCGTTCGTGTCAATCACATCGACGGCGGCCATATGTTTTTCGTGTAGCACAATTGTCACGATATTACAATGTTGCCTAAACTCAGTGTCAATCCGTATTGACAAGCGTTTAATTTCACGTAAACATTGTCACGACTTTCATTTTTCTACACTTACCACGCGATAATCTCATCAAGCGTATTATTAACTTTACGATGTCATCCATTTTTAATTAACTGTGTTCGCCTTCAGATTATTCTGATATGATTTCTATCGTACAAACTGACCGCCTTTGGAAAATTTAAATAACAATGGACCCTGCAAAGTGGCCGTTGGCAATATTTATTTATTTAAATTACTATTATGAGAGATTTTCTTTTTAATAAGCTGAAATATAAAGTTCTTCATTACTCACTAGTTTTGACTTAACGCAATTGGAGTATCGGTCAACAAAGAAAAAAACAAAATAGTACAATTCTTCGACCTGAAAAATTTTAGTAGATTCGAAAGATAAACCAAATGGTTTTTGTTATCTCTATGTGAGAACGAAGCTTGTATACGATTTTTTTCTTCACAATCGACTTCATAATATTTCAGTAGAGTGTTGTATTAATTGCATTCAAATTCATTCGTCGTCTATTTGTATACAAAATGATAACGTTTTAAACGACACAAATATTACTCAAATACAAAATAGGCGGTTTCAATTCGGAATAACCCACCTGTGAGACTTATTGAGAATTTCAGTACAAATGTTAAAGCATTTGAACATCATCGTGTGTAGTTTTAATCTTTTCAAAATAGAAATACCAATGCGTTAATTGCTATCAAGAACTGTTTTATTAAAAAAAAAAAAAAAAATGAACAACTAAGTATAAAACTGAACGTAAATTTAATAGATCTCCGCAGGTTAAACATAATATTAATAATAATAATAATAATAGTAATTATACTTTAATTGGTATTTTTCGAATGATTTAGATTATTTTACGTCACATTCTTACTGCGGACGCTCAAGGGACAACCCTTCTGAATGTGCGACTCATAATACTCTCGATTATTATTAAAATTTTGTTCGTAAATTATAGGTCAAAGTTGTATGCGAAACGAGAGACTTGAAACACGCCCATCTGCTCCAGGAGGTCATGAAGAAAAATTACAGCTCTTCCGTATTCGGTGACATACCATTGCCCAAAATTCTTTGATCCGAGATATTTTTATATTTTGTTTTACATTATTATTGTTTTTGTTTTTTGTTTTTTTTTTTTACTCTGTTCGTGTCTAAATTTAATATCAAAATTTTTTTTTTTTTTTTCATAAATAAACGCATGAATAATTTTTAAATTCCTTAGTATATTCGTTTATCGTTCAATCCCCGGTTGAAACTTTGAGCTAATTATAATTTAATACTATGACATAGGATAGGTTAAATATTCATTAAACTAAAAACACTTGAAATTAAACATTTTAAAATGTTTTTATTATAATTATCATTATGTTAAAATACACATTAAATCTTATTGTATAAATAATATTGAATCTTAATAGAAAGCATTTTGAAATGTATACATAATTTTAAGTAGTATCAGATGAATATAAACATAGTTGATATAGTCGTTTTAGTACAATAAGTAAAAATGTATTTTATTAGCGAGATAAATGATACGTTTTGACAATATATTTTTGATGTGGAATCATTTAGAGCAGTGCTTCTCAACCTTTTTATAACGGCCGCCCCCCTACGAAGCAAAATATTTTTTAACGCCCCCCCCCTCACTTCATTAAAATAAAAATAAAAATAATATACATGAACAGTTTAATATTGAATAATTAATAAATATAATATATATATATATATATATATATATATATATATATATATATATATATATATATATATATATACAAATGTGAATATAATGAAAATAAAATGTAAAATTTATGTTTAAATATAATTTAAGAGGATAATTAAAATGTTTTTAAATGTATTGATCAGTGAGATGGTTGTGCTTGGTGATCCAAAGCCAATTTTTTTACGTTTGGTTCAAAGTTTGTGAGATGAAGGCGTAAGTCTCCTCTTTTGACAATGTCGAGTCGATTTCTCTTTTTAGTTATTAAAATTACCTCACTAAATCCTCGCTCAACGAAGTAAGAGGAAGGGAAGGCAATTAATAATTTTTGTACGACAGTCCACAGCCCAGGATAAATTTGACTGATAGTAGACTGGAGCCAAAATTCTGTGAGGTTCTCACCATTCTTAAAACTTGCTTTTAACATCTCGTTAGTGGTCATTTCGATCAATTCTTCTTGATACTGTAGTTTTGCTGATTCAATATTTTCAATCGATAAAAACGAAAAAATTTACCAAGATAAATCTTGGTGCGTTGCTTTGAACAGAAAAAAAGTTCACCACCCCCCTATCACCCAAAACTAGCTCACCGCCCCCCCACCGCCCAAAACGAGCTCACCGCCCATCAGTACTCCTTCACCGCCCACCGGGGGGCGATATCGCCCCCGTTGAGAAGCACTGATTTAGAGTTTCTAACTATAACTATTTTTTTTTTTTTGGTGAATCCAAGTTTGTGAAATCATAAAGATAAATAAAAGCAAAACCTTTTTTGGCGATGATAAATGATATAAACTTTACGTATAAGGTAATCGATAACTTTTCGTTGTAATGAGCACTAGGTATTGGTTTTTCTTAGTTACATTTTTTTTGTTAAAATTATATTCTAGGCGTTGTTATTGATCATCAAACGTTTGGCAATATCGACCAAGAAATCGTATCCACGGTCCATTCTTACGTTACCGAATCTCAGTTCGACGACATCTACACCGATTTTACGATAATTTAAAAATATTTGTAATTCTGCGACGTTATATAGGTATATTGATTTTATTTTGTCTAAAAAATCTCTCTTAACTCGATGGCAGTTGATAAGCTTGAAAACTACGACAACTGTGGAAAGTTCAATATTCGAATCGATTTTTCGTTTGTAAATGATAATTTATAGTTGACTCAAAAGAGTAAAAATTGTAGTCCTTTTTTTGTGGCTTTTATTAGAGATATTATTGCAGGAGGTTATAAATCAGAACATTTTTAAAGTTTCATTTTCAAATGTTAGTTTCTGCGGTGCAATGCGTTTTACCATTTGAGCCAGTGTGTGATGAACCAACGGAGTAGTTTAAAATGGGTGCCGTTTTAAACGTAACGTGTATATTAAATATTTATCGAGTTGTCGACAAACGGGGAGTCGTTAACGTGGGTAGACGTGGTATCCACAGCGTTCCGTAGCTCGGGAATGGACCATCATCATTTTATGTCAACTTCGAGTTTTTGTTTTTTCCCCCAAGTGAAAATCGGAATAATATCATCGTCCAAAGAGAGACACGTGTCAAAACCAGGGCTAATTAGTCGTTTCGATAATTCACGCAAGAGTTATTTTAGTGACCCCTCGCAGTCCCACCCCCGGGCGAGGTAGACGAAATTCAACATTTAATACACCTGTTAAACCATAGTGTCTTTCGAGCAATAATCTATCTGTCTATATTTATTAAACATCTGTTTTCTGTTCCGATTGTTTCTGTTGAGAATTTTCGAAAATTTCCTCAACATTTTCAACATTTTTGTCGCGAGGTAAAATTTTTGATTTTGAACATGAAGAGTTGACATTTTGATGGATGGTTTATTCATTCATGCTATACACAGATCATATATTTCACTGTCAATATGTTTTAATCTCGTAAACTTTTGATTTCTGTGCGTTGTAGCTCTAGGGTCGATCGCGTGGAAAACCGCCTTTGTGTAAAATATACCCTTCTGGTGTGATAATAACTCAATCGTTATACTTGTATATTAAATACATACCTATAAGTGGATATTTTTTTCGAAGAAAACACTAACAAATACATTTCGAATTATTTATCTATCGCCAAAAAAGTTCTTTGTTACGAATGCGATCGTTATCACGACATTATTATAAATCAGTAATTCCCAATCGATCTTGTCAAAACGTACCGTACATTAGCATTTTTTCTTTTGCAATGTGATGTCTTAATTATTGTATTATTGTATGTGTTAACTTCAGACAATGCGACTCCAACGTATAAATTCATTGGGATCAGAAGAATAGAATATAAATTAAAATTGCTATAGTTCATGCATCCATTAAATCAGTAGTCTTAATTTTAATTCTAATATAAAACACTCAGCACAATAGGCATTTGTAAATCGTCAAAATTACACACAAAAAACAATTCAATAATTTTAAAAATTAATGAATACATATAGATTTGAGTTATTAAGGATAAATAATGGTTGTTAAATGTTATATTTTCACAAATAAACAAACAATTCTATTTAACTATTATCTAATTTATATTAAAATGGTCGTCCATATAGTTAATATTATACTAAATAGTATTTTTATGTTAACTTTTGAAATTTTAACATGTATTATTTAAACCACTGTAAGCTTCAGTTTTAAACTTTAAATACAGCACAATGAAAACCAGATTTCTTACATTAAATCGAATATCCAAAATGGAAATATCCGAAAAATAATTATCAATATTTATGATTATTATGTTATAAGAGTACTTTAAATTAATTATATTTAACTAAGTGTTAGAATGCAGAATAAATATTATAAAACAAAATTAAAAATAATGTTATGACTATTTTAATATAAACATGAAAAAGTATAATTTTAATATACTATTTTTTTTTCTAAATGTTCAGATTTCTAGAAATATAATTTTAAAACGCTACGTCAATTGTTTTCTAATCTTTGTAGTATTCCTCTAATCATTACTGAACGCAACGAACTACAAACACATTTTTAAATTCACTGCTCTGTCAATTATTTTAAGAAAATAATACTTATTCTGCGACCGGTATCAATTTACAAAACACAAACATTGTATGGAAATTTAACTTTAATGACATAATTATTTAGTTTAAAACTTATCTAATTTTACTATAATATCTCAAGTATATTTCAGGATTAAACACGATTGAAAATTCAATAAACATCGATAGTAGTTACATTTTGTTAATGTGAATTTTCGTTAATTCATTATTTTGAATAGGTAATATTGATTTTATAGTACACACATAAAACACACATAAAATTGTTGTAGGCATATTAAAAAAGCAGAAGTTATAATAATTTTATATCATAATAGTATTCTTTGATTTGTTATTAGATAGTTTTGATATTCTAATATGTTCGATCCCTACACAAAACGGCGACGGACCACATAATACGAACAACTTAAAATTAATTGGTGTTCTTACCTTATTGGAACTCGTTTTCTGTTCAGTATACAATAAAAATGAAAACAAATTAATAAAAACCACTCACAAATATCTACTCCTAACTAGAGATAAATATTAAAATTAACTTAATATTATTCTAAACGGTATAGTTTTAATCCTAAAACTTGGCTAACATTTCGACTACGTCTTATATTCTAATAATAATATTGAGTACAATAAATAGTGTTTGAATATAACTTACACAGTAATCAAGAGGATACAATATGTTCAACTCCTTTTTACACCTACTATTTTAGAACGATTACGATATCCTCTTTGATAGAGAAGTTAAGAATAAACCGAAAAGTAAAATAGATAATACTTTTTTTTTTTTTTAAGTGGGTAAATTCATATACGAAGATCAAATAGGTACATTTTTTAATGTAAATATTTCGATAGATATTGAAATGGTTGATTATTCAAATAGTTAAATGTAAATACTGTCATAATTATTTATAATATTCATATACGATTACGAGTAATATCGGCACTAATCTAATTCAATAATATCATTCGTCCGTCATGAACGAAGCAAACATTTAAACAATTAAAATCGACACGCGGAATGTATATGATACGATATATTTTATACTATTATCCGACTCAAATTGTTATTAAACATTTTTTATAATCATGCGTAGTTAAACATATTGAGCAGTGAGTGACCTTATGCGGAAAACTGAAATGCAATCGAATTCGTCGAATAAAACTCGATTTGAATATTACATAGCATATTTATTAACTATTAAACCGTCGTTTGCGGTTGAAAATGAAACATTTTTGATATTCTCTACGGTTTCGATTGATTTTCAATAATCATAAACTCGATGAGAACCTATCGGTTATGTAGGTAATATACGGTAATAACGGTTATGAACAAATAACGAAAAGTTTAAATCGTACTTAAAATCAATTCTTATCCGATTAACATTAAAATATCAAGATTAAAATTCACCGGACGATTAACGTCTTCGAATTATTATTGTATTAACAGCCAACACATGAGCACAGTTTTTCAGCATAACACGTTCGCGTACTGTTTACTGTATAAGTTTATTACTAGTTTTATTTAACATTAATTTCAACAAGTTGATTAATCACAAATCATAATAATTACATTCGTAGTGTTATTTAAATTGCCGAAAATTCGTCATTGTGAGTCTTTCATTAGAAACCCTGTTTTCAAGTTTGTAATTGAGTTTTATTTATGAATATATTATAACATGTGCTCATGTCATTCGTATAAACATGTCACACAAATAGTTCTGGACGGATGCCTTGAATAATGTTATTTGCGTGGAAATTTACAAGTATGATTTTACGCTCTATACACGTAATATTTTAGTGTGTATAATGTAATTTCTATTGGCAATATAAATTACAAAAGCGTTGACGTAATTTAATTTTCACATAACACAATTATTATCAGAGATTTTGTGAAACGCAGAGCCGGATTTATCGAAACGACGCGCTTTGGTTTGTATAGAAATAGGTATAGAGCATAATTTGAAAAATAACATCCCTTCCTTCATTTATTTGGTCAGTACATTATATTGTCATCGAATTTTCGTGCTTGTATAAAAAAAAGTGTATTTTGGTTCAATTGCAAAGTCAATTAATTTCTGATGTTGACCAAAACGAAAAAAATTTGATTCAGTTCCACGAATTATTTGTAGCATTATCAAAATTTTATGTTGCATAAAAATAGAACGAAATATTAAATTTTTTTTTCATAAGAGTATATAAAATGTATACCTAATTTGAGATTATTTTTTTTTTTAACTATGCTTTATGCAAGAACGCACGCATAGAGTAAGCCGGTTAAGTCAAAATTCAAAATTTGTCGAGCTTTTCTCGGTTTTAAAATACAATTCTTTTAAATTAAAATGTAAATGATCAATAAAATGTACTTAATATGTTTATATTCGACTTCATTCATAGTAATGCCGATTGAAGTCCAGATATACAAATACGATGTTGTGTATATATTTAAATGTAAAAGTTTTCAATTTGCAAACAGAATTTATTTTGATATTAAAAAAAAATATTTAAGTATTTTCTTAGTATACGGGTAATAATTATTTCAGGGTTGATAAATATGGGATTCAACATACGCCTATGATTATATGGTTAACTTAACACTTAAGTTGGTTCCTACGCATACTAACTAAAATGAAGACCATCAACAGGCACATCCTAAGAATAATAATAGTAATAGTAATAGTAATAATAATAATAATAATCATAATAATAATAATAATAATAATAATAATAGTTCAAAATCCGTCTCTGTCGTAATACATAAAATGATTTGAGAGATGACGTGTTTCTTGATTGATTTTTAACTTGTGACACGGGAACCAAGAACAATGTTCATCGTGATTTAATTTAAAATCCAAATGTTATGTGGCTCACTCGCAATCAATTTTATTGCGATCAATATTTAATGTGTTTACCATCATACAGTTATCGGGACAGTCGTAGGTATATATTAATTTACAACATGAGGAAAAATGGCGTTGGAACATTGACACAGCAAATTAATGTATTCAACTGTAACCGACAGGCATAGAAAATATTATCAGTCTAGCGATATCGTGTGGTAAAAGCTACGGTGTGCATTAAGTGCCTACATATTTATGAGTACGGGTTCTAGAACGATATTTAAATTATTTACTTTTTAATCGCTCTACAAAATGTATTATTTATGCATAGCAATTATAGTTGATTATATTGTTTCGGTATTGATGATTTGTATACGTTTTTATTTTTTTACGATGAACGTTCTGGTTTTGACTGTCAATATTATTATTTTTATATATCGTATTTTTAATTTTTTGTTTCTATTATCAACTCAGTTTTTTAAGCGCGTCTCTACAGATTTTGATATTGATACCAGTTTGATCGTTGTTTTAAACATGTTTTAATTTCTATCTGTTAGATTCAAATATATGCGATAAACGTCATTCGTGTAAGATTCTTTTTTTAATTGAATATTTTATAATAAAACGTTACGACGACACGGATAATGAACAAATTATTTCATTACTCGTGTAAGTTTCAGTTTAAAAAATGCCTAATAGTTATTGTGCAATGACTAGTAATACATACACCCAAAGTAAAAGATTATTATGTTTTTTCTCATAATATTACGGCCACTACTAATAAACCAAACGATTTAAAAATAGATTAGAATAATAATCATATAATAATAATAATAATAATAATAATGTAATATACGCTCTCGCGCTTGTGTGTGTGTCAGTGGCGTATTTACGGGGGATCATTGGATTTGACCCCCCCAAGATTTGAGATGAATACTTTTTTTTTTTTAACTTAAAACTAAATTTATTTTAGCTCTATGGCTCTTTGAGACTGGTGAATAGTAATTTGTGAAATATTTAGATTTTTTGACTAGCAAGTCGAGGACGAATTATCTAAAAAATCTAGGAAACTAAATTTTGTTACATAAAATAAAAATAAAATATAATTCAGAATGAAATACATTGTTGCTTTTTAATATCTGTTAACTATTAAATATAAATTATATTAAGTTTTTCAAAACATATCTACTGTTTATACTAACGCAGTACCTATCCTAGGTATATAAATCATACATTTGTCCAGTAGTCATCAAAGCTAAGATTCAAGCTAATACTAATTAAGGGGTCCCTATTAAATTTTTCATTTTGATCCCCCCCTTGGAAAAACCCTAAATACACCACTGGTGTGCGTGTGTGTATGTGTATGTGTGTGTGTGTGTGTGTGTGTGTGTGTGTGTGTGTGTGTGTGTGTGTGTGTGTGTGTGTGTGTGTGTGTGTGTGTTCAATTATTTTTATTTTACGCATTTTATGAATAAGCAGGTTTGGTTCGTTGTTGAATTTGCATAGTACTGGGACGGACACGGTGAGTTTGAGTGTGGCAGTGTTCCTTGAATTCGGGTACATCAACTTTAAGTCTATTGTAGAGAAATAGTGATTGATTGTAAAATTCTTCATTCTTAATAACGGTAGTCCTTTTAATCAAAATACAATCATAATTAAACACGTATAAAAAAATTATAACCACAATTCATCATAAAGATACATAATATATAATATGTATCTTATCTATATATATATCAAAACTTTTACACCGTGGTAGTCAACTTTCATTATGGTTTAATACCAGCTAAATAACATACCGAGTTACCACTTACCATTGAAGTCTAATAATGGTCACATAAATAAAAAAAATGCCAATTAACAAAATAATTTCATTCGTTTTTTGTAAATCCCAGGTTGTAATATTAGTAAAGTCTTATCGATCAGACTTAATAGTAAAATGCTGTGGTCTCCAACCCGCGGTACGCGTTTCTCGTCTAAGGGGTACACTACAGATTGACAACGGTGGTGGAAGTACGGTACCTTTGTAAAAATATGCATTG
This sequence comes from Therioaphis trifolii, assembly GCA_027580255.1. NCBI lineage: Eukaryota > Metazoa > Arthropoda > Insecta > Hemiptera > Aphididae > Therioaphis > Therioaphis trifolii. The sequence goes on from CM050405.1 coordinate 73,276,840, forward strand.
AATAGGTACTAACAAGGTTCTCGTGTCGACAAAGTCATTTTAGTGGGCATATCAATGTTTTTTTTTTCTAGGGAACGACGACGACGATACCGATGGTAACATTGATTTGTCATTTATTTTTTTATTGATAAATGTCAACAGCACTTGTCTGAAAACATTTTTTAAGTTATATGTATGAGAATTGAAGGGTCACAGCCTTGCAAAACGAGGTACAAAAGTAAAAAAAAAAAAAAAAAACGTTTGTGCAGCTTTAATATTAACGTTCACGAAACTGTATTATTATTAATTTCTTAGGTCAATAATTTTATTTTCATTAAAAGTACTAAAATTCATCCACAAAATAGCTTCAAATGAAATTTATCAAGTGCTTAAGTTATGTCGAATGATATGTATACATATAATATTAGATATTACTAGATGTAATGTATTAATTATAGATAGGTACTACTTATGTGAATAGTTTTCATATCGGTATTTCACTTTCTAAGTTAATAACCTGACGTTTTTATTTAATTTATTTTTATTAGGAGAACGAAACTGTTCAGAAATGTTTGATTTGACAAGTGGTTTCGTATTAAAATTATTCCTAATTAAATCAGATGATACAAATTAGCAGTGGCGTACGCAGGGGTAGGGTTCTAGGGTTCTGGCCCCCACCGAAATTTTTTCATTTTACAAAAAATATCTCATTTACCACCATTTGAATACACAGTCGATCAATTGTTGGTAATTTTTAATTTATTATTAATTATAATTTGTTATAACTTATAGGTAACTAATTATATAAAAACTGTAAAGCAAATTATTTAAATTGTTTATTATTATTAAAATTATTTACTCATGTAAAACCCTAACCGAACTAAAATCCTGCGTACGCTACTGCAAATTAGTAATTTTACAAACGTTAGTTTCTAAAATCATTAACGCACACGAATGTTGAACTGAAATCATGTCACTACAAAAAGTATTTTTCTTACTAAATCTAATCAGTCTAGACTTCGGACAATGTCTATACATTTTAGGATTTTTTATTTTGAGATATAATCTTATACTTAACTATAAAAAGTTCCGTCCCGCTTAATTTCATATGGTTTTCTATTTCATTGAGAGCTTAGTATCAAAAATTAGTAAAATTGCGTTTTTATCGTGTAGATATTCGTATTATTAAATAACTAGGTGAGTGAATTACTTACATTTTTCGGAAGTATTTTGAAAGAGTTTGCATTTACATACTACATACGAAACAAATTTCTGAGACACTGAATATTTTGATTGTTATGTCTGAGAAAAATGAAAATGGAAAAAATTATAACATTTTTAAAGATATGTAAAATCGTATTTTTTCAGCTTACATGTATGCCGCCACAATGAGTAACACTAAAATCAACAGTACGATTCCAAAATGGTGCAATAGGGTTGCGTTCCTGTACAAATCGGATAAACAATTGAAATCGTTAATAAAATTCATCCCTTCGGAAAAAATTCATAGTTCCAATTCTTTTGGTTGTTATTTTGTAAAATTATAATCAACAACATAACATTCATTAAGACAACAGCAAATCAGGAAAAATAGGACCAATGATAAAGCGTCACAAATTCGCTAACCCGAGTTGTCACGTGTCGAATCTAATGAGGGAGCGGTTCCCGATCTCAGTTCCCTACCGGGGTCATGATGGTTTAAACTTCAAATGGAAAGTCCCGAAAATAAGTTCAATGCCTTATTATTGTGTTTACATCTCATACTTTTCAATCGATTCATTAGAAATTAAAATTATGAAACAAACACAATGTAATAAACAAAACGGCTATAGCTGAAGTACAAATTATTTTTTTTAATGGCGATTTCCCAAAAAGCAGACACCTAAATCGTCTATACCCAGTTCGCTGACTTCCAGTATTATTTATTTGAAAACTACAAGAAAATTACAAAGAATAATACGTTAAAAAAAATAAATACATTGAACATCTGAAACGATTTGTAGTTTTACATCGGTGGTTCCCAAAATTTTAGACACTATTACCCATAAATCAGGTTATATATTTAAAACTATCTCTCCCCCAAATTTTGGGTTACGAAGTAATAAATGTCATTAGGATTAGAACAACAGATAATTCGCAAAACTATAAACAGCGCTTACATTTCTACAATATAAATCAAAACAATAATATCATTGCAATAGTTGTACATGTTATTGATGCAGATTTAATAAACAATACGTATAAAGTAAAAAAAAAAAATAGTCTGGTTTTCACCCCTCAAAAAATCTTGTTTTACCCTTTGAAGGGTAATTACCCCCAGGTTGAGAACCACTGTTTTACATGAAAAGAAATTAGTGTAATTGAATAGATTGAAATTCATTTTTTTTCCACAATCGTAAAATAAACATAATACGTTTTTGCCGTATTAATAGGATCCTGTCATTTTATACATTTGATTACACATTATTGTTGTACCACGAAATATATCTACATAATAATGTGAATCATGATACTTATTTCACATTGTATTTTATTAGTTTTGCAATTTTTTATAATAATTACAATACATTTGATATAATATAAAATATTTGTTTAGTTATAATTACATAGTATCTAATAAACAGCAAAAACAATTATTTACACTATAAGTCACTGCAAAATACTTATAAAAATCGAAAATAATCTTATGAAAATCAAAACGAAAAAAAAGAAGATATTCCGGTGAAGTGGGGATTTTTAAAAAATTTTGTTTTTGTCGGCGAACTGAGTATACATTTTTCAAAGGACAGAAGCACCATGGAAATAAATATTTTGATTTTGAGGTCACGTTCTTGAGGTCTGTGACTTCTTACTTAAATATTTATCATTATCAGTATGACCGTCAGACAACAGTCGTGATAGCTTATTAGTTTCAGAATGTTCATTTTAAGGTCAGTCAGTTGTCAATTATATTTTATAAAATAAGTCACCGTCCAGATTTTTCGATCACGCCAACATACCATTTAATTTCGTCCGGAAGCCTCGATTCGTTTCTGTAGTTGTTGACAGATCCCAATGTAGCATTTCCCTCCGTATGCGTTTCAATTAATTTGAACTGCGATATGACTACCGAGTCGTCGATCCTTTGATTTGATAATACGTAATTATCGTTCTGAAACGAAAGAGACGACCCGCCGTGATAATATTATTACGAACCACACGCGAATACGTATCCGCACAAAGCAGGTGCTCACCAATTTAATGATAAACGGATATGCTCTAGGCGACGTATACGTTTCATGGTAGTTTCCGTCGAAATCGATTCTTTCGACTAAATTGTCTCCAACGTTGGTCCAGTAGATCGTATTTTCTTTCTGATCTATTATTAGGACGTCCGCCACGCCATCGTTGATTTCGGTGACTATAAATAAATTTGTTCCGTCCAACGCACATTTATAGATTTTCTTCGAATCGGTATTCCGACGAATAAAAAACAAAAGTCTGAAAAATCAGAAAAGTAATTCGATTTTATTTGATATCGATTGTTGTTCAGTTATCATATTCGTATTGGTTTAAACGCTATTTGTTATATACGACTTTGTAAATGCATATCGGTGAAAATGTCACGCTCAGTTCGAGATTAAATGTACAATCAAAATATTATTGATTCATAGGGCTCAGCCCGTTAATAAATCAATAATAATAAATAATGAATTAAATAACATTATATAATAATCAACAGAGGGAAAATAACTACAAAATAAACCGAACGTTACTTGAACCGGGCTCGTAGACGAAAATTGCCCATTAATATTTGGAATTTTATTCGTAAATTATAAAAAAATTTAACAAACAAATTAATTCAACATTTTTTCTAAATTTTCGAAATTTTCTAAATTGAAATATTTGTTTCTATTTTTTTTAAATATTTATGTAATAGCTAAAAAAATAGGTGTTCTTGTCGTATGCGGTCTACCTCACGTTTCTACATGTCATATGCGGTCTACCGCACACTTGCCGTCTACCACACATGTCTTTATACGTCATATCAATTAAATCGAAAAATAATTATAAAAACAAATAAAATAATACAGTATGTTGTATGTCAATATGTATAAAAATCCAAAAATAATATACTATGTCAAAATAATCATAAAATAAATAATTATAAAAACAAATAAAATAATACAGTATGTTGTTTGTCAATATGTATAAAAATCCAAAAATAATATACTATGTCAAAATAATCTAAGTTTTTATTATTTAAATTAGTTACAATATAACTTTACGTCTCTTAAAAAACATTCAAATATATCATCATTGCTGTTTCTTAGACGCCGCCATTGTTCCGCTAAATAGCAGGACCCAAGTTTTATTATAGCAGGTATTTTATTATTGATATAGAAATAACATCGTTAAGATAAAACTTAATTGTCATTGCCGTCGAATCGTTGAAAATGATCATTAGTAGATAAAAATTGTGTGGACGTGTGGTAGACCGCATATGACATTATAGGAACATGTGCGGTAGATGACAAGTGTGCGGTAGACCGCATACGACAAGAATACCAAAAAATAAACGTATGATAACCCCGAGTAAAACATATGTGCTTGCACGTGAAATAACCTTTGCCGTGGATGTATTGCGATGGCGTTCAACGATGAATCCTTTTCTGCGTTTATGATTCGCATCGGTTTAAAATGATTCAATCTCAATATTTTGATATTTTGCTCCACCGAGTCGATGAAGTATAAGTCGCTATTTATCCAATCGTATGCCAAACCGTTATTTGGTATAGTGATGTTTTTAAGAAGTGTCAATGGTACTCTTGATTTAGCTAGAGTGTTGATTGATCTGAAACGTGTCGAGTAAACAAAGACATGATTTTCGGTTCATAATTTCAAAACCATTGATCCATATATAAATAGCGTTGGGCAATAAGTTCTCCGTGGAAAATGTGAAACATAATGGTTTCCTTCGATTATCATTGGGACATATTTACAGCCGACTCTGGGCAATTCAAACTCACGGTAATTCGAAATACTCTCGGCGATTCGCAGTGAATACGCGGCCGTGGAAAATTTCGCAACAATTTTCACAGATAAAAAACTACGCATTTATGTACACTCGGTAAATCGAAGTGAAATTCGAGGCAAATCAACCGTCCGCACGCGACGATTCGACGTTTTATCCACTCGACTCTCGGAAATCCAAAGTATATTCAGTATTATTCACCGAACGTACATTGTCAAAAGCTTTTTGGCGGTAAAAAATTGTTTACCACGTGTTTTCATTGGTAATTTACTGTCACGTCAAAATTCACGTCGTTATCCCCTATCGCCGTTGAATTATCTTGTGCTTGTTTTTGCGGACTAATATTCGATTTTGCACACAATTACTTTTTCCGCGAATCAAAAAAACCCGTGTACCGTACACTGGTGGAGTGTGGCGCGCAAAAATTGAAAAACACTCGAAACCAACTTTTTACTACGCCACAATTTGTGGAAAAGTAACGGTCCGTAAAAACGAGCATAAAGTCCGCCTAGTCAAAGTGAGTTTCGAGAATTTTTCGATTTTCGGGAAATATCACCGGCTTGTTCTGCAAAGAGCCGTTTTGATCTGCGGAACGAGTGACGGCGAGTAGCCGAATCGGTTACCGTTTGAAAAAGGTATTTGATTACGTCGAGCCGAATCGGATCCCGTTTGCGTACAGGTAAAATCGTAACAATTTTAATTTGAACTTTTGATAATTGGTACAAAGTATAAATTAGATTGTATAAAGTATAACAGATTGGCAAAATAGATTGTTTTGTATAACGTTTGAGATTTGATATATTATGCGTTCCTACTTATATCGCTGTATGGTTGATCGTATATATCCTATGTACGTATGATAATCATGTTAGTTGATAAAGTGAGCACTATACAGTGTCAAATAACACATCGTCATTTATTCTCGTGCCTATAATATTATATTTATTTTACGAATATGAATTTGAATTCGCTTAAACTTCGATCGTATTTTAATTTATATTTTTTAAATTAAATTTTTCGTTATTATGGAGTTTATGTTTAGTGAAAAGGGAACCAAGTTATTGATTATTGACAATCACAAATTTGGATCTCAAAAGTACCCTGCAGATAACGTACAGAGGTAGACATGTGCAAAACGAAAATGCAAAGCTTATGTGAAATTGATTGGAGATAGCTTATGTGACATTCATGATAATTATTACATAATGATCGACAGTATTTTTCCACCAAGAATTTGGGCTAGATTTGACAAAAATATTGATAGGAATGAAGAATTTACAAGTGCCCGTCCTAATATATTTTATATTATGGAAACTTTAAACAGTATTCAGACATTGAATTATATTCGATTTCAAAGTCATAATACAAGAAAACTTAGTAGCAAACAGGAAAGAAACAACTAATGAATACTTGGAAAATTGTACGACCGAGTACATTAATAAAAAGCATACGCGAATTGAATATTTAAAGAAAGTTTGTTTCAAATTTGCAAATCAACGTTTTTTAATTGTATTCAATACATTTTATTATTTTGACGACAAGTCGACTTCCAAATCGACAATTTAAAATATTGTATATTACATAATTTTTTTTTTAACACAAATTAACGCATATTTTTTTACCAAGCCTACTTTATAGTTGACAGTCCTGAGCCTGTGAAATCGAGAAAGAAAATGTGCGTAATTCAACGGGAACCAACTCACAAAAGAGTACCTTTTTCAAACGGGAACCAATTAGGGCACATGGAACCAATTCGGTACGGTCGTGTCCTCCCGATTTGCCGAAATCCCATTTCGCCGACGTTCCATTTCGCCGAAAATTTCGTTCCATTTTGCCGACGTTCCATTTCGCCGAAAGCATTGCATCCGTATGCTTGAACACTTATCTTGGATCTTCCCTCCAAGTCACTATGTTTACAATACTTTACTATACACTGTATTAAGTCGATAAAACCGATAGTGTGTGGGAAACTTTAAGTAATCTCACCATAGGCATAATTCATATATTATCATCTTTATCTTACTACCGATAATCTATATATATATATATATAAATCAAGGCTTTGCACCCAAATCATTTATTCGGGTTTCGGGTTTTGGGTGCTGGATGTATTTCGGTGTTCAAACACCCGAATAAAAAATTTAAACAAACATTTGGGTTTTAAAAACCGTTATTATTTGGGTTGATATTGGTTAATATGGGTGCTGAGAAATCTGGATAAAACAGAACTTTTGATGACCCCCCCCCCCCAAAAAAATAGAAAGTGTTCATGTTTATGTTATTTATAATAAAATATAAATGTTTTACACATATTCGCAACGTTTGTTTTTAACTAAACTAGGTTAATTAATGTACAGTAGTTACCTTTTTCTATGAACTATAAGAAATAAGACAATTGGAAACTAATTATTTAACTACCTATTCGTTTTATTATAAGCATTAGAGTCCACGTCACTCATTTTTTTATATCTATGTACCTTAAGTTCTTAACATACATTATATTATAAGTTTCCAAATACTTATCTGTCAGCTAACGTCACAAAATCTGTTCTGCTGAAAGCAAATTTGCTATGATCTACATTAGTAAGACAGAGACAACACATGCGGGTATAACGTCCTCTTAAAATGTTTAAAATAGATGGCCATAGGGGCGCTGACTGTTGAACCATAGACAAATAAAATAAAAATTATGATTTCGTGATTACCGAAAAACTGGGAAATAATAAATATAGCCGCGTATTACGATATTCGAGTTACTAAATTAGATATTATAGGACATAGGTAATCCCACTTGGGAAGTTCGTCGCAAATAATGAAATAACACAAGTTATTATTAGCTATTAGTGTTTGGTATTTTGGTTTTAAGAAATTACCTATGATTGTTTGTAAGATTGTTCCTTTCTTTCCTTTTATTATTATTATTGATTATTTAACGCTACAAAATCGAACTCGCCACAAGAAATACATACGAAATGATATGTCGCATGAAGAATGAAAAAAAAATTATTCGGGATTTCGGGTTAACCAGAATATTTATTCGGGTTTTGGTTAATACGGGTGTTTTTGAAAACAAAATTATTCGGGTTATACGGGTTTCGGGTGTTTGATTTTTAAAGGTGTTTAGGGGTGTTAGGGGTTCGGGTTAAATCGGGTGCAAGGCCCTGATATAAATATATATATATATATATAAGCATAAATAGCGATGGAAATTATGAAACGACGCGACGGCCGTTCAAATTGTATCAGTTCCGTAAAACCTTTCGAAGTATCACAGGCGTTTGCAAAATTCAGAAATAATTCTCATTGAAAAGTAGGGAAAACTTCCGCTACAGAGAGGTTTTGTTATTGTGAGGTGTCCGTCAAGTAAAATTTAACTTTACATATAAATATAAAAAAAAAAAATTCGGCGAAATGGAACGACGAAAAAACAAAAAATACCAATTCGGCGAAATGGGATTTCGGCGAATCGGGAACGGACCTTCGGTACCGGCCGAGTGACGGTCCGCAAAAATCAAAAACTATTCCGCCAAAAATCCGCGTAAAGTCCGCGAAATCGTGACATTTTAATGTCCGACGACGGTCGGGTGTTCTCGTCGTGTGTATTACTATAACGAAACATAACCGTCACGGACCGGATTTGCTTTGTCGGCACGTCGTAGTAGTAAATGTCGTGGGATCTCGAGTCGAATTCGAACGAAGCGCCGGCCAGTCGGTCCAAAACGTCCGCGTCGAACGGCGTCGACGAGCCCATCGCGGCCAAGGGCGCGTATCCGATCGAGCTGAGCGTGCTGTTCAACAAGTAGTCCGGTGCGTCGAGCCACCGGGTGTTGTCGTCGCCGTCGCCGCCGCCGCCGCCGACTTTGTTGAGGCAAACACACCTGTAGCCTGCGGAGTATTTCGCGCACGTGTGCGAGCAACGCTTGTCGTCGCCCGATAACGACGCGAAGGCTTCGTCGTCCACGGCTGGTACCTGGAAAAACGACGTCGACGTGTGTGTAGCGAATATAATATAGAAACACAGTTTACCTTTTTTTACATTCGAGTTTCCGTAAACGTCTATCTCGATAAAATAATTGTATTATTTTATTTTATTTTTATTATTATTTGTTAATAAATAATAAATACTATATATTTATTATTATGTTTTCACTGCTAATATGTTTAAGGATGTTTTTGATTTTTAATATATTTTCTAGAAGATAGAAACCAATAAAAAAAAGTTAATTATTTAAAGAAAAATTTGCAGCCTTTTGTATTCATCATATATTTCCTTTAAAAATAAACAATTTTTTACATTGATATAAGTTAGAATACATTTAACATATTAATAGCATTATTTTTATTTATAGAAAGTATGTATATAATTTTTAAGTGCAACAACAAGACATCTCCATGTTTTAGTTTTTGGTTTTGAAATCATACAAAATTAATTTTGAAAAAATTTCACTTACTAATATTTATAAAAATGGACTATACATTTAACTATATATTTTTTAAATTAATACAACTTTATATTTATTTTTAAAACAGTTTAAAATTGTATAAAATGGAGATGTCTTGTTGTTGCTCCCACGTCTTCATTATTGTGTAAGATATAAATGATAAATTAAAAGAAAAAAAAAACCCGTAAACGAGGAATATTTTTCTTCCGTGTGCAACGTTATACGTATGTTGGCCATAAAAAAAAAAAAAAAAAAGAATAATCAAGTTTTAATAAAATATTTGCTTGAATTGAGTAAATAAATAATTACCATCTTCACATTTGTTTGTTACTTCCGATTTACGTTTTCTAATAATGTTACAATAGTTAAAAAACCAAAAATTACGAAGATATGTAGGTATTTTACTAGATACTTATATTGATGAGACGTAAAACAGAATTTAAAATTGAACAGTTAAATAAAAAAAAAAAATAATAATAATAACATCAGAGAAAAACATCTTGCTAAAAACGTAAAACAAAACTACACCGGGTGCATTTTATAATAAATATTCAATCAATGATCTTCAACTAACAAATCTACCATTTACGTATTTTTGTTTGAGGTAGACATTTGAAAGTACATTTAGACGGCGTATTAATCTCAATCGTTTAAGACAATCAGATTTAGCATTAAAAACAAGTACTGTCCTACAAAAATAAGTACGATCAACATTGTCTGCATATGTGATAATAAATTACGTGCAGTTCAAAAGACATTCCCGAGAGGTGAAAAGGTCTCTCCGACTGCCCCTCTCATTTGAGAGCATTCTTATCTCGACCTACCTCCGATCTACTGTACGAATACAACGTACGTCGTGTCGATCAATCGTCGATCGCGTTAAGGTACGGTTTGTAACGCGCGACAGGTCACCGCGACTGAAAGTTCGATCGTAGTGATCGTTATTACGACTGCATCGTGAGCATTGGCAGTACGGCCTATTGCAGTGACGGGCGCGATTAAGTACCAAAATTAAATATAAATACGAAAATATTTTGTAATAGTTAATTAATCAAATAATATGTTCGTTATTGAACGGTTTCAAATCTTTCTTAGTAAATTTATAAAAATAGTATTAAAAAAAGATCCAAGTTAGCGCTTTCTGTCTCGACGTTGATGATGAACTTATCGATGAAAGAGTAAGAAAATGTAATAGTGTTATTCACTACGATTCGAAACAAGCCTAAATATTAAGACACAACACTAAAAGACGAGTTGTGGAAGGATATTTTCATTACCTCAAAAAAAAAAAAAAAACCTAGTTATTAATAAGATAAGAATTAAATACCCAAGTAAAATATAATCATGAATTACGATGAAAATTCTGAAAAATCGTAGTATTGGCAAAATTATGTTATATCGAAAAGTGGAAGATACAGAAACAAAGGAATGTCTGCGACTACTATGCGTGTACGGTGATGTGTTAACGCGATCGACGATTGATCGACACGACGACGTATACGTTGTACCACCGGTGGAACGACGACGAGTCGAAGATATGGGCACCCGCGGGGAAAGAGAAAAAGAGTCATTGTCCTTTTTGGGATAAAAAAAAGGAATATACTATAGAACTGTATTCAATTCAATTTCATATACTTATACACGACATACTGTAGGGAAAAATGTTTCTCGTTTAAGTTTATCAGTTTATCATCAAACGATTTTAATGGGATCGACATGTTATGAAATCTGAAAGTAAAAATTATCAAAATGTATCCTCCATGATTTAATATTTAAGTTTTAAACGTGACATTTTAATTTTGATCTTACGCCGGATGGGAATTAAGCGGACTTAGTCGACGGAAACGAAAAGCCGAAAATGTTCGATAAATCCTCGACAAAAAAAAAAAACCGAGTAATTCTATAACCATCACGCATATTTTGACGGTTTCCTGACACATTGCATACCAAAAATAGCAATTCGATCACTCGTCGTTTTATTATTTTATTTTCTACGTATACTCTTACGCCTCTGGTCACGAAAACCTTCGACCAATCATTGTTTTTCGATACTGTTATCACGCGGAACAATATTGCCCGACATCAGTGTCTGCCATACGACTACCTCATTCGGCGAAATTTACTAATCATTTTTTAACTTGTAAATGTTCCGTTAGTATTTTAAATTTAAACGGTTAATACAAGATTAAATTTGAAGAACCTATTCAATCGAAGACATTGTTTAATTTAAAGTGTTTGATGTCGCAAAAGCCTCTTTAGGGTGAAATGTTCAAAAAAAAAAAAAAAAAAAACACTTACCACGAAAACTCATTGACTTGTATAATGGTTACTCACAACACGCGAACTATATACATTACTACCGATATATAATCTCCGGAGAAAGAAGCAGTACCACGTACACAGTATTTTTTTCGAATTCGATGTATCGCTATATATGTATGCATGTACAAGTATACGTGTAAATTTATAGGAAAAAGAAACACCTGTACTAATATAGTAAATATATACTATCTTTGACGCGTTTGCCCAATATTAAGTAAATGTTTTTGCGATGTGTCTAACTTAGCGGTTCCCAACATTTTGAGTTTCACGGACGACTAATTTTGTAAAAAAATATTTGAGGCTCATCCATAGTATACCTATATACGTTTTCATAAAATTATAATACATATTATAAAAATGTATGTATAGTTATAAAGAATAAAAAATTAAGAAAATTAAAAAAAAAACAATTTAACTTTATCACAAGATAAACAATTTAATGTGATTTTAGACATTATTTGTTCTTCACGAGAAAGTCAATATCTGGATTAAAACTTGTTGGTTTTAGTCTGAAATCACTCTCAACATTCGGTTCATTCTTATATTCATTTTTTAAATGAATTGAAGTAGAAAAAGCACGTTCTCGTAGATAAGTCGTCAAAAATCCCATCAAGTTTCTGAGTGTAATTTCAGCGATTGCTGGATGGTCTCTTCGAACATTTAACCAGAATGGCACTAATTGTGTACTTTTAAAATACGATTATAAAGTCTGATCACATGACATTTCAATCAAAGAATATTATTCACTAGCTGATATTTTCAATTGATTTAATTTAATTTATTTTCAAAAATAAGAACCAACAAACATACTATAATATCATTTTAAATATATATTTAATATTTAATATTATACCAATGGCTCGCGGCCCATGGGTTGGGAACCGCTGGTCTAAATGATTGTTTTACTCTCCACATTATACGTAGGTACATATTGTAAGTAGGCTTCGGCTTATAAAAAGCTCAAACACGACAACTATACTATAAATATATATATTAAGAGTTATTTAGATTCCAAAACCATCACGAATCTCTTGAATGTTTAAACGCATAGTCAACAATTTTTTTTTTTTTTTTACTTTTGGTTTGAAAATGAAATTGAATCGTCACGCATGAGTTTTTTTCGTTTGACGTTGACGTGTATCGTTCTGGATGTATAAGTCGTTCCCGAAGAGAATATAAAGATATTATACCTATAAAACTCGAGAAAATAAAAATCTCGCTCTTAAACCGTAGATAGAATTTTTATCATTATTATTTTTTGTTTTTACCCCGTACGCGTTTTAACCGAAAAACGTATTTTTGTCGTTTACCGAGCAGTTTCATTTCACCAGCAGTGACGCGACGTCGTTCCGTCCGCGTCCCGGTCGACGATCGAGAGATACGGCCCGACCTACGAGGCCCGTCTAAAAGAGCACTCGACCGCGCGTGGTATACTCACGTATGTGACCGACAGCAAGAAATTCGACGACCCGGACGGCACGCGATCGCCGACGGCGTTCTTGTCCCAGTAGAATATGTGCTCGCGCGTCTCCGAGAGCGCGATGCAGTCGGGCCCGATCGCGCGGTACTCCGCCGCTGCCGCCGCGTCCGTCACCACCACGTGGCGGTTACCGTTGAAGTCGGACGCGTGCAACACGTCGTCCGTGGTCCAGTAGAGCATCTTCCGGTACTGGTCTACGGCCAGCCCGGACGGATATTTCAGCTCGTATTTTCCCCGAGTGATGTCCACCCTGTAGAGCACACGCGCACAGAAATACACACACACACACATCGAGCGTCAGATATTATCTTTAAACGTCGCGTGGACTATAATATTTCCTTCTAGGTGGACATGAGCTACCCTTCGAGGGGCGGAGTAAGACGGGACAGTGAAGTGAACTGTCGTAATGACGAAAAACGAAAAAGTAGAATCGAATATTGAATGGTATTGCGTTTACTGGAAGTGTTGATAAAAAAAATAAAAAAAAATAAAAACATTTCAGTCGTATTGAATTTGTTGGATGTTTATAAATTGATCGAACAACAGTGATCATTACAGTTAGAAATATGAATACGAGGCACTAGACCATTTCGAGTAATGCACATTATAAATCATTTCGTAAATAGGTACATTATCAATGAAATATTTTAATAAATGAAAAAAAAAGGACAGAAAGATCTTTGAGCTGAAATCGTGGGGTATTTTTTTAATAAGTGATTAATGAACCCTAGTTGTTTGACTGTATCTATTCGTAACAATTAGGGTTGTAAAATTTCATGAAATTTATTTTCTTGAAATATTTCATGAAAAATTTGTTAAATATTTCATTTCCATGAAAAATATATTTATTTATTTCCAAGTGAACATTTTTTAAAAGTTGGTTTATTGTATGCAATAAAGAAAATATGTAACATGGTTACATACAACATACATAATAATACACAAACATAGACATATTATAAAAAACTAGATAACCGACTATAAGACCGGGAAAAATTGCATGATTGATAATATCAAATATGTATATTGTATATATTTGTAATATATATTATATTATTATGTCATATAAATATATAATTATTAATTTATAATTTATAACCATTAACAGTATTTAGGAAGGGTTTTTAATTCGTACACCTTGGTTGATAGTTATTCATAATCAATGTTTTCTGTGTTTTATCAATATATTATTTCTAATCATCTATAAACAGTATTAAACACGATTAAAAGAAAAAAAATATTTTTCATAATTTCATTGAAATATTTCAAGAACAGTGAAATATTTCAAATTTACAACCCTAGTAACAATCTATAAAACACAACGTATTAGCAAGTTGAATATATAACAGATGCGAAATTATCAAAGTGCCGTAAGCACAAGATTAATCAATTAATAATCCAATCCTATTTTGAAATTCGTCTAGTCAAACAGTGCTACTTGTGGTTTGAATATTTTCACTGGACCATTCAAAATGCGATTTTCCGAAATGCCGTGTTTTTATATCGAATAAAAAATAAAATTTATTCACTACGAATCCATAGCGCAAACAAGCCTAATTATCGTAATGACTAGGGCTCGGAAATTGTAGGAGTTTCATATTGTTCGATATGCTCTCAATTTATAGCAGACCAAGCTAAAAATCCGAGCTATACTAGCGTGAATTTAAAAATTGAAAATTAAAATTGCATATTATGCGAATTGCGTCAATTTTAGGAAAAAATACATATTTTGTTGATTTTCACATGCATATTTAATAATTTGTAAAAAAATTAATTCAGACTTTAATGTATATTTTAATTAATGTTGAACACAAAACTCAAAATTATCAAGTAGAAAGTATTGGTGGTTCAACGTAATAATTCCACAGGTACCTATTATAAAACATTTATTTTTTTCGTTATTTCAAAAATACTGAAAACATATTTTATATTTTATTTTCAGCTCAATAAGATGTTAAGTGCCAACCAGTTATTCATTTTTTCAGTCATAAAACGTTTTTGTGTACATTATTAATTTATTAACAACATCAGTTGTTGTATTTTTTTTTTTTTTTTTTGGAATTGAGAATAATTTTTTTTTGCATATTCATTAAATGTTAACATTTCCAATGCATATTTTGCAATTTTTTCGTGCATATTTAACTTTTTTTTAGCTCCGTTGACTTCCGAGCCCTTGTGAAAACTATTATAATCGATCACGTACAGTTTATCGTCACGTTTTTATTAGTTTAAAACGCGTACCTATACGATGGTCGCCTACGAATAAACGATCGTAAACTACCGGTGGTGTTACGAACGTACCTGTTCTTCCCGTCGAAATCGACGCGTTCGACACTGCCGTCGACCACGCGATTGCACCAGAACAAATGGCCGCGCTCCGGATCGTTGGCCATCGACCCGGGGTTGACCAGTCCGCTGACCAGAGTGCGTCGTTCGTTCGTGTCCAGGTCCAACCTGTCGATGGTGCCGCGCTCGCCGTCGCTCCAGTACAGCTGGAAAACGAAAAAAAAAACCAGACGTCACGCCACCGGCCGAGATCGCGGTCTCGGCAGGACCGCTGAGGAGCGTGCGTCGAACGACGGTCTTACGGCGTGGTTGACGTTGACGAAAAACGAACACGCCGGCAGCTCGCTGAACACCACGGTGGCTATCAAGTCGATTTTGTCGATGTTTATGTTGAAGTTCACCGTTACGGGGTCTTCGCGACGGAGAACGCCGGGTGCACGAGAACAATATTATCAGTCATTAACACACACGCGCGCAAACATGGTTGAGGTTAGTAGTAGTATGGTTTAGTATGTTCCGGCTCCATTTGAGAAGCCAAATTTTTCCGGTTTGGCCGGCTATTTCCACCTATTTTTCAGTGTGTGATTTTTTTGCTCAAAAAAAACGCATGTATGTTCTGACTCCGTTTGAGAAGCCAAATTTTTACCAGTTTAGCGGTTAAATTCCACCTTATTTCACCGTGTAAAAAAAAAACAACATTTTTTTAAAATTTACACACTATTTTTTTAGTGTATGATTTTTATTTTCAAGATCGTAGATTCTAAAATGTGTTCACTAATATTCGGTTAGACAATAGTGTGTAAATTAAAAAAAAATGTAGTATATTTTTTACACGGTGAAATAAGGTGAAATTTAACCGCTAAACTGGTAAAAATTTGGCTTCTCAAATAGAGCCAGAACATACCATACATGCGTTTTTTTGAGCAAAAAAATCATACAATAAAAAATAGGTAGAAATCGCCGGCCAAACTGGAAAAATTTGGCTTCTCAAATGGAGCCAGAACATAAAAAACCATACTACTGAGGTTTTGTCCGATACGTTGTCGCGTCAAACACGGGTGGGAAGGGGGCAAACGTGTCGGGAAGTGGAAGCGACAAAACGTAGGGTTAGCATTTTTTACCGGTTGGCCCGGGTCAGTGATATAGTCCTAAAAAATATATCCATGGGTACACGCCTAAATCAGAGCTTGATCCATAAGTAGAAATTGGGGGGGCTTAGTCCCCCTTATTTTTTATAAATCGCGAAAGGTTAATACCGTTAGAGAGGCTAAATCAAACAAATAATCATTTTAGAGCTCCAGACATTTTTATTCCTTTTCTGTCACCTATTACATACATTCATAATATATGCTTCTAAACCCGAAAAAATATCTAAAAATATAAAAAATAGTAAAGTTTACTCATTTTTTTTATAACTGTTTGAAGTTAGAAGTTGTATGAAACCGGTCATTTTTAGGTAAATTAATATGAATATTTTTTAAACAAAACCTCATAAAACACTCAACTATTAATCAGGTAGAAAATTTTATTCGCATAAAATAATTGTGTATATTTTACAAAAAATAATAGCTAAAGAAAATTGGCTGCATTAATAATTTTTTTATTTATTGTTTACGATTTTAATTACGATTAAATAAACTAATAATAGAACTAAATAATGTTATATTTCTCCTCCTCATTTTAAACGTAAATAAATAAATAAATAAATAAATAAATAAAATACATTGACCGCATGACTATAGATACCACGGTCATAATATTATTATTATTATATCATCCATGGAAAATCTTATCATTTTTATTTTCACATTGAATCTCAAAACTCAAAATATTCAAAATTATTATTTATTATTAACTGGATAAACGTTAATACGTTATGTCCAACGACCGTGTACCCACGGACCATGATTTCGTCACGGGTACACGCATAAATAGAAAATTAGAAGGTGGGTACACGCCGTGTACCCGTGTGTAACCTCGACTACAACACTGGCCCGGGTGTTAGACGGTCAGATTTTAAATACAAAGAACCTACAAACCTACGAGCAGTTTTTGACATCGAATGATTTGTGGCAAAGCCTTTTTTTCTTTATTTTATCGTTTATTTCAGTTTTTCGGTTATGTTATTTTTATTTCTTTGTCAGTAAGGTTTTACCGATTAATAATCATTAGAGTTAGGATGTTGATGACTTTTGCATTTGTTTTCCTTTGATTCTATACAATGCTATCCTAGCTAAAAATTTGATTCATGCTCTCTTGATGCAGAATATTCTAATTTTATATTGAATTTTTTTTGCATTTTTCGGCATTTTTAGCTATAAA
Source organism: Therioaphis trifolii (assembly GCA_027580255.1). Taxonomy (NCBI): domain Eukaryota; kingdom Metazoa; phylum Arthropoda; class Insecta; order Hemiptera; family Aphididae; genus Therioaphis; species Therioaphis trifolii. The sequence continues at coordinate 73,294,685 of CM050405.1, forward strand.
TGCGTTTTTTTTGTTTTTTAACATCATTTTTCAACATTTTTAAGACATTTTATCATCTTTTAGGTCATTTTTTGTAGTTTTTGTACAATGTGGTGCAATTTTAGATTTTAGAGCAAGTGTTGAACCCAAGTTTGGAAACAAATTTAATTTATTTAAAATCTAAATTTGGATTTGGACAAGTAGTAAAAAATTTCTATTACACCCATTATCATGCCCATATCTCTAATAAAAATTATTATTGATAAATACATTTTTTTCACTTACTTAATTAGTTTTTTAGATCATTTTTAAGGTAATTTTTTGAAGTTTTTAGGGCATTTTTCCACTTTTTTGAGAGCATTTTTGCATTTTTTTTGGGGCATTTTTGCGTGTTTTTTAGGTCATCAACATCCTAACTCTAATAATCATTTAAATTTATCGATAGGTCTATGAATTTATAAAAAAAATAATATTCACACAAAATCATTGCATTACATTTTTTATTAGATGAGTTTTTGTTTAAGAAATGTTGTTATTAATTATATTTGTGAGATTCTTAAACGGATAATTTACATAATCACACAAAGGACGTAATGGGTGCAAATTTCATACTGAAAACGCCCAAAATAGCTCAGTCTGCAATATTATCCCGTTCATTCCGGAATGGATATATCTAATTAATTTTAGGCGGTTTAAACCATAATTTTTATTTAACCCACTTATATATGAGCCCATAAAAGGTGTAGTGGTGTAAGTTTTTGAATATTGAGATTAATGGTATACGTCAATTTCCAAACAATTATCTATTAAATGCTTTATTGACGTAAGTCATAACTTAATTATTGACACGTGAGTAAAAATTTTAAAATAAAGTATGTAATGATTTTCGTTTTTGTTTACTGGAACAGTGGTGTATGTTTACATGGTACACCATTTTGTCATTATTAGTACAAATTAACCATTGATATGACGGTGTAAGTTATTTTAACCTAGTAACATAACACAAAGTATGATCAAAAAGTGTAGTAAAGAAATATGTCATTGAAATATGAATTGGACTTGTCCAGATTTTTAAAAATCCATTCTATGTGGTAAACATGTCATTTCCCAAAAGTTAATGATAATAACTTACACCACTTTACCTTTTAAGGGCTCATACATATAAAATATATTCATAGTCTCTCGGACACTTAAAACGTTTTACAAAATCCAGCCGAAAAACATATTATAATTGTTACGTGCCTCACACCAAGTGACGACTGTAACACTGTTGAATTTTGGTGTAGGAGAAGATAAAGACTTGTAAATATTACCAGTCGCGCCGATCCCTATATCTGGGTATTGCAGTCGCAATACCTGTCAAGGGTGGGTGTGGTAAGGCTGAAAAACACCCTGGTTAAAATAATTTTAATGTATGAAGTCATGAATTATTTGTCTTGTCTAACATTATCATGAATTATGATACAGCTATTCGCTAAACCAATGAGTAATATTATTATCGGCTTATTGCTAGTTTTACTCTATGGCAATAACACCGTAAGAACTATTGCACCCCTTCACACGGCCCTGTTGGCAATCTATACATTTAATTTTTACTTGTAGTTATTAAAATTATACGTCGGTGGGAAGAAAAACAACGAGGGGCAGTTGCTCGACCTATTTTGGGTAGGTAGGTAAGGTGGGTGGGTACTGGCTTTGAAGGTATGCTTATAATGCTTTACGGTAATGATAGTCAATAGCGAATATTTCGGTGCCTGTGCGGTTATTGTGTTGTGCACACACACACACACACACACACACACACACACACACACACACACACACACACACACACACACACACACACAACAATACGCTAATTGCGCACACTTGTCGCTACTTGAAAGTGTGGAGCGCCTCGGGGAAGCGCCTCGTGTTCGCGGGGCCTTGACTGTTTGATTAGATTTGCGAATCGTCGGTATTGCGAAATATCGCCGTGACACGTGTACTCTATTATTTATGCGAATTCGTCGACAACGTGATATATACATATATATATAGTATAGAAATATGTGTACACGTGTGGGCTATTACAATAATGTTAATCTGTGTTATATAATACACATATTCCTAGTCGTTCTCACGTGTATCTCCTCGCGTTATATATTTTTTCATCAAATACCCGTCGCGTTGTAGCTGCTACTGATTTGCCCGTCTATCGTAAATTGTATTAACCTGTTTTCTTTTTTTTTTTTTTTTTTTTTTTAAATATATTTTTTTTTTTTTTTTTTTTTTTTTTTTTTTTTTTTCAGTTCGTGTTGCGACACCGTACTGTGCACACGTATATTTCTATCGCGCTCCGCTTATCAGCTCCCGATAGCAAAGTTGTTTGTGCTCGCCGCGACGTCTACTCCGTCGTGGTGCTAACCACTGGTAATGTATATTTTTATTATACTCCCCAAGGCCTACTACCTGTACACCTTATCTACATCATTATGAGTTCTAATCGCCAGCCGACCGGCTCTCATAGTTCCACTAACAAAAGCAAAACTACAAATCAAAAAAATAAACAACTCTCTCCGTTAATTATATCAAAAACCTTAATTAATCAAACAGGCTCTTACCCACCATCGGACTTCTCCGATAACGAGAACGACTGGCAAACAGTCACAAATGACTCCGGTAAACGTCAAAGATCACCCAACACTCTCTCATCACCACTTTCAAAAAAAGACACTAGTATTTTCATTTCTTCAAATCGCTTTTCTCCATTAGCCCCTCCCAATGAAGAATCCCAAATGGACACCGACAATATTGAACAGTCACAAGAAGTCACCCCTCCCAAAACCGCCAACCCACCACCAATATTCATAGAATCAAATTTAAATTTCAACAATTTTACCGCCAAAATCAAGGAACTTACGCAACCTGCTGGTTTCGAATGTAAAACCTCCACCAAAGGGGTTAAACTACAAACTTTTAATTCGGACTCGTACAGATCTGTTGTTAAATTTCTCAAAGAAAGCCAAGTTCCCTTCCACTCATACCAGAATAAAGAATCTAAACCATACAGAATTGTGATAAAAAATCTCCACCCTACCACGGACATATCATTCATAAAAGACGAACTAACCTCACTAGGCTTTCAACCCAGAAATATCATGAATGTACTTCACAGACAATCCAAGGCACCTCTCCCTATGTTCTTCATTGACCTTGAACCGGATATTAACAACCCTGATATTTTCAAGCTATCACTCTTATGCTACTCAAAAATAAAAGTCGAAGCTCCTCGTCCAAAAAAAGACACTCCTCAATGCCTTCGATGTCAATCATATGGTCATACACGCACTTATTGCAACCACCACCCCAGATGTGTTCGCTGCGGTGATCCCCACGATTCATCACAATGCCAAAAAGATCGAACTCAACCCGCCAAATGCGCCCTATGCGGTGGTCCACATCCGGCCAACTACAGAGGTTGCTCAGTGCACAAAGAACTCAGCAAAAATAGAAAACACTTACCTTCGAATCCTTGGCACAAAAACGCACCGAACCACCAAGCATCTTCCTCCTCACAAGAACCCCTAAAAAACACCCACGTGGAATTCCCTCCCCTGCCACAAAATACGCACAATCATTCACGCAGAACACATCAAGAATCTCCTATCCCTAGTGTTCCGAATAACACAGCGGATCAACTCACGTCTTTTATCATGGAATTCAGATCACTAATCAATCCCCTGATATCCCTACTTACATCACTCATCGAAAAACTTATCTCAAACAATGACAGAAAATAAGTTATCCGCCTTAACCATTCTTCTCTGGAACGCAAACGGAATCACCAACAACACGGAAGAACTCAAACTTGTTCTCGCAGAAAAAAACATAGATATAGCTCTCATCTCCGAGTCTCATCTGACCTCCAGCTCAAAATTTAAAATTTTCGGATACGACTGCCTCCAAGCCAATCACCCCGATGACTCAGCTCATGCTGGTGCCGCACTACTAATTTCTACCAAAATCCCACACTCACCTTTTCAACCTAAATCTAACCAACACATGCAAATAGTCGCTACATCTATAAATATTAACTCCATACCCACGTCTATTGCATCAGCCTACTTCCCACCTGGATCACCTTTTCCGACAGAAGATCTGTCACTATTTCTTCAAACACTTAATCACACATACATCATAGGTGCTGACTTTAATGCGAAGCACGAAACATGGGGCTGTCGCTCAAAGAACACTAGAGGTCGCACTCTACACAACTTTATAACAATAAAGCGCTCTAAGGTTATCTCTCCAGCCTCCCCTACCTACTGGCCAACTCACGCAAACCGTCACCCTGATTACCTTGATTTTTTTCTTTCTAACCTCCCCAATCACATCCATACAAACATTTCTAACCTAAACGACCCTGCATCTGATCACACACCAGTCATCCTCAAAATTCAAGCAAACGTTCCCTTCCACCCATTCGTAAAAAAACGCACAGATTGGAACAAATTTCGCAATATTTTGTCATCCTCTTCCTCTTTAAACATTAAGTTAAAAAATCCCACCGATATAGATACTGCCATAAACACCCTCACAAACAACATTCAAGACTCATTTCGAATATCTTCCACCACATCTGTAACTCAAGACAACTCTAGCAGAAATATCACTCCCGAAATAAGGAAGCTCATATCTCAAAAACGTTGGGCTCGAAACATTTGGCAACGAACTCACTACCCGATTGACAAACAACGCTACAACTATTTTTCCAACAAACTCAAGTCAACTCTCAAGAAACATCAAAGTCAACTATACACATCCCATATTAAATCTCTCTCACTCTCAAATGGGTCTCTCTGGAGAAAAACCAAATCTCTTTTAAAGCATAAATCTACCATTCCCCCTCTACGATATCAGAACAACAATCTTGCTACCACTGACCAAGAGAAATCAGATCTTCTGGCTAAACATCTTGCTAATACATTTAAACCTCACAACATTTCCCCTGATGATACTCACATGCTTCAAGTTGAGCAATTCATCTCATCGCCTCTGCCCATGGCACTTCCAGCCTCCCCAACTACTCCTGGCGAAGTTTTATCAATTGTTAAAAAACTCAAGAATAATAAGTCACCCGGCCATGATCTAATCAACAACAAATTAGTTAAAAACTTACCACTAAAAACCATCATTCTTCTCACCTACATCTTTAATGCTATATTTCGGCTATCTTACTTCCCTACCACTTGGAAATCAGCACTAATTATTACTATACTTAAACCAGGCAAACAACCTGATATGCCTGAATCGTATAGACCAATCAGCTTACTACCCACGTTTGGAAAAATTTTTGAAAAACTCCTCCTCAAAAGACTTGTGAATATTGCACACAAACAAAATGCCCTTCCCAGCTTTCAATTCGGTTTCCGTGCCAAACATGCAACTTTTCACCAGCTTCACCGTGTTGTGGACCACATTGCTTCATCTCTAGAAACAAAAAAATACTGCTCAGGACTTTTTCTCGACGTAGCTAAAGCCTTTGACACCGTCTGGCACGACGGTCTATTATTCAAACTTAAAAAAATCTTCCCGGCACCCTATTATCTACTTCTAAAATCATACCTAAACAACAGAACATTCAGAGTCAAATTAAAAACCACATTCTCCAACACGCAAAACATTCTTGCCGGTGTCCCTCAGGGAAGCGACATCGCTCCTTTCCTATACACATTGTTCACAGCTGACATTCCTACAACGGAAAACACCCTAATAGGGACATATGCCGACGATACCGCAATCCTTTCATCTAGTCAAGACCCCTTCGAAGCAAGCAGCCTACTTCAAAATCATCTCAACACCCTATCTCACTGGTTCAAAACATGGAAAATCAAGATCAACGACTCCAAGTCTTCTCATGTCACTTTCTCCCTCCGCCCAGGTGACTGTCCTCATATATTATTTGAGAATGCAATCATTCCCCACACAAATGAAGTCAAATATCTCGGCTTACTGTTTGACAGAAGGCTCACCTGGGGCCCCCACCTCAAAACTAAACGCAAACAACTAAACAGCCGCCTACATATCCTCAGGCCTCTCATGAAATCTAATATGCAAATCTCTAACCGCTTACTACTCTACAAATCCCTTCTGCAACCTATCTGGTCATACGGAATAGCTCTCTGGGGTACTGCCAAACCATCGAACACTAGAACCATACAATCATTCCAAGCCATCTGCCTCCGCATGATTGCTAAAGCCCCTTGGTACGTCACAAATAATGCTCTTCATAACGACCTCAAAATACCCACCATTAAACATACAGCTATCAAATATTATCTTCGCCTGCACTTCAATATGGAACATCACTCAAACCCCCTCATCGCTCAACTTCACACCAATGCTCTTCCAGACAACCCAGCCAGACGCCTCAAACGTGAATGGCCCAGAGATCTTCTCAACGCACATTAATTTTAACCTTGTATATTAATATTTCCCTCTAAATTACCTTCCACGTAGAAATTTCTAATGTGAAACTTCTACTCATTGTACTTTCCTCATTGCCACTTATAAGTTATAATTATCATCACATTTACTTATTGTACCATTTTGTATAGATTGTAAATTCACAAATAAACGATTTAAAAAAAAAAAAAAAAAAAAAAAAATATATTTTTATAGGTGACGATCAAAGACATAACAAAATGCCACGAAAATATAATAGCGAGTAAGAAATATGTTGAATCAAAGACGTTTTTAAAAAGAGGAATAGTATTTAGTTGTCGATACTCATGTTTTTTTCACATATTTCAACTAAAGAAATAATAACTTTGAGTTTTAAATGAAAAAAAACACGTGAAAGTTGACAAGTAAACATATTAGTTTGCAAAGTTTAAAAAAACATGAAATATTCGTAATTCGTTGAAAATTATAAATATCCAATTAGACTATCCTTGGGTTTTTCAATCCCGGAATTTAATACAATTTAAAATGAGGGTGTATTGTTTCAAGTGGAAAAATGAATTGTGGAAAGTTTGGGATTGAAAAAAATTATACGTACTATTGAGTTTTTTTTTCGAAAGTTAATTGTGTGCAAAATGCGCTCGTGTATAGTGTATTATAATTATAATATGACCCATCAAGTAGGTAGTATCAAGAGCATACTAACAAATGCCCCCCCCCCTTTTAATTCGAGTACAATTCTGAATTTACCAGGAAAAGTGGCCCAGCCTAATGAAAACGTTCCACTTGTATTATGTAAATAGCGAATGATATTGATAGCAATATTTTAATAAACTGATATTAGTTTGTAGGGCGCTGTTATGGTCTGGTATGCGTGATACGTTACTACCCGGAACGGTTGCCATCCGCCAAGAAATAAATTTTCATTTTTATTCATAATTTGTAATTATGTAGAAAGCACTCAAAATGATGAATTCTATGAAAAATGCCTTAAAATTTTATATAATTTTCAATTTATTTTGAAATAGCTCGATTCAATCGAATTAAAATAATTTTTTCTATTATTTTTTTTCACTTTTCAACTTATGTATTTTATGTGATACGAATAATTTTTACAAAATTGTTTTAGTTATTGGCTTTATTTAAGTACATAAAGTATTTTTTCCAGGAATTCAGTCCATAATAATTAACGATTATAAATCCTTTTTAAACGTTATAAAATTCAAAAATCATAATCGTATATTGGAGCTATTGATTCCAACATTTATTTTTACTACTCAGAATGTTTAATTACAATTTCGATTAGTCGATAAACACTGAAAAAAAAATGTTTTGTACTTAGCAGCCGAAAATAAAAATGTGTTACAATGCCGTATGTATGTTTATTATGGGTTTCCACTTTCCGTAAATGAGATATTTTGTATTTTTTCGCCATACGTTAGATTTTGTGTACTAAGATGATTGTTCTTTAGTATTTTATTCTTTTCAATTTAGATTTTAGTTCTTTTTTATTTTATTTATTTTTATTACAAGATATGATAATAAATAAAAATAAATATAGATATATCCTAATTTAAAATTCTGATTTTTAGATTTCAGATTTTTGTTTGCCTGAAGCGTTCCAATTCTACGACACAGTTTTAGTTTGCCGTTACTTTTGCTCGGTTTCTTTTCCTGTAGATCAGTAAGTTATACTTATGAAATATTGAATAGGGTGACTATAGGTGCTAAGTGCTTAGTATTAACTAAGTACCGTTTTTGATTTTTATGGTACTTATATTATTACTTATAAAAAAATTGCATACAAAATAAAATACTATACCCGATTGAGTATCTCTGATAAACAAATTAATTTCTGGACAGTCGATTTGACAAAACTTGCGTGGTGTAATTGCTATCTGAAACAAGCATTTTACAAAATTAATGTTTTTACGGATTTCGTGTGGTAAAATGGATTAACTTTTCATCAAAACTTTATTAAATCTGACTGAAATACGAATCAACGAAAAAATTGATTCGTTCTTGTGAGCTCTCCAAATAAAATAGAATAGTCTTGGACGAAGCCGTTAGATTCAAATATGATCCAATCAAGTATTTCTTAGACATTCACAGTTGATCCCAAGTCAACACTGTGTTAAGTAATTTAGTGATTACTTAAGACGGTTGTCAAATAATGCCATAAACATTATTAAAGTCAAATATAAAAATAGTCAAAGCAAGACGGACCAGTAATCCCGTGTATATTTCGTATTTCTATTCTAAACATTGTATATACATTGTATTTTAGATGAAAAAAAATATTTGTTTTTATCATACTTGTTGCTCGTTAATATTTAGACTGTTTTTTGGTCAATTTTTTGATGATTTCAGTTGAATTTGTATAAATTGACATCAGGTGAAAATGTCGAGCTTTTAGCAACATTATTCACCGAGTAGTGACTAATTAACTTATGTTCAATCCAAAGTAAATCTTTTCCATAACACATATTGTCGGTTCTATGTTTTAAATATTGGAAAAACTTTGAGAATAAAGAAAATTTACATCTGTAGAGTACATAAAGGAAGCGATTTATCATTTATAAGCAGGCTTAACGTAACTCTTAGTCTTTTAGGTGAACTCAAGTGCTCGTGAAAGTAACCACAGTCGCAGGCGAAAAAGAACATTTCTGTAAAACCAAAAAGTTGATTCTTTGCCTCACTCAGAAACTCAGTGTTTAAAATAATAAATCTGATAGGATCATCTGAATCATGATCAGGGCACAAATGTTTATCTTTCATAATCAAGTTCACCGTATCTCTATGTAAACATCTCTCTAAATTGTTATGATATTATTACTTACCTTTTCTTTTTTTTTTTTATTATTTTAATTGTGACACATAAGTATAAACAAATGTTTATAACATTAGTGTAATCTATATTATATAGCTAAAATATATGTTTCGATAACATTGGTCTGCATCTATCTCTATAACCCTGTTAGATGCAGCTAAAGGTAACATAGAGAATGGTAAGAAATAATTTTTAATACATGTGCTGGGAAAGGTAGGAGCAATTATTATTGCTTTGTTTAAAAACATCAGTATCACTTCGCTCTATATTATATGATTAAAACAGCAGGTATTTGTGTTCAAAGTAAAAGTGATTAAAATATTGGATAAATATTGTTATTTGATCACTAATAATATTTAAATTAATAACAGACTACTCGCAAAAAAAAAATGATCAAAATAGTGATTTTTGGCATAGTTTGTAAATGTATTATTATGGCCCGGATTCATATGCTTTAAAAACCTTAGAAATATGCATTTATGCTCTTGTTTTGTAGAAATATAACCTTACAAATTAAAAGTATGCAAAAAAAATCGAATAAGTAAAGTATTTTGGTTTTATTATTTTAATATTTAAATTTTTTTATATAAAATTATATTATATTTATATGATTCGTTTTTTTCAACATTTTTATTTCAACGTATGGTATTTTCCATCTGAAAAATCAATATCAAACATATTTTTTGTAAATAAATTATGTGGCTATAAGATAAGAAAACAACTTTGTCAAATAACATGGGCTAAAAATGTATATTTATAAATATAACATTTTAATTAATATAATCAAAATATTACATATTATGCATTTAAAAAACATTTATATGTAATAAAAAAAAATCATAAAATATAGAAATATGCAATACATGTCGTAAAACGGCAAAATGCACAAAAAAAATATATATATATTTCGGATCCATGAACTATAAATCAAACTTTTAGCTTGCCTAGCTGATTTTTGGACTGTTTTGGAAAACATGCGAATGCGTATAAATCCGGGCCTTATTTATAATATTTTTCCCATGTCTTCGGTTGATGTACGGTGGATAAACAATAATATTTATATCCGTTTGATATTTTACGATAAGTAAGCTAACTTTTTTGAGTTTCTGTTTATGTATATCCTATCCTAACTCATTGAATACTATTTACACTATTTTTTTTCTAAAAACGGTATGGACGATCTTCAAATCGGCCTATTACATGTTGGATATATCACTTTCATGACCATACTTGAACGTATTATCAATCACGCCAGTGGCGGATTCAAACACTAATTTGGGGGGAAAATTAAAAGAACGATATTATAATTTGACTTAATGTATATAGGTATGTGAGAAAAGATATGAGTGCCAATGCTATGATTAACGATCGGGCTCCAACAATATAGTATGATTAGTGAAAATATTTTTCATTATTCTATTAATAAAATAAGTTATTTTGGGTGTTAGTGTATTACTATGGGTAGTGGGGGGGCAAATGCGCCTTTGCCCCTCCCTCTTGGATCCACCACTGAATCGCGTCATAAAACTCAGAATTCGTAATATAAAAAAAATATGCGAGACATACCCAGAAATCACAAGCCACCAGACACTAGCGAATTCATCAATTTATTTTACACCCTCGGTACGTAAAATGTTTTTTGGAACATTTTTATGAGGTGTTTCTATAATTTTTCTTAAAAAACTCCTGTCCTTAATGAATTTAGTTTATTTTCAATGCGAATTGGTGATTTCATCAGCCGTGAATCGTGTTTTGAAAATATTTTCATCCGCGTCGACCGGTACGAAACATTAGTTTTTATCGATTTGGATATCACCGTACTTAATTTACACAACGTATGACCATTTATTTTTGTCGTCGTACATACTGTTTCGCGTTGCTGACTGTTTTTGGTTTCTTTGTAAATTTACTGTATTTATGAAAATTATTAATTTCTCTTGTCCGTTCAAAATTTAACTGATTTCAAACATTTTTGTTTATTTCACATCGTCGATAAATAACTATACTAAACGGCTGTTTTTGAATTTAAAAAAAAATCAAAATTCTCTCTAATCCTTTATAACACATATATTTATATAATACCATGGTAAAAATAAGAAGGCTATTAGTCATATATTACCAGGGTTGGCACGAATAAGCCCAACCCGAAAAAACCCGGGCTGCTTTTCTGGGTTAAACTCACTCAATATTTAAAAAACCCATTGAAAAAACCCAGCTTTATCATGGGTAAATTCCACTTAATTTTTTTTTTTTTTTAGTATAAAGTGAGTTTTAGAAAGGTGTCTTATTTTTTTTTCAAAGTATACCTATAGTGGATAGCCCATACGAGGAAAAACGATATACATATTTGTTTCTTAGGTGACTACTAGTAGATAAAAAAAATGTCAGATGGGTTTTTTTTAGAAAAAACCCGATAAAATCGTCCAGTTACACAACATCAATTACACTCAACGGGTTTTTGATTTTTTTTTGGTTTGTTTGGGTTTTTTCAATAAAGCCCGAGTTTTTGCCAACCCTGTATAATACACTAAAAAAACCTTCACAACAATACTTGCATAGTGCTTCAAATTAGAGCCACTAACTTTACGTTTTATTAACATACCGTTTAGTGTACGCACATATTGGTATTGAATATGATCTCGTAAGAAATATTTGATCCTAGATCTTATTTAGATAACAGGTGATTGTTGGTGATTGAATGAACATTTTCATGACAGAACTCTGAAACGAATGACCAAATCATTTTTGTTCACGACGAGAATGAAACATTACTTTTGCCCCCGTTAAAATCAAAGTACTAGGGCGCTTGCGTCCGTGGAGTTGACGCCTCTGATAGTGTATGAATATCGAACATAGTTCATTGATTCTTAAGGCGACGACCTAAAAACGAATGTATAGGTCATGATAAGAAAATTCTTGTGCACAATTCTAATTGCGGTACAAGTCTATTTCACGATTGGTTGTCGTTCTCGAGTGCATCATAAAACGTTGATTTAAATAAAAAGATGTGATCGCTTAAAATCGAATGATTATCGGTTATAATAAATGGCTTGTGAATTTTTCAGTGTAATTATTTCGAATATCAGGTGTGTTTCTATTTGAATATTATTTCGTTTTCAAATACTAAAATCGTTATTTATAATGATTTTTTTATTTTATTACTGGTGGTTCGAACAGTTCGAAGTTTGAAAAATCGAACCAAATTTTAAGTGGTCGGTTCGAGTTTGAAAATCGAACTCAAGTTCTGAAAACCTAACCGAAATGAACTCGAAGAAAAAGTTCGAAATCCTATAATTAAATTAATATAGTGCGAACTCAAAAAAAAAAAAAAAAATTCAAACACGTTTTGGACAATTTGGTTTCTGGTATTTATTTACAAAGCTTTACTTTGTCAACTGTTTATTTTATTAAAGAAAAATACAACAGTATTGCTTGTTTATTATTTAGGAACTGCATGGTTGAATATTCATTCCAATTCAATAATTTATTGTTATTTTTCATACCTGCTACGAAAATGAAGTTAAAACTATGTGGTTCCATATTGTCTAGATTACATTATTTCTTGTGTTACAGAATTATTTACTAACTTAAATATTATTTTGACTGTATTTGGTTTATAATAGCCATTAAACCTCAATACCTTATACCTCCTTCAGCAATATTAAATTAATCATAGTCTATATCAATAGGTTATAATTATTCACAAATCATCATTTTTTATTTTATTTATAATTTTAGTCGTTATTAAATATCAATTATTTTAAAATTATATAATTTTTTTAGGTTTATATAAATCATATAATTAGTTTCTTCTCAATTATATAAAATAATGATATAAACAAATTTAAGAATAAATATTATATATATATATATATTATTTTTTTTTTTAAATAGTTAACATTTTTACAGTATTAAATTGAAATAGAAATATTCTTTAAATTGAAAGTTAGAATCAAGAAAGCTGTAGTTGAATTGAAACTAGAGTTGTTAAGTTTGATATTAAATTTTTTATTTCGGTTTGAAATAAAACTAGAAGATTTTATTTAAAAACTTGGATCAGGTTCAGTTTGGTTGTAAAATTAATGTTTTTGTACGGGTTCGGTTCTGTTGACCTAAATGTTCGGTTCGAGTACGACATCACATTAAAATGTTCGGTTCAAGTTCGGTTCGTGATCATATTTTTGAGTTCAACTTCTTCCAGTATTTATATTTACTTCAATTTTTATTTAATTCAATTTTTTATTTTATGTAGTTTTATGGTAGTAATAGAATTTAGTTTGCGTTACTGCAGCATACTCATCAAATTTAGTTTAAACAAGGAAGACAATCATTGACGTAACTGCACTGATTTTGCTCCAAGTGTAACTAAAATCAACGGGCTTCTCTTGAAATTCGTATTTATAACAAGATAAGGTTTAAAGAAATTTCTTTGTAAAAATAAAAGGTACCTAAATTTTTCATTTCTTAAGATTTTTCTTGATTCTATATAATATTATAGTCATAAACTTAATGGACGCCCATAATCGCTAAGTCTGTTGACGTCACATCAAAATTTCTTTTAATGCTCATTGGCGTATAAATATCAAGCAAGAGTCGTAACATTAAGTTTTGTTTTACGATATTAAAACATATTCAATACGTATATTTTTCATTTACCGTTATCTTAATTATATTTTTGAGTTCATTTTCATATTCATAGCACATGGATTTATTTTATTTATTTATTTTTTTTTTTTAAGTTTTCCATTATTTTAACACTCTGCAACTTTTATCTTATAGGTATTGAACAACGAATTGTACTAAAAAAAAAAAGTATTGTATTGGAACGTTTCATGTCATTCTGACCTATGTACTAGGGACAGACCACTTAAGTTACGAGAAAATTTAAAATCTAGCGGGACAAAAAGCAAAAAAAAAAACCTTTTATCGAATTTTTTTTGTAAGAGTATTTTTATTTTTTACATTTACTTGAAAATTAAAACAATTGTAGAATCATTCATTCGTTATTAAATTATTTGTACCGATTTTCTACATTCTATATAAACTACGGAATTTACAATTTCACGATGTGACTTTCATTAGATTTTTAAAGATAATACGGTACGACCATAATGGTATGTAGCCCTTGGACTGGCGGTTTTCAATCACTGATATGTATTATTATTTATATAGTACAACGTTATAATAAACAAATACGTAAAACCAATGTACAAATATTCATTATTTTCTATTACAAATACAATATTTACATGGGTATCGATGAAAAACATATTCGTTGGTTGTTTTGAAATATCTTATGTGTCTAATTAATCTACGTATTGTAGGCTAAACTTATTTAAAATTTAAAATATTAACAATTTGTATAGAATTAATTTTCTGTCTCTTAAATTTGTAATGTTTATAAAACATTAATCAGAACTGTTTTTATCAATTTTGAACATTTCAATAAAGATCTTTTGAATGATGGTTTGTATAAATAAATTACAATTTTTTTTTTTTTAACATTTTGTTCAAGTAGTTTAAAAATGCATTCACACTACATTTCAGAGTCTGAGTTAAGTGAAGAATTAATTGGTTTTACAATGACGTTAAATTTTTTTTCTGTGACCACTTTTACAGATAATAATAATGCTCAAAAAGGTCTATTCTATTCATTCGGTACATTAAAGAAGTATTTTTTCTTTAATCTCAATAGTTTTTCTAGACGTGCGGAAAAGCTGCCAAAAAACCTAATTAAAACAGTAACATTAGTCGTAAACGACACCTTACACTAAATTGATTGATTTTAGTTATTTAATCATAACGCTGAAAACAAATTTGCTAGAACATGAAATTTTCACCATATATTAACACCAATTTATATATTATTTGTACCAACTTACTTTACGGAAATTTTAAAAAAATTTAACATTTTTTGAGTGAAAAATAATAAATTGAAAATACCTTGTTTCGATAAATTTTATCTCTAACATTTTTCATGTTTGACAAGAAGTTTTGAAAATTAAAAATGACCATACTCATACATTTGACTAACGTTAAAAATTTCTGAAATTATGACTCAGGATTTTTTTTTTATAAGCGTTTAGGCAAATTATTATCATTTTTTCCGGAATTGACTATTTTTATGTCAATTTTCAACTTAAAATGATTATTGTAAAAAATTAATCCAACTTATCGTTAGAAAGTGTTTGCATACAGATCGAACAACATGTTCAAATCTTTTGATAACAAAGAATTTCTCATTGTTTGTCAAAAAAAAAAAAACATAAAACAGATTTGATAAGAAATAACATTTTGACAATAAAACTAAAAGGGGTTGAACATATGCATTTAATGATATATCCTTTTTTTTTTTTTAATTGAAGCTTTGCTCAGAATTCGCTTTTTAATGTATTATAAAATTTCAAAATGATTTTGGCATCATAAACTTTTCCAAGAATATTTTATAATATTTCTTTGTTCTCGTTTTCCTTTATTCAACATCAAATTAATTAGATATTGTTTTAAATGTATATTATGATACCAACAGATTTTGAAGTCGTTTTTAAAACATCTCAACTATTTTTATATTGAAATAAGAAGATAGCTGTCATAATAACGATGAAATGAATGCATAATACGAGTATACAGGTACTCCAAGAATAATAAACTTTAAAATTGAAGTTTTAATAATACATTATAAAGTAAATTGGTATCTAAATAATATTTTCGTATTATACCTTATTTTTCTGAATAATCACGTTATTAAAAATACTTTTTACACATTGAGTTTCATTTTATGTTCCAAGTAATCTATCTACACAGAAATTATAAATAAACCTTAGACTTTTTTTTATTAAGTATTATTTATGTTACTCTCAATAAAAAAAAAAAAAAAAAACACAGCAATAACCCCAAATACACTAAACTCTGTTGTATATTTTGCCATCAATAAATTTTATATTTAATTTTATGATAGAGCATAATATATGTAGGTTTTTGTTTTTCTGCACAATTTTCCAGCCGGTATACTAATGAATTTACGATAAGATATTAAAAAAAAAAAAAAACGCTGGGACTTTTGTGAATAAATTCGAAATCAACTAGTCTCATTTCAAGAACTCGATAGTTCTACCGATGAAAAAATTAAAAAATCAAATTTTTAGACGCGCTCACTCAAAAACAAAAACCCACTGTGTCCCTAGTTGTTTTGTTCAAATCATCTCAGTTTCAAAAACACCTAAAGAAATAGAAGGATTCAAAATAAAAATTATTATTCAGTTATTTGCCGTACTACAGTGCCAACGCCGTAACACGTTACGTAACCGTAACGTAGACTCTAAACTAGTGATGGGAATTATTCAAATATTCGAATTCGAATAGTTTTATCGTAAATAATTCTAATATTAGAATATTCTAATATCAGTATTCAATACTAAAATACAATACGTAACGAAAATTATCCGTTTACGTTTTCGCGTTTTATATAATACAAAACGTTTAATAATAATAATATAACATGGCTCGTGGTGCATAAAGGCCTACGAGAAGTGACATCATTAATAGGTATTGTATAGTCGAATATTCGTATCACCATCATTATTATTTATTACTAAGTTTAATCGGGATCCGTAATAATTGGAGACCGGGAATAATAATAAATTAACAGGTAAGTAACTTCGGGTCTAGTTCACAGGCCACTTTTTTGGGGATTTTTTGTTTGAAATAATAATAGATAATAAAAGAATTAAATAAACCATATTTAACATTAAAAGGCTTATCGTGGAAAAATAGATATAACAAATTAGGTATTGTAGCATCTATATATTTGATTATTCGAATATACATTACATCCCTACTCTAAACGCAACACGTTTGGGTACACCATATCTCTAGAAAAATAACACATTTAGGTTCATAGGACATAGGTATTAATATAACATAACTACATAACACTTTAAAACTTAAATATTACTATTAACTATTAATACTATTATATCATATACTATTATACCATCATTATTTATTATTTATTACCAACAAAGCTTTTGCTTCGAATAAAGATTTTGGTATTTTAGGAAATATTTTTCGTCTACCTTCATACATACTTTTCCCGAATAACCAGACGTCAG
This sequence comes from Therioaphis trifolii, assembly GCA_027580255.1. Taxonomy (NCBI): domain Eukaryota; kingdom Metazoa; phylum Arthropoda; class Insecta; order Hemiptera; family Aphididae; genus Therioaphis; species Therioaphis trifolii. The sequence continues at coordinate 73,312,049 of CM050405.1, forward strand.
AACGACCTAGACGCTCTGATTTCGGGCAATCACGTAGTTCTTGTCGTATAAGTTTATATGGCTTCGCGTTAGGATCGGTAGTTGCTTTGCGCTTTAAAAGTGACATCACTGTTCGTTTAGTGATGGTTTCTTTAACTAATCGATCATGACTATGTTCACAATTTATTGAAATTACCGTTTTTGAATTGGCAGCTAATTTATGTGACAGTGCGTTTACGGTTCGTGCAACGAAAAACTTTAGTTGTATCTTTGTTTTCTCTAAACTCACTGAATTCATAACTATTAATCGCAACACACTTTTTCCCACGTCGGGTTTCGAAAACATCAGAAACGTTCACGTTCATAATCATGGGCGCCGACTATTGGGGTGCTGCGGTGCTCGAGCACCCCATGAATCATTCTATGGGGTGCTCTGCACCCCGTGAAATAAAAAGATAGAGCAATACGTAATTGAATACGTTTATAATTGTTTCGTTGTATAATATTTATGACAACAATATATTTTGGATGTTTTGATAACTCGTTCCTAACATACGTATATGAAATGAAAATAATTGTATGTATAGTAATTAATATGTATTTAAAAGTTTTAATATATGAAAAAGGTCGTATTAAATAAGGTAACAATTTATGTTGAAAAAAAATTATTATTTATTTAAATTGACATTTATTAATATCTAAGTATTTTAGGCACCCCGTGAAATTTGGGAAATCCGGCGCCCATGTTCATAATAATATTACAAAGTATAAAAGAATCTCGCCGATTGAAAATCCAAATCGGAACTTCAATCTTGAACGTTGAAGCATTTGGTAAGTTTCATTAACCGTATCTCGTAAGGATTGATTATCTTTTTTTTTCGTGATAACCTATTGGCAACTAGCCGCATGTACCCAAAAGTGCTATGCGTTTGTTTACCTAAACGTGTTCTACATTTACAGGTGAAAATAATGTAATGCACCTAAATGTGCTTCGCCCAGTGCCATCAACGTGACGTTCCGTTTCGTCCGGCAGAAAGTGTTCTCCGAACGTTTGCCTATCAAACCGGACAAACGAGTACAGTCATACATCCATAGACGACCCTTTATAATATTACGTTCTAATAAACGCGTAAAATGTGACCACGTTTTCGGCATTACGATTGCGTTGTAAACGGTTCGCATCGCATTATCGTGCGAACGGCGTCGCGTTAAAACACGTGATATTTCAGTCGTCAAGTCCGAGCTCAAGGTAAAAATATACTCGGATGCGTTCGGTTTCCGTGACGGCACTGTCATGTTATCTTTACACCGTACACACGACGTTTCACACGAAAACGCGCGAGACGCCCCGAAACGCGTTCGTCGGTTCGGACAAACTCGAATTGGGTCCCAGATTTCAAAAACAGCACGAGTCGGGTCCCGGTATACTTTATGTGATACACGAGTTGGGTCCCGGTATATATTATAGCAGGGGTGGCCAAATTTTTTTTGGTCACGATCTGCTAAAAATATACCTCACCTTTGAGGATCGACTTTCATAGACAATTTTTTTGTTAAAATTATACAGATAAAACTTATCAACAATTTGCTCTCTACAACCACGATTAATTTTCGTTCGCGTGTCCCTAAAAACAAATTCTAACATGATCAACTTTTAAATTGTCCGCGATCGACCGTTTGACCGCTCCTGTATAATAGAGTACATGAGTTGGGACTAGCCTATTTGCGTTACCCAGGAGACACCACGTGGAGGTTGGCTAAATATTATATATTATTTAGTAATACATATTTGTATTAAAATAAAAAATAATTAATAAATATTTGTATTAAAATAAAAAATAATTAATAAATATTTGTATTAAAATAAAAAATAAGTAATAAATATTTGTACTAAAATAAATATAAGTTAGGGAATAAATATAGGGAACTATACGCCTTTGATAGCCCAAGTTGTTGAATTTTTCGCCACCAACTTTGCGCTTAGTGAAATCTACAACCCCTAATAATAGCATTTGGCCAAACAAACTTGACAGATGTATGAATTGCCACCTCGAAATCGACAAAAATTTCGGTAGGTTGAAAATTCAGTTGTAGAGACGTGCAATAACCCACGATAATATACTAGAAAGCTTTAGTTCTAATGTTTTGTTGGGTAATATCAAGAACACCAATGGTACATACAATCCATTTCGAAATCCGTGAACAGTAAAAAGTTGTAAGAAGTACACTTTCGTACAGCATTTAAACGTCCCGTCCATGTATATTTTAGTAACATTACACAAAGCTTTCAAATTTGTCTCGGTTGAAAAACCGAAAAATATTATCTACCAAATTATTACAGAATAAAAATTGTTCGTCTTTGTTGTTAGTTATGTTCATTGTACTTAAACAATTATACGTCTTAATATCTTATTAAAATAATATAATAATATTATATATATATATATACATATTACCGTGGACCCAATTCGAGTATTATAAAATAATACCGCGGACCCAACTCGTGTTTTTTTTAAAGGATCAAATATCTCGGGACCCAACTCGCGTTTTAGCGTCTTGTTTGATTTACATTTGATTGGAAAAGCGTTTCCGGTTAACAAATCACGCACGGCCTAGTCTCGCGTCTTGACGCGTCAGACGACGTCCGAACCGAACGGAGACAATGACAGCGGATTAACGGTATCATGGCGCGAGCGTGTTGCTTCGAACGAGCCGTATAGACACGGGCGCATTGAGGGTGGCAAAAGGGGCATTTGCCCCGGGGGAAAATTTCGTTTTTCACAGACGAAAATGATGGAAATTCTTCGAAACGGTTTCTCTGAACGGCGCAAAGCTTCAGTGTGACATACGAACATTAATGTCCAAGAAAGTGTGAACAAAAAATACATACGAACTAACTGTTCAGTCAAACGTTTACAGAAATAAATAATCGTCATGATAATAATATTATTCAAAGCGTTTAGTCATACGGATTCTCCGGTCTAAAAGGTACCATGTTAGTATATCGAAAAACACATAATTTATTGAAACCCTATTTATTTATTTATTTTTTAATTATACGTAACTAAATGATTAGTTTTGTCAAAAAAAAAAAAAAAAATTAATTGATTATTATAGATATAAATATTTTATTACCAGTGTTGTTCGATAAATTAATGAGTAAAAAAATATTGAAATGTTCAGGTATTTATTTTGCAATAATTAACGATGCACTATATGACTTACTCATTAATCAATGTACAGCAACAGCATTGATTATTATTTAATCTTAAGTCGCAGAAATATAATATAAGTTTATCGAATACTCGTTACAGTGTACAGGTTATACATAATGATATTTAATTTTTATCTATTTGTGTATTCTAAACAGGTACAAAAATCTGAATTATGGATGTACTTACATTACATCACTTACGTATACATAATATATTGTAAACGCTGATTTTATTGAAATAATGTAATTTGAATCAGAAATAAAATATTCTGACTGTAGATCTATGGATCGACAAATGCATAAACTAATGAAAATAATGTGAAAGAATCCAACATAAAAATGAAAGTCTGCTGACCTTTAAGTAACGCTATATCGAAAATTAAATCTTATTTATACATCTTGAACTAATCTAACGTTGGAGTTAATTTAATCATAAACAGAGTCTGATTTTATTTCCGTCTTTTTTTTTTTCAATAAAAATAAATGCATATTTACTTGTAAAAATATTAAATGCATTAATTGAATAAAACATCAAAAACAGTTATATTTCATAAATAAATCTAGAGCAATTCAAAGTTGTTAAAATCTGTATGAAATAGAGAGGAATAAATAAATCGCCGAGCGAAATTAAGAACATTTTTTTATGGTATTCATATTAATATAATATATAAATTATGCAACATGGCTAGGGGTGCTAAATTATTTTTTCACCCCTCCTTCCAATATAGACTATAAATACGCTCCTGCGTAATAGGCATACGATAGCTGCCATTCACCCCGGCCGACCGCGGCAACAGGATGTCGTTTATCTCGTCGATAGCGTTTTTAGGTCTCTTTTTCACGCCAACGATATCGAGTATCGCCCGGTATATGTTATTAGTAGGGAACGGACTTTGATGCAAAATACGAGTACATTTTTTAGTGGGTAGCATAGGGCAATACTTTCTAAGTGTATAATTGGATTCATATATCAGAGAATTTAAAAATGAAACTTTTATTTTACATTTTTTAAACTTTTATAGTGTTTAAAGCACATTTTTTTTTACATTTTTAGAGAATTTTTCCATTTTAAGGGCATTATATATATATATTTGTTGCTTGGAATTATAAAAATTTAAAAAATTTACATTAAAATATGTAAATTGTTTTGAATGTTTTGTTTTGTCTCGTAAATTAGTTATTTTTACAAAGACCGGCCGATTGTATCTATCTATACGGCTGTACGTAATTCCCAACAAATATTCTCGATGACGTTACGATTCGTGATATAAAACTAATTGGTGACCGATTATAAGTAGGCACTCCTAGAGTTAGTCGTTAGTCATGTTCGCCTAACGTAATTCGAATAAAAGTGTGAAAGATGCCGAAAATTAAGCCGTCCGACCGTTGTCGTTTGCGTGTGTACGTACACTAAGAATTCGGAGTTTCCACCGACGGAAATATTTTATTTTGAAAGAATTGCGAGATTAAAGTATCAACAGGAAAAAAAATTTACTTTTACTCAAAATGCCACCCGAGATAAACATTCACGTGTATTGAATAGAAAAAAAGGAATAGAAGACAACGAAAAAACTCAAATTTTTTTGAATACGACGACAAACAGTTCATTTAATTCAGAACAATGTTCTATGATGATATCAGCCAATATACCTATTTCTAAATTGAAACATTTTGATGTTCGCAATTTTCTTATGAAACTCACAGGCCAATAACCATCCCACAATGAACCCATAATAAGAAAATATTACGTGAGTAATTGTTACAATGATACGATTAATAACACGAGGGCTTATTTAAAAGAAGAAAAATTGCGGATAAGTGTTGATGAAACTGCTGACGTAGAAGGCCGATTCGTTGCACAACGTAATTATCGGTACCTTAGAACTCGGGTGCCCCGGAAAAACTTTTTGTTTAATACGGAATTATTAGAAAAAACAAACAATAGTACGATTTCGAAATTGTTTGACGAAACCATGTGTTTATTATATTCACAGGGAGTTAAACACGATAATATTTTATTATTTGTCAGTGACGCAGCGCCTTATATTACGGTCAAAGCCGGGAAAAATATTGAAGCTCTCTATTCGAAAATGGAACATGTCACATATTTGGCACATGGCCTACATGGGGTTGCGGAAGAAGTGCGAAGACGTTTTCCAAAAGTAGATGCTTTAATACCAAACGTTCAAAAAATATTTGTAAAATGTTCATCTCGAGTTCTAAAACTTAAAGAAATAACGCCAGAAGTCGCTATGACACCTCAACCAATATTAACTAGGTGGGGCACGTGGGTGATGACAGCTATGTATTATTATTATTGCGAACATTACCAATTAATTGAATCCCTTGTAATGGAATTGGATAAAGACGGCGCTGTTGCAATCGAAAATGCACAAACGTTATTGACCGATAATAGTTTGGAATTTGATCTAGCATTTATAAAGGCTAACTATGGTAACTTACAGAAATATATAACAACTTTAGAAACACCTGGATTATTGTTGGCTGATGCGATCGGTATTATTGAAAAATTAAGAAACGAAATCGGAATAGATAAAAGTAAAATAGAGAAAACCATATATTAAATTTTGAAAACTTAATTGAAAAAAATAAGGGATTTAAAGCAATGAAAAATATTTCAAATATTTGAAAAGAAATACAACGACTCGAGACGACATATCTGAAGAACTAACCGCTGATGATATGGCGTATGTGAAGTTTGCCCCAATGACTTTTTGTGACGTTAAACAAAGTTCTTCAGTATACAAAACGACACTCGCAAATAACCGTAGAACATTTTTCAGGCTGAAAAAGAAGATAAGTGAGAAGACAAAAAAGTTCATTTTTTATTGTACATATTTAAATATTTTTTTATAAGATTCATTTTTAATAATGATGAATTTTTCATAAGTTTTAACAATATTCTACATACACAAAACTGTTTAAAATTTTGTTTTTATCGAATTTAATAATATTTTTAATATTTTTCAGTGCATTTTTTCGATATTGAAGTATTTTTTTAAGGCATTAGGTCGTATTTTTAAGGATATTTTTTCTTATTTTTAAGACATTAAAGTCCGTTCCCTAATGATGAGTATGCGATACTTAAATCGGATTTGGTCTGGTTAAAAAAAAAAGGAGATTTTTCTATCAATTGTTTCCATAATTTTTGTCTGTATTGCGACTGTCGATTGCAGTAAATTTCAAACTCTATGTATTTTACACTTTTTAGTTTCCAATCATATCCTATCACTAATCTCTTTCGACAAACAGTTTTTCGTTGTGTTTCTTAGAATAACTCAATATGACCGAGCATCTTAGTATGACGCCATTGATTGTTCTACACTTGTAATTTAAAAAAATAGTGTATTATATCCATTGAATATTGACGCTACATTTAAATACGTACAAAAAACACATCTTTCGATTTTGAATGGCGGTGGCTAACGTGATTTCACGTAACACACCGGTGACAGGATATAAGATGATGGATAAATAATAAAACATACGAAAATAAACACATTTATTATCAATTGTATAGCGTACAATAAAATCGTCAAACACATAGTATTTGACGTGTTTTGACTGAGGTCGATGTCTCTGATATGAGTACAAAATGTATTTTACTTCTGTAATAATGTCATAATGTATATATTATTCATTCATAATGTATATAATTCATTCATTCATAGCCGTATGGCGTTTAAAATAATAAATAAAAAAAATAAAAAATAAAAAAAAATATTTAAACGAATCGTTTGCGTAAAGACAAAATAAAGTATATGTTATTTTCTTACCGTGAACGTCGATGTCTCAACACAGTTAGGTAACATTTATTTTTTAAAGTCTATTCCGATCCCGACGTATAAGCGATGTACAACAACAATAAGCTGGTCCGTTAAAACCAAATGTCGGATTCACAATAATACCTAGATTAATATAGTCACTGGACTACGGAAAGGTCTTCGGATAATATTACTGGGACAGTCAAGTCTACGAAAGTACAGTGGATACCGGTGGTCTAGGCACACATCGAACCTGCACGCGTTCGACGACAAAATTCTGTATTGCGAATCGCGGAAAAAAATACTAATTAATAATCCAGCACTGCCGATCCACGAGCAGGGAATCGCAATGGCAAGACTCGAGTCCCGCCGCTCTTTTCTTGCGAGACCAGAAGTAATAAGGTCTCGTAGGAGCCTTCGGCCACACCCGTGAAAAGAAGAGTGGGAAAGCGACATGCCAACTAACGGACTCTTAGTGGATAATGTAATTCTCCCACGGAAATCGTGGTCAGCCAAGGTCGGTGTAATTACTTATTGCGTAAATGGAAAATCAAAGCAGACCCTGAAATGCGATTGTGGTGCAGACAGGCAAACGATGGGACTCGTCATAGTAAGTGAGTGCGCAAAGAGGAAATTTCCAGAAGCCATATCTGAAATACACGCAGCAACGGAAATAGCAATGAACTGGCTGGACTCATTAGACGTCGACATCTGACGCGTTCCAGTGCCAAAGAAAACTTTATACTCGTTATATCAAGACATTTATTTATATTTATATCTATATTTTATACATAGATATTTTTCGACATAGTATTACTTGCGGAAAATAAGGAAAATCTCAAGGAGCAAGCGGGAAAACTTCTAGATACGGCAAAAAGAATAGGTTTAGAAATAAATGCTGAGAAAACGGAGTACCTAATCATGCAGAGAGGAGAGGTCGCGGATCATGTCCACCCTTTTTTAGAAGTTGGACAGTACAATAGTTTCAGAGAGTGAAAGAGTTCAAATATTTGGGATCAATTCTGACAGATAAAAACGATGAACTTACTGAAATAAAAGCAAGACTTCAATCCGGTAATAAATGCTACTACGGACTAAGCTATGTGTTAAAGGCGAGAACGATATCGAAGAACCTCAAGATACAACTGTATCGCACCCTCATCCGTCCAGTGGTAATGTACGTATGTGAAGTATGGACGTTACGGAAATTAGATCAAAACAGATTACTGATATTTGAATGAAAAAAAATTAAGAAGAATCTTTGGACCGTGTATAGACGATTCCACAGGGGAATGGAGAATTCGAAAAAACGAGGAACTTAAACAGTTGTACCAAATGCCTGATATAATTAGAGAAATTAAAAAAAGGAGACTCCAATGGGCAGGACATGCATGGAGAAAAGAAGAAACTCTAATACGAATGGTTCAATGTGGTACTCCCCAAGGAAAGAGACCCTTAGGACAATCCCGACTAAGATGGGAAGACCAAGTCAGGAAGGACGCAAAAACAATAAATCCAAGGGCCGAATGGAATATCATAGCGATGGATAGAGTGAAATGGCAAGATGTATTTTTGAATGTATGATCTTAATGGTCGATTACAAAGAAGAAGAGAAGAAGAAGAATCAAGATATTTATTTATTTGTTTATTCCAATTTTCCTGTTAACTAGTAGTAGCAGTCATAGTATATCATAGTTATAATGTTTTTGCATTCAATAAAGGTCAGACGATAATACAGTACTAATACAGCAGAACCCGTTTAAGTCGCTCTCCAAGGGACCAGTTAAAAGTAGCGTCTTAAGGGAGCAATCGTATTATGCGGGTATAAAAATGTTTTATTATATTTTACAATACATCTATGTTATAATATACATACGAATTATATTTTTTACTTTGCAGAGTGAAGTATTACACATACAAATATTCAAATTAAATTCAAATATTACAATTATTATGTTATATATATATTATTTTATATTTTCTATTTCTAAAAATCATCTATCTTTCTTTGTTTCATGTGTAACCACAAACGGTCTTAAACTGGGGTAATATCCGATAATATTCCGACGTCGTGAATAACTGTGTGTAGTGTGTCATTTCTAATCGTGGATATTATCGTCCGATAACCGGTACAAGTACACGTACACATTATACGTTAGGCTAGTTAACGTTATTATTTTAAGTTAAGTAAATGTGTATTTCTTTAAATTTTATAAGATGTATATGCATAAACAATGTATTTTTATATTAACAGCATTGACAAGACGAGCGTCTTGTCCGGGAACATAGAGCGTATTATACAGGTGTTAATTGCATGTTAAATGTTGTCAAAATCAAGGGACTCGTAAAAATGAGCGTATTAGCCGGGAAATCGTCTTAAGCGAGCGCCTTAAACTGGTTCTACTGTAATAACAATAATACCTTGAGCAAACTCGTTCGTTATGTCAATAACGATAACATATTTTGCTATAAGTTTACATTAAAACTGAAAAATTTGGACGATCCTTCTAGTACTTAACGTAGGTAACAATGTTCTTATGTCGGTATATAGCGGACCACTGTACACATCACGCCTTAAGAGGATCGAAAAAAAATGTACATTTATCGCAGTTTCTCATTTTATAAAAGAAAAACCAATTTGATGTTAAATTTTTGAACGAATAACCGTTTTACATTGAGGTTTTTCCGCTTTATCAAAGATAACATTGAGACGAGTATCATTTATACATTTTGTATTATCACTGACCAATCCCTTATCAATCGCTGTTGCGGTGACCAGTGTCTGCGTTGGAAATATTAATTTTGTAATATTTTAAAATTAGAAATCATTGGACTACCAACGCGAATACTTTTTTCAATATTTATCGCAACGCTTATTTAAATTTAATTTTCGTAGCACAATGCAACACAAATCTTTAAACCTCTTTAGACGATCTTAAGAAGTCGTCAGAGTGTATTTCATCGTCTTCTCATATTTTTATTACTGAAAAAGAGTAATCTTTTTTGGCATTTTTTTTTCTATTGTAATATAATTGCAGGATTGTTATTGGAGAATAAAAGCAAAAATAACAATAAAATATGTCGAAGACACGTGAATTTAATGCGTCGTAATACTTATAAAATATATTCAATTTTTATGACGAATAAATAATGATGAAAAAAAAATCTCGAATATTTAAAAAAATACTTATTGATTTCTGGGTAAACATTATAAATATTCACGAAACTTACGATAAAAAGTATAAAAAATACGCTCTCCATTATCGGGTTTATAATAAGTTTGTGTAAGTTCTCTGTTGTTAGCCGAGGGCTCAGAAGTAATACTTAGAAAATATGGAAACCCGTATCGTAACAGTTGAAACGAAAAGCTAGGGATGATAAACTTCATCATGACGGGCGACGGATCTTTAATATGATAATATACTCGCACAGTTGACGTGCATCATGGCGGTAAGCAGTATGAAAATATTACAAATCCCTCAAGTCGATATGACTTTGCAATCATATGTCCCCCCCTACTAGTCCAATACTCTTATATTACTCTAAACTACTCTAAACAATACGGCATATGCTATAATATTCAAACGTTTTGAATCATACCATCGTCAAATCTTTTTTGTTTTTGTTTTGTTTTTGTTTTTGTTTTGTTGTTTTTTTAATATAAACACGGTTCTGCCTTATATTGTATTTTCAATTCAGTAATATTTCGGTATTCTAGAAATATGATTTCGTAGATCATATCATTAGACTGTATAATGAGTTTGAAAGTAAAACCAATTGATCGTTAAATCCGTAAAGAATCTTAATTATATATTTTAACTTGTGGACTTTACAGCAATACGAATTAATTATTGATGTTAAGTGATTAATGATTTTAATTGAATTTTTTTCGTAAACATGTATATTGCTTCAAATAAAAAAAATATTGGATACAAGCAATAAATTAGTATATTTGTAAGCTTAATGTTTTTAAAATTAATACTTAAGATGATTGAAAATGATTAAAATAAGTTAATGATAAAATATTAAAAAATAATTAACACTCCTGCTCATTGTAAGAAATAGAGGGGGTACATAATTCGTAAAAATGTCAAAATTATCGAAGTATAAATAATCCGAAAATTCATTTAAATTTTAAAGTTTGCAGAGACGTAATTAAAATGTGCATTTATAAAATCATTTTTAAACGATTCCGTTAATATGTTTCTATTCTGTCGAACAATCGTAGTTCATAATGGTGCATTAAAATAAAGCAGCTTAAAGAAGTCGTAAAAATTCGAGTACATAAACTGTTACTTGGTATGTATGTCATACAGCATTTAGTGATAATAAATGCTTTTAAAATATTGAAATATGTTTTTTATAGCCGTATCGGCCTGCATAGCCGACATGGATCGTACGTGGTTATTGTTCAACAAATCAAATTCTCCTTTTTCGGCTTAACGACCAGCGTTCAAGACCAACGCTGCGATCAAGATCTCCCTTCGTCTCTGACACGCAATGAACGAGGTCGCGTTCCGGTCGATCGCTACTAAATCTTCGGTAACCACGTCGACGCATCGGGTTTCGAGTCGTTCCGGAAGGTATCGTTTTATTTATTTCGTTAACACGACATTTCGAGTAGCCGGCTCCGTCTACCGTGCATCGCTTATTCGCGGGCGTGTCGACGCAAACCGATTAAGTCTATCGTTTCGAATCAAAAATATTATAATTAAAAATATTCGTAAAACGTATCGTCAACATTCGTAACTCGAAAAATTCACATCGACGTATTAATCGGTATCGATATCCGAAATGATCGATTTCACGACCGTCCGAAAACTTAAACGATAGGACCATAGTTAATGTTCAATGCGCATGATGTGTTTTAATTTAGACACTTGACGGTCAGATAAAACCGCTCGAAACCGTTTTATACCGAGTTTTGTCGACCTCGAGAAACAATAAATCAACAGTGTATTTGACGCACGTACGCGGTTGCCGGGGGTGCTCGGTACGTACCACTAAGTTTAAAATCGTCGCTCACAGGTTGATTTAGCTTCAGATGAGCGCGAATTTCTTCATGACTTTTATGATTCATAAGTTATTTTCGGGATCGGTAAATTACGTCCCATAAAAAAGGCCACAATCATAATATGATTATATATATTATATTATATATATATATATTATACATATGTGATCGCGTCCCTGATATGAGATACTGAGTGAAGTGACGGATCTTATGGTTTTACTATTTCGTTCTTTTTTTTTTGGGCACACTTTTTCCTCGATTTGACTTTGTCCAAAAGTTTCATTTAGCAGCTCTATAGATCGTAAATTCAACGTAGATAGTACACCGGGGGTTCATTAAGCTTTCAACTCAATAGTTTATCCAAGCAGCAGGAAAAACCGCCTAAAATGGAGCGAAAACGGCGAAATTCGCCGTAAACGGCACTTTAATAATATCTTCATTACTCCAAAAGTATTGTTGCAAGGCACTTGAAATTTTCACAGTATATTATTTACGTATTACTATATACTACATATAAAAAGTTCCAAAAATTTGACAATTTTCGGACTAAAATAGAACTTTTTTAACATCTTGATTTTTTTTTAAAAGGTTGTCCCTAATAAAATTTTAAATATTTGACCAAAATTTTTGAAAATATAATATTACATTACTCATACACTTATACTGATACACTTATCTGACGATTCTGAAATAATCGTGTATCAGGATTTTTTTTTAAAGCGTTTAGGTAAATTACTTTACAATTTTTACGTAATAAACCGTTTTTACGTCAATTTTCAACTTAAAATATCCATTTAAAGAAATCGTTCCATCCAAACGGTATACTTTAATTCTGAAGCTCTGTTAAGAATCGTTTAACTAAAGAAATCGCCTATCATTTCTTTAAAATTCAATACACCCATCTCTGTTAAATTTGTTCGAGCACCGAAGAATACCACACGGGACGAATTACGTACTTTTTTTGAAACGTACCTACGTAATTTCGTCCCGGGTTATCCACTATTTCCGTTCGGCAAAACAGTTCTAAGGTAATTAGTAGTCAATGATTTAGATGAAATGTTCAATAGTATGACATTACTCGGTTGGGTTGTGATCCGTGTGCGAAAAAAGCAAATTAAATGACATTCGTCCGAGAAAAAATGTATGAACCGCAAACGAATATGATTACTCGCTTAGACTTTGTGTGAGAATCACCTCATACGTTTTCGTCGGTTTCTCAATTCTTCTTCTTCTGGCCTATTAATACGGACCATCAAGGTCCTTTGCCGCTTTCACAATCCTTCTCCACTGCTCCCTATCCGTTGCCATGTCAATGCTGAAGGTGTTGTTTATTTTTGACAGGTCTCTCTTCACCGAATCAAACCATCTCTGGCTTGGTCTCCCCAGGGGTCTCTTTCCAGTTGGGTTCCCCACCATAACCTTCTGTATGAGGCATCCTTCTGCCCGCCACACGTGGCCTGCCCATTCTATTCTCTTACTACGAACGAATCGGCATATACTTGGCTTGTTAAAAAGTCTTTGTATCTCGTCGTTCTTTCTTCTTTCGAATATCTCTGAGTTCACATTATACACTGGCCCATATATTTTTCTCAAAATTTTCCTTTCGAAGCTTGAGAGTTTTTCTTCATCTCCTGTTGTACTTGCCCATGTTTCACATGCATATGTTGCTCGATTAGAATTATTTATTTGTTGTACATTTTTATTCACAAACAAGAGACGGACAAACCAAGTTTTCAATAGTAAATCATTTCAATCATAAACCACCATTAACCACCAAAATAAACCACAACAAAACCAATATTTTTAACCTAACCCCTTTTGGTTGTCGATACAATCATATTGACAGTCCTAAGTCTGAAAAAAGTGGAAAGAAAATATCGATTTTGCAAAAATATACCCAGACGTATTTTACGTGTGAATAAAAATTATTCAGGTATAAAATTAATACGTGTAACATAAAATAATCCCGTGTCGTAATTTCCGTATGCGTAAAAAATGCTCGGGCAGCGATTTACGCGAGAAATTTAAAACGGGACGCAATTTACAGCTACCCGCGTTTTTTATTTTAGTATATTAATGACATTCGCGCTTGTGAACAGTCGATAAGGAAAAATATCGAATAAGAGGTAAAAAATGCATAGCCGTTTCACGTTTGATGGAAATCCATCTACTTTCACGTGTGTTGTACCACATTATCATCACAACGTATAGAAAAACGTGTGGCGTCATCGAGTATTGTGAAAACATAATTTTAATAGACTTACACTTTGATTTTTTTTTTTTTTTTATAAGGTCCGTGATGATATGATTTAGCTGTAGACCAATTAGTTCATAAAAAAACCGAAAAAAATAATGAAACTTATTTGGTATTTTATTTGTATATAACAAAAATTAAAAGAATTAAATATATTTGATAAAAGTCAGTACGTAACATTTTCATTAGGTTTTAAATAGTTACAGTTAATTAATATTTAAGTATAAACGGAATTGAGAATTTAATAAAATTTTACGTCGAACGGATGAACATCGTAAAATTATTACAACTATTTTTGTGAACTAGAAATTTTAATTAATCCCTGCTATAATGATTTAATTATATTATTTGATGAATGATGTCTTGTTTTTTTTTTTTTTTTTACTTTTTAATCAATAAATTAAAAACGACAAAAGACCAAAGTCCTAAATTCTAGTTTTTTTTCAAAGTTATTTGATCATTTACAAAATTATGAAAGTGTTTGATATATTATGCACAATGCGATATATGCATTGTACATTGTATAATATGTATTATGTTTCAAACACATTTATAATATATTTTATTCATTTTTCAACACATTAATATTATAAGCCTTGTTTCATATTTTTATTTTTAATTAAAAATCTGATTTTCATCCACAGTATATCCTATATAAGTAAATTCCATGTTGATATATACATGTATATATATATATATATATATATATATTAATTATTATTATTTTATACGTACAAACATTGATAGAATTGTAAAATACTTACAATAAAGAAGCAAAATTGAATTAAAAAAAACTACTACATAATTAAATTTGATATTTATTTAAATTTCATTTTTTTAAATATAATAATTTTAAAAGTTAAATGTATGGTTTCTTGAACAACAATAGACATTTATTTAAAACGTCGTGTTCTAAATTATGTATTTTTTAAACTCATGGTCTTGGGATTTTAGAGGAACATAAGGCTTTTAATGAGTAAAAACTAAAAATGGTAATTTAATCTAAATGTTGGTCGTACTTAAAAATTTAAAAAAAAATGGAGTTAAAATAAAGTATAAACGACTATAAGGCATAATTTATATTTGTTTCCATAGTTCATATTTGTTGCATATGGATTACTGATTTTTACATTATTGTTGAAAACTATGTATCCCAAATGAGATATTTTAATGATATAAATTAAACAAGAGATCGAAAGAGAATTTCTGAGAAACACGGCAGTGAAATCAGGAGCTCGGTGTACACTACGTCTGTCTCTACTCGTACACAAGTATCACCGCATAAATTGTATCGCAAACATATTATAATCAAATCGGGTATCTGGCGGTATATTTATTGACTCAGTTGTATTGTATTTACACAGTAGTGACCAGGAGAATATCCAGAATTTTGTCAAGGAGGACGGTCAAACATTCTTCTACATTTAAACAACTGCTAGAAAATTATGTATCTGATGTTAGAATTAATAACAATAAACACATATTATATTATAAATTAACCTCTAGCATAAGTTCACGTTCATTCAAACGTGAATTTATTCGATCAATAAAATAACTCGAAAATGACGTGCAAACTTAACAATCAATATTCTCAAACACTCGTTGGTAATACGAATATTGTTTCCGGTAAAAAAACGTTCTTGAATTACTGGTATCAGCACTAAAAACTTTGGAGTTGTTTTTAGTGTCATAAAAATGAAAATTGTCGTAAATGTTTTGTTTGATTTGTTTGTCACTCCTTAAGTTGAATGCTTAGATAAATAAATGGCCCCGATTAAATCAATATTTTCTCTATTGGCGACGCTTTACACAGTATTTATAAGTGTTTGAAAATTCCGTTCAAAATAACAATTACCAAACATACCGTGGTAAAACGTTAGGTGTAGTTACTTCATTTAAACAAGAAATGGAATGAATTGAAGTAATTTGTCAGTCCTGATGAAACTGAACGTTTTCGATCCATTTAAACAATACAATTCAGATATTCCAAACCATCTTCTTGGATACGCTCCTTGTGGTAGCCATATCGCGAGTTATTGGTCAATAGATTCAGTTGAGTGGGTTTGGTTTCACGAGGAAACAATAACGAAATTTTGCAGTTTTAACGAAGACAGTACACGATGTGAGAGCGTGATTGATGAGACAAAACCATGGACAAAGGAAATTCATAAGTTGAAAACATGAAAATCTACGAAATCCGTTGAACACATTCGTTTTTCTCGAAAGGTCTCATAACGTTAAGTTTATCACAGTTATACGAACGATATACGTAATATAAACGTAAATTAAACATATCGACTGGATTATAATATTTTATTCTGGAATCAGATGGCACAGAGAAATTCGAAAACATTTTTAACATGCACGTCTCTCGTTAAATATCATAGAAAAAAACCACGAAAAACTAGGTATTAGTATTATTGGCTAACGATATCGATAATTCGATACGATATCGATATTGTGGGTATTTTCCGAATAATTTCGACATCGATACCAAAAAATAATTATCGAAAATATCGCGATATCGGTCGAAAGAGTTGAAAGAATGAATTTTTGATCCAGAAATAGAAAATGAAGAAGAAATTATCTCTGAATCAATATTAGGAAATCAAAAAAATTTTGAAACAAACTCACCTCCTCGTAAGAAATTACGACCATTAATGATAGATAACGATGATGATGACGAAAACGATTATACAGTAATTCAAAGTTCTACGATGAAACAAATTGAAAAGCATTAAAATTTGAAAATCAAAATTCCCTACTATCAAGATCCTTTAAATTGGTGGCAAAAAGAATACTTAAGTATTGTGGCCACTAGTGTTCCCTGTGAACAGTTATTTAGCGAAGCGGGAACAATCATCTCCAAGACAAGAAATATATTATATCCTGAACGACTCAATCAACTGTTATTTCTGAATTCATATTTCAAATCGAGATCGAGTTCTGAAACATTGATGGAAAAACTGCTCGAAGAAGAAATATTTTGATTAAATAAATTCTTTAAAAATAAATAAATAAATAAATAAATAAATACTCAATGAATACTTTTCAGTTAGTACAAAATAATTTATAATTGATAGTTAATTTACACTCATAATATATTAACATAGTATGTATTCTGTATTTTTAATATGCTTTTAAATAGACTTACGTATGTAAAATGTAACTTGTTGTAATTGTGTAAAAATATAAATCGACATCGATATCGGTATTTTTCCGATATCGGAATATCACGATGCGATTTCGGAAAAATGAATACGATATCGATTATTAAAAATATATCGTTGGCTAACACTACTAGGTATACATAATTATTGTTTGTAATTTGTATCGTGCACTGTACACACTATGGTCGAAATGAAAAACATAATAATTAGTAAGTACACGAGGACGAAAGTAAACGTCGGGTTATTAAAATGGAATTTTTTTTTCTGCGTAAATATGAAACGTTTGAAAAAGAGAGCCAAATGAACACGTATACAACGTAACCATAATCGAGAGGAAATTGTCATCGATATGCAAAGTTTCTGTCAAAGGCGAGAGCACCGTAACAACACCAGGATATAATCGTCGTCAAGTCGGTAAACACAAATCGAATGTACTCCCAGAATGATATTTCATCAGTGAACACGTCTTTTACTCTGCACGCTGCACGTACTTTGGCGAATACAAAGTGAATAATATGGTATATCACAGAGATTGCCGACCCGCGGCCCGCCTCGGAAAGTTTTGCGGCCCACGACAATTATCAAATATTTACAAAAAAAAATTATTTTTGTGCCGATAGAATATTCTGGATTGTCCGCGCAACGCGATATCTGTATTATTAACAACGTAATCGCAACAAAAGTTACCTAACAGATGAAAACTTGCAACATCAATTACGGTGTGCAAATACAAGCATATCTATTGATTTAAAAAAAGCTTAGTGAACGAGTTGAGAAACAAATATCTCATTAAATAGTAATGTTTACTCCATTTATTTTGTATTAAATACTTTAATATATTTAAAAAAATTTTTTTTAAACAATTTTTTTTAATAAATATATGTATTTATATTAATATTTTAGCCGATGACCCTTTTTTTTTTTTTTTTTTTTTTTTATGGCAATCTTATATGTAGCCCGCAGGATTGTTATGTATTTACAAAGTGGCCCGCAAGATCATTTGGGTTGGCCATCCCTGGTATATCATAATTAGAACAAGGACTTTCATGCATTTGCATATTTTTTCTGGTAAACATTATCGTATGCTTGTTAAGTACAAAACACATTTCATAACGTTTATGATGAAATACTCAAAGTTTTTAGTGCATATATTTTGATGGTTTATCGACAGTCAAGCACTTTGGTGAATATTTTTCATGAATCAGGGTCAACAATTCGTTATAAACTTATAAAGACGATAAAACTAAATTTTATCTTGAAATAATAATAATGGGCAGTATTTATTATATCGATTTTTGTATTTTTATTTGAAGAATAGTAGGTATGTGGTATGTTCTCTGCTATTTGCAAATATCAAAGAAATGTTTCGGTGCAGTTTTAGTTTAGGTAAGGTAAATATTTGAGAATAATTCAAAAATTATTTTAAAATACCTCTTTTGTTTTATTAGACGCAAAATAATAATTAAGAAAAATGGGATCCAACATCCAAAAAAGATTCCAAATCAATTTGATAAAATAAATCTAGTTAAAACTTATGTAGAATAGTAATAAAATTAATTTTTTTACGGGCATATTTAACCGCATATTTTTAATTTTTTGATGCATAAGTGCATTTTTCAAAATGCATATTCGACGATATTTTAGTGCATGAAAGTCCTTGGTTTAATCGTAATACAAACAGGTAGGTTTGGACGAAACGTTTTTGATGACGCGATTCGCGGTCGAGTTGTCGTTCGAAAGTTAATATCGCAAAGCCGACGCGTCGCGGAATACGTAACGAAATAATTGTGTTCTTCAATTATTTTTTATTCACTCGAATCGTGTCGAACACCGGCACGCAAACCTCAAACGAAAACACAACGATCGGGGGGGGGGGGGGATGTTTTTCTACGTTTCCAACTGCACGGACTAATTACTTCCGTACGATGGTGGTCACGAAATCGGGGAAGAGGGAGTGTATTTGTTCATAAATAAAAAACAACCACGGTTGCTCTTAATGCGATTAAAAAGCACGAAAATTCACGTTAAAGCCCGGCATCGTAACAAATTGTGTTCTTATTGATTTTAAATACATTTTTAACGTTTTTTTGGGGCGTGTTTTTAAAGGCATTAAGTAGTATTTTTTTAGGACATTTTTCTTAGTTTTTTATGGCATTCAAGTCCGTTCCCTACGAATAAGTCATTATTGGAGAGTACCGATATACTAAGTCAATACTTGATAAAAATATCATAAATATCTATTTAAACATCCGGCGACGCATAAGTGTATTTTATTAGGTATTATACCGGGAAAATAGTTCAAAGGACTACAGGAACAAAAACCATTCTAAACTCGTTCGATTATTTAAGTATAATAGTACATTATTAATGAAATAAAAGTTAATGTTCTATTTGATTAAAATAATATGTCCAAGGTAATTAGAGCAATGGAACCGTTCACGAACATTATAAGTACAACAAAATACCAAGACCCTAATACAGTGAAACCTCGGTATCTCAAACTACAATATCTCGAAGTTCCCGCATGTGGAATTTTTTTTCAGGATCGATCATTTGGTATTGGATTTACGTGTTAAGTTATTTCGGTAAATCGAATTTCCATATATCGATTTTTTCTATAAGTCGAAGTCATTATCCGGTATCCACTGCCTTTTTCATTAAAACATAAGATAAAGTATCGACCACTTTCAGAATTTTTGGATATTGATTCTACTTTGAGTACATCAGCAAGTTTAACCGACGCAGAAATGTTTGAAACATCTAATATTCTCAACGAGCCAGATACAGATTCTGCCGACGAAGCAGTCGAAGAGGAAGAAATTTCTGTTGTTGAACCTTTCATACGTGGTGCTCAAGCGGAAAATTATATTCATGAACTTCGCAGATACGTCCGACAACAGTTAGGAGTTTCCGACAACATTTTTTCCGCACTTAACGTTTTAGGTAGTTCTATTGAAAATACTTCAAATACTAAACAAAAAGAAACAAAAATGACAGATTTTCTACTTTCACAGAAAATAATGTATACTTACCCAAATGACGAATACTAATACACAATATGTATTCAATATATGAATACGTTCTATATTATAAATATACCGATACATAATATATTATATTCAACGTATAAACACATTCTATATTATAAGTACACCAATACATAATTAAACAGTTTTATTTCAAAATTTTATTTATGTTTTAAATTCTCTCGGTAACTCGAAGTTTCGATATGTCGATTTTTTTTTTGACCCTTGCGACTTCGAGATACCGATGTTACATTGTATGTTGGGCATGACATGTCCACGGGATAGTGGTGTGCAAAATAATCGATATAGGTACAAAACATGTAAGTCATAAACTAAATTGTACTTTGTGGAGAGGATTTTCAAAACGACCAAAAGTCTTGACATTTCTAGAGGTATGACGACAGTGACTATTTGTTAAAATGATATAATATCTGTTATTTAGGCTTAAATTATAACACCTATAAACACAGTTTAATTCGTAAACAAACTACATCGAGATTTTCCGTCTTGAGTATGAAAAATAATGAATCTTGCTCAGAAATTTGGTGACCGAAATAATTTATTTTAATTAAAATGTAAAATAAAATATTTTATTTTCCACACAATCAGATATTAGATGTTTTTCTTTTTGTTCAATGATACTACTATATGTACTATCATTGTAACATGTTGCCGAATCAACATTCAACTTCATGAAGCCGTCAACCGTTAAGCATAATACATATTGATGTTGAATAATTTCAAAATTGTTCATATCCATGATCCATTTTTAAACGGAAAAAATTCGATACTCCGTAATTGCTAACAGTGATGGATGAACTTACCGATATTTAAAGTATACCGAAAACAATAATTATTTCCAGTAAACGGCCGTTCATAGATTTATTTTAAAACTAAAAGTGACGCTGATATCTATCAAACAAAGATAACGGCATATCAGTTTATAGTTGATTAGTTAACGTTTTGTAAATACAAGATAGATATCTGAGCATCACGTCGAATGTAACAAACGTTTTTTTTACATTTTTAGCTTTTTAGCTTAAGATTTTTAAAACCACACACATTTTAGCCATTTAATAATTTCAATCGGAATGTATATTTTACAATAAATTCAATTCAAACCTAAAAATCATTGTAATTTAATGACATCATAAAGTAAAATATAGCTTAAATTCCCTCAGGAACGAGTGTACCAACAAGAGTAGATATTTTGAACGATCGTGACACTTTTTTAATGATGATATCAAGAGGTGTTGTAGACGTTCAAATATTATTTGCTCTTGGCCTCCAAAAGTCCAAGTCCGTCCTCGACTTTGGTCGAAACATCACATGGTATAAGTTGAATTCTTGATATAACTTCAGTAAGTGAAGAAAAAAAACCTTTTGGGCTCCAATCATATAATAACCAGACACCTTAAAAGATTAAAAGATAAATATTAAATATAAACGAATAATTCATCAACGTAAAAATACAATCAAACATCATTCGAAGAAATGTTTGCAAGTAAATGCGAACAAATAAATAATAATAATATTACATTAGATTCGTTAATCGAAAAAATATTACCTTTATCGACGTGAATACCGGAACCGGAATTTAACTAAAAAAAAAAAAAAAAAACATACCGAAAAATTATTTTTATTCACTTGATAAAATTCGTATTAAACGAATGACATCGGCCCGAAGTCCTTACCTGGTAACGTGGTGAAAATTGAAAAAATCACGGGCGAATTTCCACCCTCGGTTCCAGAAGGGTCCGCCCTTTTGTGAACTTTTTTTTTTGTTTTCTTGCGAGAGACTTTCGAAAAAAACGTGACTGAATGATGTCCGGTGAAATGAGTGCGTTGAAACGATTTGAGCAGAGAAATCTTAAGTCAAACGTTCGGTCGATTACGTTACGGTTTGAATAAAAACAAATAAAAAAATTAATTTAATTAAAAGACCGAAAGGATTCTACGGGTGATCAGCGTTCACTCTGGTCACTCGATATAGAATCTCGTCGTCTTGGTTCGAAAACGAAAACGGTTGCAAATCACAACGTTGAACACTATGTTATTAATCTAGTGCGTAATTTAATGATTCGTATGTATATAAAAAGTAATGTAATTTATAATTTGTCGATCGTGATAATAGATATTGATTTATACTTGAATATAGTTACTCGTTTGACTATAAGTGAATAATTATCAAAAATAATGTAATTCGCAATTCGACTTCGAACTACCACATCGAACAGTGCAGTGTCATAAGGTTTAATGATGTTCGCGTGACAGTAAATTGTTGTAAAAGCGTGTAAAAAGCATTATTTCTCGTCACGAACGTTTGACAACGGTCAAAAAATCTAATTGTGAAAAGATAAAATGTCGTTTTTATTTTTTTTTTTTTTGAAATTAATTTAATATTAATTTTTGGAGCAATTAATTATTGCTAGAACAGAAAAATGTGACGTTATACCCGTTTGATCGGTCTGAGTCTATTATAGTAAACGAAAATTGATCGATAAAACGTAAAGTTATGTAGGAAAAGGGCGTGCAAAGTTCGTGTGTTCCGGAACAAAGTCTCGTGTGCTCGTGCTGTTCAGCGTTGACGAGTTCGTAGACTTGTAGCACGCCGTCGTCTTGATGAGCAGATTTCGTCGGAAACGATTTTCGGTCGGTGTATCTCGTCCGCACGTCATCGGTCACACTACACGTGGGCGTAGATTAAATTAAACACGTCGAATTGACGCGCGCGCGAACAGACCCGGTAAAAACGAAAACGGATAAAAAAAAATCACCAATTTTCATCACACTGTCGCCGCACACTGTTTAACCACTTGTTGCCGTTCAAATCCCGGTCACCGCGCGAAAACAACACTATAACGCCACCGATCTGGTCCAGTACGACCAGCATCCGACCGGTCCTCGGTCTATTTACAAGTGACGTTTTCCGAGGACCGGACGGGGTGTTTTTTTTTTTCTAACGTGAAAAACGAAAACCACTGTGCGCCAAAAAACATTCGTCTTACGCGTGACGTACGCGCGTGCACGTAGAAAAATGTACCGTCACGTAATCGAGACGCTGCCATACGGAAATCACATCGTTCCGGAGAGTCACGTCAAGTGTGAATCTGCGTGTGTGTGTGTGTGTGCGCGTGTGCGCGTGTGTGTGAGGGATAACAATTCCGACGTGACCTGTACGCGACTCGTCCGTTGTGGAACGCCTCTGGACGCGCACGAGGTACACAGTCGAGACCGACGACCAACCCCAAACTCGCGTTTACGTCGGCCGGTCGTCGCGGCGTTCGCGTGTCCGAAATCCCCGGACGAGACGAGAGAAACTGCCGGTCGGGTCTTACCTCTTTCAAGTCGGTACATCCGTCCAGCAACCTGATGGAAATCGGCTTGGACGAGTCGGTCAGCAAGAATATCTTCAGCCACAGCGTGTGATCGCCGCCCTTCAGCCGGTCAATGTGCGCGATGTTCGGTGGCCTGTGAAACATTTCAACACACGTCGAGTTATTCGCCTGTGCGTTAGGTTATACACGCGCACTAGCGTCGATCAATCGCGTACTGTCCGCGCGGCGTTCGGCGATATTAATTATTGTATTTCGGGGCGATTGTAAACTCGGCCCGAGGAAAAAAAATGTTCAAAAGGTCTATTGTAAACCCGGCCCGTGTTTTTTGCAGGTAAAAATAATTTAGGTGTAAACTCGGCCCGGATAAAAATGTACATATTATGATTTTCTTATAATATTTTTGAGAACCATTTAGCATTAACCGGAGGACACCGAGAGGAGGCGATTCTCATTATCCTCGAAAAATTATTTTCATTGTCATATTATTATTCATAGTATGAAATTTGTTATATAATCGATGTAAAATGTATTTATGTAAATTTTTTTAAGGAAAACGCCACGTGTTTAACGTATTCACTCACTGATATTTCCTTATTTTTATATTTTGTAAGTGTTCTTTCTAATAGTTCTCTTTTTTTTTTTTAGTTTTTGTATTTTGAAATTGAAATGGTTCATCTAGGCTGTTGATTTTAATGTAAATTTCTGTTGGTAGTTCATTTAATTTTGCAATGACGGCATATATATATATATATATATATATATATATATATATATATATATATATATATATATATATATATATATATATATATATATATATATATATATTGGGATGAGTGAAATTGAAACTTGCATTAAAATGCGCATGAAATGATTCACATGTATTAGTTGTTAAACACGTATCAACTGATGCACAGGCCCATATATCAGGTGGAAACATAGCATCTTCTCATATGTATGTATTGATTAAATAATCTGTGCTTATTATATTTTATTGGTAAATATTATCGGGCCGAGTTTACAATCTACCTACTTTATAACCTAAAATTTTCGGGGCCAAATTTACAACAAAAAAGGTAATCGCGGGCCCAGTTTACATTTGCCCGTATTTCGTACCATCGGAACATTAGTGTGGTAACTCGAAAAATGTCGATTTTGAGTTACACGTGTTTTCTTGTGGGGGGGAAAAAAAACCACGTTCTCTTCAACGCACTAGTGTATTTTATGGTAAATTCAATATTAAAATTTCGAAATGACAAAATACGGTACTGTATCAAATTTAAAAGAATTAAGTAGATAAATTTACACTCAATATCGAAAAAAAGAAAAAGAAAAGTAAACAAAGGCATTTTTAGGCGAAAAACGCAAATACGATGATTATCCATTAGCATGGAAATCGTATGAAACACGTTCGTACATAAGAGTCTTCTTTATATCCCTTGGCAGAAATTTAAAAAAAAAAACGCACTTGCCTCAAAATCCGAATCCTATTTTTTACTAATAAGTCATACGGTAATATGTGTTTACTAGAAAATATTTACGCTGATATTACGTCCGCAGTTCCAAATCGCAATATTTCCGCAGAAAATCATCTAAGGTACAATGATTTATGTTTCCGTTCATTTACTCGACTTGTCCGTCGACTTCCGGATCAACAGTTTTTTGGATTCGAACCGATACGAAACGGTTTGGGCGTGATTTTGAAAAAACGAACATTTTTTTTTTTTATAGTTCTAAAAAAATAACTACGCTCTATTACGATAAGTAGAAAAAATCCGACTGTTCGTCCAATACAGAACGATCAAAACGGCCGTGTGCCGCTCTCGGCGGATTCGCTGTATCGCGCCGCTGTATTATGACGCAGTAAACGATTTCCCTGGGCTTTTTTTCGTCAGTCGTTTATAGTATATTGGATACGATAATTCCGAGTGAAATACGTTTCTCCCGCGTTTATTGTTTACGATTGCTTTGGAAATTCAACAGAGAACACAAAAGTACTTTGATTTCGATGTGCGTTATTAAGGTACTCATTGCCGTCACAAAAAATTTTTATCAGACGTGTTCAACGTGAATTTTCGTGTAGCCAAACCTCACCCCACGCGAAATCGCGAAAACGCCACCGTTCTCGCGATAAAAACAATCGAACGAAATAAAAGAACAGATTTAGTGCGGATCGTATGTAACAACACGAGTGCATCGCATAATGGACGGCAAACCGTCGCGTGGTACTAATAATGATGTCGTTCCGTCCATCGTAAGAGAAAAAAAAATGCAAATCAAAAACCACATCGAAGCCGATACGTGGAAACGCATTAAAACGAACTTGAAATTTTGCAATGTTTCACGTTGAATAGCATTAATTAAAATCGTTATTAATTCTCTGCGCTGTTATTATTTTAACGATCTAGCCACAGATTAATAGTGAAAAAAAAAATATAAAAAAGGTAAACGAACTAATCATTATTATTTTAATTATTAAAATATTCAAATTATACACAAACCGTAAAAATGCTAGCGATCGGTTTTTTTTCTCTACTACGTCATTTATCGTTGTTTTTACACTCGATAAATTTTTTTCTACCATATTCCGTATTATGAAAAAATATCATCGGTATATTTTATAATTACGATAAATTGTGCTATAACTATTACGTATATTTTTTTTTTAATTTTTAATACTGTGCGATTTGAATACATTTTACCAGTTATGCTAATCATAATATTCGGTTTATAGTTTGGTTTAGATAGCTAATTTATGATTCAATAATGGCAAATAAGAACTGTATTGTACATTACTCTCACCAATAAGAATTCAAAATCAAATTTAAAATTGTGAGCATTTTATATAAAAAAAAAAGAAAACGTTCGTTTCCAAATTATTATCTTATTACAGTAGATTATTGTTATGTCGAACGTCGCTATCTCGAATTTTTCATTATATGGAACTACATTAAATTTCCCTTGAAATTAACATTACACTTAGTAGCGGTTAGGTTAGTTAGTAGCGTTTTTCATACAACTTGATTACTCCAAGTTTTCGATGTCTCGAACTCTTACCCATTCCCGTTGCGACCCTTAATGCCCGATAAAATTGACTTTTATGGTTAATGAATGATTAGCAATGGAATATGATTGTTCAATACCTGGCAGGTCTAAAATGTACGAGAACAGTATAGAATAGATATTATGTATTAAACGAAAAGTGGTATATATTCTAGGTTGTATTTACAGACAATTTTGCTGAATTTTGGTATTTGTACGCGACATAATATTATAAACATACATATTTTAATATATTTAATTTATTTTACAGGCGGCCTCTTCAGTGATTAATTAATGTGGGTGATGTGCATTTGGGCGAGTTTATACAGATTGTAATGTGTTTGGGTGACCTTTTCTAATATCCTGTGGTGCATTTGAACAATATGTTATCAATTCGTTTTCTTCCTCGTTTTAATAGACTTTTGACTCTCCTTGAAGAGACTCTCCAATCCACGAGTTTGATTAAAAAGGAATTTTTTTTTGTGTTTGTAATTTTAGTGTCTGGATCGATCGATTTTACAATGATGTTAATCGTTTTATTTTTTTCTTCCCGGATAAACTTTTTGGTACACTCAACTTTGTCCAACAATATAAAATATTATGCAGCTGCTTTATTAATCATAAATTACACAGAATCGATACTTGGAGTCAAGGCTGGGAAAGTTGTATAACTTTTTTAACTCTTTAAATTACGAATTCAATAGAAAAACAAGTCACTCCACTTAGTTAAAACCAGTTCATTCTGTTGTTTTTCACTTAATTATATACATCTTAAGTATCGACAATTAAACAATTTGCATTAAAATATATTCATAGGTACACGAAATTGCATACAAATTAATCTTATGTTATCTGTATTGTAATTTAATAACTTATAATACTTCCATTTTTAATTTTTTTTTTTGTAAAAATTATAATTTGTACAAAAAATATAATATATAAACGTAACGTAGCTGTACAATATATTAACTGACAATAACTACAAAAAATGGATAAAAACCAAACTCGTTAAATTAAATAGAAGTTTATATATATATAAAAAATGAAACAAAATTAAATAAATATATTCTTAATTAACTTGGTTTAAATTCACTTCATTTTTAACTAACCATTATATGTATGACTCATTAATAGCTCAGTCTTGTTTTGTCGGTTCATTTTTTCTCTCCTATCAATAGTTTTTTCAGGCACGAGGAAAAGCTGCCGAAAAACTTAGTAAAAACGGTAAAATTTCTTGTAAAATACACTGTCACTAAATCAATTTTAGTTTTTTAGTCATTTATCTAAATGTAATGTATTACTAGAAACTTGAATTATTCACCATATATTAATGACATAATGCTAAATACATTACGAAAGTTAAATGACAAATTAACAACTTTAAGACTAACAATAAAACTTTGAAAACACCTCGTTTTTCAAAATTTATCTCTAATAACTTTTTAAAATTTGACAAACAGTTCTGAAAATTAAATACGACTATACTCACATATTTTACTAATAACACTGAACAAATTGTAAATGGGTATTATTATTTTTTTTTAATCGTTTAAGTAAATGACTACATTTTTTATGAAATTAACTGTTTTTACTTCAAATTACACTTTAAATGTGTATAAAAAAATAACTGGATCATTCGATCTTTATGAACCTTGGATTAATTGATTCTCCTTTATCCAGAAGATAATGTCTAAATGGTTTTGATAAATTAAAAAAAAAAAAAAAAACCCATCACCATAATCATGTCCAAGGATCAAAGAATACCCGCGGTACGAAGTATATTCGGCCTTATTATTGAAAATCGAGTTTATTGAAATAGTTATTGAAGGTTATTGAAATTATTATTTATAATATTTTTATTGAAAATTAAAATTAAAAAAATGTTTTTTTATAAAAAAATTTCCTCTTGAAAATTTAGTTCCAAGCATTTTGTGTACTCTAAAAGTGTATTTGTTACTCAAAATGTGCTTGTCCCACCTTGTTTTCAAGTATCGGTTTAAAAGAAATTCATGTTCGTACTTACATATAATTATATATTTTAAAATTATAATTATTTTTTAACTTGGATCGATATAATAATGTTGATTAATCTTTGTCTTAACCGTGCCATCTTTTATCTTTGATATTGTATTACACTCGCTCCAACACGTTTAAAGGAACTCGTCCCAACACATAGTTTTTATAAAGCGGTTAAAAAGGTAATTCGCAGTAACGCACGATGCTAACTAAAATATGTAAATCAGTTGTTGTTAATATCCGTTTTCGCTAATAATTCGCTACGTAAACATAACTCGTTTTATTGGTTGTTGAATAATTTGACTAATTAATATGTTATCATGGTTCACATAAAACGCTTTATTTTTGTTTTTGTATAATTTTAAATAATATTTTGGCTTTAAAACTTTGGAGTACTATAGCGATTAATTTTTTTGTTTTGAAAAATTTGTAATTCATAACTAAATCTACTTTTAACCAATAGATTAAAACGCAATGAACATTTTTGACAAAAAATAAAATGACGTAAAAGTTAATATTATATTAATTATTGACGTGGATGTACGTTAAAATTGAGTGCGTTTGAAATAGAAAACGTGAATATGATACGTATTATTCGGTCGTGTTCTGATGATTTATTTTTGATAAGATAACAAAAACCATCGAAATGAAAAATTATTCGACAATATTTATATGAAAATAAAATATATCAATAAAGGTAACGGAAACAGTGACTATGCAAGTGAATAGTTTCGGATTATAAATTGCAAGCACGATTACTTGTTATTGAATCGACACTTGTAAACGTAACATTACTCAGATATCAGAATTTCGAGTTAGGTATTCGTCCGACGTTTTGACGTCATACTCCATTTTAATAATATTATAATTAGAGTCCGGATTTGTATGGATTTTCATATTTGTAATGAGTGTATGCAGTTCGATGACAGTAAGAAATGTGGACGATTTGTGTAACAGATAATGCGTAGGAAAAAGTTTATTTTGCATATAAATGCATATTTCAGGGATGACGGCATATTTTAAAATGTTTGCATATTCAAGCATATTTGGTACCTATTAAAGTATTAAAGTTTATAAAACCGTGTTTTTTTTTTTTTTAATTTCTTTATTTTGTATTTTTATTCAAAAATATTTACCAAAGAAATGGTATGAGAGGATTTAATATGATTTTATTTATTATCATTTACAATTCCTAATAAAAATATTTGTTTTATTTGTTGAATATATTTTTAAATATTTACTATTCCTCAGCCAATATTGTAAGTTACCTATCTAATTTAGTTGAATTATTATTTATGAAAGAAATTAAAAAAATAACAAAAAGATAATTAAGTGCATAAAAAATTATGCAAATAAATGCACATATTTTGGGCAAGAGTATATTTCCGCATATAATTTAAAAAAATAAGAGCATATCAAGTGCATATTTAAACGTTTTTAGATGCATAAATGCATATTATTTTAGGTTTTTTGAGTGCATACGAATCCGAACTCTAATTATTATAATAAATCATCCACGTGTTATAATCGCCTTAAAATAACTACAACATCACATTTAACGCCATTACATTATTTTATGTTGCCTATACAATACGCCGCTCGAAAACTATGGGTTGTCTGTAATATTTACAAAAGTTATAAATTAACGGAAACCGACACGATGCAATGAATAGGTTTTAAACACCGGACTCGTTTCGAATCAGCTCGTTGCTGTAAATGTTCGTATGAAAACAATGTTAATATTTTATCGCACAGAAAAACTCGAAAATCAATTCGAACGTAGTCAAAACGATAGGTTGTTTTTTTTCAATGGAAATGCATACTTCAATGATTTGGCCCGAATGAAATAATCTTTATTATTTTTTGATTTTAAACGACGTAAGAGATCAAAATTTAATATATGGTAATATATACGTTTTACCGATTTGTTTTATATAAAACAAAAAAAAAAAAAAAATTAGAATATTAACGAGGGTTGAAAATTGCGCGTTGTACTACTATTTATTCGTTTTAAATCAAATATATGTGAACGTATTTTAATCGGTTTATTTTTATTATTATTTGCCGTAAAAAATTGTCGTGTGAAGGTGTAAATATTCGAAAAACGTTGAAAAAAAAAATCGTTATTTACAGACAGAATTTTATCTCGTTTTCAACGGACTTTTTACTCGGTCGCTTTCGGATTTCGAATCGTATATTGCGGCACGAGCGCGCGGCCAGCTCGCACCGAGTCGGCCGAAGTGACAAAACGAGTGACCCAAAACCGGCTTCTATCGGTTTTCCCGCTCGTGCCTAATCTTCGATTTTATAATAATATTACGACGTATTTTTTCTCTCGTATCGTTGTTACGATATTTTCTACTTATTTAACACAGCGCAGTTAACATCACTTTCTACTCCGTCCTATATATTATATGCGCGTGTGTGTATGTGTGTGAATGTGGTCAACAATATTATCCTACTCTGCCGGTGCTATTCTCGGCAAAACCGACGGCGAGCGAAGAGGTCGTCGACCTTCTTTTATTTTGTTAATATTATTATTTTAATTTTTTTTTCACTCGCGTACCTCGAGTCCGATAAATTACATCGAGTAAAACGGCTTATGAATGATATTGGAAACTCGGAATATGAATCGACGCGAATGGAAACGATTCGGTCGGTTTGCTTTTGGGGATGGGACGGAAAACGCCGCCACCGCCGCGAGAGCGAAAACGAATCGAGTGCGCGTACTCGAGGAGCACCCGGGTGCCGCCGACCTGAGCGTGCACCGTCGCAAGGTGGTCTAAAATTGAAAAAAAGTGGCCAAAAATGTTTATTTGTAACAATTATTACATTTCAAACATTTTGTTTTAAAAATGTACTAAACACTCCTTTTAGAATTATATTTAATGGACATTTTTTAAAAATATTCATTTTTACTCACACCAAATTGGTATTTATGATGAAAAATGTTTCTTTTATATTAGAAAATGTAATTAATTTTATATTAATTATAATGTTAATTTTAAACGACTCATTGTTAAAATTAACTTTATATTTGGATATATTATATTGTATCGTATATATGCTGTAAAATATTTATGTTTATAATTAAGACATTAAACTATGTATACGACTTTGTAAGACGTTGATCTCAATTAATTACGAATAGACTATTCATAAGTATTTGAGACTTTTACGATTTTAAGTTATTTAGTCAACGATAGTCGCGCTTATGTTATATACATACAATAAAACTAGATAATACACCGAAACCGTTTATGTGTAGATTAGTTGCTCATATCTGCTCTATTTCCGACAAGACATAATCGAATTAGACGTGTACATGAAATCGAAGATATCACGAGAGGACATAAACTCAGATCTTTTTCATCGTCTTTTGTTATCTTCAGATCCATTAATCAGCAGTAGGTACTCGGGAAGTAAAAACGAAAAAGCGAAAATTACATCGGTCAGTGAAACATTTTACTTATCGACGACCGCGACAGTGAAACAGAAAGTGAATAATCAGAGGAGCAAAGCTGCAGCAGTGGAATTGAATAAAATTAAAAATTATACTTATTGTGTGTATGAATATTTATATTCATAAATAACTCGTTTTATGAATAAAATATTATATAATATACTTAGTTTGTGTACGTATATTAAATCGCTTAAATATTTTTTTGGCCACCTTTTTTCGATTTTAAACCACCGTGCGTCGTCGTACGGCACCGGAAAAATCCGTTACCCCGCGGACCCGGCCCGGCGCAGAGCGCGCGTACTCACATTTTGGCGTACGCGCCGTAGTACTTGTCGTAGTCGGACGCCAGCAGATACGTGTACCGCTCGGTGAACGGCCCGTGACGCCTGTTGTCCGGCTCGTAGTAACAGTTCGGCTTGCCCGGGCACTTGGTCAGGCAGTGCGACTCTTGAAAAGCGGCGACCGGCCGTCCGGAGGCGGCGCCGTCCGCGGAACTGCGGTTGTTTCGCGTACAGTTGCCCGACACACTCTGCGGCCGTGCGGGAAAAACATGGAAAAAACAAAAACGAAACGAATAAATCAAAACGATCAAAATCAACATGGCACGGGACGACGACGACGGGATGGATTTCCCACCCTTCCGTCCCGGAATGTCGACGTCCGCGTGTTTTCCACACGTTCGGTCGGGTCGTGATTTTTTTATTTATTTTTTTTTTAATTCAATTTAATTTTTTTTTTTTAATAAAATAAGACATTCCTAGCCGTGGCTATCTACACAGCTATGGACAATAGAGAACAACATTAGTTTGTGGCCAGTGGCAGATTTAGGGGGGGGGGGTGCTTGGGAGCTGAAGCCCCCACCGTTCCGCGTATTTTTATTGAAAACTACTAATAATTTG
Organism: Therioaphis trifolii; assembly: GCA_027580255.1. Classification (NCBI taxonomy): domain Eukaryota; kingdom Metazoa; phylum Arthropoda; class Insecta; order Hemiptera; family Aphididae; genus Therioaphis; species Therioaphis trifolii. The sequence continues at coordinate 73,345,249 of CM050405.1, forward strand.
CCAAGTGGCGAATTTTTCGTACGGGCGATACTAACCAGAACGCGCGATTTAGTATCAAAAGCAGAAATAAATCTTTGGAAAACCAAATGGAATAGCGTAGAAACAAATATCTCTCATAACTGCTGTTACATCACTCCTACACTGTGAATAATATTTTTCAAACATCAAAATCCTATTACAATTATTATTCGCTACGCTTCCAGTATCCACAGCAACTGCGGAAAGGAAATTGTCCGCCTTAAGGAGATTAAAAAATTATATGCGCTCTACAATGACTGAGTGTAGACTAAACGGTTTAGCTCTATCAAATATTCATAAAGATAAACATATAGATATGGACTTGTCGATCGATTTACTAGAAAAAAGAAAAGAAGAATGCAATTAGAGGACTGCAGGTGAATATAATTATTGTAAAGGTTTAAATTATATTATATTACATTGTATTATGTACCTAATAAATAAAAAATAATATTTTATGTCAAATTGTTTACAAGTTTTATATTGCTTTATATTATGTTTAAGTACCAAATTTTTATTCCTGCCCCCCAAATTGTACATAATAACTAATAAGTAATTTAGGACTATTATTAGTAACAAAATAGCACCCACCATAAAAAAATCCTAGATCCGCCACTGTTTGTGGTTATTTTAAAATGATAATAATTATACACATCAAAATATGGACAGATGTATGTACAATCAATAAACTAAATAATTACAATATGATTACAGTATGATTTCACATACTAAATGCGAAAATTACTAACAACGGTAAACACAATAATATACAGATTAGACTGGAGGTTGATTTTGACTAATGAGGTCGTGAGGGCAGCCGCGTTTTAGACGTCGTTGGAGTGGTGGATGAGTATGGATATTGTAGTGAAGTGAGCCCGTTGAAGTGAGAAAAATGAGTTTTGAAATTTTCTCGAAAGTTTACGTAAAAGATTTACGATTTTAATGATTTGGAGGTCTTTATGAATATTTTCATTACGAATGAACCACGGAGCGTTTGGAATAACTCTTAGCGCTTTATTTTGATATATTTGGATTTGTTTTTAAGTGTGTAGCCGAACATTTCCCCCGTAATGGACAAGCATAAGTGATTATTGTAGTTCCACGTCGTACACGTATCACTACACCGGCGTACCTATAGCGACGAGCCACGGTCGTATGACACGGCTTGAGCCGCGCTCGACATTCGCGTCGAGTTTCGTGTGTCAATTCGGTCGGTTCGGGCTACGGCTGACCGATAGACGAGTGTGCGGGTATTGATCGAGTGGTTCGAGAGACTAGTCCGAATCGACCAAAGACCGAAATACATAGGTATGTCGAATAATATTCTACAGTGAAACCTTCCAAAATGGGACGATCTCTCGGGGACGGGGACATTTTTATTACTTTTCAATGTAAAAACCTCCGAATAGCGGACACATATTTTAATCTCAATTCGAAAACAATGACAAAACGGTGACGGAAAAACACTATAACGTTTTATCGGAACCTAATCGACGATCTATTGAGGACAACGACGATCGGTGATCGCGATGAGCTCGACGAGACCGACGAGGAAGAAGATTGGCTGCTGTAAAGGTCATAGGTCGTTTTGTATCGTAATAGAGGTTATGATGTACAGCTGGAAAACAGTAATATTTTTTCTTCTACTGTAACTTTGGAAAATGAACTTGCTAACGACGAAATCGTACAGAGATGGCCAGTGTTGGGAAATATCTAGATAAATTTATCTAGATAAGTTATCTAGATAACAATTATTTATCTTTTATCTTATCTAGATAAATTTATTTTCATTTATCTTTATCTTCATACAATTTTAGTTATCTATGAGTACCTATCTAGATAGGTAATTTATTTAAATGGCCTGAAAAAAAGGAAATTTAAAATATATTATTTTATTAATTTTTTTTTTTTTTTTTCATTAATCGAAAAGATTACCGAGAAAAACTCGTGTGGAGGGTCAGGAAAGGAGATTATAATATGTACTATCATGAAAGTGAAGTAGCCATACGCAAAAATTTGTTAAAAAAATACAGAAATGTATGATTATTTTAATTTTAAGTCAGAGAATGATTTGTCATATTTTATGAAGTTTATTTAAAAAAGTACATGTATTTTAAAATGTTTTAAATTATGTATTTTTATTTTTTTACCTTATACCTGTAGGATGTAGATCCTGAATATTTTCAAAATTAAACATGAAATTATCTCAAATTCACCTAGATAAAAATGTACTAATTTTTATCTTTATCTAGATACAATTTATTATAATTATCTTTATCTGTATCTAGATAAAAATGTTTATAATCATCTTTATCTTTATCTAGATAAATTATTAGTTATCTATTCCCAACACTGGATATGGCATTGCTATGAATAAACCAAGCTGACCGATTTTTTCCCCATGACAAAGTGAATAATATTAATTAATATTAAAATTCATTAATTAATGTAACTGTACATATTTATACGAGTACACACACTATTTTTTACGTAGAGTTCTACTTAAAAGTCTACAGCACCGAGTAAGATCTATCCGGTAACCATCTACTACTCAAGTTTGTTAAAACACAAATGTACGCTGATTGAAAAACAAAAAAAATATTATGAAATGCGTAAATGTTTACTTTTTTTTTTAACGTTATAGGACAGTGAAATTTGCAATTGTTTAAACGGTTTAAGGCGTGACAAACACCATAGCGCGCCTCTCAAATGACGTCTTTGACTTTGCACGTTCGTTGTTCTGGTCTGCAGGCACACGACTCCGGCTTGATCCGCGTATAACCTCAAAGTCGTTTTAGACGATTTTCGCACAAAGGCGAGTATTATTAAATTCGATTTTTCTCTCGTATAATTTAATAATATTATATGCATTCGTTTCGAGGCCGATCGTATTAAATCGTGTCGTGAATCGACGACGAACACGTGCTGGTTTTTCGGCCAGGCACAATACCGTGTACGTATCGTATCATATTATTATTATTATTATTATTATTATTATTATTATTATGTTATTATTATGTCGGTCGCCGATATTATACACACACTGACCGACACTCGGTCGGTTGCGCGTGACGGCCGGCCAACGGAACGTGAGATCTAAACAGTAACACGATTTCCATCGCCGACGGAATATCATTATAACCGACGACGACGTCGTCGTCGGCCCAGTATCGAAATGATGAATATTCGACGAGACTCGGACGGATCGATACGTTCGAAAATCATTACTATTTGACACGAGTACGGGTTATCGTGTGCCGTTGGCCGTGTACGTGAAGTGAAAAAAAAATCAAATAATAATAATAATAATAATAATAATTCGGCCGACGTCTCTTATCGTACTATTCTTAGATTCTTCTTCTTCTTTTATTATTTTATTTTTTTTTTCAGGCCGTTCTCGTGTAATTTTTTTCAGGTCACCCTAATAACGACGTGGCACTGTTATACTATTATTATTACCTACCGTATATCGTATTGTTCCCGCGCGCCGCCGTGTATTCGGCACGCACACGCGGCGATAATTACATAAATGTGCATACACAAGTGCGTTGAATATTAAACACGCGCATTTTTCACGTGTCTTCGATGCGTAAATTTCAACGCGTTAAAACCACGGGCCGAGAGACACGCGTGTTTTCCCGATGGCCCGATGGTTCTTCTGAAGCAAACTGCACAGTATATGTGGACACGTTAAAACGCGCGCGGAAAAAAACCGCAACAATAAACAATAGAACGTTTTAAATCGTAACGACTCAAATAACAAATACAATAATAATCGCACATAATCGCTCTATATCGTGGAAAAAAGTTTTGAACACTCGTCTCTTCCGCGTGATAAATTTAATAAACCAGTGTTTTATGCAGACGACTAAAATTATTGTATAATCACATAGGTACGTTTCCAAACCATTTTTTTTTTACATTTTCAATTAACCATATCATACAGTTGTTTATTATTGTTCGAAATAGGGTTTAGAATAAGGCGAATGAAGTGAACGGGGAGAAGAACTAACCCACTATATAGTTTCATATTATAATTTAATTAAAAACTATCGAACGAGTATGAAAAAAAAACAATAAATCAAACGTATCGAAACAAAATATATGAGTAATGAATCGAAAAGTTAGCCCGGAGTAGGTATATATCATCTGATATATCAATATTCCACAGTCATCGTTGGACTGTACACGGTCAAAATATAAATCACGGTTCTGTTCGTTCACTTGATTAATTTGAATAAAAATTGGTATAAACGCAAAAAAGTTTTCAATGAAATAATCACGATATAACGTGTATTTAATTACATGTTTGTGACAAACAGCTAGATTCATCAGCGTCGTAACCGTATGTAATGTACTCGTACAGTTTTATTGTTTTTTATTCTGTTTCCTCAAACCACGTCAGCGAACCGCGGGCAATCCAGGTCGTGCAGTGTGACATACAGTGGCGCAACTAGAGTTCAAATCTTGGGGGTGCTAAAAAGGTAAACCGTTATATTGTTGTTATTATTAGGTATATAACAAATTTAAATTTTAATAACTGCACTGAATTAAATAACGAACATTTTCAAATTTGAAACAAACAATAAACAACTAGCAAGCTGGTGAACGAGGAAAACCCGGTATTATCAATTATTAGTTATTATTTATTACAATCTCCGAATCGCTGTCACGATTAAAGATACCACTATCATTAATCGTGATAGCCGTTGAACGCTGTTTTCATTTCTTCATTTTTTTTACTTAGTTCAGATATCTTAAAAAATAAAATAACATTGTTAAAACTTAAAACTATAGATATTTTAAATTATAAAGACATTGGACTTGGGGGTGCTTAAAATAGAGTTGGGGGTGCTTAAGCACCCCCTAGCACCCCCGTAGTTGCGCCACTGGTGACATACGAATCCGTCTTAACTCAAAAACCATTCGTCTAATATCCCGGACACTAAGCCGATCGGAACACACGAAAACTGCACACTTTTATTCCTAGAGCACAGTCGACGCCGAGCATTCCTTGCGTTCGCGTCCACGGGTTACGAACCGAAGGGTCGGCGCGCGTAGAGGGAAAACGTCTGAAAACTCAAAACCGAGGACGTGCATCCGCGATTGCTGTTTTCCGATAGACGTGGCTCGCGCGTACGACACGGCTAGTGATGGGCTGTGGGTAAATACCCAACGGGTAAGAAATATATTTTGGGTAAATACCAGGGTATTTACCCACGTTATTTTTTCCTTTGAAAAATTGGGTATTTTTTTTTTTAATACGGCTATACTGTTTTATCTTAAATCGTGGTTGTAACCAAGGTGGATATATCTCCACTTTGGTGGTAACATAAATATTAAAGTATATTAAAATATCACACGACTACAATACACACATGGTATAAATGTAGATTATTATAGATACACTGTTACGCTTATGGCATTGAGAATGTGTTGGTAACCAGTGGCGTCATTGGGGGGGGCAATTGCACCACCCTTTATTTCTTATGGGCTGGTCAAATTTTCGGTATCATGGGGCATAGGGCCGATGGAATTTCTACATTTCGTCACCGCTCATAGTGGGGTTATTGGTATAGTTCATTAAGTAAAATTAATTCAAGATATACAGAAATAATTAAAGTACTTAGTATACTTAGTGAAGAAGGAGATCGAACGGCTAGGGCAGCTAGTTTTAAAAATGTTTTTTTTTGTTTTCATTAATAATATGATATTTTGAAAAAAATATGTAGCCAAGTTTCCACTTAAAATGTATTTAATTAAATATGGGTATTTTGGCTTTGATCACCACATTTTAACATTTGTTCGTTGAGGAACAAAATTTTATTGAATATTTTTTGTTCGAAGTAATTACCCAAAAATATATTTACCGGGTATTTGCCCATCACTAGACACGGCACTGTTCGAATGACGCTGTGAACGATTATTGTTCGCGGACCCGCACACGTCGCGACACGTCCTGACCGTGGCGATTCGTGACGAGACGCGCGTACGTACAGGCCGTAATAATTACAATGGTATGACTGAAATACAGGTATATATATTTATATACATAAACATGCGAAATTCGACGTTTTCCCGTCGTCTCTAATCGTCGATCCGTACACATAGGCGTGCGATTTAACGATCTCCCCGCGATTCCCTCGCGTACGTTTCGTCCTTGAGCCGTCGTCCGTACGAGTCGACCCAACGCGTCTTTTTCACTGCGTTCGTCGTTTCGTGTGCGTAATCCGTCCTCGGCCTTCCTCTTCCACGTTTCCGCACTATGATCGCACCTGTTGTATACGTATAGTACGGCGTAATAGAACCGCGTCTCGGCGTCTCGTATAACATGGGCTCCGCCTCGTCATATTTTATACGCCGGGCAGGTTCGACAAAGTTCTTCTTACTCCGATTGAATCCGACACGTTTTTATTCGTTTTATTTCCCGACCGTTTGTCTTCGTTAAAACGAATGCGTAAACGGCGTAACGTGTTTATTTATTTATTTTTATTTATTTAATTAAATATACGCCCGGGAGGGCTCAGAACAGTAAGATTATATTATGATTAATACAAACACGAAACACAGATAAGAGAACAACCTTTAGTTATGCAATATTGTGCGAGCGATACAAAAAAATTATACAATAGGTACTTTTAATAGGCAAAGAATTAAAATATAACATAATACGCTGTGAGCTTCAACTAAATCTTATAAAAATGTACATTTCAATTATATTAATGATTTTAACCTGGTTAAGTTATCGAAAATAAAATATAGTCAAAGTTATTTATCGAGTTACTCGAAGTTAGCATTCTGTTGATTGCAGGTGCAAATAAACTGTAAACTCGACGATAGGTAGGTGCATAAATCGTTTGTGACACACAAGTATTATTTTGAGGGACATTTATTGGTATTTGTCTAAGTAATTCGGGACATATGATTGAAAAGTTAAGTAATTTATTTGACTAAGATACATCATAAAACTTCCTTCTTTTTTCAAGTAGTTCAATTCCAGATTCCTCGGCTATATTTTCCAGTGATACACCAATTTTGCCGGTTTCAAATGCAAGTGTGTGTGTGTGTGTGTTTTTTTTATTTTTACGTCGGTATTAACTGTGATTTTTAGTCATCGAGTAAAACGAAAAACGGTTTGTTTTAGATTTCAAGTGTAGTGAAGAATACTAGAAGAAAGTTTCAAAAATATTGACAACTCTGGACTAAAAAAAAAGTACTTTGAATGTACCACGTTTTTTCAAAGGCTCATTCAATTACAATTTGCATTATTTAATAAAATAATACACCGACAGTGAAAAAATCTCAAAAATTGTTATTCAGGATTTTTTTTTTTATGATCATTAACTCAATTCGTATACAATTTTTATTAATCGACTGGTTTTACATTCAATTTTCAACTTTAAATGTCTATGAAAAAATTTTTTAACACGCGGAAACGATTTTCAACGCTTTTCATCGACCACGGCGGTCAGGTCCATGGTGTCGACAACTCGTCCACTGCGACGGCATCAACACGATAATTTTTATTTATTTATTTTACAAAACAGGTCGTGGTCCAAAGTACAATTTTTGTAGACACAAACATACAAATTTCACTATATAATTTAACAAGTTATATACATAAACGAAGGTGGGGATGTTCTCGTTTGCAATGCGCATTATTCTGAAAACAGATCTGTTATATGAATAATTAGTGGTGCTGATGGGGACGAAGAAAGGATAATGTGATCGAGAATGGAAGTTAGGGACTTAAATATTATTATCATAGTGTCATCGCTTCGCTATTGTATTATAATATTATGGAAACGTCAGACGGCGCTCGCAAAAGACGACGACGACGGCCGAGGGCGCACTCAAGGGGGGGCTAACGGGCTTAAGCCCACCCCGAAAATAGTTGGTTATAATATTGTGTTGTGGTATACAAGTGCAGTGTTAAATAACTACGCTAGGTTAGGTCAGGCTATTGTAGTACACCCGTACAAGTCAACGTCGTTGGTTAGTCGCAAGTGGACTTTTTTTTGTTAATTCTTATATAAGAAGATTTCAATACAATGGATCAGAAACGTAGTCGTTCTGGTTTACTGTTAAATAATTTAAAAGTGGAGTCAAACACCACACCAACTGTTGAACTATACCAGAATCAAAAAACCAAAAACCGCCAATCGCAGCAGAAAGTCCATCGATAATAAATAACACTGCTACAGCTACATCGAATGAATCCAATGTCCAATAATTAAACGACGATAATAACATAGTACCGAAACATGATATTATATATTTATATGAAAAACACGAAACAAAAAATTAAGAGATCGCGAAAAAATAAACATCATTCGAAATATGTGGGTTCCCGACAATAGTTATATTTTTAAAACTCTGCAGCAAATAGGTTCGCGAAACAGAAAATTTCAATCGATTTTCGTACATATTCAAAAATAAATACTACGACTATTAAATAATAATAATAATTTTATTTAACCCACCCCAAAAAAAAAAAATCCTGGGTGCGCCCCTGACGCCGGCACGTACGACCGCTGTCACGCGGTGCCACCGCCGCCGCCGCCGCCGTTGTTGCCGGGCAACGGTTTTGGACTTTGAACTTGAACCTATCCTCCTTTCACGGCCAACTTTCTACGGCACGGCGTCAACGACCGGTAGCGTGTCGTCGCCGCCGTTCTCCTTCCTGACCGCGGACCGACCGCAATACGTGTGGGCGGCGGTGCGGGCGGGGGAAGAGAGAACGTTTTCTAAATATAATAACACGGTTACGACCGTTTACGTAAAAACGGAAAAAAATCACGAAAAATCCGACGACGACAAGATCACCGACAACAGGCGCGGTCATTTGAGAGCGGCGACATTCGGAGGGCGGCAAATTTTAATAACTTTTTTTTTTACAAAATTACTAAAAGTATCTTTCATATGACGCGATCGAATTTGACTTATTTGCCGTCTAGACGATTTATTAATGCAAATCAAAAGTTTTGTGATTTAGAGTTGCGATTTGAATCGTAAAAAAATCGCGTCCGTTCGCTAAAAATCAAACAGCTACCTACGTACAAACTATACGCATACGAAAAATACGGTACAAACCAGTACGCACGTGTAGGTAGCCAAAACAAATGCTCAAATTGGTGATTCAAATACGTTTCGAGAAACACCACTTTGGTATGGGTGGGAAGAGGTGGAGGCGCCGGAGTGGCAAGTGTCTATAAGCGGAAAAACCCTAAATATGCCGTTGCGGACGTCCCCGCCTGCGGGGTACCCACTTTGGTTGAGTAGAACGAAAATACAATCGTCGACCGAATCTTTTGCGTGGATCCGGAGCTGCAATTGTAGCGATTTGTCAGGAGTATTAAATAATACGAAAATATCGTACTGGAGATCGGTTTTGTACCGTCTTCGTTGTATTTATGTCATTTCCTCGTCAGCTGCGCTACATATGTGTCAATGATATTCAGAATATACTGAGATTTGAATGATGTGTTGTAATTTATCATTTACACGGTGGAAATTCGATGTGAAATCGGGAGAGCTTATAATTTTTGTAAACTTATTGGATCTGTACCTATCGAAACCGCTCGCGACTATAAATCAAATGGTTTATTTTAATACTAAGTAGTCTGATAGCTATCTTTCTTGGAAAAATATTTTATTTTTTTTTTTAAATACAAATATCAAAAAAATATGTCTCAAAGTAAATTCATTATACAACATTTTATTTAATACATTTAAATACAAAAAAAAAAAAAATCAACTTCATAACTTTTAAATAAAATCCGTAAAACTAATGAAAAAATTTAAAACAGACACACTGCAAGTACCCAGAAGTCAATCACTTCAATATTATAATGTATAGGTTTTATTTGAAAAGCCATCGACTTTGTCCTGAGTATCTATAATTATGGTCATTTTTTTTTCAATACTTAACATAGAAAGGTCGTTAGGGGGGCTAAGACATCTAATTCAAACTTTTGAGGAGACATATTCCCCTCAAGCCCTCCCGATTTCCGCCTATGATAAATTAACATTCGATAAAATAAATTTAAATTACACGTTGTCAAACTCATAGAATTTTTCCAACACTTAAGTTATAAATAATATTAGAAGTGTACACAGCAACACCCATAAAACGGCAACGGTCAAACTCATACGTTATATGCTACGTATGTGTGTGTGTGTGTGTGTGTGTGTGTGTGTGTGTGTGTGTGTGTGTGTGTGTGTGTGTGTGTGTGTGTGTGTGTGTGTGTGTGTGTGTGTTATATTCATTCACTCGACACTGATGTATTACTATAATTTCGTGTTATGCGAATGAGCGCGCGCGCGCGAATGAATGCGTTGCAAAATCGGACGTTCTTCACTGCCCGGGTCGACGACCGGACGCCGTGAGACGATGACGACGGCGGTGATGATAATGGATACGTGTACGCGGTCGATCTAGTCCGCGAAATCCGAATCCCTCGGACCCGCCAGTCGGGTCGTGTGCAAAATGTGTTGTATTACACGCGTGTTAACGGATATTACGCGCGTGATATTCGCACGCGGCCACAGTTAAATTAGCGATAATAACACACCAGGCGTCGCCGTAGTCGCGTAATCGAAATGACACGCGTGTGTGCTGGCGTTGGGAAAAATTCGAATTGCCGAAGTTTGAAATTCCGGAGTCTTTCCGAAATCCGGATTCTGTTCTAATTCCGGATTTTGAATTTTGAAACATTTAATTGGTTTTGTTTTATACGTTACACTAACAATAATGTTTTTGGGTAACTACGCACATTTTGTTATAAATTAATGCATTTTTTTTTTTGATATTGATACGATTCAAAACGCAGAATTTTAATTTAAATCAAAAAATACAACAAAAACAAAATATCAATACGTTCATGTCATATGGGTTTTATAATTGAAAATAAATTTGTAAATTATTACAATATTTTAAGTATTAAAAGTAACGAATAATAACATTGATTTCGTTTTTACATTATACGACTTGCAAAAATTATTGTATAGACATTTTAAAATTAAAATCATATTCATTATTTAAAATGCAAAAATTCGTAAGTTTATTAGTTCAGAAATTTTTGTTTTATAGATTTTTCGGATTTTCAGATAATCAGGAAGACGGCGACAAAACTTTTCGCACGACTCGTCGTGATGATAACACATTATCGTCGTGCGCATGTCATAGAATACGTGAAATGGCCGGAACCCCTCGATCCCCGCGACGAAAACGATCAAATCCCGTCGTCGTCGTTCCGGACGACTCCCGAGTCACGAGTTTTCGAGTTCGGAAAAAACGTTTTCGACCAGATTAATCCGATGACCGTGTATTCAATACACTGTTTTGTGACGTGTCGTTGCCCAGGGGACCGCCTAAACGATTCTGATCATGTTGTTTTTTCATCACCTCATTATATTCCGATCCGCCGAAACTGGTGTTCGTCGCCCGTTATTATATGTTAATTTCACCGTCGGTCAAGGTTTTTCGGAGCCGCTCCCGTAGCACAGTCTCTTCGAGTTTTAGATCTATCGTAATTTTTTTTTTTTATGTATATATACATACTCATTTACACCGCGTAAAACTATCGTTTTCGATTTTCGTCACGTCATCTTTGGTTTTTTCGGGACGAATTATGTTATTTTCACGACGGTTCGTATTGTCGTCGCGAAAAAACTCGGGAAATGCAGGTCGTCGGCAACACACGAAAAGTAATACTGATTATCAAACGATTTCATTGTGACGGTGCAGTGTGGTTAACTTTCTAAAAATTAGAAACACGAGTAACGCGTATTCCGTAACTCGTATTACGCGCTATTTTGACACGCATAGTAGGCATTGTATAGTCGTACTGCAGGGCTTTATATTCTAAAGCGCAATAGAGTCTGTTTTGCACAGTTGGGAAAGCTGGACGCGCACTTGAAACTCGAATGCCTCTATTCACGATTTTAATTCATTTTTCGAACTAATAGATATATTTTGAAGTTTCAGTACTTCATGATTAATATCTGTAATACTAATATTGATAAATACCATAAGATCCTCCGCATCATTCAGAATCTAAAACTATTGTTTGAAAAAGAAATTATCAATTATTATTTCATCTAATCAGTAAATTCGAATAATGTTTTCTGTTTGATTTAGTGAAATATAATATCGTAGGAAAATACGATAATTAAATATAATTAACAAAACATTTACTTTACTGCGCGATGTTCACTCTACTAAACATTATTTTATTTTATTTTTATTTTATTTTAGTTTTATAACAAAACGGGCCGTGGCCCAAAGTACAGTGGAAATATACAATGTATAATAACAGTAACAACTAGAAAGTAATTACATAATATTAAAAAGAGGTGGCTGAATATTCATTAGCAATGCGCATCATTCTAAACATAGGTTTATTACGGATATAATTGGTGGTGCAAAGTGGAATGGAAAAAGGATAGTGCGAACGTGATTGGAAACTTGGGATTTTGAAGTTAAGTTGACTTAATCATATTAATCATATTAATCATATTAATCATTTTTGTACTTAAATACCGAATTATTGATTACGTGTTATTGACAAAATTACAATTTGCACACACATAAACATAAAACAAAACCCTCGTAAAAACCAAACCACATAATAATCGAGTGGATAAGAAATAACACACTTTTAAGTTGACGCCTCCCCCCCCAAATAAAATACTGGCTACGTCCCTGTCACTAAGCGTGACCATCCGTGTCTATTCACCCAAATAGATTCATCAGCATAACTCCCCAAGTGTGTATCTCTTATAAAAGCTAAGATATCAGTAGACTTATAAATTCAACTTTCAGACTTAATCTTAGACATGACATACGTGGTGTTATTAATGGATACAAATTGAGTTGCGGTAACTAAATCATTCGACCACTTGTACCGGTTTATTTTCATAAATAAAAAAAATCGGGATGTCAAAATTAATTCTAATATAATATCCAGAATGAATTCGGTAATGAAAAACGTTTATGTTGAATGATTAAAAAAAAAAGGAAAAACAGGAACAGATGACTTTTCACGTAATTATTACTCTTAACTTGGCGAGACGCATTAAGTATGCTAATATCGTGATGTTTATATACATACGATGAATAATGAATGAAGTACTGAAAGGAAAAACGATTTGTGCGGTAGATATTTGCAAATCGGTCGGTTTGAATTGATCGTGCAACACACGTATGAACACGACCGAACGCCGCAGAGTACGACGAGAAAAGTGACGAAAAATAAAAAAATAAAATAATCGTTGAAAACAAACGAATCGGTTACAATTAATAAGAAACAGGTCCGCACTAGAGACGGAATAACGAACGCGTACAGTGGCAAACGATTTTACGCGGCGAATAGGTTATAGGAAATTATTTCGATCGATTTTCGTCGAGACGTTATTCATTTAACGTAACGTAATTAAACATTACTGAACGTAATGCGATTCTGTTATTCCACAAGTGTTTATACTGTTACCTATATACGAAAACGACCGTGATGATAACGAATGTTTCCTATTTCCATTCACGTGCGTTCGTTATGAAATCATTAGATTTTTCTTTTTCGTATATCGAAAACGTACGGCGTAACGTGCACACACACACACACACACACACACACACACACACACACACACACACTCGCACACACACGAATCGCTGTTCGGAAAATATACTCCATCGTTCGTAAACCGTGACGTGTTTTTTTTTTTTTTTTTTCAATCGACACGTACACGAATGGAATTCGTCGATTCCTGTGTCATCTTCCTGGAATACGTGGTCTTTACAACCAGGACACCAGGACGCTGGCCGATTTTCGGGAAAGCTTTGATAATTGATTTAACCTTTGCTAGCTTTTAGATTTTTATCCAATCGACAGTCGCACACGAACGCTTGACCGCGGACGACGACGATGACAAGTCCGTGCGTACGAGTGTGTGCGTGCGTTCGTGGCGGACGCGGAAACGCGACGGGGTGGCGGGCCGCGTGATCGATAGGGGACCGTGTGTGCCCGCGCGCGTGATCGATGGATCGACGGATCGACGGCGCGGCGTCGTGTTGTACGAGTGCACCGAGGTGACAGCCGAGCGGTCCGTGCGAACGATGACGACGACGACGACGACGGCGACAGCGCGGTGACGTGGTCGCGGCGGCGGCGGCGACGGTGTGTGCGGTTTTTTTTTCTCTCCCCCGAAACGAGGTCAAACCGCTCCGGCGGCGGCGGCGGCGGCCGAGAGAAAGACGGTCAACGACCTTAACCGGGATATGACGTGAACGGCGGGTTCACGAAACTATTATACGCCGCGGCGGCCGCGACGAGTACAACAGGTATATCGTAATACTTTCACCGTGGTGGTATTGGTGAAATTTCTTTCTTTTTTTGTTAAATTTTTTTTCTCTCACTGACGCCGATTTTGTATTTTTCTTCTATAATTCTTATCATCGATTGTTTTCTTCTTCTTCTTCTTCTATTTTTTTTTTTTCGACGCGCGTTACACTTTTACGTCTCTTCGGGTCGTGCGCATTTATTATTATTGTGATTACTATTATTATTATTACCATTATCGTCGTCGTCGCTACAACGTTATCATTATCGTTACGGACACACGCGCGCGCGCGCGCTCGCCAGCGCACGGCAAGAATTACTGCTGCAGGTCATTGGACGACGACGACGACGACGACGACGGTACGACACCGGCGCGTTGTTATTCAATTCGCGTTTCCCTCGTCGGTTTTCCTTCCATACCCACTCCGTAATAATGTTAATGACAGTAATAATAATAATAACAATAATAATAATTATACTGATTATGTGCTCTTCCACTCCGCGTGTTCTAGTTACGACGAGTGCCCGCGCGCGGACTGCGACGACGACGACGACGACGACGACGCGCGTGTGTGTGACGACCTAACCGTGCGGAAAACGCGGCTTACTTTGGCGTAGCCTCATTGGCGCGGCCTAACCGCCGTGCGAAACCCGCCGAGAGACGCCAACGGTGCCGTGTGATGACACGGCGTAAGGAAATCCGAAAAATACCGTCAAGTCCAGACACGTCACGAATCTCGAGGGGAACGGGAAAAATAGTGCGAGATACCGACGCATCCGAGTCGCCGTGTTTGCGCGTGAAAAAACTCCGAATCGCCCTCAAAATAATTAATCGTAACATCCGTCAAAATCTATATTTTCGTTGAACACTTGGATATTTTCTAAGAATAATTCGACAGAAACACGAGATTTCGTTATAAATATATATATGTACGTGTATTAATTATGGTCTGTATCTCAGCCGGTGAATCCTCACCGTATTATAATACTCTTCGTCGACTGAACACACTATTGTCGGCATCTATTAAATCATAATAATTAGTCATTAACTTTCAACTACGTTAGAGCGTTCCCACACCCGGTGCATGGCCTCCCCTCCTCGTGCATTTATCCATGTTTGTATTGGTGTATGTATTTTCTAAGGTACTCATTGTGTAAAAGCAAAATTACAGATTGTAAGTATTCTATGTTTTAAAACAATAATAATAATAATAATAATAAATGAATGAAGTGATTCTTTTTCCGGTTGAACCTTTGACAACGTTTATGGAATTTGATAACGCAGATAAAACACGGTCATTCACACACTCGTCGTAGTCTAAACAAAATCTCACGATATTTTTATGCGTTTTTTTTCGCAACCAATGCCGGTTCTTACCGTAATCGAATACTCGTGATTGCTGTAAAATTATTTCTACATCGGGTTTTCTAGACTGAAACTACATCGAGTGTCAAAGTGATTTCAAGGGGATTCCAATGCCGAACTTTGACAACAGCGAGATGCGTCACGAGGAAAATACGCTAAAATAATAATAATAATAATAATATGACACAGATAATATCATCGACAAAGTCAGATGAAAAAAAGTTAGAAGTGTTTGAGAGAAAGATCTCGAGGAAGAGATATTTGGCCCAAAGAAAAACAATCAAGGATAATATGAATCACGAAGCAATAAAGATTTAGAACAATTATATAACGAACCAAATATTGTTGGGATGTTGAAAAGCGCCCGAATAGGCTGGGCCGGACATGTATGGAGATCAAAAAGACTAATTGGACATATAACTGCATGGAAACCAACCACAAAGAGACCCAGAGGACGACCTATAGACAAAGATGGACAGACAGAATGAAAGAATACCTGAAAATGCTGGGAGTAAGGAATGCTGAAGAAACGGCTAAAGATGGAGAGGATTGGAGACAATATTATGTTGTTGCGGCAATGGGCCTTAAAGGCCTGTAAAAAGCCAAAAAGAAGAAGAAGATAATATTATTATCGTATCGTGTGCTGTGCGTTGTCGGTAGCCGTTGCCGTGGACCGCGGACCCAGAAGATCGCGGACCGCAGACTTCACCTGTCCTAAAAAACCCGAATAATAACGCGTGGGCGGACGGGGCTCGGGAGAGAAAAATCTAAAAGCGGAACAGAATTCCCGCACCGGAAGACGATGCAACACCGCAAACGTTCCGCGGACTCGTTTACGGTACGACCGCGTCTCGGTGCCGTTATCCGTACTACGCGCATCACGGCCGACACGTACCTACGTACACAACGGACGACTAATTAGTTGTGTTATTAGTTTTCCCATTGTGCCGCCGCCGCGTACGCTCGCACATGCGTGCGAATGAATGAACGAATCGAATGAATGAGAGAGAGAGCTGTGATAGTGCGTGTATTCAACATAATCGTAAAAGACATGTTCCCGCGAGCGTACGGTACTGAAAATATAATATTACGAAACGAGTTTCTTCGCGCGTATAACAGTTGAAAATCGCTATCCTCCCCCCCCTTCACTCATCACCCGCATTCGACCAAGTTATGGCGGCCATTTTGAAAGTTACGCCTGGAAGCTGTAGATACGATCCGAAGGCGCACGTGAAAAAATGTGCCCGGAACGTGAGCGGCAAAGAGTAAAAACGCGCGCCGAACGCGTCAAAAGAGAAAGACACGGAGAGAGGAAACGCGCGCTTTTTCAACGACTGCCGCACAATCAGTTCATTCATAATCACAATCATTGTTATCCGTCGCCGGGCCGTGTGAATCGAACGTCGTCTGCGTCGCGGGAGACCGACCGTCGTCGTCGTGTTCGTGTTGATATTATTATAATAGGTATTGGGTACGTGTACTTAGGTAGAGACGACGTCGTGACGACGGCGTGCGAGCGCCCCGGAAAGAAACGCGTACCCGCGTCGCGCGGTCGGAACTCCGGCGAGAGATGGACGCGCGGATAACGTGACGACGAACGGATCCGGACGTCGGACGACCGCGTTCTGGAGAGCTGCGACGGCGAGCGTCTGCGACGTTGACGACGAGACCTGCACGCGTCGACCGGCCGTCGGGGACCGGCCGCTTTTCGCGCGGTTTTCGTCCGGGGTCGGGCCCACCCGGTCGTTCGGCCTTCGTCCGCGCACCGAGTGCCGCCGGTACACGGCTCAAGAGACGTGGGAAACGCACGGGTCGTCAGTAGTATGGTTTTGTATGTTCTGAGTCCATCTGAGGAAGCCAAATTTTTCCGATTTGGCCGGCGATTTCTACCTATTTTTTAGTGTGTGATTATTTTGATCAAATAAACGCATGTATGTTCTGAGTCCATTTGAGAAGCCAAATTTTCACCAGTTTAGTGGTTAAATTCCACCTTATTTCACCGTGTAAAAAATAAACAACATTTTTTTTTAAATGACTGTCTGAGTATATTATACTTGTAAAAAAGTATTTGCATACTTAAAATAAAAATGTGTAAAATAAAATTTTATGTATTTGTGGATGCTATGTGTGAAATAAAAAAAAAATAATAATGTGTAAACTAAAATGTTATGTGTTTTGTGGATATCATGTGTGAAGTATAATTGTGTGTATATTTTTAAGTATGTGAATGTTTTGTGTGAAATAAAAATAATGTATAAATTAAAAAAAAATTGTGTTTATTTTTTACACGGTGAAATAAGGTGGAATTGAACCGCTAAACTGGTAAAAATTTGGCTTCTCAAATAGAGCCAGAACATACATGCGTTTTTTTGAGCAAAAAAATCGTACACTAAAAAATTGGTAGAAATCACACGCCAAACCGGAAAAATTTGGCTTCTCAAATGGACTCAGAACATACAAAACCACACTACTGTCGTCCGTCGGAAGGAGCCGACGCGTCGGGGGGGCGTCTTGCACGACATTTCGAAAATCCCGCAGTGACAACGTATTTTTACTGTAATCGATACTGACGGTACTAAAACGTGCAGTCCGATAGTGAAAAGTCGTAATGATTTGCGGGCGGTCGGACGCCGTCGTCGAGGACGTGGCTAGGAATTTTCAACGGGTGGGTTTGACTCAACGTCGTAAACGCGTTTGTACGCAAACGATTCGGTACCGAATTTTACCGAGACTGAATTTTCTCGAAAACTCCGCGACTCCTCGTTCCTCTTCCGCGTACGACGTTGAGAAAACCTACTTTTATTATTATTATTTATTTTTTTTTTTCGAATAAGATAGTTTTTGATCGTTTTCGAAAACCGTACATATCGAGTTCCCGCCTGGTCGTGTTTATAAACTAGTTTTCGATTGATTTTTTCAATATAAATGCGTTGATAAAAAATAATGTCGATTTCCGGTGAAATATACATAAAAGTTGTGCCATTTTAAAGTAGTCGAAAGTAAACCACGAAACACGTTATCTCAGGATATTTTACCCGATCGATTCCCTCGGTTTTACTCTCAATAAACGCTCGTAAACTACGTACGACTAACGTACGCGAGCGAGCCACGTCACTAATTAACTGACACACAACACTTTTGATTGATCAGGGGACAGAGGTCTCGCTATGATCCCACTTGGCAGCGCCTTCGGCTTCTGTCGGTACGCCAACAGACCACAACCGTCAACAAAATCGCGTTGATTGAAAACTCGGCAAATTTGAAATTTGCAACAATCGACTCGAGTGTTCACAGTCCTTAATCCGGCCTATTGTTAAGAGTGTAAGATTCGTCGACGTTCGGAGCGTTACGCGCGGACAGCCACGCGGCCGGTGTTGTACGAGTAGCAGAGGAATATAATATATATATGATATATTACCGATACTAAACGGTCTGACGAGAGATATTATGAAGGAAACGTCACGGTGCCGGGCATTTTTTCAACGCGTCACGTGCAGTTGGCGAAAAAAGATCACAGTCAGGCGGTGATACTTGGCAAGAGTGAGATAATTAATCGACCTAACCACAGGCGTCGCGTGGCAGAGTCGGCTTTAGTACGAATAGCCAAAGGTCTTCACTAATACGCCGCGTTGTCACCCATAACGCTAACTCTTCTAACGTAAAAAAAAAAAAAAAATAATAATAATAATAATAATCGAAAAGTAGAATATTATTGAATACATAATGATGTATTATTTATAGAAATGTATAAGACTCATTCTATTAAATTATAATAACGGACAGTTTGTTTACAAAAAAAAAAAAAATAAAATAATGATAATTAAATAAAATGATCAACAACACTACATAAATAATATATTATGTACTCAGATAATAAGGACGACGGTACTTTTTATTGTAGACAAACTATGTGTGTGTGTGTGTGTTCCTTGTATAAGTTACGTTTAGTATAAATATTATTATGATTTACTTATATGGTTTTTGTTTGATAAATAAAATAATGTGAAATCAAAATCTATTATTACAATATTATGAGTGTTATCCAAGTACAATACACACACTCACACACCGGTAGTTGTCGTTTGTACGGTCGTCCGGTTCATTTATGGTTTTTAATGCATATTTTACAAAACTGTTTTGAATAAACGTGTAGTAAATTACGTTTTTTTTTCTGGTTTGGTGTACACGATTTGCCACGCTTGGTTCGAGCCCCACGGCGCTGGGCCAAAACCCGATACTGATGCGAAGGTTTTCCTTTACAATAAGGTGCCGGGATCGATTAGAATATGCATTCCCGTTGTTTTATATTCGTCTGTTATGGCTCACTATTAATCAGTCTTCTCTAATAAACACTATGAGAGCAAACAACTTTGTACATCTAAAAGTTTCTTTATTAATTTACAATAAGGTGCCCGAAGTCGCCGGGATCGATTAGAATATGCATTCCCGTTGTTTTATATTCGTCTGTTATGACTTCCTATAGTTAAACAGTCTTCTCGATTAAACACTATAAAAACAAACACGACTTTGAACATCTAAAAGTTTCTTTTATTTCGGTTTCGAGCGTTGAACACGCGAATATCGGCGACGCGAGTTCGGTTCCGACTCGACAAGCAGCTGAGCGTGTCTATCTAAATGACAGGTGGGTCCGATCGTATGCGGCTGGTGGTCGGAGGTAAATCGTCACGGCGCGCTCGGGTCCTCTCTGCGTGCACGCGTGTACGAACAACAGACGTTATATTATTATATTGTGCGCTCTGTATGCCCAGTAGTGTACCTATCGTGCGGACAATAATTCGTCGCGAGACATAAAGTGCGAGTAAAAATATTCTCCGCGACGACGATTCGGCCCGGTCGATTTAGAACGCGTCTCGGATATTGAATGACGAGCGAACAAAAAAAAAAATAAATAAATAAATAAATAAAATAAAATAAAAATAAAAGAAGACGAAAAAAAAAACAAAACATTAATAACAGATGAAAAATATATCGTATTACGTCTGACACGAATATTTAGGCGGTCGTCGCTGCCCGAGACACTCGCGCGCACGCCGTATTGTGTGCGTTCCAAATCGAATTAATGAGGTTATTGCCTAATAATAACGATGCGAAACCGTGGTCGGTCTCACGTGGCGACGTATTGATCGGGAACGTCGCGAAGACTTCATTGCGTTTCGCTGCCAACCCGACCGTCTAACGACCCGCGTTAGAATCTCGGCGGTTTTATTTTATCACATAACGATAAATGTCGTCTCGACTTCGGGAACGATTAGCCCCGAAATATTTTCCTCGACCGCGTCACTGTTATCGATACCGCTATAAATTTCGCGGGAATTATTTTGAAAATCACATCAAAATCATTGATTTTATATACAATACAATAATAATTGTAACTCATATATTTTTTTAAATTCAATTCATTTTTTTTTCGAACTGTGATTTATTTTCAAAATACGTGTTAGATTTTATTTGTAATCTGATCTGAAGTTTATTTTTGTAAACTATATATACATATTAAATCATAATATCTAATATTTATTGCCTATAAAATCTGAAAATGTCATAATAATATGTCCATCTATGCAGAATTTTAAATAAAAAACCATTCAAATTGTTTCGTAAGTAATCTTTTATACAAAATATTGAAGAACGTCTGTGGATTAGTTCATGAGTTAGTATTTTTTTTCTATTATTCATAATAAAATATATTTTCTAGAAAATCTGAACTGTACGTGGTGATAACCAATAAAAAATAACAAATGCCTAGAAGTTAATTTTCCAAGAGAAAAAAAGATTATCTTTCTGAAAGATTAACTCTGAGTAAAGATGAAACATAAAGTTCATACTGTGATTTTAAATATATTTTTTCATAACAATCAGATTTCAATGTAATTTATTTAAAAAACGTCTCATGAAAATATCTCGTCAAAACAGCAATACACTTTTCTATAAACAATTATAAACATTAAAAAAAAAAAAATGAATTACAAAAAATAGTACGCCCGCTCAAATCATATAGATTTTTCGTCATAGTGAAATTTAAACTGTTTCAACTCAAGTTAAGTAACGTCAGTTAATTTGGTCAAGTCTAGAGTTCACTTTTTGTGCTTACGAGCAGATAAGCATTTTCAAAAATCAAACTTAAAATTCGAATTCTCTGTTTATATATACACTTAAACGTTTGTTAAATGAATTTTTTTTTTTTTTTGGACTACTATTCGATTTCATAACAGTTATTTCGCGTGGGTATTTAACCGAAGTATTTAGTGCACAAATACAGTTTTCATTCGTGGTATAGGTATTATATAATAGTAGTAGCAATTACAACGTGGAACCTGCGCCTCCGGTTCACTCATCGACTACTTATCATTACGAATTCCAGAGCCTCGACGCTCTGAATTAGTGAGCTCGCGTGTTTCGTTAACGAACCGTGAAGTAAAATACCAAGACCGAAAATAACGAATTCAAAACATAAACATAGGCATTTCCAAAAACGAAAATTAATTTATATATGTGCCGTTGTGATCAAGCGTTAATATTTTATTTTATATTATAGTTGTATCGCAATAACTAATCACATTGTTCTACGACGTAGAATATCTACGTAAATTCATAATTTTTAAATGAACGACTACGAATTATAAAAAAAAAAAAAAAGGTCGAATCAAAAATATATGCTATGCTTTTACCACAAAAATAATCATTTTAGTTCATAATTATCACAGCATAGACGAACATAACAGTGCCCAAGTTCATGAATAAACACACGAATACAAAAAAATCAATATATCGACGTCATAACAATAGAATAATTATTCTAAAATAATATTATGTAGGTAGCGAAAAAACCACGATTTCGTCCTACAAAGAATCCGTGTTCCCGTTATACAAAATAAAATAAAAAATAATGGTTTAGTATGATGTTATACTTACGAAATTGCAATTTCGTTCTCCTGCTGATTTTGATACCAACGATTTCCCTGTTCCATGAAATATACCTGTAAAACAATAATAATAATAATAATAATAATAATAATATATCGAACAATTGTATAGATTAAAAACGTTAATAAATCAAATTGCATTTATTCATTTATTTTCGTCAATGCAACTGCGTTCATACGACCATATGGTCTATAATTATTATTTTATTTTAACTGAACATTTAAATTTTTTTTCCTGTAAGTACATCACAATATATACACACAGTTTATGCGTTTTTCATAATAATTCTTACAGTGGAATAGCGTAGTATTGATTAATAATTAGAAAATCGTTAATAAATATGTACCGATTTAAACTGGACATTTGGAATTAAACTATATTGGCTGAACCTATTCAAAGGTAATGTAACATCTTCAAAGATTTGTTTATCTTATAAAAATATATATGTGTCATGCAATTTTGAGCATTAACATATATATATATATATATATATATACTTATTTAAGAAAGTAGACCTATTACTGGGTTTGTTTAGGCTTTATTATACTTGTAATATTCTTATGTAAATTTAAGAATTATTCATAACGTTTTAATGAACCAATTAATTGATTACTGTTACTTGCGCAAAATTTAGATCGTTAATCAATACAAAGCGCTCACAATAGTGTCTTATCATTTAATATTTTGTAAGCAAACATACGTTTTAGCAGGGCGAGTTTTCATAACGCAGTTCTGTCTTATAGTGCCATTTTTTGCTTAAATTGAAGTTTACCATAAGTATAACCGTTGAACAATAAATAATCGCTGGCCGTTATGTTTCAATGATTTCTCATGTAATATTACGAATCGTACCCTTTGTCTATTCCAGTACTGTAAACTGAAGAAACACTCGCGCATTCGTGATAAAAGTCGAACAAACGAATAGATTAGGCGAACCTTTAAACTCGGTAATAGTCTTCGTATTTACAGATAACTTTTGAAATCGAACGTTTTAATGACGTATAACATTGAATAGACCACAACGTGATGGACCAGGAAAGCATATTGAACAGATTTGTTTCGTTTTTTGAGTAAATTTACAGAAATTACTTTTTAAAGCGTGGCACAAATTGCACACTATATTTATGTATTGGCCGTGGCTCAGATTATATACCTTTTTTTATGGTGGGTCATTTATGACCCGAATTACCTATTTCTGATTAATATTTTGAGCGTTACCTTTTACAAACGAAAATCAACATCATTCGGTTGATTGGTTTATTATAAGTTCATTTTAGACTCGATACTTTGCGTCAGAGTAACGAGTTGCATAATTATTATACAACGTATATAATATACATAAAAATAAAAAAATAATAAAAAAATGCATAGGCAATAAATAACGAAATAAAATAATTCGAAAATGTGTTTACTGACAATATGTCGACTCGACGTGAATAAACTCGTGGCTAAATCAGTAGCATGAAGAATTGGACAAAACTTGTCACGAAATTAATTTTGCTTATCATAAAAAAAAAAAAAAACAAAATCAAAAAACAAAAAACTCACTATCACTCGTCCACACGACCGGACGAGAGAAATTAATATTAATCGTGAGAGTACGGAATAACAAACGTTGAGAATAATAATGTAATAATGACAAATACGGTTTTTGCGAGCACACGAAGTACGCACGTTTGAATAATTAAAAAAAAAAATAATAATAAATCGAAAATATCGCCTATTCGTACGAGACGACGTGAACGCAATAAAAAAACTTTAATTATGGATAAAATCCTGAGTAATTTATAGCAGTTATTCGGTGGTTTGGTGCACGGCTCACACGGTGCAGTGTTTCTATTCTGTCGTCCGATGTGCGAATCGCGTTAATGCGTTGTCCGAGCACAGAATACCGGTTTGGACGTTCCAAAATCTTGAATTTTTGGGCGGGAAAACGTACAGTGTATGTGTTTTTCTTCTTGTCCCGCGTGCGGAAAAGGCGAATAGGCGCGATCGAAACGATAAAAACAACGTCATGTCCGTCCTGGTTCGCGATCTCGCCGACGCATCGTCGTCGTGTCCGTCGAAACAACGATCGTGCACGTCGTTGGCGAAACCGAAACGTTCGTATATTTTCTCCGAGTGAATCGATTCCTAGACAAACGCCGATGGCTTTCGTGTACAGACGAGGAAAAATCGTTTGTTGTACGTCCCGATAACGAGCAAGAGCGGCTCCAGGTGAGAGGCCGTGGTCACAGTGTCCCCCCTGAGCTTAATGATATTTCTAATTTTCAATCGTTTTTCCTCGATTAATTCACAACGAATATTTAAATACCGATACGAATTTCAAATACCCAACGATTTTTTTTGACCTGAAAAATATTTTATAATTTGTATACCGATCGCAGTCAGTAGGTATATCATGTTAGTAAACGTCGATTATAAAATACTATACGTATAATACGTTTCCATAATTACGTCGACTGAAAACTAGGCTTCGATCAACGACGGCCGGTGATCGTTTATGCGAGTTTATGCGTACTAAACGCGCGTCCAAACAATAATTTCCGTGAAAAAAACCAATGAAATTATTGAAATATTTTCAAAAAGAAAAAAAAGTGTGGGTTAGAGTTTGTTATTGAAAATTTTCTATCAAATACTAAACGCAACAGTCTCAAGTCTCGATTTATTGTCGAACTTGCTCGCCAAAGGGTGTGAATTTTGGGAAGCGCTATCCAAGTCCCCTAAAACGCAATGATACCTAATACAAATAAATTATCCCCCCCCATGGTTAGCTTTTGAAGCCATGCCTGATGACAAATCGGCCAAGCCGAGAGCGGCTGAAAGCGATTGGACTAAATCCACGTGCAATTCGACGAGTATTTCGTTGACCGCGGCCGTTTCAATCGAACTGAACGAGTGGCCGTCAAAAGTCACGCAACCGAGTGGCGACAATGACGTGATTTTGTCACTGTTTCGAATATTTTATAATCGTTACGATAAGACGATAGTAAATAATAACAAAGGAAAAAAAAACAATTAATGCGTTTCGTGTAGGCACTAAACAATTTAAAAAGCGAGAAAAACGGTCGCGTTTCGTAAAGACGACAAATGTGTCTTTGAAAACATTTTCCTATGTGAAAAACATTTTTTGTTGACTTTGATTGTCGACAACACAACATTGACAACTTTAATTTATTCGTAATGTGCTCTCGTTCAAACTAAAGGCCAGATCGTTCGTAGGTAGCATTTTACATCAGTCTTTTCCAGGGCCGAGGCGAGTATGAACTATTCAACTTTTTCCCTTCTTGAAAGGTATGTTATTCCTTGTTATAAAATCGAAGATTAATATATAATTATCTAAACTAAAATGTGATTGAATTACCGGGCGTCTTTCCATCTTTATATAAATGAACTAAAATACCGTACATTCTGATTTATGATACATTATAAATACATTACTATTTACTGTATGATTATCATATTATCTTATTAGAGTATTTATACAGGCACATCAGTTATCACTATAGATTAATGCAGAATATCATTAGTAGCTTTGGAACGAGTAAATAAATTTTTAACTTTTTATTTGGAAATATATAATAATTTTTCTAAAGACATTAAATTGTATAGAATAATATTTTTTGATTTTTTTTTTATGTACATAGGTACCTACACTAAAGGTTTAAGCATCTTTGATTTTTATTTTTTGTAAAAGGCATATGACGTACATTAGTTGCATACTTATAAAATTATTTACATAACTTATGTTCAATATGAATTTGATTTTTGAAACATTTGATTATTATTTACAAATATAGAGTGTTTTTTTTTTTGTTTGATGAAATGATTGAACTTGAAATAGAGGTTCAAAGAACGTTTATAATGCCGTAATATAATTTACCTTCATTCCTGAACTTATATTACAATTTTTGTTAATATAAATCGTGTACTGTTATTAGATTTGAATCGTATTTATTTATCTAACCAACTAACTACTTGAGAATAATTTAAAAAAAAAAATAATATATATATATATATATATATATATATATATATATATATATATATATATATATATATATATATATGTATAAATAAAATTTTATTAATATTTATTAATCATTAATTGTTTATTTTTACGTTTGAACCACACGTGCACACACGAGCATTTTAGATGAAATTTTTGGCATGCCCGGGTTTCTTTGCGCGCCCGGGTCGCATGCCACACGCTTCCATTAGCTCGGTTCTGGCTCTCTCGGTATTCGACAGTTTCAAGGTTCGCGCTGTATCCACTTCTCGTCAAAGGTTGTGACTTCAAAGTTTGAACGTTTATAATAATCTATACGTCGAAGCGCATTGCAACTAATTAAATACGATAATCATTTGTTAATTATTATTATTATTATTGTAGCGGTATCGTTTATACGTCAGCACGCACCTACTTCCTACATCGTTATAATATATAGTTCTGGGAACAAAAGTTATTGCCGATTCGACGTCTAATTCGTTCTATTAGGCGCATAATCGCCAATAAATATCGATTGCTGTCGATGTTAAACCATCGGAACAGCCGAACGCGTAGGAACGATAATCGCGTTATTGCGATGATCGTTTCTAATATACGATAATTGATTTGTTGAAATTATATCATGGTATTAATTACGGTCACGAATGTAGGGCGCGCGGAATTATGTAATGTAAACGCTCCGTAACGATAAACTTAAAAACGTTCTAATTAATTAAAACAGTTTCGACGTATAAATAATCAGTGATTTAGATTTATTGCGTAAGTACAACAATTAGTAACGGATAAACCGACGACGTGTACACATTGAACAGATCATGTGCACGGGGGTCAGCAACACTCGTGTTTACGGCACCGACTGCCGTTCGATGTATACACCGTAGTAACGTAGTCGGACGAAACGAAACGGTCATCGGAAATGTTTACGGTGTTTTTCTGAAAACACAAAATTAACAGAAAAAAAAATGCACCGTCGAAAATTAAGTTCGAGCGTACACGTATTGAGAATTTGCTCGATTTAACGACGGCCAAGAGGTCGATAAAAACAGTTGGTATAAGTTAATCGGGGCGGGACCATTTTCCTCCAAAAACGAGATACCGTTTTCCTCCACTATCCATTTTCCGCCAAAAACAAAAAAGGTTTGTTTCCATTTTCCTCCACATTATTTTTGACTAAAATAATGTCTATTTTCCTCCAAATTTTAGTTAGTGTTGTAGTGTTACGTTTCGTATTATAAAAATAGAGTATGGCTAGGATCACATTTTGCGCGTATCTGTTGATTAAATTCTGGTCGCGTTCTTATCGACTAAGGAAAAATGCTATTCCAAGTGTCCGACAGCACACGCAGTTTATAACAGTCGATTGTAACTTTAATTAAGCCTAATAAAGATACGTGAATATACAACATACGATCATATACGTATATACATTTTACTTTTGCCTATAGTGTGCCTATAGTGTGTTTTAAAGTTTAGCAAATTTTAATTTTTAACATGTCTGAAAAAGCGACGTTTATTGAAAGTTCTTGAGGAAAACCTTTGATAATTCGCGATAGTTATACATATTTCTTAGCATATAAGTCACTATCTGAATTATTTTACATATTATATTATTAACTAATTTATTGTTATTCTTCTGTTATTATTTATTCTGATAACGAATGACGATTTTATTATTTTATTTATTGGAGGAAAATGGAAAGTGGAGGAAAATGGTCAAAATTACTTTTTTTTTTTTTTTGGAGGAAAATGGACAGTGGAGGAAAACGGTATCTCGTTTTTGGAGGAAAATGGCTACGGCCGTTAATCGTTACGATTATTAGGCCATCGATACAGCGAAACAATCGCGTTGGTATCGGGGCACACGAGAAACCGATTCGTATTGAGATTAATGAGACTCGACACGGGCATTTGAAGACGAGCTTGTACTACAATGCTCCCGTTGCAATTATTTGTTTTCTCAAATCTCGATTTTTTATCACACTATTATTGTAAAAGTTTTGGAAAGAAATTAGAAATACGCATTTTAAAAGTACACTGTACTTACGTCAAATGAACAAAAATCACGCAGGTAATCAAAAACTAGGTAGGTACGGCGAACCGAGCTAATCGAGCGCGTGTTTAAAAAACGAAACGTGTTTATCGATAGTTGAAAATAAAAATCTATCGATTATTAATCTCGAACTCGTAGAAGTACGAATCTCGGTTGTTTACATGTTTGTTTGAGAGATAGCGTGTTCCCTACGCCGCTGGTATCAGTTTTTTTTTTTCAATTATTCAATTCGAAGGTTAAAACAAAATATGTTATTATGATACTAAAACGTTCAATATTTTAGTTTTCAGAGCGTACACATAGCAGGTGCATGTGCCTAATCATTTTGACTTTGGCCGATATCGAAATTAAAAAGAAAGGTTGTTTCGCGTCGAGATAATACGAAAAAAAAAATTAATAATAATTATAACGATAATGAAACAAAAATGATAACAATAATAATAATAATAATAATAAATAACAATAGGTCAATAAACCTCGAATTAATAGCTCTGCAGTCGTGTGGCGGCGGCGGCGTCCTCTGGAGATTTCGTGTAACCTGCAGTTTCACAGCATAACGCGAAAACGTCCGGAGTGTACGTTCATGATTGTTATTATCGGCCGACGTTCACGATCGTTATTATGATATATTTCGATAGATACCGTGGTATGCAAATACACGAGTGGCGCGAAACAAATACGAGATATTACCGCGTATTGGGCGTCGGGCGGGATTTCTCGCATGCCTTTCGGACGTACTCCGCGATTAGTATGCAATAATACATAATACGCGTTATACGCGTTTGCGCGGTGTACCATATTATTCATTTCTCATTATACGCTAACAAAACGGCCTTGGTTTAAAATAAAAACAAATTGGTATTTGCGATAATAATAATGAAAAAAAAAAAAAAAAAAATTAAATAATACCTACCGAGAAAACCCTTCAACGGTGTTTGACAATCAATCGTGTTCATCAATCATTCAGGTACACGAGTGGTTACGTGGGCGTAGAGAGAAAAAACAAAACGAAAAAAAAATCGTGATATGCGATATACTCATTGCGAGATTTCAGTCGGACGCAGATAACGCACACATTATTACACTGAACGTCAATAATGCGACTAATGTGTGTGTGTGTGTGTGTGTGTGTGTGTGTGTGTGTGTGTGTGTGTGTGTGTGTGTGTGTGTGTGTGTGTGTGTGTGTGTGTGTGTGTGTGTGTGTGTGTGTGTGAAGTGGACGCGTACATATATAATACACTATTGTCTTTCACATAGTATTTACGTATACAGGGTGTGACAGTTCTTTATGATAACTATAATAACTTATGTTTCATTCAATATTTATGCAAATGTCTTTTTTTTAATAACTACTACACTACGTCACCATAATTTTATTGTAAAATAAATTATTTGTTTATTATTTTTATAAATCTATTTTCATTTTTTTTTTTTAATCTTAACATCTATTTTTATCTCGTATACGATATTATGAAATAAAATGCTTTTATTTTTTTGGAGATTTTGATTTACGAATTTTTTTTTAAGGGACCTATAAGCTTATAAGATACTAGTGAGTATAGTATTTAAAGTTTAGAGTATAGCGGCGAGTAGAAACAGACTTTTGAGTAACCTCAAAAAAATGACCTACTGTCATTAATATTCGCTGTTCTCACCTTTGTACACTTATCTCGTAAACTATGAATAATATATATAGGTATATATATATATTATATACATATGGGTTCAATAGTAAAAGTTCAAATAACAGAATTCGCTGAAAAAAAGTATTTTCTTTCACGGTATCGTGTCGCTGCAGATATTGGTCACTGTTTAAAGAAACAAAAATACTTAAAAATCGCGTAGCCGAAAAGAGATTTTCGAAAATATATCGAGAAATTCGGGATGCAGTGATGTCATTCAGTGTACTCTAGTTTGAAATCGAAAAATGAAAAAAAAAAAGTCGACGAGACAAAAGTCCGTACGGCGTTCGGTATACGACAAATCAAAAGCGGCCGCAATGCGATCCGTTCGATTTATCCGTTCGCGCAGCCGCCACACCTCGTGTTGAGACGCGTTTCGAAATCGGGCGTGCTGTGATGTGGCCACACCAGTGACGGACTCGACGAACAATACGTGACAGCGGCATTACTGTGTACACACGCGTTATCCGACGTACTGTTTATTATGATAATATACGTCATACGTGTGTGTGTGTATGATATTTTTACGATATTATCGATACGGTTTGGCGCGCGCGTGTTCGGGAGCATGTCGTGACCACGAACGGATGTTCGCAGGAAAATATTTTTTGGATCCATAACCTGTTATCACCTATCACGCCAAACCTTTTATCACGTTGAATACCGATGATTGATAATAATAAAAATGTTACCCATCACCTACAATGTGAATTATATATACAGGTTATCAGATTTTGAAATTTGAGACGGCATGGACTGTTTTTACATGAGATTCTTCTTTTGTTTTAAATAAGTGTGTGTGTTAATAAAAATATATTTTTATATTTAATATTTAACCAATGTTAGACAATCGCCGTGAAAACAGATTCGACGTGATAAACTGATGACCAGTCGTGGATCCAAAAAATTTTTTCCTGCCGAGATTCACTCGTGGTCGCGACCGCCGACCGGACTTTCCACGCGAGTGATATGGGTTTTTTATCGAATCGTCTCTACGGCGGACAGCCGAATGGAAAAATCGAAAATCGCGCCACGGCGGCAGCTGCGGTCGTCCGCCTTCGTCGACACGACGTTTTGTTTGACGCGCCGCCGTCGGAAATAAAATCGTTACCCGTTCGGTTATCGTACGATATTGTCGCATTGTCGTCGAGCGCACAGGAATCGATCGGGCCACGGCGTGACTCGTGTGCCTGACCGCGCGCACCGCGTCACGACGGCCGCAAATCCCCGTCCGTGACCTTCGTCGACTCTCCGGGTACTCGTAAAGATAATTTATTCCAAAGAAAACACCGATGACTCTCGGAAACGACTAGAAGCGTAATAGATTAAGTCTTTTTCGACCGAAAAAAAAAGTTTACGGTAGCGATGACGGTGCGGTAATGCATCGCGTGCACACACACACACACACACACACACACACACACACACACACACACACACACACACACACACACACACACACGCACGCACACGCATACGACAATAGTATTTAAAACGCACTGTTGCCGTGGTGGTACACGTCGTTATTGTAATATATACTCGTATATTATCGTATTTTGGCGTTTAACGAGCGATATTGTTTTCACCTGTGGAGAAACATGGAAGTTCAACATTACCGACACGGATTCCATAAAGTTTCTGTCAATATCATCGTTGACATTGAAAACGCTGTCGAGAGAAATTTTTCGATGAAAACAAACGATTAAATATATTACGATACACATCGTGACTGGACCGTGGCAACACACGGATTCGGTTGTAACGGCTAATGTGAACCGAGTGCACTACGAGTGTTTTATACCGAGAGCTATAAAAAATTAATAACTTTAAATTTCGTTTTAGAAAAACGACCGCGTGTCGTTTATTATAAAAACAGCTCGTCGAACAACGACGCAGAAGCGACGACGTCAATTTATTATTGTTATTTTTTCACTACTCCCATTCGTGCGGTCAATAGTTTTTAGAAAATCGTGTTTCAAACACTCTCTAGTGGTTCGAGTGAAGTCCGTATATTTTGCTTGGTAGGTACGTACACTGTGTATATTTGATAATTGCAAGTCATTGTTTGTTTGAAATGAACGATTCGTACTATTATTCACTAGATATGATATAATAATACACTATCGGTTCTCGAATGACGAGACCGTGCGCGAGGAGTCATATTACACAAGGTTTGTTTTTAAATCGCTTAAATAGCGTGAATGTCGTCGAAAAGTTTTATAATTGATCCGATTAAAAAAAAAAAAAAGAAAAAAAAAAGGTACTGACGTTTTAAAAACGTTTCGTTTCATAAAAAATGTATTGCGTGTAAATGGTTTTTGAACTTTCCAATTTAGGTGGCATACCTAGTTTGCACCGAAAGCGAATTTTAAACAAAATGTAATGTTATTATAAAGTCAAGAAAAACTTTCAAAGTTATAAATACGTTTTTAAACATGTACAAAAAAAAAAAAAAAAAAAATGCTGTACAAACACTTAAAAACGATGGGTACTCTAAATACATAATAGATTTACTGTAACGCGAAATCCGAGAGAACTGGAGAGATAGAATGTCAAGTCTGTATGTACCTTTTTAATCGAGTGCAAAAATATGTCTTATTAGAACTCAAAGGACCTGTCGAACTTTTGCTATAAAAGGGAAATTATTTTTATATCATCGATCTGTGGATCTATTAAAATAAATCTCTAACGATTTACACGTTTTCTAAAATCGTTTAAATGAAAAAAAATAATAATCGATAAATACGCAATTATTTTATTTATTTATTTTTCTATTGAATACTTAAATTAACGATCACTGATTTTCCCGTAAAATATATCGTGGCCATTAAAGGTAAGTATGTGAAATTTATTCCCTCCGCTATGATTGCAGGTTATTGTTGTACGTGGTGCGGTGACGATTTTAGTTAATTTTCAAAACGTTAGGGAACACGTGTTAGGCACGTTCGTAAACAACACGAACCGTTTATTACAATACGAATATTTCAATTTCAGTTTTCGTGACGAATCCTTAATTATTATATTTGGGCTATTGCAGGTGGCTGGTACGAAAAGTTTGTACGACAACACGACTCGGCAAGCCGGGAAAAACCGTCGAGATGTGAGAGCGAAAAATCAAAACATTATTATCGAACAATATCGTTATTGGAGTCGGCGTCAAACACGATACCGAGTCGTTTTCACGTGGATTCGTGCACGACACGTGACTTCCGACATTCGAGTCGACGAGTTCGAAAAGAGAAAATCGCCTCGGTCGAATACCGTGCACGAAAAACGTACGCGACGAATAACGTCTAGACGAAAAACGGTTCGAAACGTGATTGTCAAAAGTTCTTATTTTTTTTATTTAAGACATACCCAGCTAGTTGCTATCTAAGTCCGCTGATTCATATGTACAGTTTCTTTTTCTCTTTTATACAAGTACGATATAATAATAATGGTAACGATATCAATAAGAATAGGAAAACATTGAACAATCATATCCAGTGCCGTATTTACCAGTAAATACTATAAGCCAGTGCTTAGGGCGGCAAATAATTTTTAATATTACATTTTTACTATTTTAGTAAACTTTAAAAACTTTAAAATAAGTTATTTATATAAAATGGGTTGACGATTGTGTGTTTATCTCTGTGCCTAATCACAAACAAAAAAACCCAATAATTAGTCAATGCAATAGAGAACGAGAGCTCATAGTGTGGCATGTTCTATGGTATTATTACAACAAAATGAACTTCGATGCTATAACAGATGATTTTGCGACTCAAAAGTCGCGCAGAAATGAGTACTAGACATTAACTATTTAATTTTGAATACAATAATTAACTATTTAAGTATTTATTACTACCACGTTTTTATCATTATACTTTATGTCATATTTTTTATAATTAAACGTTTTATATGAATGTATATGTATGCATTTTTATAACAGCTGTATATTTTTATTGTTCATCATTAAAGTTTTAGTTACTAAAGAAAAAAACGATAATTGTACGATTTAATAACATTTTTTAGACTAAAAAATATTTATATTAAAAGGTGGCAATTTATTGTGTGCTTAAGGCGGCACAATGGTTAAATCCGACACTGATCATATCTAAGTACATATGTACATGTTTTTTTTCGGTCATGGGGTCTGCCTCTCTTGAGTAGTCGAATCATCGGAGGGCTTACATTTTATTTGCAATGAAAGGCTCCGTTAGAGTTTGTGAGTGAAAGAAAGAATTTATTTGTTATTAACTTTGTGTGTTCGTCAATCGTTGTAATTTTCGAGTCTTTGTGCAGTGCTTATTGTTACAAACAAAACCAGGGAGCATATTATGTTGTTGTACGAAGAATTTCGTTTCGGTGTATTTGCAATCTGTTTAAATGGCTTTCAGCACAGCTACCCCGAATGGGATACGCATACAAGAGTATCAAACGTTTAAAACATTTCCGCCCGCGCACGATCCAGACTTGGCGGTCTCGAGTTTAAGTTCACTCGCGTACACATTACCTACTGTAATACACGCCGTATTAGCACTAGGGATGTAATGTGTATTCGAATAATCGAATTATTCGAATATTCGAATATTCGAATTCGAATAGTTCTACCGTAAATAATTCGAATATTCGAATAATTCGAATATCCGAATATAATATAGATGCTACAATACCTAATCGGGATCCGTAATAATTGGATACCGGGAATAATAATAAATTAATAGGTAAGTGACTACGAGTCTAGTTAACAGGCCACTTTTTGGGGGATTTTTTGGTTTGAAATAATTAACGGACTTAGTTAATAGTAGAATTAAATAAATAGTGTAAAAGGCTTTTATCATGGAAAAATAGATATAACAAATTAGGTATTGTAGCATCTATATATTCGAATATTCGAATTATTTACGGTAGAACTATTTGAATTCGAATATTCGAATATTCGAATATTCGAATATTCGAATAACTCCCATCACTAATTAGCACAGCTGCCGGCGCGTAGACGAATCGAAATAAAACTGCATTTTGTTCATATATATACACACAAACACGTGTACTTACTATTTTAATAATTTTCAACGTGCATAACACACTCGTTGGCCGCCGTCCTCGGAGAACGCGACGGGTTTTAAAACACGATTTTCAAGGGGATTTCGACGATTACGGAAGGGAGGGCGAAGGGGTTATGTTATTCGGACGATGTTTTCTTTTCGGTCGAATCGGAAATAAAGAAGGTACTGGCCGTGTCGCTCTCGTACAAACAGGTACACCTACGCAGTGGCGTAGCCAAGGAGGAGAGAGGTTCGAGTGTTAACCACCCCTCCTCCCTTGATTTTTATTTTCATACATTTTCACCAGATGAATTTCTTATAGCTTATATTGTAATACATACATTACATTTGATTAGGTTCTGTATGAAAACATAATATTATGAACGATACGAGGAATATATTGATTGAAAACGTGCTTTTTCTACCTTTCTACCTAATTAATCGTTTTTTCGGACATTACAAATGGTTCAAAATGTACGAATTCAAAGCCAGCCGCATTCGAAATTCGAAATTTCTTTATACTTTAAAGAGATAATTTTTTTCCTCGCTTATTTTTCTAAGCGTAGAAATAAATTACCTAAAAATTAAGTAAAAAATGCAAACATTTACTGTAAGGTACGCAGAGAATCAGTTTTTTCGATATTTAGCCATAAATCCAAAAATAATAATACAAGACTCTCAACATTTTCAAAAATATCTGTTACATCAACAATAAATAAATATCAAAAATCTCGTTATCCTTATACAGATTTGTTGAAAGTTGTATAAATATTTTACCATTTTTGAGCGAAAATGTGAAATATACAACTGTTTAATTTACTGGAAATTTTTCG
This sequence comes from Therioaphis trifolii, assembly GCA_027580255.1. Taxonomy (NCBI): domain Eukaryota; kingdom Metazoa; phylum Arthropoda; class Insecta; order Hemiptera; family Aphididae; genus Therioaphis; species Therioaphis trifolii. Next base: position 73,381,524 of record CM050405.1, read on the forward strand.
TTTTTTAAGTATTAACTGTAGAATTTAAAATTCTTTTATAAAAGATCGGAAAAATTAATTCATCACGTGTTTATATAACGCTTAATCAACAATGAAGAAAACAATTTCAAAAATTGTTAATCAAGACTTTTTACATAAGTTTAAAGTTGATATTTCACCAAAAAATTATTATTTTCACGTAAAATGGCCATTTATCGTCTATTAAAAATTTTTCAAATTTAAAATCATTTATCCGGCAAAAATGTCTTCAATATTTTTCTGAGTACGGCCCAAATTTCACAAAGAGAAACTCGATGAATTATTTTTTATTCGTTTCGGAATTACGGCTCAATTTTTTTTTTGTCTAGGTAAAATGTCCGATTTAAAAAATTTGTGATTTTCGGTTATAACTCGTAAGATTTGAAATACATATAACACATATATACTGCATAATATAAACCATAATATGTAATTTTCACAACGATCGGATCTGACAATTTATTTTAACTCCCTCCCCCCCTATTACATAATCCTGGCTACGGCGTGCGTCTCGGCGTTGATTTTGATTTTCCACGTTTCGCATGACGCAGCGGAACACGTCGATTTCGATTAGTTACAACGTTGACGAGTTATCGGATTGCCGACCGAGTAATTTCCGCAGTGGGTATTTCTGGCATTCCGATAAAAATCGTGTTTTTTTTCCTCGTTCAGACCGTCCGCGGACACGCGTACACGTCGTGTTCGCACGTCCGGCGCTGCGCCTCTTCGATAAATCACGCGCGCGCGTGTCGTGTCGGCGTTTATCACTTGTCCGTACGCTTTCCAACGACGTGTCGGCAACGAGTCTTTGCGATCACGCGGAGTGCGTGGTGACGTCATAACGATACGGTGAAACGCGATTCACGACGGACACCTCCCCGGATAACGGACGTTCGTGGCTGGGGCGTGGGAACGACGCGAGATAAAATCGATTTTTCCGTTTCCCGCCGAAAGTTTCCCTGTTCGAAAAGCGAACGAAATTTCGGCGGCGGCCGAGAGCGTCCGGTATTCAGAGGTTTCCCCGTCTCCCCGTGAGCGCCATGACCAGTGCCGTCAAAAATGTACCATTCCTTTTTGATCTAAGTATAATTTTCACGAGGGGATTTAATTTTATCGAACACCAATCGTTTGATTATTATATTATTATGATGACTTTTTGTTCTTTTTTTTTTCCAAAAAAATTTTGTTTTAAATTTCATCGTTTTATTAGCAATTTATTTTGGTCCATTGAATAAAACTAAAAAGTTTAACAAACTACGTGGATAATAAAAAAAAAATTGTATATATTTTTTTTTCACAAAAATTTGCGTTAAATAAAATTGTACACGAATTGAAAATTCGATTTTACGTGTTATCCGACGTTTAATAACATTTCGAGCGTCTCTGCGTATCAAATGTGTAATCTATCATATGATCTCGATCGAAAACCAACTCGAACATTTCTTCGTTTCATCCGGGATTCCCTTCGTACCGGTCGGACGACGGCTATCTGTGGAATTTCAACTGTAATCTCAAACGTTCAGCACGGCGATAATATTATTAATAACGACGACGACGATGATGATGATGATGATGATGATGATAATAAATAATAAAGACGATGATAAATAAGGCTCGCATTTTGTACCAATATAAATCCTTAAAAATGCATTTTAAGTAACCAAAAAAAGCAAAAAAAAAAACAATTATTAAATTCAACTCTAAAAAACAAATTTAAATTACACGTGAAATTAAATATAAAAAAGGAATTTACGACCATATAATCGGTCAAGTTGCTTTCGTTAAAACTCATCCTATTGGGTTTTAATGTATTTGTATACATAGAAAAAGATCTTTCCACATCAACTGATATAATCGGTACACATTCAACATAAACTAAATCATTTAAATCATACTGTTCCACATTAAAGTTTAGTGCAGTGCCATTATGATTGCCGTTGATTTTTTGAAGTTCTACCAGTCCATTATTTTTTGAAAAAACACGATTGCACTGTTCTAAAATCGATTTTACCATTAACTCCCTCTAACTTGTGTTTTACTTTTAACACAATAGCTATACATTTTTTGTTATTGATATTTAAATATTTTAATGCAAATTCTTGGAAAAAAAATACCTCGTTTTTTCTAATTTTGTAATTGGATGCGGTATTTATTTCTGGGTTTTTCACTGGTTTTATAATATCTAGCAATAATAATATAGCCCATGTATAATATACATATAAATATATGTTGAATATTCATGAAAATTATGTAAAAATTAAGAAAAATGAACCAAATAGGGAAAAAAGCAAAATAAAGTTCACTTCATTGAAATCAGAACGATTGAAAACGTATTTATATACAAGAATTATCTTTCAATCACACTCCCGTCAAAAGAAGCATTCGCTATAAAACCCGAGCCCTGAGGATAAATAATAAAGACGATGATATATTAATATAATAATAATAATAATAATAATAATATGACGTCGACGGATTCCGATTCGTCACAAAGTCTCGTCGGCTCTTGCACTCATCGCACGGGTAGGCATTAAGATGGCTCTGCGAACACTGGCCGCCGGCGCGCTGTTAAGGCTACTGTCAAACTAGACCCGGCATCGGCCGAATATTTTTCGGACAGCATCTGCCGAATTATTCAACGGTTATCGGAAACAAAATTCGGCTGACGAATGTGGTCAGACTAAATCCGGATTTCGGTTGAATTCACAAAATAATGCAATTTAGGTACGCATATTTACGTATTAGTTGCAGTTCGACACGAAGCGTGGACGTCACCGATGAAATGTTCTTGTTAGAAACCAATCCACCAATAAAATATTTATTATCAACTCAAAAAAAAAAAAAATAATAAAACAAATTTTGAATTGATGATATTTTTGTAGAGAGAGAGAGAGAGAGAGAGAGAGAGAGAGAGAGAGAGAGAGAGAGAGAGAGAGAGAGAGAGAGAGAGAGAGAGAGAGACAGAGAGGAAAATTTGTAGAATTCCACACACTTTTCCCAAAACTTTAAGTTCAACCAGTTAAGTTTTAGAGTACATGCGAATATCATTGTATAAGAAGTATAGTCAGTGGCGTATTTTCAAATTCTTTCTGGGTGGGATCCAAAAAATATTTTTTATATTCTGAGTAACTCTCTTCACCATTATCGCTGACTTGCAAGTTATAACATAATATAATATAAATATGTGTATATATATAGGAAGTAAATGAATATTCTCTTACTCTATTTTTACGTAATAAGTAGGGCTGGGATTTCGATGCACTTTGCATTGTTTTCCAAAGCTTACTGTGCAATGCTCGTCTTGTCACAAATTTGTTTTATGCACATTTGAATGAGAATAAGAAAGTTCATTTTGCATTTTTTGGCATTTTTTAGTTTTTAGGTAATTTTCTTAATTTTTTAGGGCATTTTACAGTTTTTGGAGCATTTTTTGAGTTTTTGGAAACCAAGTGTATGCATTTGAAATTTTATTTTAAGATTTTTAAATAAGTATATTTGTGTACAACTTTTTTTAGATTTATACTAAAACTATGTATTTACAGTCTACACTTGTAATAGATTTTTACAATGCATTTTTTAAAACCCTTTATTTTAATTTATACTAAAATTATTAAAAATAAAAAAAATTGTAGATCATAAAAGCATTTTTTTAAAGACATTTTCGGGTTTTTTTTAGGGCATTAAAATCCCAGCCCTAGTAATAAGTCATTTATGACTATTAAATGCAATTTTATTATATATTTTGTATTTGTGTCTGAAATCTTGTTAATATAATTATTATGTTATTATATAGTACATTTCATTTCAGACGTAAATTTAATTTTGTTTTCTTCTGGGGAGGTCGAGACCCCTCCCCCCTCCGTAAATACGCCCCTGAGTATGGTATTTAATATTAGTATGATAAGCATAGTAAATAAATAAATAGTTGGTATAAATTTAAATTATTCGGTCTATTCGGCCGGAAAAAACAAGATATTTTGTTTTCAACCGCGGTGGCGTCGGCAGTATACGGCCGTGAACGACCGAATTTATCGGATGCGGTGTGACCAGTACGATTTGAATTTAAAATTTTTATTTGTTTCGTCCGTATTCGGCCGAACGTCGATTCGGCCGATGCCGGGTCTAGTCTGACCGTATCCTAAGACCGCCCGAGATATCATAATATTGTAATATTATGATATCGTCGCATGATTCGGCGCTGACACACAAGTCCCGCTGCTCCGAGTTCGACCCAAGGCCGCGGAACCAAGGTGCGTACGTACCGAAACCACGAACGTATGTACATATATTATTCTCGCGGTCTCGTGGTTTTCGTACCTGTAAGGTGCGTTTACATTAAGGCCGCGAACGCGAACGAACGCGAACGAATGGTACAAATTGCTACCGAACGAATTCGTCCGCGAATTCGTTCGAGATTCGGCCCCACCGTACAAACTATTCGCTCGTGATTATTCTTTTGCGTTCGATAGCATTCGCCTGCCTTCGCTCGGATTCAGGGTTTCAAAATAATATTTAGTGTGAATTCGACTGTTGAGTGAACAAGTGCTCGTAGTGTTCAAATCGTTTTTTAAAGCTGATTTTATTTTTTTTTTATACATTTAAAATGTCGTCAAGTGAAGACGATTTACTTATAGCATGTGTAAGTTTCGTGGCCATGAAGTCACTAGAGAATAATAAATTAAAAAAACGAAAAAACGGCGTTGGTGGATGACATCATTATACCGTAATAGATGTTTGCATGGTGGTAGTATCTTACTACAAGACCTACAAAAAGAAGACAATGAACGGTTTTTAAATTGCTGCAGAATGTCAACAAGTGTATTTAATCAATTACTTGCCTTAATTGAACCTAAAATTAAAAAAGAAGACACAAGATTTAGAAAAGCAATACCACCAGCTGAAAGAATGGCATTAACTTTGCGATACTTAGCTACGGGAGATTCGTTCGCTAGTTTAGCATTGTTATTTGGAATATCAAAATCAGCCATTTAATTAATATTTGGCATTGGAAGGATCCCATAAAATAGGACGCGACTTATATAAATTAATTAATGTAATACATTCATCATCCGAAAAATCCATGATAAAATATTATTTATTTATATTATTTATAAATATATTTAAATTAATTAATTAACACGAAATTTCACTCAAAATGTCACTCAAAACAGGTAATTGACTCAAACGCAGGCGAATCTGTTATGACGGGCCGAATCACGTTCAAACTAAATATCGATTTCTTTGATCTTACCGCCACCAATTCGAACCGCGACGAAGGCGAACGAATGACTCAAATGGGCGTTCGTTCGCGTTCGTTCGCGTTCGGTCTACCGTTTACCCCTGTTCGTTGGTAGGTACCGATTTGATGTACCGAATTCGCGTTCGTTCGCGTTCGTTCGCGTTCGCGGCCTTAATGTAAACGCACGGAGAACGCGAACGAAAAACGCGTCAGTACGTAATCACGATCGGTGCATTTTCTATTTTTAAAGTCGAACCGTGTGCAATAACCTAATTACAAAAGCCAATTAAACGAGATAAGATGCACATCCGTTCCACTACGTTATAACGGACTGTTTTTTTTTTTTTTTACTCGACGAGTTACGTAATGTTCTCTAATTTACAGTGGATCGTTGGCGTATAAATAAAAACGTTATCGATTCGCGCGCCTTAATATTATAATAATATTATACCGCGTTATCACTCCTCGGAGTCATAGTCTTTGACTCTCGTAATCGAACGATCACAATGATGAAATAACGTAGTAGTAGTAGTAGTAGTAGTAGTAGTAGTAGTAGTAGTAGTAGTAGTAGTAACCGGCAACAACAATCTTCGATGTACGATGAACACGGTACGGGCGTGTTGTGGTCCGACGCCTGTGTAATAAAGATCAGCTCGGTGGCGGCTCTAGGGTTTCGTTTGGAGCGAGCCATGACCGTAATATAATTTACTTCGTTATTATTATTATTCGTCGCAACAATACTGCAATACGATTTTTTTTTTAACGGCCCCACGCCCTCTACCCCCTTAAAGCCGCCACTTTATCAGCTTCAAACAAAACGCACTGTTCGAATATCAATAGAAAACAAAATAACGTTAAACTCGACACGCGCTATTCAACGATTTAAAACGAAACGAACGAAATGAAAATATCGCTTGAAGTCACGGTAGATGAAAAAAACCCGATACTTTGCGAATTTTTTTTAACATTTTTTTTTTTTTTTTTTCAAAGAGAAATGTGGTTTATACGCTTATAAGTGGCCAAAAATCTAATGAGGTCTTCTACCTCTTTTTTATTTTATCACCGTGTGACTTAATCGTCGAAATAATTACGATGCAGCGAATGAAGAAAATATATTCATCTTGAAACCTCGCAAAACATCGAGTCACTGTCGAGCTGTCGCGTGTGATGGCTTCATCGAGGTTTTTCGACCGATTTTTCTTAAAACGCGTTCGACCCGATACGTCGTGTTCCTGTTTCGATCAGGTTCTTTTCGTATTGCTCTAATACGTTTATAAAGTCTCCCCCGGACGCGTGGAAACCAATTTATCGAACTTTTCGTGTCACCTACGGGTCGCGTTGGAAATCTGGCGTAAATCTTCTAATATTCTCGAATAGACCGACCCAGTTATCTAAACTCATTCGGTTATTGAAATCACCGAATATTTCGATCGGGAGCTATGATTTATTTTTCGTCAGTTTTTGATTTCAGAATCGATCGTTTACACAAAACGTGATATTCTTTGAAATATATTTAAATAGAGATTTTTTTCCCGTCGTCGAAAGGAAATTTTTTAATAAATAAATAAATAAACTGAAAAAAATAAATTAGAAATAAATATTCATTTTATGGAAGTCGATTTTTACGACGAAAATATTTCACGACATTTGTATCTATGACTTTCGACACATTCGATTATAAAATTCGCGTCAATACCATATAATATGCGATCGAAAAATAATATTTTAACGTATAATCAAAGTTCTACTTATGAGCTCCTTCCCTGTCACCCAGCCATTGCAAGTGTTTTTCCGATTTACTTTTTGTACACGTAAAGCGTAGATTTTAAATCTTATCAATAAACGTTGTTGACAAAAATTGTCATAAAAGACGTTGAGTGTTACGTCTGAGAGACGAGTTTTCCCTCGACGGACACTTTCGGAAACGCTATACCGCAACGTTCGTGTAAAGATCGTGAACGGGAGTCAGTCAGATCCGAGAGCAATGGTGATTAAATCAAACCGGACAAAAGGACTTTTCAAAGAGTCACGGTTTTTTCCACACGGTTTCGTTTCAAAACGCGTCCGAGTTGGTTTTTTCGTCTTTATTTCACCCAGAGACACAATGGCGTCACGAACATTATACCTATAGGGGCAAATATCAAAGTTACCCACCCACGCACATATACATACAATTTTAAAACATGCCTTAACATATTGTTTTTCACTAGACCACAAATATCGATACAATTTTACAATATAAATTTTGTCAAAAAATCCGACAGGGTAATAGGTATACATGTTTAATATTACAAAACTATATTTTAACAAATTTACCGTTAAAATGTAGTGTTTTAGTAAAATATTATAATTCACTTATTATTATCAGTGAAATATATCCGTGTGAACAAGTCTAAATTCTATCGGACTGATTAAAACTTAAACACGACTTATTTTACGATAATAGTTTTCATAAAATTATTCAACAGCCCGGCAAAATATTACCACGCACCGAAAATATTTTTGGACAACTGCCCCAAATAAATATGCTCGTGACGCCACTGCGTGAACAGATAAAATAACCATCGATGTTATTGAGGTTACTATTGAGGTGAATACGTGAACGAGAAAAATTCCGGCGAAGCGTTTAACGCGTCAGGTGGGAAGGTAGGGGGAGGGTAAAATCGACGTTAGAAGTCGCCTGCATCGCGTACGCACGAGCCGATAGGCGAGCGAAATTCAGCGGCGAGTCAAACAGTAAAGTTTACGTACGCACAACACGCCCGTTTTACGTACACGTGGTGTCCGTTTCGATTGGAAACATACTACATACTGTATATATGTGTGTTATACCGTTACGACCGCGGGTCCGCTCGCGTCAGACCCGGGCTCGACTGCCGCGGGCCGACCGGTGCGCGTACGTTACGCGTATATACAGGGTGCTCCCCGAAGACGCGCACGTCACGATATGATGATCATATCGATCGAATTCTGTTTCATCGTTTGTTTATCGATTTATTTTTTTCTCGAAAAACGTAGAGATGGCCGTTTCACGGAGTTTATTTTTCTGAACATTTTGACGGTTCGACCTTTTGTTTTCATTGGTTCAATGTTTTTAAAAAGTGATCACTGAAGAGCGGATTTTTAGGTTCTTAAAACCTTAAAATATGGTGCTAATATGCTTAAAAAAAACCTTAAAATATTCTCTAAATATTCCTTAAAATTTTAAATATGCAAATATGATTTTTTTCTAAAATAGGTCACTAAAAACAATGAATAACTGTTAAGCGCCATGCTCTTGGTAACAGGTATTATTACCTGTACAATCCTACCTGTACAATCAATTGATACATAGCTATATAAAAATAATTTAAAAAACATAAGAGTTTAATAATAAATAATAAATTATTTGCACCATTCCTTAGGAACATAACCAATTCGATTACAGATAAGTAGATGATTAAATGATTTTGAATTTTTATCACTCTTTAACCAAATTATTTTTGTTCTAGAAAAAATTACACTTTGATAATATAATATTATAATATTATCTTGTTATTTTCGTACAGCAGTGGTGGCGGCGACCGAATCAGTCGCCTACCTAGGTGTTATAGTAGTCACGAAATTACACACACAAACACACGTAAAATCATTTGATTTGCGCATGCGCTTAGCTGGTCCGGCGGCGACAAAAATGTTCGCCGCCTTGCCGATGTTATCTATGATTCACCGATTATCAACGATGCACGTGCCGCGTGTACATATATATATATATCGGTATTATATATATCAGCTGTGGCCGCGTGCGAAACGCCTTATCACAAAACTGTTTATCATTTTACCCTTTATGTACTTTGTTATAGTATCATTTCCTTCTTTATAAATATAAAAAAAATATTTTTAATCAGATTCTTTGTTATTAAATTTGTAGTTTGTACAATTAATTCAAATAACTGATGTCTTTTTAAACAGTCGAAGGGGGGGGGGGAAGACCACCACTTATCACTGGAGTTTATTTTGTTGCCTCCCCAGAAATATATGCTCAAGACCGCCACTGGAAATTAACAAAATATACGAATTTGTATGAACAATAGTAGAATATATTCTAAAATATGAAAAACAGAAGAAATATTCTCTAATGTCCAAAATATGCTTTAATATGCAAAATTAATTTTTTTCTATGAAATCTGTGATAGATAAATCGTCCACATTTTTCACCTTCGTAAAGTTGCATAAAATCAATAGAAATATGTAAAAACATAAAGATCCGCTCTTTAGTGATCACCGTCAAAAATCACAAAGTAGAACAGTCAAAACGTCCAGAAAAATTAACTCAATCAAATGGTCAAATAAAAAATAACAATGACAAAAGATCGTTTTTGATTTTTTTTTTTTTTTTGTAAATCACTTAATGTATGATGAAAAAAAAAATGCAAACCGTAGCCTAGTCGTTAATAATAATAATAATTATCAATAAAAAAAAACCGTATTAACAAAGGTGATATTTTTCAATACAGGAGACATTGGAAACGGGCAACCAAATCTTCGTGGGACACCCTGTATACGTCTTATGACGTCGGCGCCTGTGTGTATATATAATATATAGTGTATACGGTGTTGTGGTCATCGTTTTAATACGCCGTTATAATAATACGAACACGCGGCCAACGGTCAAATACGGTTGTAGCTGTTGCGCGGCGCCCGCGGTGGACGGCCGTGCCACGAGGACCGGTACGACGCGGTGAAGCTGCGCGAGACGCGCGATTGCGCGCGGAAAAAGTCTGATCGGAAAATTCTGATCGCCAAAATAGTCGTTCCGTGATTCGCGCCATAGACACTCGATGAATCGTGAAAAAAAAAATAATCCCGACGAGATGCGGACGATTCCGCTCTAGCGATTCGTTTAAAATTTAAATGTATTTCACTCTAAAGCGGTTCTTGCACAATAATATGCTGTCGCTTATGAAAACAATAGGTACCCGAAAACGCCTCAGACATTTCGCCGTTCCTTTTCAATCAGACTTTACGCGTAGTGTACCACCCATACAATAGTCGACTAATCCGTGTGGGCTAGTGGGGGGCAGGGGGGATGTGAGACATTAAGATACGAACAAGATCCTCGATAGAATAGGTATTTTATTATTTTTAGTTTTTGATTTTTGATTTTTTTTTTTTTGAAAATTTGCAGGGTATATACTCAGAATTCAATATCGAATCCCTCCTCGAAAGAAGACGGTTTTAATATTGTCATCCAATTTATGTGTAACTCGTCAAATAATGAGATAGATTGCTCCGAGTTACTCTCCGAAATCTCATTTAATGTGCCCAATCGTAATCTTCACACCAATAGCACATTTCATAGTCGACCCTGTAAACAAAACTATAGCCCAGGGGTGGCCAAATTGCGGCTCGCGAGCCACATACGGCTCTCGTCATAGTCGTATGCGGCTCGCGGTCTTATTTACAAAAACCAAAATATTTTTTTTTTGCGTATATTTATAAAAAAAAAAAAAAAAAATTATTGTATAGATATAAGGCTATATTATACAGTTTAATAAACAAAAAAAAATTAATATGAATAATAAATTAAAAAATTAAACATTAAGTTAAATTTGTTCGCGTGGTATTTTTTTTGGTTCTACTTTTTTAGTAAGCTTCTTAAGATCTCGTTGAATTGATGTAAAAACAGTTCCTATAGCAATTCTATGAGACGATCATCAGTCAAATTTGAACGATATATTTTGACTTGATTATTTTCATTGTTGAATAAAGTGATTCACATGAATACGTCGTTCCAAAAATTGATATCAATTTTACCGAACAGTTTTTAAGAATTTGGCTCTTGATATAATCTTATCAATACATGTGGCTCGCGTACATAGTCATGTTGGCCACCTTTGCTATAGCCTATGACACTCTCTTTTAAACAGAATTATATTTAATTTTTCTATCCCCCGAGTGATTTATATTTAAAGTAATAATGTTATAAAAACTCTATATAAGCGTACGTATTTTGTCTATATTTTAAATCTGTACTCTTGTCTTCGGGCGTAAATCTATTTATTGTTTCAACAATAAACTATTATTATTATTATTATTGTTATTATTATTTTTTTAAGTCTCAAAGGTAAAAAAAACCCAAAATGTGAGCTTTACTACTCCTGTCCGACGTCTTCGGTACAAATGGACGACCTAATTATCTTAAAAACCGGTGTGAATTACAAAAAGATCGAAAACACGTTCCGGGCGAAGAGGTTTTCGCGGCACTCCGAGGCAGCTCCTTTTCGTGCGACGTTAACTAACGACCGTTCAAATACGAACAAAAAAAAAAAAAATAATAAAATAAAACGCTAATAGTTTTACGACGGTTATTTGCACACGGACGCGTCGGGCTTGAGTTGACGGGCGGCGCGTGTCACACCTCGCCGCCCGACGCTGACAACTCCGTGTTTTTCGATCAAATATACGAGTATTATGATATTATTCTATTTGCCTATAATATTATATACTCGTACGCCGCACCTCGTTTCTCCGTCGAGCACCGGACGACGTTCGTCGGCCGTTTCGCAGCCGCCGGTAATCGTCGTCGATCACGATCGCCGCGCGAATAACCGTATCATATACATATGTTATATAATATTTCGATTTATACGATTTATTTACCGCGGCCGCACCACGGGATCGTATTTAGCGGCACGACGACGATGAACGTGCCCGGAGTAACCCCCCGTCGCGTAGTTCGGACCGCCGTAAATGAAAACGCAACTGTGCGACACCTATTTTCAGCTGAGAGCATTGTCAATGATTTCATTGAAAAACAGTCATATACTTACAGTGGGTTAGACGGTAGATTTTTTTTTTTTCAAAAGCGTTCCCTTAAAAAGTGAAAATCGTGTTCCACATTAAAGTTTAGTGCATGGCCATTATGATTGCCGTTGATTTTTTGAAGTTCTACCAGTCCATTATTTTTTGAAAAAACACATTGCACTTTTCTAAACTCGATTTCACCATTAACTCCCCCTAACTTGTGTTTTACTTTTAACACAATAGCTATACATTTTTCGTTATTGATGTTTAAATATTTTAATGCAAATTCTTGAAAAAAAAATACCTCGTTTTTTCTAATTTTGTAATTGGATGCGGTATTTATTTCTGGATTTTTCACTGGTTTTATAATATCTAGCAATAATAATATAGCCCATGTATAATATACATATAAATATATGTTGAATATTCGTGAAAATTATTTAAAAATTAAGAAAAAGGAACCAAATAGGGAAAAAAGCAAAATAAAGTCCACTTCATTGAAATCAGAACGATTGAAAACGTATTTATATACAAGAATTATCTTTCAATCACACTCCCGTCAAAAGAAGCATTCGCTATAAAACCCGAGCCCTGAGGATAAATAATAAAGACGATGATATATTAATATAATAATAATAATAATAATAATAATAATTTGACGTCGACGGATTCCGATTCGTCACAAAGTCTCGTCGGCTCGTGCACTCATCGCACGGGTAAGCATTAAGATGGCTCTGCGAACACTGGCCGCCGGCGCGCTGTTAAGGCTACTGTCAAACTAGACCCGGCATCGGGCGAATATTTTTCGGACAGCATCTACCGAATTATTCAACGGTTATCGGAAACGAAATTCGGCCGACGAATGTGGTCAGACTAAATCCGGATTTCGGACGGTAGATTTTTTTTTTTTCAAAAACGTTCCCTTAAAAAGTGAAAATCGTGTTCAAAGTCGTACGACAATTACGAATTATTTAAATCGACCATACACGATATTAATTTTATACCTGTTACAATACAGGGTGTCTCAGGTCTGTTTGAAAAACGAAACAACTTTCATCCGGCACATCAATGTTAATTTTTTTTTTTTATGTCTTCTATAACAGTGCAAATTATATTATTACAATACTGTGTTACGGAAAATTGCAAACAATTATATTTATCGACTTGATTTTTAAAGTTTTTTTTGTTTTTTTTTTTCGTTTTTTATTATTAGTAATCATTATACAATTCATTCATATAACGCAATATTATAAAGAAGAATACTTTTTTTTTTTTTTTTTGACAAATTTAGTTCTAATAATTTGTATTATTGAACCAGTAGTTTAAAATGTATAAAAGTTTGTGACGTTAAAAGTACCGCAAAGAAATAGTAAGAGTGTGCCACAAAAATGTATTGTCACTAATCGGCTGTTTTATACGTTAAATAAAATATCTTTATTCAATTATTAGTTAGATAATATGAATTCATATATCGAAATTTCTCGCGAACAAAAGTATTCTTTTTTTTCATAATATTATGCTAAGAACAGTAATAACTCATTAAAAAAACTAAAGTTTTTAGAATCTCTTAAATAAAAAACATTAAAAAAATAATGTTTTTCATAAATTTGTTGTTCTAAGGAGTTGACTAAGAAAAAAAAAAAAAGAAAAACTGTAAATACATTGAATAAAACAAAATCGTTGTATTATTGACTAGATCAAAAACACACTCTGTACATTAAAAAATAAATATTAATAGCATTGGTAATAATTGTTTATTTTAAGAGAAGCCACGCGCAGTGCTATAATCAAATATTGCAAACACGAAATCATTTGCATCACACTGTTACACACCTGCACCTGCACACATATCGTTGAACTGGTATATGGCGCGAACAAATTATAGAATATTATACAACACGAATTAAAAAAAAAAAAAAAAAATCTAACGACTTCGATCGGTCACGAAACGATAATTGAGTCGAAGACGAGGATCAACCAAAGAATTCACGGTTCGTGATTATTTTTGTGTGATACTTTAACACGGTTACTTTGTCATCAAATGAAAAATCTGATTTTAACCACCAAAATTTGAAATCCGGGACACTAAGTTGAAAATCAGTAGTGTTCCGGCGAACCCGGGACGTCTGGCCACCCTAAACTATTATAATTACAAAACTGTTACTCGTAAATATCGTTTTGCACTGTCCACAATGTATTGCGTTTATAAAGACGCTTGGTCGTTTAAAAATAAAGATGCCACAGGCAGTAAAAAAAAAAAAAAAATTTAAATATTATTTCACGTCGTTTTGACGCGCGTACTTATTTTTGGTGGGTAGATGCGCGTTATAATTTAACCCTAGTAGTACGAGTATAACCGCATTTCGCCGTGTAACAAAATTAAAATATATTAGAAAAAAAAAACGAACTCGATAAATCGGTTGTCATAACTCTGATCACAAACTTATCGGAAGTTTGCAATAGCGATTTACGTCATTTTTGGTTTTCGTTTAGAATAATATTGACCGATAGTCACCGACAGTCAGAACACGTATTTATGCACAGTATTAATTTTTGAATAATATTCAATTCGATTAGGATATTTTTTTTTTTTCAGCACACATTTTTATCGTCTTCGGTGAACGATATTCGGCTTTCACTATAAAATATCGCTCGAGATACGCGCGCAAAATTTATTGCCAAAATTAATCGTACGAAAAAAAAAAATAGTACAATACAATACAGAAAAGTACACGAAATTATCGATCAAGTAGTTACACGGATATTTTAGGCAAGTCGAATTTATTGTATACGTCGGACCAGTACGTTTTTGTAAAAAACTACGAAATGTTGATATAGAAACAAAAAAAGTCACTGAAAACATATTTTCAACAGTTGTTCTACTACATCGAAAGAGCTCAAGTGTTTCGTTATAGATATACCACGAAAACGAAAAAAAAAAAAAAGGCCATTATTACAACACTTTAATGGTCGGGTAACGCCAGTGAATCTTTCACGATATAATAATTAATACATAAACCGACGCGGTCGGTCCGATTTTTTCAAAACCACTTCACTAATTTGGCGAAAACGGGCAAAATCGCTGTGCGGTTTCGGCTTATTTCATACCGGACCGTGTCCGCAGTGTCGTCCACTTGTTTCGGTCGGGTATATGCTGTGTGTGAGATCATAACATTCAGAAATCATCCGAGGCCGCGATAAGTTTGTGATCAGTGTTCCCGTTAAAAACTCCGAGAAAAAACGTCCGAGAATAAAAGTTGGATAAAAAAAAAAATTAAATTTTTTTACCATCATCTCAGTGTAATATTATCTGTATAGAATTTTGAAATAAACGTTTTTCGTCAAACTACGGTGAAATATCTAATTGTAATTCGATTAATTGCGACATTCCAATCAGTTAGCGTTTTAAACGTTTTTTTTTTTTATATGATTCAAAATTAATTAAAAATATATAATTTTTTTTTGTTAAATATTTTATGGTTTTTAATACATATTTTGGCAAAAATAACAACGTAAATATTTACATATTTTGACTTTTTTACTACATAAAAATTCGCGGCCCACTTACAATATATATATATATATATATATATATATACATATATTTGTTTCATAGATTATTGTCGTGTAAAAAAAATCGTGTACTTAAAAAAAGAAAAATAAATAAAAGCTTATTTGGCCGATTTTTCCGTCTGTGTTCTGTGCTGTGTACGTCATGTACTTCAAGGCGTACGTAGTTGGCGTTTCTAAATAAAATCGATTTTTTTGACGCGAAATAGAGTGAAACATTTTTATTGGACGTTTTTCCCGACGGCCTTTAAACGCTGGAATTCCCAAGTAGAAAGCCGGTACACCACACTGTCCTATACCCATTGGCGTGATCCCGTAAAATTTCAGCAGGTGCAAAACTTTCATGGGTTCAAAAATCAAAAAGTCGAATTGAGTCGTATTCAAAGACGTTCGCTTCGGTTCACGTACTATTTACCTTTTTATGTACGATAACATGCAAGTATAAAAACTGTACACGACGCAAT
This sequence comes from Therioaphis trifolii, assembly GCA_027580255.1. NCBI lineage: Eukaryota > Metazoa > Arthropoda > Insecta > Hemiptera > Aphididae > Therioaphis > Therioaphis trifolii. The sequence continues at coordinate 73,397,601 of CM050405.1, forward strand.
CTGTATAATCCGTATGCTTCAAACTCTTTACACGACTCATTGAACATACATTTAAAAAAATGCAATATTTTATTACATTATAATGAAATTAATGTTATTATGAGAAAAAACGAAATGTTTTCTCGTAAAAATATCGAAACGATAAAACAGTAACTATATGTTATAATAGACTTTTTTAATTTGGTTAAAGTTCAGTTGTTTCGGCAGGTGCAAAATCATATCCTAGCACCTGTTGAATTTCGCTAGTTGGTGCAAATAACAGCTAACCCCCGTAATTGACCTGCCGCTGCCTATACCCGAACCCGCAGACCTAATCCAGATCGTCGTCTGCAGGCGACGCCGCGTCGACTGCGGAATATTACTTAATTTTGTCCACACTCTCGCATAACGCGTACTAATGTCGCGTTTCACAAAAAAAAAAAAAACCAATTTATACGATCATTATAAACTATTATAACAACTCGTCACGACGACGCGGGCCGTGTGTGTGTGCGTGTGTATGTGTGTGTGGGTGTGTACGTGTTGGAAATGGTCACGGTGAGCGGTTATAGCTTTTATTGTAAAATAAACCCGGTCCATGTTCGACCGACGTTTACGTTTATGACCGATGGTTCGTTTATTTACGACGATCATTACACGTGTAATAACACCGCACGGTCTTTTTACTTGTCGGTTACGGGACCGAGCGAATCGGAGTTTTTATTTTCAGCTAACGGTGGTTCGTAAACGCCACGGTTTTCGTGCCGGACATATAAACGTATGCTGTCACGCGGTATACGCACTACGCGTAGGCGTCAGTAACCAGGAGTGACTTGTAGGGGGGAGTGGCTTTGTCCGTCGTGTTAATTTTTCAATTTTTTTTTGATTTTTTTATTTTGATTTTAAGACCTATCCAAAACGAATCTAAATCATATATGTTACGACTCGCGGTCAAGGGTTTTGGTGTGGCTTCAACTCTATGTCGAAAATTAAGATTAGTAAAAAAATTAGGACATGTAAATCAATTTTTTTTCCTTCGGTTCGAGTGAGAGCCCAGTCTTGTATCTCATTGCCAAAAATAAACGTAAAGCGTAAATTATTAGTTGTGTTCGTGCTCCTAACCGATTCTGCCTCTGTGACGTTTACTTGCGTAAAAAAAAAAAAAAACAACGTGACAACTGACTAAGGCGTGGGTTTATTTAAATTTTGCACATAGATTGTTTCCCGTCGATCGTACTGTACACTCATGTCGTGTAAACACAAAACACGTCCAATTGAGATGAAATTAATGGCGTGATAAGTTCATGAGTTGATTTTTCAAAAGATTCCGAGCGAAACGAATTGTATCATTGTAAAAACGATATGATTTTTTTTTTTTATATTCAAGATACTAATACGCATAAAATAATACTACATATTATCGTTCACTCGTCGTTTAAGTAGTAGTTGACGTGAAGCTTTTTGAATCCGTCATTATTATCTCGTCCAAGAAGCGAAAAACACCTACATTACGTACCAAGAATATTACATACTTAATTTAAATAAAATTCCGAAAAACTATATTTAGTGTATTATGTAATTCTACGTCTTATTGATTTCTACTCAATATCAGTAATATTGTATTATGACAACACGGTCAACACAGTCGACACTAATTATTATCATATACGAAACCGACAGTCTAGTAAAGAATGCTTTTATTTTGTATTCGGAATACGTATTCAAATAAACGGTTGAAAAGGTATTCAGAATTTGTGCTCGAATAATTTTCAAAAAACGTATTTAGAATACGTTCTGGAATACTCAAAAATTATTCAAATACTTTGAGAATACTAGTCATTTATACTTACTTTGCTCAAAACACAATTTATTCAATACAATTTTTTACCTTTTTAAGTCATAGACAGTAGACACAATAATTTATTATTACTTTTCTTCATTATATTTTACATAGTAATCATACACTAAAAAAGTCTCGAGAAAAACATTTACGTTTTGTTACATTTAATCATCATTACGTTTTTAAAATTTGCAACAATCATTTTCCCTCGTTTCTTGGTCAGAACTGCACTCCCCACACTAAATATACGTTCAATTGGTGCACTTCTTGGATTATAATTTATAAACATTTTTTCTTCTTCAAATTTACTGTTTAAATATAAAATAAAAATACTGAAAAAAGATATTCAGAATACGTATTCGAATATATATGTTTTTATGTTTTTAGAATAGTATTCAAATACTTTTATTCGAATACTTTACAAGACAGGAAACCGACAACAGTAGTAAGTGAAAAAATAAAAAAATATATGGTACCCACTGGAAAATTTCAGTGAAATCTGAGCCTCCTCAAATCCAATGATCTAGGTTTGTTATGCCTATGCCGGTACGGGTTTGGAAATGGAGCGAGCAAATTAGCATGTTTACGAAAACGGTATGAGCACAAAACAAATACGCTTCGGTCGTACACCGCATTCAAATGTCAATGTCGACCCGTTTAAGTCAAGAATTATTCCCTTACGATTTTATGATTACCAACAGTTAGCGTGTGACGATTTGTAACAATATTTGTAACTTATACACAATATTATAGAGACGGATTTATTATACTCGTCGGTTCGTGTGTCCATCGCACCTGGACCGGATTTAAGGAGGAGCGTTAGAGGCCACTTGGGCTCGGGCTTCCATATTTAGACGCCTCAAATAGGTATTATAAATCGATATTAATTTTCAGATAGTAAAAAAAAAACTTCTGGCGGGTATTGAGAAAAAAAAATCACGAAAATTGTCATAAAAATAATTAATTTCCAATGTGATGTATTAGTCCATTTAGACATTTTATTTTAATATCATTACAGGTAATCATTACCTATAATATAGTATATACATACATATACGTATATATATTTATTTTCATTTATGTATATGTATATAATCATCAGAACATATACACCGAGTCGTATTGTGTCATACTCTTAACGATGTAATAAATATTTATAAATGTATTTATGTTGACTTGATCATCTATAGTGACGGGTTGGCATTTTTTATTAAGTAAACCGGGAAAAAGGTTAAAAATCCCTCAGAAAAAAAGCTCACCTTGCTCGTTTGTTAATTTATTCAAACATTATAAATAAAAACACATTATTATAAAAACTTAATTAAAAAATTTAAATTAATTTTTCTAACTAATTAAAAACGTTTATTTGAGATGATAAAAGCAATGGATTCGTTTATAAGTTCAATAAAATACAAAGACGTTATAGTCGGATATTGCGTGTACAGGGTGTGTAAAAGAAACAATATAGAAAAATATTATGTGATTCTTAACTCAATTCTTCTTTGTCGGAATGAAAATTAAAAATGACTAATAATCTTGACGTTTTCAAAAATATACAGCACGAATGCAAATATTAGTCTTCTGTTATTCTGATTTATAATAAAAGACCTCACAATACAATATTCTACGTTTGGATTCATACATAAGCTTTGTTTACATTTTTCGTCTTCAGTTAAAAAACGAATCGTATTATTATAAATGTAGTTCCTAAAGTAATATCTGAGGATTAAAATTCGAAATCAAATATTTAATTCAACACACTATTTGATATTAGATTTTTTTTTTTTTTTTTTGTTCAACGATCCCATACACTTTCATTGTAATCTGCAGTAAAATCAACATTCAACTTCACGACACTGACGCGTCAAGTATGATATTGGTGTTGAATAATTTTAGACATTTCAAGTGGACTCACGACGAAAGTTCGGAATTTTTTAGTAAATCGTTACTGTTGGCGGATGACGAACGAACGTTTTAAGGACACTAAAAATGTGTAACGTAAGAAAAAGCAATTAATAAACTTTTACCAAAAGTAAAAACGATTCTGATGTGTTGACATTTTCTAAATTCTTAATGCGTGTTATTAGAGCGTTGCGTCAAACTAAATATAGTTGAGTGTTTTCAAAACCACAATAATCGTAGGTGTTCAATATTTTTAATTCCGATTTATTCGATTCAAACTCGAAATCATTGTAATTAATTATAAAGACGATTTTGAGTTGCAGATTTAGGTACTTTTAAAAATCGGTGTGGTGGCTTCAGCACAGAGGAGATTTTGAGTGACCAAGACTTTTTTTTGTTGATCGTATCACCCGCCGATATTCAAATGTTGCTCACCTCAGGCCCCAAAAATCTAAGTCCGGTCCTGCATCGCATGCCACCGTATCGTTTTTGGGCAACGAGTTCTTTTTCTCGGTTCGCGCGGAAGGGGGCGGCGATTTCGGATTCGGACATAGCGTCGTCCAACGCGTTACAACTCGCCGGGTAAGGACGCCACCGACTCGTGATGGCTATGGTGACCATACGTCCCGTTTTGAACGGGACAGTCCCGTTTTTAGAATCTCTGTCCCGTTGTCCCCTGGGAAATCTTCGGGACGCTAAAATGTCCCGTTTTCAAAAAGTATGATAGAAAAAAAAAATAATGAAAATGTTCTTTGACGAAATATCGTTTTTAGAAAAATATACAAGTATTTAATTTTGTAATTATTACACGAAAACATTTTGTTTATAATAAGTTAATTACCTAGTAAGTGTGATAAGTTAATTAAATTTTTTTGTCCTTTAAAAAAATTATGAGTACCACAGAAATTCGCAAGTAATATTATTAAATTAAACATATTTGTTTCTAACAAATAATTATGATTTCTTTTTTTTTTTTTTTTGTCCCGTTTTGATTAAAAAAATATATGGTCACTTTAGTCATGGCGATAAATACCTAACCGTAAGCAGTCGCGGGAACGATCGTTGGAAAACGTGATGCAAAGCTTCGGAGTGACGTGCACGTGAGGGATCGAGTAAATCGTGTCGGCATTGTCGGTGATCACTACGCGCATGGTGCGCGTTCGTCGGTTATCGCCGAATCGCGTCTGTAGTATTTGAAATGGATAAAAAAAACTAAATAAAAATAGAATCATAGACATACTCGCGTTCCCACTCCTCGAGTACATTTCGATCATGCCCTTCGCGTGACTAGGTTTTAATTTTTTTCAGATTAAAAAAAAAAAAACGTATACTTACATATTTCCTTCCGAAATATTAGGTCTCTAGTCGTGATTAAGACTTTTTTTATGGACGTACTTCGCACCACGGGTATTCTTCGCCACTACAGGATGAGATAACGGGGATGGGTGTATTGAATTTTAAAGAAGCAATTGATCATTTTTTTACCTATACGATTCCGAGCACATCTTTGGTATGAAAACAAATAATATAGCAACCGTTTATACATTTAACCGTTTCCGGTTTAATTTTTGGTATGTTTTTTTTTTCGTCAAACTTGTTTGAAGTTTTCTCGTTTCACAAATGAGAAATCATTGTTTACCAAAAGATTCAAAACATCTTGTTCTATCTGTTGCCGAAATTTCATAACGATTGAATGGACCGATTTTTTTTTTTTTAATATACATTTGAAGTTGAAAATTGACTAAAAAACAGTTAACACCGAAAAAACCACATAATAATATTTACTAAAACTTATAAAAAAAATCTTGACCTACTATTTTTCATTTTTTTTTTTTCGTATTGTCAGTTAAGTGTTAGTTAGTACGATCATATTAAGTTATGAAACTTCTTGTCGAATATTGAAAATTTTATTAGAGATGAACATTAGCAAAACAAAGTATTCTCGTATTTTTAGGCCAAAAGCTATTAATTTTTTCTTTTTTTTTTTTGGAACATATAACGTATGTGGCAATATGCAATTAATATTTAGTGAAAATCACAAATGTCTAGTCACATTTAATCCCGAGTTATGACTAAATAACTAAAATCGAATTAGTGAAATAAGTCGTTTACGGAAAATTTACCGATTATAGGTACTCAGTTTTTCGGCAATTTATGCCCACGTCTGAAAAAACTATCGAGGACAGAGAAAATGATCTGTTCAAAGTAGCATTTATATGAAATATCGGATCTACACAATTATTGGTGGATATAACTTTTAAAGCATTATTATTATCCAAAACAGTGTTTGCGGAAAAAAAGTAAAAATAAAAATAAACATCATTGTATAACCGATAGACGGTTCGTTTAATTCAGAATCTAAAATTACGTTTTTCGTAAGAATGGAGTTTGTTTTGTAACACTGTAGACAATAAAAAAAAAAAAAAAAAAAATCAAATTCAAATTAATTCGTCGTACAGAGTGGAGTGCGAGTTATTGTGTTCTTAAAAAATCACCTAGTTTATATTCAGTCCGTGTAAAAATAGTATACAAAGTGTACACAAATTTTTCGCGTTAAATCCAATTTATCATCTACCGTCGGACAGGAAAAACGAACGATTTTTCGCTAAAACAACAAAAATAACTTTTTCCAATCGATCGTTATCAAACTATTACAACATTAGAACGTTTTGAAATATATATGGTTTCGATAGTCAAAGCTTTGTAATAAGTCTCTCGAACGTAGAAAATGTATTATTACAATAATTACACGTATTGAATTCAAATCACTCCTAGCGACATTATCGTGTTTCCGGTTATAGGCATGTCTTTGAACAAAAAAAAAAAAAAAAAAAAACAAAACAAAAACAAAACAGAACAGTCTTAGCACAGGTCTGTTTGATACAGATAAACTAATATAACATTAAAACAACAAAATATAAAAACAATAACGTCACTAGGTTTTTATGGTAACGACAGTGGACCGCCGGGTATGACAATAATAACCCGTGACTCGATTTCTTAAAACGGGACTACGCAAATACGACTGGTCCAATTTTTCATCTCTACCGTCTGAAAATCACACCTTTTTCGGGGACGTGAGTAGTAGGAACGTAGCCGATTCGAACTCGTATTCGAACAGACGCATTATAATCTACATGTTTGTATTTGTATTTATTTATTTGTTATTGATATTTATATTAATATTACCATTTATTTTTATTAACTTTTGTGTCTTACCGATCGGACGTATTTTTTTTTTTTACGTCACTAAAACCCCGGCGATTATAGTGGGTAAATCTCAATTATTTAGAAAAATATCGGTGCTTTTCGTACAAGTAAAATATTCATTTTCTTATTTCAATCGTATTTTCATAAACTCGTACACCTTTTTATAAATGTTATTAGAAATAGAGTATCGAGACATTTACAATGAAAAAACAAAAATGCTTTATCGTTGAATTAATTTGAATTTTGAATATCACGTGGTTTTTATTTGTATTATTATTATTATTATTTTTTTTTTTTTTATAGTAGTAGGTGCCTGATTAAAACAAAAATTAACAAACGCACAAATGGGTGCGGTTAAATACAGGAAACAAGACGTTGTGAAATTTTCACACCATTCAAACACATCTAACCGAAAACATGAAAACAATAATGTATTAATAATAGTATTTAGTGTTGCTTAGAAATATCTGGCACCAATAACGAAATCATATATATTTTTCACGTTTAAATTGTTGTGAACAACTGTAAGTAAAATATTTTTCGTTCCGATTCTGTGCGAGTTGTTTATGTTGTTGAGCGAAATCGTTCAAGTCAATATTTTTTTATTTATTTATTTATTGCTTCTCCGACAATATTGACTATTGGTCTTTCAGGTTTTCCGCAATAGTGTGACGAAAACGAATAGTTTTCATTAGTAATTTACCCAGTTATCATGTAGTTTTTAAAATACTGAACATTTGACACGACGAAAATCGTAAGTCAAATTTACGCGGTTTTGATTTTGATTTTTTTTTTTTTTTTTACTCTGGACGTGGAAAATAAAGTATCCCAATACTGTTTTTTCGTTTTCTAAATACACCCGAACTCACGATATCGGTTAGGAGGATTTTACTGTACAAGGAGTTTTCACGTGTCACGGAAACGTTTTTGGCTAAAAATAATAAACTATAACGGACTATTAATGTCATATTTTCTTCGCGTGGATTTTAATTGGACGAAAAACGTACAACACACACACGGACATCGGTACTCGGAAATCAGACGCATACGACGCGTAACACACATTAAACCCTATAACTATATATTCGTATTATTTCCTGTTAACAGCCTTCCGAGACGGATAACGTCTCACCACATAATATTGTCGTGTTTGTGTATTCATGGAATATTTTGCCATACGCATTAAAATGGGTCATCGCGTTTTCCTGTTTATCAATATCGTCGATATAGCGAACGGTGTAAAAAGAAACGAATCCGACGGACCCGGCCGACGCGCGCGGGCGCGTGCAGTATTCAGTGTACTCGTGTGTCGCACGTCGTCGACAACGGCGTGCGTCAGCCGATTTGTGGTCGAATCGAAACTTTGCAAACACCTTAAACACGCCGTTTTCGCGCGTGGACGAAAACGACGCGTGACGAAGAAAAAAAAAAAAACAAACAAAAACAAAAATGTCGACACCGTTCCGTTTCGAAATACCGCCTCGGTAAACATATGTGATGTTTTCGCGTCAGTCGTCGTCGCGCGCGGGTCAACGTTTTTCGTGAACCCGAAACCCGTACGCGCCTACTCCACGTCGTACACTGTACAACGCACGATGTTATATTTTATTGTTTTACATTTTCGCGCACACTCGATCACTATTACGACGGCCATCTCGACACGAAACGCATGTTTTGTGGTCAGTGTTGCGCAAAGATAACTAAAAATTTATGTAGATAAAGATAAAAGATAATTGGATACAATTTATCTAGATAAAGATAGAAGATAGTAAAATCTAAATTATCTAGATAAAGATAAAAGATAAAACACTATTTATCTGGATAAAAAAAAAAGATAAAATTATTTCAATATACCTGCCCTCAAAAAAAAAAAAAAAAAATTATATTAATTATTATTATCCCCAATAATAAATTATGGACTATGGATTATGGTGTACACGGCGGCGGTCGACGAGTCGACGACACAACGTTGCAACATATTCGGCCGTAGCCCGTATAATTGTATAAATCGGGATAATTAGAATTTAGAATTAACATAAAAGTGACATGGAAAATTATTACCTATTACTTTGTTATTGTTCTGTATTTGTGCAAGGGTGATTTATTAATTTAATAGGAATTTAATACGTTAAAACTTCCAAGTTCAATATTTCGAATTTTTTGAATAAATATGTTTATTTATCTAGATGAATTACGTTAGATAACTCAATAATTTATCTAAGATAATTCATCAGATAACTAATTTTGTTTATTATCTAGATAAGATAAAAGATAATTAATTATTTATCTAGATAAATTATTTAGATAATTTATCTAGATAATGCTCAACACTGTTTGTGGTCTGACACGCCGGTTCAACCGATCACCCGAGTGTTGGAGGAATAAAATTAACACACGACGACAAACGTCACAATAGAAATATACTCTTTGGCTAAAATTTTGAAAACTATTGACCTCGTACACGATTCGAGTTTACGCTTATCCGTCGGACCATTCAAATGTAGCCCACTCGAAAACATATTATAATATACATACAAGTTAACAAACCACCATTTTGGATACGCCGAATAAAAACTACCCTCGCATTTTCTGCGAAAAATAAATAAAATAACTAAAAACAAATACGAAGACGTAATACCTAAACACATTATTCTGATGACAAAAGAAAAAAAAAATGTATATACAATATGTATATTATGTTACCGGCAATATGTGTAATACAGTCATTACATAAAATGCCTAGGTATTATATAAAACACCGGTTGATTTTAGGCAAATTATTTAAAAAAAATATTGTTTGCTTAAAATGCCTAGGCATTATATATACATATTTCCTAGACATTTTATAGATAGAGCACCTAAACGTATTTAGACAAGGCACTAAAGTAGTTGTGATTAATTGTGTAATAGTATACTATATTAACATTGTAACATTTTAAATTATGATATATACTATTTGTTACAAACATGTTAGGCTAGAATGACTACGAGAGTTACACAATAATTTTTTTTTGTAACACACAAACATTTTTCCACGTTGGCATCTTGTTTTACATGTACATTTTGTAAACTCCTGCCCGTTGCCTGTTGATTGTTGACTAGCAACAGGTCGCAATACCATCTCTTCAGCTGCTGGTACCTCATCGAAATGTAATCATCGTCAATACCTATGGGTATTTCTAATTGAAATGATAACATAATAATATTATTACCTAACTTTAATTAGGCATTGTATAATAACAACTAGGGATTATTTGTGTTATGTAATCGACTGGTCATTTTAGTCAATTTCACAAAAAACCTAGACATTATAATATGCGATTACTGAATCACACATACTGCCGGTAACATGTATAATATACATTCATCTTTGAAGATTTGTAAGTATGTTGTCGTAAAAGCAATCATATAGAAAATATATTGAAAATTTCGATTTTTTTCAGATATAATTAATTAAATCAGAAAAACCCTAAAACTACCATATTTATCAATATTCAACCCTCTTGCGGCACCTGAAGGGGGTTATAAATTAACACCAAATTTAACCCACATAACTTTTGTATGGTAATGAAAAAATTGGGTGGGTGAGAAATCAAAAATATTTAACTTTCCTTACACCCCTACTGTATAAGGGCCACCCTAATGTATATATATATATATGTTTGATTATACACATAATCATTAGGCGATTGACCTAACAAGACGACTGCACTCTAATGGTAAATAAGAACAATTATCGGACTAGACATTATTTTAAATTGTACTACGGAAGAAATGAAAATTCTGAGATCAACTACTCTCCATCTGCTTGAAGAAGGATTCCTTCTACATAGGTGGCACACATGAGTGGAATATACTGGCCTTATGAATACTCAAGGATAGACACTGTAACGAGATCAAATGGGAATTCTGAAGCACTCAGCCCGCCGAATGAACCGCCACATCCCTTAATGCTAATAATGATTTTCATACACCGGATCTCTATCTACCTCCCAAACGTATATCCATTTAAGTCGGTTCTTACGACCCGCATGATATCACGAACAAAAGACGAAACGCATTTAGTCTAACGCGCCGGCTAAACCGATCACCCGAGTGCTGGTGGAATTTTAAATTAACATACGATGACAAACGTCACCGGCGAAATACCGGGTGTTCGACGTACGTTCGGAATGCAATCGGTTTTGGTAACACGTCGAAAAAAAACGCTGGTAAGTGAGATGATGGTGGTACAAGTTTGTCATTCGTCCCTTCGGTCCTCGGATAAGATATTGGTGATGAATGTATTAAGTTTTAAAGAAATGATGACTCATTTCTTTAGTATAAAACGATTCTGAGCAAAACTTCAGTGTAATATAATATATTATTATTTAAATACTGTTTACGTATTTTACGGTTAATTGTATAATTTTTGGTGAGTTTTTTTTTGTAAGGATAATTAGGTAGGTATATGAGTAAGGTCATATTAAATTTTCAGAACTTTTTGTCAAATATTTAAAATTATATTACATACAAACTTTCAAACAATTTGGTAAATTAAAAGTTCTATATTTAAGTCAAAAGTGCTATAATTGTTCTGAAAATGTTGTCCAATATAAAAAAGTATGTACTTGATATTGGATAAAATTTTCAAGTTTCTAGCTTCAATGCTTTTCGATTTATGACTAAATATCTAAAATCTGAACAGTGAAAATCCCGTTTACGGCGGATTTTTACCGTTTTTACCGTTTTTACTCAGTTTTTCGATCGTTATTCTTGATTACTGGAAAAACTATGGAGATTTTGGAATAATGACCTCTCTAAAGTACCATCTCAGTTCAATTTCAAATCTAAAAAGTTGCTGGACGAAACTTTTGGACAAGGATTTCTATACGAAAAAGTGTTTACAGAAAAAAAAAAGAAAAAAAAAAGAAAAATTTAAAAAAAAATAAACATCATTGTAAAACCATAAGATCCTTCGCTTCACTCAGAATCTAAAATGATAAGACCAGACGCGAGTCTGGAGATGAAAACAATGAAATAGTTATAGCTGGTAAGTAAATCGACGGATACGAGATACTTTTGGACTTGAGATTCTGCACAGGTCTACGATAGTCAGTACGCCAGTCTGACTAGCTCCGGAGCATCAGATTCGAGTCTCGGACTCTGAAGAAATCGATTACGAATAACCTATACACCAGTCGTGTCCCGGGTTTTTTGTTATTATAGTTCAGTAGTTTGGTCTTGAATGTTGCAAGGATTTCTATACGAAAAAGTGTTTACAGAAAAAAAAAAAAATTATAAAAAAAAAATAAACATCATTGTAAAATAGGGTGACCAGACGTCCCGCTAAAAACGGGATTGTCCCTTTTTTTATCATCATGTCCCGATGTCCCGACAAAGTTCGAACGGGACGCTTTTTATCCCGTTTTTATAAGATGGTCCCGTTTTAATCCCGTTATTTCCATATAATTATGTTGATTTGATGAAAAAATATTGATGTACGAAAAGATACCTATAAAAAAGTGATGTACTAATCAATTAACATCATTATTGATCAATAAAGGAAAATCTGGGCTATCGGAAGAGAGAAAACCTATTACGGCCGAAGAAGGTATGTTTGCTTTTCATACCATCAAGCATATTCATTCGTTTCGATCAATGGATTGAACGTCCTCACTTATGAAGATAATTCATAATAAAAATATCGTCTTGCGCTCGAACGAAATGTGAATTGATTAAATCAAAAGTAATTGCCGCTTTTGCAACGGAACAAGTTTTAGAAGCGTTAAAAAATACTAAATTTGCAACCCTTATGAAAGATACGTCAAATCACAAAAATCTGAAATTTGGTTTTTTTTTTTTGGGGTGGGGGGAGTAACGACTGTCCCGTTTTTTATTTTTTTGATATGGTCACCCTATTGTAAAACCATAAGATCCTTCGCTTCACTCCGAATCTAAAAGAAAAAGAAAAAATTAACATCATTGTAAATCCATAAGATCTTTCGCTTCACTCAGAATCTAAAACAAACACTTGGTTTTGTTTTTACGCGATACACGCGTATTTTTCTTTATTTATTTTTTCTTTGTTTCACTACCAAGGTGTTTCCGTATTCTATTTGTTACGATTATTGATTTATGAACCGCACACATATATATATAATATACTCGTATAATATACATATTATGTACACGTGTGCGCGATGAGTTTTCAGTTCAGCGGACATTGTCTCGAACGAAACGAACATTTTCCGATCTATATCGCGACGCGAACGTGTAATGTTAGGTTGGTATACATATAAACTACTTACTACGTCGTCGCATGTCTGTCGGCGGTGCTGCTTTGAGAACGCTCGTCGGATGCATTACGCGCAGAGAGAGATTTTCGCGAAATCACTGTCGGACAAAACACCTTTGCGACCGGGGGGCGGCGCGTTAGTATAATACGGTTTATGTCGCAAATACAAAACGCGGTGAACGTAATAACATGGCACTATACACGCGGCGGCGGCGCCTAATGCGCAGAGATATTAGGCTGAAAAGTTTCTGAACTTTTCAAGTGAAACTTTTCATAAAATTTGAAAAGTTTCAAGGCTATTGAAATGAAAAGTATCGAAACTTTTCAATGTCAAAAATTTAATTTCATAATCGTACGTATACAGTATACACCAATAGTTAGGTAATAGAACAATAGTTTTAATATCTATGATTTAATTTGTTGAAAAAGTTTTTTTGTTTAATTGTTACTTTGTTTTTTTATTGGCCTGTTTATTAGTTACAAACTTACATCATATGCTTACAAAGATTATTCATATTTTATAGTTTTACATAAGTATTTAATATTGTGAACTATTGAGACTATTGAGATTATAATTTCTTAATCTATGCTGAGAACAGTTAATATTCAAGTTGGTTATAGACTTAAATAATTTTTAAACAAATTAAAGGTGTATAAAAGTGTTAAATCAAAAGTTTCATTTTTTTTTGAAAAGTTTCATGAAAATATGAAAAGTTTCTGAAAATTTTCAACAGGTCTATGAAAACATGAAATTTTACATCTCTGCTAATACGTTTCGGTAAACGTATAAAAAACGTGCGTTCCCGGTCGATTCGCGCGGTTTCGAACTGTGAAAATCGATTCCGTTCTATCACTTATAATATTCTGCAGACTACAGGGTGTCCCGAGACGAACCGACGAAATGCGCGATAAATTTTGTTCTATGCAACGTTTTCGTGTTGTTTTTTTTTCAACAAACACTTTTATTACTGCCTTATTGCAATTTTTTTTTTTTTTTTTTTTTTTAAACGTAATGAAAAAATCAATTAGCTGCTTTGTAAATCTATTTTTTTTTCAAACGGTTTTGACGCGTGAAATCGTATCGAAAGTTTAGTCGTCAATTTTCAATAAGTTTTCAAAGTTTTATGACAATGTCAATACTATTGTCTATCAATTATTTCTCATCTATGATATTTCTCGAAAAAATAAATCGATATCACTTGTTTAATCTCAATCACTGAACATGACCAAGGACGGATCCAGAGGGGGAGCACGGGGGTTCAGGGCCCCCCCCGAAATTTTGAAATGAAAAAAAAACAAATATGAATATAAAATGTACGACCAGTTCAATATGTTGATAATCTTGTATGTTAACTGCTTATATTATACCTTTTTAATTACAGTAGAGTCCCGCTAATCCGGACTAGATGGGACTGGACTCTCCGGATTATCGAAAATCCGGATTAAACGAAATGACGTTTTTTTTTTTTTAACTTACTCATTAATAAACACTATAAATATACTGTCAAAAAACACCTCATGTATTTATACGAATTCAAAATTTATTGATTTACAAATACATATGTATATAATCGAAACGATAATACATATCTTAATTATGGGTATTCTCGAATATATATATTATACATGAGTACTAAATACGAAACAAAAATGGTCCGGATTATCTGGATGTCCGGATTAGCGATGACCGGATTAGCGGGACTCTACTGTACTATGAACTGATACTTGTGCGCAGAAATGCCATATGGAATTTCGTAAGGGACTGAGGGTATAATTTGAAATATTTTGATCGGGCCCCCCCCCAAAAATATTTTCTAGATCCGTCCCTGAACATGACATTTTATTAAATACACATTGTCAAAAAATTTTTAAAAATCATAATAAATAAATAACGTGACTTTGATAATATATTTCTCCATCAAAATGTTTCGAAAATTCTGGTTTACAAAACGGCTATTTTGGTTTTGTTTTTAATTTTACTGAGGAGTAAAATTTTAAATTTTCGAATTCGGGTTTAAAAAATAAAATAAAAAACATTTTATTTTATAAAAAAAAGGAATTTAAAACAATAAATACAAAAAGTTATTGTATTTAGTCTCATAAAACAATAGTCATTCATTTTCGGACACCCTATACATCGTGTGGTACCTACACATCGAGTAAAATTTCACATTCACAGACGGCGAGCAAAATATACAGCGCAAACACGGTACCACAGCAAATTTACCCGGGGAAATACAATAAAAAAAAAAAATTCCATCGGCTATATACGCCACACGACAGAATATTATTTAAAAAAATAGCGAGCCTATTTATACGTGATCGCACGTATAGGCTTAAAAACATTTTCGCGGGATACGGTGAGCATTTACAGGGCTTTTTTTTTTTTTTTTATTAGCTTTCAGCTAATCTAACTTTTATAGCTCGACAATTAAATATAATATTATGATTACATATTAGGTAAACATGAGATAAGAAATATAACTACATGATTTTAATTAGGTAGATACAAAGACACAATATCAGTATAGGTATTTGAACATTAATTAGGTATAAAGTATAAATCCTTGGATAGACTATTATGTTATAACGAGGAAAATTTACAAAAATAACTATGGAGATAAAGAAGCTTTGGGGATTAGTGCGTTGAGAACTGAAGAGAGGAGAGTAATAATTAGTGGACTGATTAGAGAGCCGAGGTTAGTGACAAAATTAGATAGGATGACGGAAAAGTGATCCGTGGACGAATCTTGATTACGGGTGGCTTCAACGTAGGATTTCGGTCTGGAATGAAGGTTTGACTCTGGAACATTGGTTGGAGGTGCTTTCGAAGGTCTTATTATTATTATTATTATTATTATTACTACTATTTTTTTTTTTTTTTTTAAACTGGGCATCCCCTGAAATTTGCGGTGTGGTTCCCGGAGTAAAGTGCCCTTGGCAGGAGTTTTCGGGTCCTTGGAGCACTCGTAAGTATGATGTTCCGCTCCACATTTAACGCATCGAGAAACGTGGTTGCAATTGTGTTGCGTATGGCCAAACGCTTGGCATTTACGACGTTGTCCTTGCAGGGTTATTTGGAAAAAATGTCGGTTCAATGGATCGTCGTATAGGTACTCGTTGTCGCTGTGATACCACCGATTCGCAACAAGTGTGGCCAACAATGATGTAGCGATAGACACCGATGAAATCGGTGTGAAAAAATTAGTGAAAAAATTAAATCACTCGAGTATAGGTCGTGTTAGACGTGTCTTTCTAGCTAAGAGCGAAATCAACGCTGATATTCGTTCAAAACTAATCCCTCACGAGTTAACAAGTCGATATTTTCCGTCGTACGATTCCGTAGAATTTTTTTATTTTCATTTTTGACTTTTAAAGACGTATGTATTTGTGTTGAACTCGACTGCTTTTATTATAAACGTAAATAATAATAATAAAAAAAAAAAAAAAAAAACAAATAAAAACAATATCGTTCATTATTACGAGTTTTGCGTTCCGTCCAGTATATCCGATTTCCGAGTGAAACAATATATGTACTACAGATCCACACGTTATCTCAACACGACGTCTCGACAACGCTAAAATTCTATTACAAAAGGCTATTGATCGAAACATTCGGAACACAGACGATCGTCTCAGATCCTATACAGTTGTTTGATAAACGGCATGGATCCGATATGAGTGCGATTCGAACGTTGCGAATAATCGATAAGCTGCTATTCGACACGTCGGCACTTTATTATCAAATTCACCGTGCTCGATATACAGCTGATGTGAACAACAATAGTTGATACAGTCGTACACGACGACGCTGAGAGCGAACGTTTTTTATAATACGTAAGAAAAAAAAAAAAAATGAAAAGGTTTTGACGTGTCGACAAAGAGCCGACACACTTAAGTAAATATTCAAAGTGATAAGTCTGAAATTTTTTCCGACGACGCGTACGAGAACACATCACAGACATAAAGCGTATATACTTTATTATAATACATATAAGGGTTGTCTCTTCGCAGTATTCCTTATACGCGACGCTAAATTATTTGTATAACAAAAAAAAAAAAAAAAGAAAAAAAGACTGATTTACGAACACAGAGTTCGCATACCTCATACATCATTATATTACATTGTAACTCGGGGTGAGATGTAACACGGGCGTAATGCGTTTGTAGTCTGTTTCCAAAGAGTTTTAATAAGACGTGTCGTCGGATTCGTAAATAAATATTGTCAGACGTTTTGTTGCTTTCACAGTATCATATTGTATTCATTTTTAAACCGGCGACAATTGAAAAATTTGATTTTATTACTAAACCTTGACAATATTTATACGCCTTTTTTTTTTTTTTACTTTTTGATTTGTTATCATGGTCTGTATTCAAATCGAACTACATGTTTTTTATAATATTTAATTATTTGTTTTTTTTTTTAATTTAAATTCTAATTCGGAAACTATATATATATATATATATATATTTGCGTGCGTGTTACAACTTAACCAACGTCATGTAAAAACGTACCTCGACACTCGGGTAAAATATAACGGAAAAAACGTATAATATCAAAAAATGTTGTACCGAAATCAGTTTTTCCTACCAAGAAAGCAAATTATAAATTTATAAACATTACGAAATTCCCCATTTTATAGTATAGAACTCAAAATCAAAACGATTTTATGAGATTAACTAATACGAATGAAAAAGTGTTACGACTACTAGACCCGGTCTCCCGTACTCGAATTATTGCGCTGCAGAGATCAGTCGAAACCGTGTCTCAGAGCTCGCATTGGTGGGCCGCCCTTTTCGCAGCACCTTATTATTTACCGTGTTAATTCTCGTACGCTCGTGTGCTAAAACCGTCAGAGCCGTAAGTCAAATCGACATGAGCTATTTGGTCCGTATACTATTTAGTAACCAAGTATTATATCGAGGAGTATAAATCAGCCTTGAAATTTCGATTTTTCAAGTTTAAAACGTAGCAATAAATACGTAATTAATACGCAATTAATACGTTTAGATTTTGAAATTATATCGACGATACTGACACGCGTCAAGGCGAATCGAGTAAAATAAGAATTTTTTTTCTATTTGCCTCCACGGCGGTCGTGGTGAGATTCGGCTCGCGTGAAATTTCGGAAGTCCGTTTTTTGAACTGACACGTCACCACACGACCAAAAATCGGTAGTAAAATTAATTATATACATATTATATCGTTTTTTCACAACTATACGTTTGTTAAAATAATAATAATTGTATCATGTTTACAAAAAAAAATTATTGAATGTGTTAACGACGATGTATTTAAAATAAAGATCTTCATTCGTTCAACTTAATAAAAATCATATTATGAATGAACAGAATAAGTTTATTAAATTAATAGACGAATTATTGTTTTGATTAAAGTATATTGTTCGAAATTTCAAATGATACCTAACCTCTTTGTTCAAAATAGCGAAAATTAACGTGCAAGTCATAATGGAGACGGACAAATTATTAGTGGAATTACTACTACTACTACTATACTACAACTGATTGATAAACTATCGTCGAGCCCGCGACCGCAGACCGAGCGTTTTCAAAAACGAGGCGTGTGACGTCGTCGTCGTGCGAATCGTTTCATCGCTCATCGCGTTTGATAATATCGTTGCTCGTACGACGTGAAAAAACGCGAGGCAATATTATCGCGTCACTACTACTATACGAGCTCGTACGCGCGGAGGCCGAGGGATTAGTCACGGTTTTTTATTATTGTTTTTTGTTTTTTCCCCGTAGGCGCGTTTTGACGACACAAAAACGACGTAAGAATTGTTCGCACCGTACGCACGCCCACACTTCACCATGTCGGTGCACGCACGCGCGTTTCGAGTCCCATAATAACACCGACGGTGTGTGATGACGAATGTCACTGAGAGGAAAAACATGCTCGAATTCGTCACCGATCGTGGAAACAAAACAAAAAAAAAAAAAAAAAACCGCGGGAAAAACATGATCGAAAATCAGCCCTTCCGGCGGTACCGAAATTTTTTTTCAAAACTGCGTGTATGTATTTAAAAAAAGAAAAAAAAGGTTTTTCAGAGAACACCGCATACGTGAATATGTTGAATGAATTTTCACTGATAAACGCGTACTAATGTAGAACGAGCAGTAATATTCGTGATTCTATTAGGAACAACGCGAGTCGTAGGACTGTCGCCTGCAGTACAGTGAAAAGTATTACTATTGTTATTTTACGTATACAAAATGTCATATCATAAAATTTGTTCAAAATATTAACTAAAAAATTTCATAAGTAGTTTTTTCGCCAAATCGAGATACAATTCGACTACCCACGTGGCCAGCTTTGAAACATTTTTCATTTTCAATAAAATGACAGGTCACACAAAACCTCAAATTTATCAAAAATTAAATTTTTTTTTCGAAAATCACTCAACTGACTCTAAATAACACGTTTGCTCAAAAAAATGCCGGTTTTTAAATTATTCAAACCACTGTGCGACGTTTTAAGAGACGATAATTGCGATTTTTTCGCCTGTATGATATTATATTTCTTTCACTCGGTCGTAAACGAAGTTTTGTATATTATTACATAATATTTTTCACCGTCTCGTCAAGGTCAGTAGTATTTGAACGGGAGTAGGTGTTTTACGAGAATCATCCAACGATTACAAACGATGTGCACACGTAATTATTTATTCATTACACTAAGGTACGACGCGTTCGATTTAATCGACACGTTAGCTAACGTTAGCTAACGTTAGCTAATAGGTGTGTTGTAGGTACGCATCTGCCGATTTGTCACGATCGTTTATAAACGTGGATTCGTTTGTGGATTCGCCGCGTTCTCGGAACGATTCGAGATAGTTTAGTTTTGATTTTGATTTCTACGTGAAAATCTACGATGACATGACGTTAAAAAAAAAACTCCCGACGTCCAGTGGTCGGCGTCCTTTTAAACTTAAAAAAAAAAAAAAAAATACTATTTTTCGAACGTTAATCGATTGATTGTTTCGTTCGCCTTTTCATTAAGGTCGTTTAATAGAATATTTCTGCGACGCGTTCACGTCGTTCAAGTGTAAGTTGCTAACGCGTAATAATCGACAGTCGATTTTACACATCGTGTGCGCACTAATATATTATTATTTCGGAATATAAACCGGCAATAATCGTTCCCCACGCCGACCGTTGTTGGGCGAACGTAAATATTATTATTATTACTATTATTATTAATATTTTTACGACGCTTTGGAGAACACTCGATACGCGTTGTCTGCCCGTGGACGTCGGAAAAGACTGGAAATATCGTAGAATGGACGGTGTTTATATTTTAACATACATTCGCGGCGACACAATTTTTTTCGTTCACGTCGTTAGAATCGTCACGGTTTCCGTACGCCGCGACGAGCGTCGTCAAGTCGTAGAAACTCGAGGAGAGTCTGATAGGTACGCGTAATTACCTCTACGACCGTCAAACAGCCGTCGGTTTAGTTTAGGGTGACCAGACGTCCTGTTCTTTACAGGATTGTCCTTTATTATGATGTTGTGTCCCGTTGTCCGGACGAATGTTTCTCACGACACTTTTTGTCCTGTTTTTTAGTCAATCTCATACGGTTACAAAACATATTCTTTTTATTATATAAATACAATACACGCAAAACAATCCAAATTATTATATTTGACAAGTTTTTCGGAAAAATATGACAAATTAAAATGTGGTGTAGACATGTGATCCGAAAAGTTGCACATCAATACGAATAAAATAGTTTTAATTTATTAAGTAACTACTATTTTTAATTATTTTTTTATGCATTTATTAAAAACGATGTATTAGTTTTGTAACTGCTTTATAAGAATTGAAATAATATTAAATGCATATTCGATACTATTTGAGGTGTATTGAATTATGTTTTTTATTATGATTAAAAATTATGATAAAAAATTTGATGAAAGTTATTTAAAAAAAAACCTATGGAAATTATTTTAGTCCTGTTTTTAAAATTTTTTTTTTTAAATGGTCACCTTAGTTTAGTTGGCCAGCGTGCGAGAATGCCGACACGTGTCTATTAAAATGTATTTATATAACACACACACACACACACACACACACACACACACACACACACACACACACACACACACACACACACACACACGCACGCACACAGAAGTATTTATTGTGCGAAATTCATATCGACACGAGCGGTCGGCGTGTCTGCATCACTGCACGTGCGATAATATAAATACGTACGATACGGACGGATTTATGACCGCGAAACCTTTGTCCGTCGGATTTCGCACGACAGATATTATTATTAGATCGGTTTCGATTTCGCACGCTACGTGCGAAAACACACGCGTAAGTACACGGTTGGTGATGAAACGCGCCGTGACGACGTTCAGATGAGACGGGTAAACGCGTCGATGGTTTTTTTTTTCAGCGAGCGCGAGCAATGGACTCGTCGTTTCGAGAGCACGACGATCACCGCGTTTCCCGACCGACTCGGCTTTGTCCGATCGAAACGTCGCACTCGACAGGTAGCCCACGTGGCTTATAGCGCGAGTACGGACCCGGGACTTCCGGACGGCACGTAAGCACAGCGTACATTGTTGGAGAACCCGATGCAAATCCTGTTCTCTGATTGGCTCTCATTCAAGTGAGATAACAATTATTTCACTATCAATAATCTGTTATTCAGGTTTTAGTTTGTTTTGTTAAAACGTTTGAAATTTGAATATTACTTGAAATATTAGAATATTGAATGATACAAAATTATACTTCCAAAGTCCAAGAAGTTGGGAATACTGTTCATATCTGGTCAAATATTACATTTATGGAAGAAATAAATAATTGGGTTTCTGAATTTGGCGAGTTAAATCGTAATCATTTGGAACTATCGTTCCAGTACTCCAAATGGCAAACGCATAGTGTTCTCGTAAGATCTTTTATCCAAATGTAATAATAAATACCTATTAAAATGAATTCTTGTTATTATTTAGTAAAACGTTTGTACGCCAAGATAGTGATTTTAAAAAACCTGTTATTAATGAAAAATATGATTGTCGAAAAATGCCAATAGCCCAGCTACAGTCGATGTTACAGTAAAACTTAATACAGCTGCTCCTAAAGAAAAATATCAATTAATTAAAGAGGAAGTATAATGCATAATTGGCATTGATGTGTTAAATGTTTGGATTTGTGTTTTAGGAATTTCATTGGAGTTGATGATTTTTTTTGTGTAATTACGTGTTTACATGACTGCTAATTAACTCGCCCAATTTCAATGTTTATAATTTTTCAATGTCAACGCACAAGGTGATCAAAACCATATTTACAAACATATTTCATCGTCATTTCTCATGATAAAATTTCAACATTAGATAAAATTTTAAATTACGTAGGTAATTTTTTAATATTAATTTCTTCCATACATCAAACGCGTATACGTGCATTCAACGTTTTAATAAAACAAACCAAGATCTACGATATTGAATCGTGAAATAAACCAAAACCTTCAAAAATCGCGATTCGATAACAGATAATTGATAGTGAAATCGTTATCACGTTTGAACGAGATCCGGTCAGAGAACAGGGTTTGCATCGGGTTCTCTAAAAACGTACGCTATGCTTATATAATATGCTCCCGGCCGCAGAGTGAAATTCGAAATACCACGGTGTCTTGTGCGGGGGATCGTTGTCGTTATCGTAAAAATCGTATTTCGGTCGCATCACGACGTCCCGCGTGTGTCGTGCTCGTGGCTGCCGAGGCACGGCCCCGTCGTCGCCGATCGATTCGTCCGACGTACTTATTTCTCAGTCGGACGATTGGTCGGAAGCAATACGCGACCTACATATTATCATGCACCACCAGTGGCGTATTTACGGGGGGAGTGGGGTCCCGGGTCTCGACCCCCCCCAGAATAAAACAAAATTAAATTTACGTCTGAAATGAAATGTACTATATAGTAACATAATAATTATATTTACAAGATTCCAGACTCAAGTACAAAATATTTTACAAAATTGTATTTAGAAGTCATAAATGAATTATTAGATAAGAATAGACGAAGAGAATATTTTTTTACTACCTATAATATTATGTAAATATATATAATATTATGTAATTCAGTGATAATGGTGAAGAGGGTTACTCAGAATATAAAAAATATTTTTTGGACCTCCCCAGAAAAAATTTGAAAATACGCCACTGTGCACCACAGTACGCTTTGGTTCGAACAAGACTCGCGAAGGACGTTTCTGCAGACTCGTGACTCTTAGGCGCGACTAGGATTAACGTTTTGAGCAGAGGGGAGGAGGGGGGCAGCAGCCTTCGCCAAAACAGTAAACTAAAAATAACCCCCTTCGTAACATCACACATCATATTTTATCGTCAATTAGTAAAACGATAACTTTTTTAAACTGCAACACGAAAAAAATTAATTAAAACATTTAGTAGTCGACTTTAAATCGCCGTTATTGTACCAACAAAATTTCAATTTTTTTAAACAAATAATGTATGGATATTATATTTCCAAACACGCGAATCACAATAAATTTCAATAAATCAAAGATGTTTTTCTATAATCAGTCCTAGCAAATGTGTATAAAATATCTTTAATGCCAATATTATTTTATCAGTATCACTCGATATGAATTTTAAATACGTATATTTTGAGAAGAAATTTGTCCGTTAATTTATAATATCATACCCATATTTGTTTTATTATGATTTACCGACGTGATCATAATTTTAAGTAAAAATATTTTGTTTTGACAACAATCATTAGTAAAAAAAAAAACATTTTGATAAAACAATATGTTTCAAATGAAATATAATACGTATTATTAAAAACAACTAGGTATGTTTTCGGGGGGCTAAATCTTTGTCTACGGAGTATGTTAAGCTCGTCTAGCCCCTCCCTAGTTGCACCACTGTTGACTTTGGCCACCTGCACGGTCGTCCATCACAGCGGACGGAAGGAATAACTGTGCGTGTCATAACGTGTAGTATTTGTTTTTCAATAAAGTGAACAATACAATTTGAAAACGATATTTACAACATCGAATCATTATTTATATTGACAAAGTTTTTAATTACGTGTATTTTTCATAGAAACACACATCCGTGACACGAAGAACAGTTGAATTTATTTATATTTTTGAACAAATTGTCAGCTACCGAAACGAGTGTCTTTCATTTATTTTATCGCTATTATTATTGATGAATTCTATTCGTTTTAAAAACAAAGTATTTTAAACATTGAACGAACTCAAACTTTATTCAAATCACGCTTTTTTTTTTTTTAATTTTATACCGCGTTTATTGGAAATATTGTTTCGCTACTAGTATTTATTTAATTTTTTTTTTTTTTTGAGACATTTTATCGATTTCGATGCTAAATGACCGTTATATTACGAGTACGAAAAAAATGAATTATGCTAGCCCAGGAAGTGAGGACTGTGAATATTAATCAGAACTTTCATTCGTATTATAGGCCCATGTGATTTCAATTTGTACGCACGTATAAATCATATTTTTCTGTGAATCGCAGTGTTGAAAATAATAATTAATGTTATGCGCTCGTTTCAGTTTTGTTCACATACTTATACACGAAATCACGGTACGTGTAATTATTGAATTTTGAAATGTTAAAACAAAATGCGCACAATAAACGATTATAACAGCGGTGTATAATATTATTTCCGCCACAAAAATAAATTGGTCAACGTTGAATATTTATATATTTTTCAATAATTACGTTAATAATAATTATTTCTCGTCATGCAAAATTCAAATAAAACGCTTCAATGATAAAAGAAAAAAAAGATTATATTTTTAAACTACGCTATTCCGTTGAAAAATGAATTTGTTTCGAAATCGAATATTTTATTTATCCACTGAAAACGTCCGTGTTTATAAAACGAAATAACATAGTGATTTGTTTCAAAAATGATTTTATTAAAATCGATATGTTGATTTTTTAAAGTGTATAACACCGATATGATTGTTACAGCAATTAAGTTTATCAGAACATGAGCGTATCTCGATGATATAATAATACGTTCAAAAATATTTAACATTGACTCATTGATTATTTTTTTTTCATCATTATTATTATCAGCGATGTAAATAATGTAACTTTACTCAGAATAGTCGCAAAATCAGTATGTTTATCGAAATCGAAAATCTTTTTGTCAGTCATTCTAATTACCCGTGATTAATAGTCGACTACATGAATATTTCTCGTGAAAGTTTTCCCCGGAAAGTTTTACAATTTTTCTGATCGATTTTGTCATTCTATTATTCGTTTTCACATACACACACACATACACACACACACACACACATTGTGTACATAAAATAATTAATTTTAACAATAGAAATTTTTCGAAAAATAAACTCTGTGGTTGAACTTTCCGACGAATGTTTTCCGTCTAGGGTTCGAATATATCATCTATTTACATTGAAATGTCCGTACTTTTCCGTCATCACGGGTTTTCAAACTCCCAGATGTAATTAATTCAAAAAACTGTTCCGTTTCCTAAGATTTATTTTCCATCGTATTCTCAATTTCATTACTAGTTCATTGACCTGCTGCAGTATTTGCCGGTTCGTAGACACGATTGTTGTAACGTACGGTTTACGTCATCGCGAGGTATTCTCAAAATCGAATAATATACATCAGGGACGGACGATTTCAAGTCGTCCAAGATCCGACAGTTATAACTTCAAAATTTAGAGGGCGAGAAAAAAAATCATTAAAAAAATAAAAAATAAATAAAAAAATAACGAATAGTCGGGATCATTCGTTTTAATTTATTCGATTTCATTTTTGTAAGCAAAGTCACGTATCGAATTATACAAATACGAATTCCGGAATGTTCAAATCGTTTTTATTTTTGAATAAGATTTTTCAAATTTTAACGGTGTCAAATAATATTTCGGATTTATTACGGTACGCTGGCCTGTCACTGATAATTTTGATGTCTGTGTGTTGTAATATTCGTGGCGTTCAATCGTAATATTATTCGTCCCAGCCACTGTACTCACCGATTTAATCGAACCGACGATTTCGAATGTTATTTTATTTTGATTACAGTCGATATCTACGTCTGATTCGAGTAAAAACCACATTCTCGAGATAATCGAAATCAAGTTGGGAAGTACAAAAAACGTCCCGACTAAGAGC
The DNA here is from genome assembly GCA_027580255.1 of Therioaphis trifolii. Taxonomy (NCBI): domain Eukaryota; kingdom Metazoa; phylum Arthropoda; class Insecta; order Hemiptera; family Aphididae; genus Therioaphis; species Therioaphis trifolii. The sequence continues at coordinate 73,423,988 of CM050405.1, forward strand.
ACGTGTGATCATGACGTTACACACACACACACACACACACACACACACACACACACACACACACACACACACACACACACACACACTCGAACGTATCAATTATAATCGAAACGAATAAAATCGGCACACGGCACGCCTTCGTCGGATGATTCCGAGTCAGATTTATGCCGATTAGTTTAAAACCGTAATAACGCACATGATTTACACGATTTTTCAAATAAGACACGTGTTGCGTCGAACAACGTTTTGCCCGCGTGAGCGAGACAGGTCGTCCGATCGTGAACACAACAGTTTAATGATATAACGACGCTGTAGAATCGTACACGCTGCGGACTCGGTGACGCGTGCGTTCGTTTTGTACGAACAGCGTTCGTTCGGAAACGATTGTCCGGCAAAGTTGTCGGACGAGAGCCGCGGAGTGTACCTGCACACTCTGAACGCGAACGTGCGCGCGGCTTATACCCACGTATAATCGCACCGCGCGTACGATAATGAATTAAATACAATTTAATAAAATTCATAGTTATCAGAAATTGATAAACACGCGTTTTTTAGACCTTTTTTTTTGTCGAAAAAAGGTACGAACGGCCTCGAATGCAATGTCAAGTAAATTGAACATTTTATATTTTTTACACGAGACGTACATACGCATCGAATGACGTTTGAATGAGCTGTTTTTAGTGGAAATGTGTGAAAACTCGTACTGATAAGAAATTGATAAACACTCTTTTTTTTAGACTTTTTTGACGAAAAAACGTAAAAACGGTCTCCAAAGCAATGTCTAGTGAATGGAAATTTTGAAGTTTTAATACGAGATGTACATACGCATCGCATGACGTTCGGATGAGGTCTCTAGTGGAAACGTGTGAAAAGTTACAGTCATTTTAGTCAATATTAGTTAAAATTAGTAATTAAGGTATTATTGTTAATGAATTAACAGTAATAATAATAATAATAATAATAATAATAATGATAATAATAATATTGTTTTACGTTTTTCGACGGGTTAACGGCTGCAGCAGAAACAACGCCGTTAATGATATAACCTTTTTTTTTTTTTTTTTTTTTTTTAAATTACATCCGCACGCCAGCCCGCACACGATTAGTACGTAATTTGGTGAAAAACGAAGAACATAAAACAAAAACAAAAAAAAAACAAAAAAATGACGAAAAAAAATATCCCCGCTCGTAATTAGACGGACTTAATATTATATTATATTACTCGACCATACTCGAGTACGGTAGTGATGACGACGGTGATAATCGCTATAATTACTGCGTGTTTGGTGCTATGAATATTTATTAGATACACCCCGCGTCGAAACTCGCGTCGTGCCCGCGTGATTGCGTTAGGATGTCTGACGCGTCGTCGTTTCGAACGTTTCCTCGGGACGCGAAATAGGAAAACACGCTTTTTTTGTTTTTGTTTTTTTTTACGGTTGGTGGCGTTACGAAACGGTCGTTCGGGGCACGGATCCTTCGCGGCGCTTTCTTTGCGATCGTACGTGAGGGACGAAACGATGTTCAGTGTTTTTCGGCAAACGCGATTCGTCGTGTAACGTAGTTCGTTCGGAGTCTATACATGGATATTGGATATAAAACGTTTTGCACGCTCCGGCACTTTGAACGAGTCGTTGTTTCGCGAAATTCCCAATACGATTCCCGAAAATAAGAGAAAACCACCGGAAATCCAGTGAAACGTACCGCGTCTAAACTAGATATCCTTGAATCCGATTACTCGCGTGTAATGTAATATTATATAAAATAATAATAACTGACGATTCAGTAAATAGACCTTGAAAATTGTAATTCTTTTTATGGATTTAATTTTTTTCAATGCCCACTGTACGGGGTTTTGAAATTAGAATATCTGTCGTGATTATCCGCTAGTTGAATTATCGTATTTTTAAATAATACGGTTTTAAATCAGACGCATTCGCGGATCGTGCGTCGGTCGGATAGTCGTATTTTGCAAGTGTAAGTCAATGAGAGAGTGATCTCATGAGTTCAAGGCCCGAAAAAGCTCGATCTGTAGAGTTAAGTGTACCTAGGTACCGAAAAGTGTTTGCAGGAAAAAAATAAACATCATTGTAAAACCAAAACGTCTTTCGCTTCGTTCGGGATATAAACATTAAATTATAATATGACGACAGTATAGTCCATGCGTATACAAAATACTATTGTTATGATATAAATAGTTATTTCTACCCGCCAATCAAAAATTCGACTAACCCTTAAATGCAAGATTTTTTTTTAATTAAAAAAAAAAAAAATGTTAACAGTGTGTTAAAATGTTAAAAAATGTTAAAACTTTCCCCTCCGATATTTATTGTTTTATTTCAAATTGATACTGTAAATAATTGATTATTTCTCTCATCAACTGATAAATAACGTTAAATAGTACAACATCGTACAAATATCACGATGTATTATCATTTTCGAAACATGTTGCAAACAATACAACAACATGCATTTAAGAGTTAATTAACAATCAACTGATGATAAATGAATAATCTTGGTCAAATATCGTATCATGTAATTTTATTAAATCACAATACAGTTATTAAGTTCGGATTTTCAACCAATATTTCGTTTGGGTCATGGTTAATTCGGATTTTACGGCAATCTAGAGTATTCGGGTTATAACGTGCATTGTAGAGAAACACATTCTAAAGTTTTCCAGAGGTGTTGAGGGTTATGGTTAATGTCGGTGCAAAGCCTTGCTTTTATTTATACTATTATTATTATTATTATTGTTAATATTATTATTATTATTATTATTGTTGTGCACAGCTGTGGGTTGGATGGGTGCCCACGCTGCACATGACGTTTAATTTAGCATTCATACGCAAACAATAAATGTTATGACAATAACACCGTGTTATCACGCCGATACTGTCACGATTAATAATATTATTATTGTCATTATCATAAACGTAAATTATTATTACTATTATTATTATAATTATTATTATGTACAACGGGTACATTACGACGATGGCGCGGTTTGTTTCCGTGCGAATGTCGTGTTCGTTGTGTTCCTACGTCATGCCTGCAGCATTCCTGTCGTCGTACGCCTGAAACAAACACTTGTCACGAGCTGCAAGGAACAAGCATTGTCGTTTTGACCGAGCGTTTTACCGCCATGCGACCGTTTGATCCTGTGTAACGCATAAAATTGAATTTTCCGTTCGCGCGAGATTTAAATGATACGATTCCATAGCACTATGTTTTCGTGAAAAGAGTGATTTTTTCTATTTTTTTTTTTTTTTTTATCCACGTGATTTTATTTTACTGGTTTTTTTTTTAACGAGGTAATCAACCGCTGTTTACCAAACGTTTTTCGAAAAACTTGACACGTGAGTTTTTATACCAATTTGACAATTAGTTAAAAATAATACGTTTCAATTAAACACGAGGATTTTAAAGTCTAGACCAGCAGATTTTCGCGAGATATTCCCACGAGATACTCTACTTCATACTATCGGCTATTTTGACTTTTATACATATCTTCCGCTGTTGGTCTAATAATATTGTCAATTTCACCATCGAAATTTCCCAAAAATGTATTTTTTCCCCTCATGACGTACTCGTGCGTTTTGAGTTGGACGTGAAAAACGATTCGGGTTATTCACGCGTTATACAGCGGTTTTGTTGTGAAATAATTGTGCCGAGACACCCTGGGTACGACGACACTGCTACTACACAATGACCGAGCGTTCGACTCACACGAGTATAACGGGTGTACGCGCGGACAACCCGGGATTCGAACGTTGCGAGAAAATCGACGAAGAAGCTCACGTCGGATTACGGTTGAAAGTCCACGTATGTGACGGCTTGCATGCGCAAACGATCAGAACGAATTAATAAGGAAAAAATAATAATAATAATAATAAACGGGACCGTTCTCACACGTCGGGTCGGCCACCGCGTCGAGTGGGCCGCAGCCTACGGGACTGGGTGTGTCGCAATAACGTTGAACGCATTAACGATCATTATCGCGCGGGCAGCTCCTCGAACGATTGTGACGTCTTAGTGATTTTTATTCTTAATTGATAGAAAACAATTTGCGTACGGGCAAATCGATTTTATTTTTATTTTTTTAATTACAAACAGTTTACGGTGTGTCATTAGACTGTACGATGCGAATGAATAATCGATTGAAATCGTACGGTCGCAACATGTGCGCCGCCGTCTTGATATGGTAAAAACACAAACACAATATAAATATACGACGAGAGCGCGAAACACTGTAAATAACGCTATTAACGGACGTTCGAATACAATATCGGTGCGCTCGTGAAAAATAATGATTTCGCGATCATAATGTTATTTCAGCGCGCTTGACGGTTTTCTCGTTTTCTTCGCTACGATACGCCGAGGTGACGTCACAGAATTTTTTTCGAAGGGTTCGCGCGGGTTTCGAGCTGGCCATTTTGAAATTTCCCCAGGCCACCCCATACACCTGTGCTGGTGATAGTAGAATAAATTGCGTACCCTCCAATGCGTCTAATACATTATTAATTGTTTAAACTCAAAGACAACGAATGACACGCAGTGGTAATCTAAAAATACGACGACGAAACGACTGTCTAACTAATACTAGAATCGACCATACGACTGTCGGGTATGTTTTTACTCGATTAATCGATACATCGATGTTCGTTTTACAAACCTTGTTTGGTTATTATTATCAAAAAAAAAAAAATTAATTTTCACTAATAACGTAGCACGTCGTATATTTCTTTTAGCAGGCCGATCGTGACGATTTTAAAAGTTAATGATTAATATAGGATCTAAAATGAAAAACCACAAATTACCGCAACCGAACTAAACATTATCTAAAAGAGGACATACAAAGCTGTCGTAAAACACTAATATTTTACAACCTCTACTATTCTCTACTATTTTTTTGGCACCCTTTAATATTTTAAAATAAGAAATTTTCTATTATTTTCACACTTAGTAACTTAAATTGGACAAGTGAAAATTGGCTAAAAATTAAAAAAATTAATACAATATACATACCTTCCATTACTGTACAAAGTAGTTTGAAGAAAAATATTACGTAGAAGTTTTTTCAACGGACAATGTGAACCGTATAACACACCAAGGGCGCATTTCTGGGGGGGGACGATGGGGCGATAGCGCCCTCCCCTGGGCTTTTTCAATTTTTTTTTTTTTTTTACTTTTTTTACATTTTCTGTATTATATTATAATAATTATTAGAAAAAAATTACAAAATCATTTAAAGTCATAGATTATGATATAGGTGTGTAATATATTGATAGAAGCGCTCGGAATTTACCCAGCTCGTATCGTATCGATTTTATATCGATAGATACTTTTAGACACAAGTTATCTGATACTGAACGTTCGATATTTTTTTTTTTTTTTTTTGCTAAACACGTAATAGTAATGATAATATTGTAATACACGAATACGTTTTCACAGTTCATGTAGTACACTAGATGCGTGCAAAATAATAGATAGATTTGCAGAATACAAACGATTCAAAGAATTTGTTTTATAGAATAATAATTATTTTAATTAGTTTACGCTTCATTTAAAAGAAATTTTATTTATTTTTAATCCTAAATATTATAGTTAAATTATTTTTGTTTATTTTTTATTCCTCAACATTATAAGTCTAAAAGCCGCCCCCCCTGAAAATAGGGTCAGGGACGCCCTTGTAACACACTCGAACAACATTTATCTCGTTATTAAAAACCATATCGTAAATACCATTAGGTATTTCTGTACACTACGTGGCGTTGCGTACGGGCTTAAAACCCCGTGTCGTCTAATCAATGAGAGCCAACTGTCTTTCAATTATACGCGTAGCATATCGAGTTCGATTAGCGACTCGAAAAAATCTAATTTCGTCCCCTTGAATCGGCTTTCTAGAACACTGTGCGACGTCGTTAAACCCCCGAGCGCCTCGGCGCCGCGACGTTACTAAAGCGGTTGGGTGATACGTTCCGATGGTGTTTTTCTAACCGAACCGATGCGTGTGCACACGCGTCACGTAGACCTACGTACGGAGATCATTGTTTACCCACGACTCGTGACGCAGAGTCGGAGGTGTTTCACGCGCAGACAGGGCCGGGGACGCGTTACCGCGAGATCAATAGCTTCCGGTCTGTGTGCACACAGTATGTGACTTGTGAAATCAAAATGGAACTACGACCGTCCGAGCTCGGGGATCGACGGGCAAACGTGTTTCGAGACGGACGTGGATAAACCGCCGCGCATGAATTGCGTCCGGAAATCCCTCTTTCACACGAACCGCGGCCCGAAGATTGTTAACGACTACGCGAATCGCGTCCCGACGTAAAAACGTTATTTTCCTTCCCGTTTCATATAGACTCGGGACCGTCGATAGCAAATTTTGACTTAAAATAATATTTGATTTTTATTGAAAATATTGATTTTTATCGTTGTTATGCAATTAGATGTGAGTAAAATGAAATGTGCGTGGGTTTAAATCATAGGAATGTAATGTGATAATAATAAAAAAAAATTTAAAAAATCGGTTCGGCAGCAAGTACCGTACAAGCAACTTCTCTTGAGAAGAATTATTCTATTACTGTAAGAGGGATAGTAGAGTTTAATTAATTAATTTATTCACTATCGATAAATATTCATCGACAATTATTAATAATAATAGAATTACAAAAATATTTCAATTGTAATAACTGTCAATTGGAGTCAAAAATTAAAAAAATTACCTAAAATAAAAAAATAAAAAAATAAAAAAAATAAACATTATTTATAATCATGTATCTGAAACGAATTTAAAGAATTTTTACAAAAAAAATGACGTCATATTGGGCGCGCCATCTTGAATTTTGAAAAACTGAAAAAAGATTCGAAATCAGCACCCTCGAAAACCCCTTACTACCCTTCGAGACTTGAAATTATATATGAAATTTATATTGCGTGCATAAAAAAGTCAGTTTTTTACAGATAAAAAACAAACCGCTTGACCGATTTTTTCCAGACTCCTTTCAGATCTAAGTCATGACGTGGCGTATTGATTGATATGGTCATTAGAAAATTCTGTCCAGTAGTTATTGAGGAATCGAAAGCCAAAATATGTCTACATACATACATACATACATACATACGTACACACACACACACACACACACACACACACACACACACACACACACACACACACACATCACTCTAAAAATACTTGTAAACGATGGTCGAGGTCTTGAAACGTAAAGAAAACACAAAATTACCTATTTCGATTTTCAGACCTATTATAATAACTTCTCAAGAGAAGTTAAAAAAACAATAATTATAAAAGTTATAAAATTTTAAAATCAAAAAATTACTAAAAACTTGAATCATACCTTGTTAATGTAATCAAGACGGGTTAATTGGCCACTTTCATATTTTGCCATATTTTGTCGTAAACAATTTTCAATCAAACGAAACCGCACGCAATTCGTGTACCCGCTTATCAAATTTTTTATTTCGGGACGCAATTCTTGTGTAGCCGGATAAACAGTCGAACTGTTCAACAAAAAAAATCACAAATACCTACACGCGAAAAAAAAAAGCACGGTGGACGACGTGCACGAAAAGTCTGCGATACACTGCGACGACTTGCGTGCGCGCGTGCATATGTTTGTGTTTGCGAAAAACGTGCACGATTATCAATCTGGCCGAATCATATTTACCGCGAGGTGACGCAGATACGCGTTTTGAGATTTTCAAAACGTTTTCCCCCTTCCCCCCGCATTCTCGTCGCGTTAAAGTGGCGTGAAGTAAACCTGACCTTTACGTTTTATGGAAAACCTAATTCGGACGAATGTTTTTTGTTCTTTGGATTTTAACTCGTGAACAATATAACAATATTCAAAAATCGTGTAACTTTAACACCGACTACCAATCGTACCGATTCAAGTCTGCGCGACATGGCAATACTGTGAAAGAACAATATCTGATACGGGACTTTTTTTTCACGTTTCAAGTTTTTGCAGCAAGTCAGTTACGTTTTTACCCTCTACTCGAGTACATATTATCAATACATGATTGAAATTTCAAGTATGATAACCGAGAACGCGTCTGATGGATTTTCAGCGCGTTAAGTAGTATGTTCCTTTGATAGCTCCGCTAATAATACGTGATTGATACTTACAGTAAAGGACGAACGTGAAAACGAGTGCGCCCGTCCCGACGAAGATTTTTTTCCGATGACGCCGGATCGTCGCCATCAGGCTGGGTTCGCTCATGTCTGGTCTCGCCTGAAAATAATTATCCTCCGTGAATAAAAGTGTTGAATCAAACTATCGAAGTGCAAAAAAAAAAATTGACAATTAACACTGCACGTGCTGTAAACCGTTAATTTTTGTGATCGATATTTTTTCGATCAAAATGTAATAAAAATTCGCACAATCTATTTCAGTGATGAATAGGGTTCTTAATTTGAAATATTTCAATGAAATTATGAAATATAAATTTTTTTTTTAAATACATGACATGATGTTGGTAAATAATAATATGATATGTATTAGTGAAATGTTATCAATCAGATTCTATCATTCCTTGATATCAAGAGACTTACAGTTTGACTATGGTCAAGTTTATATTATGATATAAACTAATAATTATTTTGTTACCTACGCACTGAATTTATAAAAATCTATGCGACACGGCGTATTGTGAAGGCTCCATGTTTTATACCAGATACCAAATAATAAAACATATTGAGTTTTGTAAATTTTAGGTTGTAACCACGGTCTTACAAGATATCTTCTAAGACCGTGGTTGTAACTATTAATGATTTTTGGAGCTAGAAGAATTTTATTAACTTGATAATAGTACGTTATTTCGTAATTATTATTTATTTATTTTTTCTTGTCTTGTGTTGTAAATTGTAATTTGCAAAAGAAATCTTAAGTGTCTATATTTACAAATTAGATACCTGTCTAATATTGCATTTGTTGTACTTATTTAGAGATAATATCATTTCACGAAATATTTCAAGAAAATAAATTTCATGAAATTTTAGAACCCTCGTGATGAATGTAATGGAGAATCGAAGCCGTTTCGCCTATTGATACGAACATAATATTTTTATTGACATTATTTTATATTTTATAAATCGTTTTGAATGTCAGTATTCAATCTAACAGGACTCGCGCTCGACACATACATATTCATACCGATCGATCACCGAACGTAATTATGTTTGAATTTCTATATGTATTGAAAATTATTGTGATAGGGAACAATGATCCTTGCTTGACCTTGAGAAAATTCCAAAAACGTAAGACAAAATGTAAATAGGTCTGAATACTTTTTTTTCCGTGTTAGTACGGTGAATTATTATCGATTTCATAACCGGCAATCGAACAAATATCGTACGTGGTTCCAAAAGATAATTTTTACCAGAAAAAAACGTAATTGTTTAACGTTGTCAATGTATAATATTCAAAAAACCGTCCCGATTTCAATGGCCTATAAACTCTCCTGAAATGGGACATTTTGGCGTGGCCGTTTTGGCGTGAGCCATTTCGACGAAAAGTCATTTTGGCGTAAAAATGGCTGATAAGATACTCTATTTTAACATCGATGTGTATTATTTTAAGATATAATATGTTTATCAGAAGATACCCAATTGAGTCAATATTATTTATAAAATCATCGATATAGGCATGTCGGATTACTAGCCGAGCGATAACCAAGATTACGATTTTAAATTGTTGTTCCAAGTGAATACAATATCAAGTTAAAAAATACATTGATGCAGACAAACGATTACTGAAAATAGTTCAAGAATTTGAAACTAGAGATATTTTAAAGAGAGGCATCGCACATAATGTTTCACTACGATAATAATATTTATTCTTTTTTTTTTTTGCTATATTTTTATTTAATTTAAGCAATTACTTATAAATTGTTTTTATAACATGTACATTTTTTAATAAAGTTATTACCTACTAATAATATCATATAATAATAATACAGCAATAATTTACGCTAAAATTATAAAACGCCGAAACGGCCACGCCAAAATATCCTAGACCCAAACTTTCCAGTAGGATACTCTCCCAGCTCGAAATCGAAATGTATACGCTAGGAAAAACGTAAAATCGGCCGCGTCTACTTCATTACCGACAGATCAATCGACTGCAGTGAGCACGACGACTTTGTTTGTACGTTTTATTCGAAATGATAAACGAAAAATATCATGCCCGAGTCAATGCGAATAAATCGTACGTTATAAACGTCTAAGTGAAATAACTGGAAAAACGAGTGCAGATCCGAGAAAAAAAAAAAACAACAACTATTAGTCAAATAAAATTCACGGTAAAACAATTCAAAACGGTTCGGGACAGTTTACGCGTTCCCTTCGAGTCAGTGCCGTAGACATAATTTTTTTATAGAGGGGGGGGTTCATGTTTATATTGAAGTAATATTTAAAACATTATATGTTAACACGATAAATTAACTACTACTGCTACTACTGAAAATGGCTATAGTATAATTTAATTATAACAGAAGATCTATTTTTCTCGGCTTTTTGGCCATTTAATCTAATATTTCTTCTGGTGCGATTTCAATATTCCTATAATAACTCAGCAGCACCAATCCATTAAGACGATCCTGTTCAGCAAAGAGTCTAATAAACAATTATAATATAAACCAACATGTTTAATTAATTATAATCTACCTCTTTCATACTATTTCTGAGATATGATTTTACTCTTTTTAAACCAGAAAAGGATCTCTCTGGTGTTGCAGTCGAGACGGGAAGTGTACATAGAATTTTTAATAAAACAAAAATGTATTAGGAAATATAACTGGATCACAATGCTTGATAGCATGTAATGCATTTGATGGCAACATTTCATCTCATCCTTGGTTATTTTGTTATGAATTATGATATTTGGAATGACTGTATATTTTATAATATTATCTAATACTAAAAAAAAAAAAAAAAAAACCTCAGTACTTCAAAATAAAGTACCCAGTTAGACGTTGGTACCTATATTTTCCACAATATACAATGTGAATGGGAGGGGTTTGAACCCCCTAACATCCCCCCCTTCGTGTCTACGCCCCTGCTTCGAGTAGACATGATTGCATTTCGAACCGGTAGAGTTTACACGTTTCATCAGTAAACGCAATTTCGACTCGGTAAAATTGACTTACGATTCATATCGAAGCCGTATCACACACGGCCACATATATTTTTATCGCTATTGTCATTATCACTATTATATTATTTACGTGAAGCGTTTCGACTCGTGTGCAACGTCTACATATACGACCGTACGTGACCGTGTTTAAACCGTTCGCGGTCGAAGAACAATAATAAACGGTTGCGATATAGGTACTTTTTATACTTCCGGCCCGAAACCCGCGGGGACCTGACCTACGGTAAACGGGGATTTCGCGTCGCGCGATCGTCACGATTTCCAGCACGTCGGCGGCGGCGAAGAGAAGACGCGCGGGTCGGCATTGTCGAACACGGATCGACAATTATTAGGATTAAACCCCCGGCCACGATCCCGTCAGGCAACGACGAGGATTCGTTTTCGAAACGACAAAAACGCCGTGCCGTACGACCGGTGTTCGACGGATTATCGGTCGTGAGCCTGCAATAGCGAATACACGACACGCACAGCTGTCGTCGAGTCTCACGCGAACCGCGCGTTTTTCAATAAGTCGTCTCTCGTTAACGACCAGTCATAAAACATCGCAATGGAATGACGGATACAATAGTGTGTCATCTTACGATACGGATTTAAACTCTGAACTCGGAACCCGAAACGTTCTGTGAATTCGTTTACGTTTTTCACAACTTATTGATTAAAGTGCAATGAGTTTTGGATTTTTACGTAGGCGTGTGAGTGATTTCTATTATAGTACACCGTTAGACGTTTACAATATTAATGAAAACATTATTTTTTTGGTTAAAAATTGCATCTATAAACGTTTTTAAAGATCTTTTTCAAAACCTCTTTAGGTACCATTCTAATAATGGTATTTATTATGTTTTCACTTATTTATTTATTTATTTATTATTTTTTGTCTAAATTGTAAAAGTACTTATATCTATTTTGTAGGAATTGTGATCATCGTAATAAACATTTTTGATCAATAAAATTGATTTTAAAATTACTTGGTTAGTTCCGATGAGAAAATTAAAATGTATACTTATACGTATTACATTCTACTTTGTTAGTACCTATTTATGTAAATATGCTAACATATGCCGACCTATTCAGTGACGTAGATGAAATTGTTTTCCCGAGGGGCAGGGATTATTTCTAATATTAAATTTATAGCTCATAAATGATTGAAAATTTACATTCGCGTTCAAAATAATTTAATAATATTAATATTCTTTATAATATTTACTCTTCGGGTTTTAATAAAAAAAAAATACTAGGTAAGTATTTGCTTTTTTTTTTCTTGTTAATTTATAAAATTCGCTCTGCGCTTTTTTTTATTTAAAAACTCATCAAGGTTTTCTGAGAAATTTTCACTTTACGATAAATCGAAAGCATAATATATCTCATAATCTATTTAAAATTTGTAGAAAATTAAAAATAATATTAATTACGCATTCTTTAAAAGTATACGACAAATAATCCTGTACATTGTTTTCCACGAATACGTTTTTATACTCTTTAGAATAAAGAAAAACGTCCGTCTGCCGATAACGCTGAAACAGCATCGTGTTTTTAATTAAATATAAAATCGCGGACAAGTTTTTTTGATGCAGAAAACTGTTTGACTCATGTCTCGTATCCGGTAAAACTTCCTCGAAATTATAATAATTTATTAAAAGCTAAAAGCACCGTTAATTTATTTACTTTTGTCACCAGTAGTTTTGACGATTTCGTCATTCGTTCAAACACATTTCGTCGCGACGGAAAATCCTCGGGTAGGAAATCCTAATTAAATACGAGCAGAGGCCGTTTTTGGGGAAAAAATTAAAAAAAAAAAAAAAAACTCGTGCAATCATTGCGCAGTCAATAGCGTGAGATTTTTCTGTTTTTCTCGATTCTATCACGCTCGCCAAAAACATATTCCTTATTTTCATTTTATCATAAGAAAACTGACGAGTGTGCACGAAATTCAAGTACGAGTACGGTTCTCAACGGCACAGTATGACATAAAAGTGTAAGCATCGTTCTAAGCCCTGATCGAGTTCACAACAACTTGAGCGTTCCGGTGGAATACGACACATAACAAGTCGGATTGTTTCTCCGGGGATTCGTCGTTTTTCGTATATTGTCGTTCGATTTTTTTTTTTTTTTTTATTCTAGTAAAAGAAACATAACTTTTTACTCGTGATTTTCCGTCCGTACATCGATTCCTAACAAACGCCTCGTCGTAACCTCAAACGGCTTTCCGAACACGGTCGTGTTTCAATGTTTTTGATATACTTGGCGATATTACGCGATCGCACTCCGTCCGTTCTCACGTGCGCGGACCGACGACGGTTGTACAAACAATAAAACAAAAAAATCGTATTTTCAGTCACTCGACTCTCGTGTTTGTAAACAACAACGGTTATTATTACTACACGTACCCGTACGGCGGATTTGTATACGAAAACGTGGCGGCGCGAAATCACGAAATGTGGAAAAATCGGAAATAATCGAAAAAAAAAATAAAAATTGTTTTATGCGCGTACAAAAACGACGAATCGATCAATGTCTGTTTCAGACTTGAATGTGATTTTCGGATGTAATAACACGCAGACTCTACCCGCTGTAATCGGATGACGGAGACGGGGACCACATAACGTGTGGAACGGGTGTGATTTTTTACTGCGTCGCGCAAAGGTATACAGTACGATATCGTTCGGATACTTCAAACGTTTAAATTCAAAAATTACAAATAACGATGTTTTCATTTTATTTTATTTTATTTTATTTTTTTTTTTTAACGAAGTGTTTGTATTTTAATATTTAATGAAAAGTATTGCAAAAATGATCATCGCGATGTAAACTCGTATTTGTATTTCGTTCAGAACATTTTACAAGAATATCTGAGGTTATTTTATAACCGTTTTTTTGTTTTGTTTTGTTTTTTTTCCGAAATTTCAAATACTATATTGTCCCGGTTTTTTTTTATTCCGAATACATAATAATATTACACAATTCATTTGTGTTATAAGCAAAAAAAAAAAAAACAAAGAACGAATAAATACATGACGCGGTGAATACAATCATAGCAAAATCTAAATTCGTTTTATATTATAAAACAAATTGGCACGGAAACAATATCGAGCGAGAAAATGAGAAAAACTAAATTAAAATGCATGCAAGTTACGAGGTCAAAAAATAAATTTACTCAACTCGTGAATATTATTCGGAAAATCGTATTAAAAAAAAGTCGGAGAATCATAATGATTGCGTGAAAATGAGACTGTGATACATGCATACGGTTTTTTCGTCCGAGTAAGAATCGATGACGTGTACGGTTATGTAGTGTACGCGCGTATGTGATGATAAGGGCTGAAGACTTCTAATACTTAAAAATCTCAAAATATGCATGCGCTAAAAAAACAAGAATAATGCACTTATAATATGCTCTAAAAATGAATTTTATTTTACTAATTCATCTAATGATGTGGGGGCAACAACAAGACATCTCCATTTTATACAATTTTTCGGAAGGCACATAAAACTGTTTTAAAAATTAACGTAAAGTTTTATAAATTAAAAAAATATATAATCAGCTCCAACGTCCATTTGTATAAGTGAAAATTTTTCAAAATCAAATTTTTATGATCTCGACATCAAAAAATAAAACTTGCAGATGTTATGTTATTGCACTAAAATATTATATACATTATTTTAATAAACACAAATAATGTTATTAATATTAAAAATGCATTCTTACTTATATCAATGTAAAAAAAATTGTTTATTTTTAAAGGAAATATACGATTTTTTCATATGTATTTTAATAGGCAACACATTTTTTTAAATAATTAACTTTTTTTTATTATTATTTTCTATCTTTTAGAAAATATATTAAAAATCAAAAACATCTTTGATAATATTAGCAGTCAAAACATAACAATAAATATAAAATAAATTATAAAAAACAATAAAGTATAAATAAAAAAAGGACTTTTTAAATAAAACATTAAAAAACCAAAAAAATCTTTTTTGAATTAACATTTTGATAACAGCTTGAAAATATTATTTTTGTTATCAATACTAAACATTCAAAAAATATTATAAATCAAATTATAACAATAAATACATAATAAATTATATAAAATAAGAAGGTTTATAAAAAAAAGGAACTTCGTAAACTTATTATTATAAAACAAAGTGCTGCCAAAAGTAGTACAATAAAACATAAACTGAAATTTATTGGAATTCAATCTCCGGAGATATCTTGTTGGTGCCCCAAAATAAAATCAGGCATCTCCATATCTATGTTATCTTTGTATTTAATGACCGGATATGTCTAATTGTTGTCCCAATCGACGTCGTTTATTTTTCTTAATAATATTCAACGAAAATATAAATAAAACCAAAATATGGAGATGTCTTGTTGTTGCCCTAACGTCTTATAATATATATATATGAAAAAAAAAATTTTAATTAATATTGTTTCGGTAAGTTCATTATAATAAATTCATGAAAAATAACGATCAACTGAAGTTCACTTTCTATAATTATGTTTCGATTTTATCGGATAGATAAAACAATTTTCTAAACAATAGTAATAATATCATTTTTAAACAGAAAATTTACCAATTAGTTCTTTTTTATCTAAGCTAATTTAAGAAATTATGTCGAAAATTACCAAATATGATCTTGATTTTTCTAATATTCTCAAATACCTATTCATTAATATGCGATAACGACAAAATATGCAAAATATGCAAATTACAATTTTAAATATGACTTCCTGGTATTTTGAAACATATTTGTTGATTACTAACATGAGTATACGATCTTTCTAAAAAAATATGAAAAAACTAGTTCTTCAGCCCTAGTGATGATTATGTGTAACAGTAAAACTATATATTTTTTTATCGTACGCGAGTCCAAGAATAAGCAGGTTTTCTCCCGTATAAAACCGACAACAGGCATAACTCGAACATTTTTCATTTCGACCGCGTTTTCGCACATTTGTACAGTTCGTCAATATAGTGTGTTAGAAAATTATAATTCGTATTCGTAATTTACGCTGGTTAATTGAGCTAGAGCTAGGACTCGTAAATGTATTTATTATTATTTTTATTTTTTTTGGTTTTTATATTCTGGTCGATTATTTGTTTTGGTATCGAACCAAAAACAAAAAAACAAAAAAAAACAAAACATTGAACTCCATTACTTATTGCATGAAGTCATAGTAGAGTTGCTGAAAATTTCGATAACATTTTCCGTTCAAAACCAATACATCGACGTACGATTTTTCTTAAATCGGAAATATTGAATGATAAAATTCCTGATTTGACGTCCCGGCAAAATATAACTAAAAAAATTTTTTTTAAAAAGCTACGTGAATTAATTTGATTCGTATAAAAAAAAAAAAAACGATTTTCATTTTGAATTACGTTCGAGTTTGATTTTTTGTAAAACGTTTAGTTTATAGTTCGACGAAAACTATTTAGGTTCGAAACACCGTGGAAAAATAAAATTTTTCACGTGATTTCCATAGATTGTTTTGTGTTGCAAAAAATAAAAGAAAAAAAAACCACAAACGTTCGAAAAACAGCGGAAAAAAACGCGTACGTTTCCAATGACTAAACTCAGCCAGTGTGTACCAATGTCATACGTGGTTCGAAACGATAATCGCAATGGCAACATATTATTATTATTATTATTATGATTATTATTATCGTTTTTATATCGGCATCGACGCGAATGCGGCGCACTGTGCGCTCAAACGATATTGTTTTGCACCTAAATTACGGCCGACGTTTCGTCACTTTTTCGCGGCCATTAATCGCCCGTCGATAATATATCGTAATGTGCCCGTGCGAACTGTGTACGTTACACACACACGGGCGTATACTCGCGAAAAGTATTTTGGGGGGAAGGAAAAAAGAAGAAAAAAACATAAAAATAAAAAATAAAAAAATTCAGCGTAAAAACGATTCCGACCGGTCGTGTTGTGTAAGTGTGGCACGGTTCTGATACGGACTCGGCGAGCTGCGCGTTATGAAACGGCGCGCGAAATCTCGGCGTGTCCACCGTGCTCCGAACGTTCCGAATGTATTTAATTCATTCGAAATATTCGTGTAAGTTTATCCGATTTCCAAAATTTACATATCTCGGGGTTTATTCGGAATAAATTAGAGCACAAAAAAATAAAAACGAATAAATAAATAAAGAAAAAAAAAATCATAAATTCTTTGGTGACTTTAAAGATGACGAAAAAACATATCCTACGTACAGGTGAAGATTTTTCTATGCCGACGATGAGATTATGAAAATAAACGAATTGTGTTTATTATCATAAGACGACTCACGGAGACTAACTAAAGACTAACTACAAATAATTCATATTTTAATTGCGATTTTAATGTTTTAGAAACGAATTTAAAAAAATATATAAAATAATAGTAAATCTGTGTTTTAATAATTTCGATATTGGCTCAAATCGTAATTATTTGTTTCGGTGATTTTTATCGGTCGAGATAATAATTAGTGATAATTATTAGTCATAAACGACAAAACAATAATTATCGAAAAATGAGATAAACTGATATTGAAACAATAATAATATGATGGTATTAAATAATACAACATCAATCGGGAAACGAAAATATTATAATATTGAAAACCATCAAATCGAAGAAAATAAAAATTCGAGACATCGACGTTTTCAAAAAATTAAAGCTCTTTGAATTTCAGGAAAAAAAAAGAAATAGAAAAATCTATTTTCAATTTTCATTTTTTTTTCTCCGAAACGTTAAAATCGTTTAAAATATGAACTTACTCGTAAACTGATAATGGAACAATAAAATAATATGATGGTATTAAATAATACAACATCAATCGGGAAACGAAAATATTATAATATTAAAAACCATCAAATCGGAGAAAATAAAAATTCGAGACATCGACGTTTTCAAAAAATTAAAGCTCTTTGAATTTCAGGAAAAAACAAGAAATAGAAAAATCTATTTTCAATTTTCATTTTTTTTTCTCCGAAACGTTAAAATCGTTTAAAATATGAACTTACTCGTAAACTGATAATGAAACAATAAAATAATATGATGGTATTAAATAATACAACATCAATCGGGAAACGAAAATATTATAATATTAAAAACCATCAAATCGAAGAAAATAAAAATTCGAGTCATCGACGTTTTCAGAAAATCAAAACTCTTTGAATTTCAGGAAAAAAAAAGAAATAGAAAAATCTATTTTCGATTTTCATTTTTTTTTCTCCGAAACGTTAAAATCGTTTAAAATATGAACTTACTCGTAAACTGATAATGAAACAATAAAATAATATGATGGTATTAAATAATACAACATCAATCGGGAAACGAAAATATTATAATATTAAAAACCATCAAATCGAAGAAAATAAAAATTCGAGTCATCGACGTTTTCAGAAAATCAAAACTCTTTGAATTTCAGGAAAAAAAAAAGAAATAGAAAAATCTATTTTCAATTTTCATTTTTTTTTCTCCGAAACGTTAAAATCGTTTAAAATATGAACTTACTCGTAAACTGATAATGGAACAATAAAATAATATGATGGTATTAAATAATACAAGATCAATCGGGAAACGAAAATATTATAATATTAAAAACCATCAAATCGGAGAAAATAAAAATTCGAAACGTCAACGTTTTCAAAAAAACCATGTTCTTTGAATTTCTTGAAAAAAAAAAATGAAATAGAAAAATCCGTTTTCAATTTTCATTTTTTTTTTTTTTACCGAAACGTTTAAAGACCGTTTAAAATATTATTTCGCTCGTAGCCTTAATATATCTGCTCGAGACGCGAAAATCTCACGGTCGCAAAGACGACCCGCAAAAAAAATTCCATATTACCAGCAGGAGCTGCGACTCGTGCAGCAGCCGAAGCGTCGTGGACCGGATCGTGTTGGCGGGCTCGCGTGCGTGTGCGTTGCCGTCGAGATCGGAGCGGCGACAGAAGACTCGCCGACGCCGAATGTGGTGACAGGTCGGGACAGTGCGGCCGGTCCGGAACAGGGAGTCGAAAAGCCGCGGGTCCGCCGGTATTTATAGGGCGCCGTTCGGGCGCCGCCGGTGTGCGCTCGAAGCGCGCGCGGACTCGGCGGCGACCGACCGATGCGCCGCCCGCGTGCGTCGCGGGTGCATCGCCGGCGCGCCGACGGGGTCGCGTCCGAGATCGCGGCGGCGGCGGCGCGGCGGGACAGGTGGAGGCGGCGAGACAGGCGGAGGCGACGGGACGGCGCGGCGCACCGCGCGTAGACGGCCCTCCCCGAGTCGCACGCCCGTCGCCGGTCATCCCTCGCGCCGTCCCGTCCGCGCGCCCGGCGCAATATTATAATATTATTATTATAATTACGTCACGGACACTCGAGGGCCAGGCCAGGTGACCCGACCTGACTTCTTTCGGCGGTCCGAACCCCGTCGACCCCGCCGCGCGCCCACTACCATTTTCGCCGTTAACGCTGCCGGTCGCCGAACCCGCCGCCGCCGCCCGCGGTATTTCGGTCCTTCGCAACTCGTCTGAGCTTGTGATGTCTGTCTGCGATGTCTGCCGGCCGGTCCGTCGGTGTCGAACATTATTGTTTTTTTTTTTTTTTTTTGGATTTCGCGTGAAGCGAAGGAGATCCGTTTGTTTTACTACGACGAATTCGTTTAGTTTTTTTTTTCTTCTTCTTCTTTTTTTCCCCTCCCCCCGAGAACACTATTTAGGGTGGTCGGGAGCGTTCCAAAAGTTTTATCGACTCTGGATACAGGTCGAAAGTTTTGTCTGAACGGTGCTGCTTGAAACGGGTTTTTTATTTTCTCTACTCTCGTCAGTTTTTCCAGGCGCGGGAAAAAAAACATGCCGAAAAACCGAGTAAAACGGTTACATTATCGCTAATTATTATCGATTTTAGTCGATTACTCGGAAAGTAATGTTTTTCGAAACTTCCAGTTTCACCGTATACCTACGTATCGATGACGTATTTTCATGGAATCGACAAAAGTTTCGAAAAAAAAAAAAAAAGAATAAAAAAAACTGACAACTTTCGGATTAAAAATAGGATTTTGAAAATACCTTGTTTTATTTAAGTTTAAATCTATGATAACATTTTTAATCTGATGTTCTGGAAATTTCATATGACTTTATATACTAATCTAACGATATCGAAAAAATTTCAAATGTCGTGACTCGAGACTTTTTTTTTTTTATAAATATTTAAGTAAATCATACAATTTTGACTGTTTTCATACCAATTTACAAATTTAAAATGTGCATAAAAAAAAATGATTGGACCATCGAATAATTATGAACCTTCGAATACAGATATATAAACGTATTTTGAATCGTTTGGTTAAAACAAATTTCTCATTTGTCAAACAACATAAGCTTTAGACAGATTTGATGAGAAAGAAATCATACCAAAAATCAAACTAAAAGCTATTATATAAAACATATAAATGGTATATATTTTTTTTTATATATACTGAAGATTGCTCGGAACCGTTTGAATAAAAAAATTACCTATAATTTCTTTAAAATGCAATACAGCACCTATTCCCCGTTATCCGATACTAGTAGCGAAGTACGTATAGTGCATTGTGCGGAGTACGTATTTTTTAAAAATTTTTAATTTTTTTTTTTTTTTTACGTGGTTTACAGTGACACGCCTTTGGAAGCAAATACATTCACACACAACCAAAACGAAATGGGGGAAAAAAAATTCGTTGGCTAGTAAAAAGCAAAATACGGGTTTTTTCACCAACTGTTATCCCGTAAAATCGATTTTAAAGATAAGGACTTGTTTGCTTTTTATTAGAATGGAAAAAAATAATAATCCGGCGTATGCGAATCAGTGCGTTCGCCATTCACTCGATTCGTGTAAGTGTTTTCTATCGAAAACATAATCATACCAGGTACCACGTGAACACACTATTACACTGTCTGTCAGATTTATCGAACGGGCATGGGCAGGAGAGGACGGACAGTCACGACGCAGGGTCATTGAACAGTATCGAAAATGAGTAAAAAAAATGCATTCGAACGTTTCGAACTAAACATGTTTTTTCGTATAAGCCACTCGATCGGAGACGAAATATACGAGTGCGCACTTCGAGCGGATTGAAAATAAAATTTCGATGTCTCGAATACGCGTGGGCACGATGAATTCGCAACGGCGACAAGAGTTTTCGTAATCACGAATTCGATTAGGTGAAATTTCTAAAAATAGCCGGCCCCTCGGTTCGTTGAACAAAAAATAATAATAATAATAATAATAATAATATCGAATCAATTAAAATGATATAAATATAAAAAATAAAAGTCCGAGTCGCGGTCATTGGAATTATTGTGTTAAGGAGTCCAATTTTTATCATTTAAATGACTTCTTAGTTTTTCACATTACTTATCGCACACAGCGATCGTTCGATCTATTAATGTGGTAATCTATTAATGAAAAATCGAGAACATTGGTCGTATTAAACAGTAAAAAAAAACTTTGTCTCCGTTATTAATCGAATAACGAATATGCGCATGAAAATAATACGAAATAGTGTTTTTTTTTAATTATAATACTTTGTTATGATCTATTTTATGTTTGCATTCAGTGATCGAATCAACTGAAAACATACATTTCATTTCACTTTTATTCGCTCAGGTCCAAAAATAATTTACATAATATGTAATACTCGGAGAGTGCGTGGATTTTATTTATCCGCGAAGAAAGATATTATTACAAAACAGATAATATTTGAAAAGAAGCGTTCCAATCAGTCAAAATACGTTTTTCTCGTTATGCAACGTAGATCATGAAAATAATAAGTGAAAATCTAATAAAGAAACAACACCGATGAATGCCGTCCAAATTTTCAATAAAGACCCTGAATCGAGACTAAAAACAGCGTGTGATCGAAAAACCGAGAATAACACATGCTTTGGTGATTATTTTCGATAGAAAGAAAAACGTGGGTGCCACCGTCGAAAAGAAGAAACGAATAATAAAAGTATGACGGACACTCGTCTTTATCACGACAGAAACTCGCCCCGGACAGATGTCGAAACCGACGTCACGGTGAGAACGCGGAAAAACACTTGAAAAACCGATACGTTTCGTCGGTCGTTTTAACAAACGGTATTCGGCGAATGAAACCGTCGCTCACCCGCGTCACAATATATGACGAGGGTGGCCAGCATAAACATGCGTGCAAGCCACGCGGATGAATAAAATTATATCAAAAGTAGAAATATTTCACGATCATTAGACTAAAGCCGTGATGGATATAACAGTCGATAAACGTATTGTCAAATCATTAAACCGATATTATCTTGTTTAGATTTATTGTTAGGAATTATCTAACAGATCACCATACGTTTTGTAATCTGTGACCCGAACCGTGCCGTTCAATCAAGACGTTTTTGTAAAAAAAAAAAAAAATTCACGAGCCGAGAGTCGGCCACCCATGATGTGTTCGTGATAACATCGTCGTTTCGAAAACACCCCTACCGGGAACTGAACGCATTTGTCGGCGGTCCCGGAGAAACTCGGCCTGCGACAGTGCCGTAGCCAGGGGGTGGGCCAGAGAGACCATGCCCCCCCATAGGCCGTGATTTTTTATTGTTTTTATATCAGTACGTCCATAGAGTATAAAAAAAAGTAGAAATGTTATTCATCATCATGATTTAAGATAGTCTCCTTCAATGGTGTTTATTATCTATAGCTGCGCCTTGTGATACAAACGTGAGTGTATCACCACTTACCAACACGAAACAGTAAACACGTCTCAATGTTACCAATTGTTTTGTCTAGGCGATCAGCGGTGTATTTTATATAATATTTTATAGTATTAGATGTTCCTTGCGGTAACCGACCACGCTCACGTACCACCACATTCGCCGGCTTATCACATTCACACTGCCAGCTTATCACGCCACCGAACGTTACGGCTAGCTAGCTAGAAATTATTTGCTACTCTGCCTGTAACATCCACTACTCCAGAACGTACATTTTCAGTTCTAAAAATACTGAAAAAATATTTAAGAGCTACAATGAATGAAGAAAGATTAAATGGTTTGGCCTTAGCTACAATAAACAAAGATGAATTGGAATATGAAAACGTAGAAAAAGAAATCATGACTGCATTTATAAATAAATCTCCTAGGAGGATGAAAGCTGTAGATTGGACATAATATTAAAAATATTTACCGTGTATATATTAAGTTGTTTGCAATAAATTATTATAAATACAAAGTTGTTAAATATTTTATTGATTTCAGCCGTATGTATTTAGTATTATATGTGGTCACATAATAAGTATACGAATTATCTCAATTATTTTTTATAATGAAAACAGTACAGATTTAATTTTTAAGGTTTTTTTGTTGCCCCCTCCCCCCTTTTAGAAATTCTGGCTACGCCACTGGCCTGTGAGACGCGAGTGATGTAACGACAGTTCACTTACGGCCGATGATAAAACGCCCGCGAGTGGTTCAACATTCATGATAATAATATTATTAGTGGTAATGAAATTATCACCGTCTCTTTAAAACGTACACCGCGCACTGCAATGCCCTGTAGTGGCCGAGTCGAGACAATAGAGACGATAGACAGATAGACCTTTGTTCGAACGCTGTACTCGTACTCGTCGTATGTCCCGTGCGGTGGCGCCGAAGTCGGTTCTTAGAGGTGTTGCAAACCGTATAAGAATACCTTCAAAGCAAGTATCCGCCGCCCACCTACCCACAATAGGTCGAGCGACTGCCCCTCATTTTTTCTCCTCCCGTCGATATAATATAATTTCAATGACTACGAGTGATAAAATAGAAGACGAGAGTCCGAGAGGAATTAAGGGTCACTTCTGACGCACACTGTCGCCGGTTCAAACCTCGGTCACAGGCGGTTCTCTCTCTCTCTCTCTCTCTCTCTCTCTCTCTCTCTCTCTCTCTCTCTCTGGGTAGGCAACTGTCTGTAAAGCGCGACCGCCATATCCCTTGTGCAGAAGGCGACGGGAAGCCACTGCAAAGTGACCCTTTCTTTCCTGGTTACAACGTCTTTTGGTAGCAAACCCCGACCCTTTGACCCTAAGAAGAGTAGTAGGTTAATGTATAGATTGCCAACAGTCAGGGCCGTGTTTAATAGGTCTTACGGCGTTATTGCCGTAGAGTAAAACTAGCTATACGTCTAAATTCAAATTCTATGGAATGGAACATTATACTGACATTCCATAATTTTTTGGTAAAACGTGCATTTTTTCGAAGTAAAAAAATAAGTTGGTACTTTCAATTCAAAGAGTATTAAAATAATTTTTAAACAGATTGTTTGTTTTAACTTGGTCGATCTATATATCATATTATGATGTCCGTTGCATATAATATTTTAGAGAACGGTAATACATTTCACTAAATATGGGTATTTATCATAAATATGTGATGTTTCGAAAACCATTGATTCGTATGAAAGTTATGGAAGTTACGGTATTATAATAGTAGTCATGGTTTTATTCGCTCGGGACTTAAAAACAAAATAATCAGCTTTACCGTATCTCCGCAGCTTTTATAAAACAATCGGGTAGCTGTTTAGACAGTAGCCCGTCCAATGAACCCGAGGCATGTCTGGTTTTCGTTACAAACCGTTTTTATTTTTCGACGTAGTATTTCGTTGTGATTTGTAATCCCAAGTTCGTTCTAACACACCTGCAACGGTTAATATTGCAATGTAAATTATTGATTTTGTTTTTTCATCCGGAAAACGGGGACCTTTTTTAATCGTCGTTTTCCCTTTAACGACGTTTTCCAATTACCGGTTTTTCTATTCGCGTTCGTGTACGAGCCAATACGCTTCTAAGGAGCCTCGGGACGCACTGAGGACGAGTACCTGTGCCGTCGGAACGCGCCGATAATCCGGCGGACACGTCCGTGCGAAAACGTTGACGAGGGCCGCGATTCATTTAGCGAACACGTGCCCGAGGCGACGGTACGCCATTTTCGTCGCCTGCGTTTGAAGTCACGCTATCCAGACCACTAATCGCCGTACCCATTTTCGTGGGCAGTCTTATCGACACGGGGCTTTGGTTTCCGAAATCGGTCGGTAAAACGAACGGCGGAGGGAAAAAAATCTGTAAAAGTTTCGAAAACAATCGCGTGCACGCGAAAAAAGAGTGTATTTATTTGACGTACGAAAAAAAAAAATCGGCGTCTCGTATGTGGCGGCGATTAAAGTAGAATTAAAGTAGTTAAGTCTGAATCACGTCCGAACGTTGTCGGTAGATTCACGTACCGTCGTACGCGGGTAATAAATAAACATGACGCATTGGCGGTCCGTCGACGTACGAAATTTCGATTTCACGACCACCGGGGCCGACGTATAGATCCGAAAACGTCGTCCGTTTAAAATATTATTCGATTAGGTAGGCGAGGGGGAAGTGTAATGTCGTTTTTTAGTCTTTTTAGCAAAACACTGATCGACGTTGACCGAGTCTGAACGGCACCGAACGAGTGATGAAAAGTCTACTTGGCGTGACAAAGTCTGCAACCGCGAAAAGTGGAGCGACGTTGTTTTCCGGCAAACCGGAAATCGCTTACGAACCAAGTACACGCGGGGGTTTAAGTGGAAAAATTTCAAGGGGGGGCTTCGATTCCCTCGTGGTTATAAGCGTTCCATACATTAAGTTCTGCTCGTATCATGCAGATTGGTTTATAGTGTTTTTAATGTAATAATAATTAATAATAATAAATACTATACAGCCGTTCTATAAACGCTATTGGGGAAAAAATTGATTTCGCAACTCACGATTAAAAATTTAATTTCAAAGCTTATAGAAAAATCAAAATAGCCGTTTTGTGAATCTGATTTTCAGGAAAATCTCGGTGCTTGGAATTATAATATAGACGAGCCCGTTAATTTTCTACGATATTTTAAAATTTCCCCAGCGTTTTATCGATATTGATATTGTTGATAATGATTTATGCCACTGGTCACGCGCCATCACGACAAGCGCCGTTCAATAAATCGTCCAGTAGTCAGAGGCGTCTGAATGTTGGCGTTTTAACATAACGGTCCAATTTCGGATCGGAGTCATAGGAGATTTTCACTCGTCATCCAGTACTCACTATGATGATGTCACTCGACGCGTTCGTGCGGACAATTTTCTACAGAGCGCTTTTCACTGGTTTTCGCCAAAAACGTCACTAATACCGCATCCGTCCTCGCCCCTCGTCAAGTACGATTATTTATTTATTTATTTATTCATTTTTTTGTCTTGTTCTAATACACCGACACCGTTTCGCATATGCTGGAGATTCTTCGCCGTCGCTCCAAACGTATCTCATACAGTATAACATCACGAACGAGAACCCATTTTCGAAAGACCGGCGCAAACGATATAAATGGACAGACGGGGTAGAACACTAGAGCAGTGACTGAAAACAGTGGAAAAGACAAAAAAAAAAAAAAAAAATAAACGTGTTTTTTCTTTATAGAATAGTAATCTAGTAGTGTGTGCCCGCACAGCGCGCACACGGTGACGGACGAATGCGAACGAGTGCGGGGCGCGCGGGTCGTAAAATCGTTTTGTCTCATGTCTCGCCGCCGGAGCTTTCTAACGACACCAAATACGTCAAAGAAATATACGCCTGTAGTAAAGGTGTGATAATGAAACAACACGATATCATACCATTTTTCGTCGTCCGTTTCACCTGAGCACATTCGTCACATCGACGTCAGTCGTCAGACGACGGTCTAAAAGTGAGTTATAAAATAATTACTGTATACTCGCACAACGTAAGCGTAGGTACTCGTACGCGTGAACACGCGACATAACGAAAACCTTTCGTTCGAACTATGCGAAAATCCAATATGCACTCGAACGAGTCACAGTACAATTGGTATAACGTTTTTGTATAAAACGAGTCGCTCGAAACGAAAACGGTTTTGGAGGAATACGATATTGTCGCCGTCGGATTCGTTTTAAAACACAACGTTTCATCCGATCACATCAAAGTTTTTGTTTGATTGTTTTTCAGCCGATGAGAAAATCAAAACATTAAAACGTTATTCGTCATTATCGTATAGTAATTATTCAATTTTATACAAATCATCATGTCTTCGTGTCAATTAGAGAACTGAACTATAACTTGGATATTGTAATACGAAAGTTACACAATTGCAATCACATGCAATTTTATGGAGTTAATGTTCTCGAAATTGTTCACGTTTCGATTTTTTATTTTCATACGACTTGATGATTTTTAAAATTGTTTTTAATTTCCCGAAATTACTCGTTATTATTTGATACCATATTATTGTATTCTTATTATTATCGGCTTATATCTTTTTTTTTTTTTTTTTTGATAATATTATTGATTAATCTTTTATTACACCGCTAATTATTATCGACTGATAAAAAATATCGTAATAAAATACAATTGTCTGCTGACGGAAAGTGCGGTAGTAAATGACTTCTTGGAAACTGAAAAAATTTTAAATTATTAAAATAATGAACACGAGAAGTTGGACCGACAACGTTTTAAAAAAAAATAAATTTAAATTAGTTAAATATAATTATTCACTTAAAAAGAAAAAAAAAATGTACAACACTAAAATATCTATGTAAATCTTAGCAGGCTAATGATCTGTGATATCGAAGTCTTATAGGTACTAAATAAAAAAGAAAAAAAAATTATTACGTACCTACTCATAAAATTAATAGATAGTTGTACTCGACTAGTCTCAATTCCCCCCCCCCCGACCTCTGAATGACTTATCTGTGGGCGTCCTTGCTCTCGGCGCAGTCGGTTTATTTTGGGCTGTCGTCGTCGTCGTGATACACGTGTAAATTAGATCGGTGTCCGGCACGACGTACGCGACGCGTGCGACGTAATATTTTCATACGACGTTCGACCGAACGGTTTGTTTTTCGGCCCAGTTTTTTCCACGCATTTGCCGCACGCCGCTCGTTATTGCCTATACTCCGCGTCTCACAATGGTTTGAAAAATTTAAAAACCGGCATTTTTTTTTTTGAGCAAACGTGTTATTTTTAGAGACTTTTGAACGATTTTTGAAAAAAATTTAAATTTTTGATAAATTTGAGGTTTTAGTGGCCTGTTTTGTATCGTACGCGCGTGTCGGTTCTAGCCGCGGGCCACGTTTAATCGTATTACGTAGCGCGGGCACGCGCGCGTGTGTGTGTACATAAATAATATGATCATTGACGTCTGCCTACGGTTCACTCGTGTTGTTATTACACACGGCTTTGGATCATTCATCGTGTTTCCGTCCGTTCGCGAACGATCGTCGTACGAGACGTATACACACGCCAATCCTAAATACGGTTTTATAATCCGTTTTTAATTACTTTAATAGAGTTTGCTGTGTGATTGTAATTATTGTTATTTAATGACATACATATATATATTATAAACAAGGCTGGGCATTAACGAGACATTAAGTTCAAGTCAAGTTATTTTAAACCTAGTTAATTAACAAGTTACATTTCTCTCTCTCTTTTTTTTTTAAATAACTTCTAACTCAACGAGCTTGATTTTTATTTTCATTTTATGCAGTTGTTTTCCAAAAAATATTTTATTGCCAAGTAAATACAATGTTTTTTTGTCAAATAAATGTTTTTAATCCAACATACATAGAAAAAAAAAAAAAATGGAAATATTTATAATTATTTTTAAAAATTATTATACGGAAAAAATAAGATTATTTTTGTATACTCAATAATCCGTGTAATCTTGAGTACCTATGAAGATATTTTAATAAAACTCGTTGATCGTGTTTTAATAAATACTCCTGTATTAAATAAAACAAACAAAAATAAACTGATTTTTGACTAGGTACATTAAGCCCAAGATACTTTTTCTCTATTTAACCTGAAACTCGAGCAAGTTGAAAAATAAAATAGAGGTAATTTTAAACTTTACTTAATTTTTTCAGTACTGAACGAGTTGAAAAAATTAGTCAACTTGCCCAGTGTTATGACTAACATAATATATCGACCGCAATACAGCGACACAGAGCCTCACACATGTTACGATCATCCTTGGACTGCATCGTTTTTGATTTTGTTTTTTTTTTTTTTTTTTTTTTTTTTCATTATTATTATTATGAAATAATCACCGTGTTCATTCAAGTGTGTGCGTGTGTGTGTGCGAAACCTGTAGCGTGACAATTATTAGAATTAAAACCGTCGAGTTTTTATTGTTGTTGGCAAACCGACGCGAGAATTTAATTTTATTACTTTTTGCCAGAACTTGACGGTCGTTCGTATTATTTTTGTTTTATTTCCGTAATACTCGGGCTCCGCGGTAGCGTTCGTCCGTCTTGATTGAAAACGGATCGCGATACGCCACACGGCACATGATGCGAGTAAATAACTCGGACCGATCGCTCGACTAATGACGCCAAATCGTATGCCGGTCGATCGGTCGAACGTAATACGACCCACACTGGTTTCACCCACATTAATTTTTAGTTTCTATACTCATTGTCATTTCTCCATTCGACTCACGGCGTTATGTAGTAACATCTAAGTTATATGGAAAACGAATAATATTCTTATTCTCCGAGTTCACATGACAGCCGACGATGAAGTTTATCCACTCGCTGGTATTTGTTTTTTTTTTGTTTTTTTTTTAATTTTGAAAATTCGAACGCGTAAACATTCGGTCGATAAGATAAGAAACTCGACTTGACGTTTTCGCAAAAATAATTTCGATTGAATCGTTGTCTCCAGAGTGTATATTATTATAGTACAGTAACGATAAAGACGTCATGCTCAGATCTAATTTCAGTGGGGTGTAAATAAATATCCAATCAAAGGTCACACAACGCATATAAGATTTTCACGGGTGTAAAAACCCCATAGGACTTGAGGGATTTCGGTGCTGTTTCAGTTAGATTTTAAAGTTTCGGAAATTCCGGAGTTTGTACGAAAAGAAAATGGGTGAAAAAATACCAACAGTGTGGTAACGAACCTGTTTCAGACTAATGATCACTGTTATACATTGCTTATAGAGAAGGCTTAAAACAAAAGCTTCGTTTCGAATCACGATTAGGCGATTTTAATGTTTACTGATAAAAAAGTTTTTCTGGCGATGATAAAATGATTAATAGAGTAAATTTCACACGAAAAAAAATACGGCACTTTCGTAACTATGAACAAATAATACCGTTAATACTTAAACAGGGTACCCCAGGATAATTTTTACGATGCAATAATATTGTTCTATGCATTATTAACATATTTACTTTTTTTGAAAACTGTATACCATAGAACTTTGCGACAGTCAAAGTATTAATATATATTTATTTTCATAAATGGCACTCAAATGTGAAAATAAAAATCGTATTCTGCCGTTTGTAAAAGACTATGATAGGCATTTTTTTAAACCAAATTTTAGACAAATTTTGCTAGAGAAATATCTTATGAAAGCCACGTCACTTATTTATTAAGATTTCCCAAACTCTTTGAAAATGCATACTTAAAAAAAGTAGTATGTTCAATAATTAATATTGAATTAATGATATAAATTTATTTTTTCACGAACTATTATTTAGAAATTATTAATGCACAATATTATTAAAATGTTCAAAAAACTTTTAAAAACAGTAGAAAATTAACACATAATCCATAATTAATTATTCTAAAGGCCGATTTTTTTCAAAAAAAAAAAATCAGATTTATAATATGGTTATTTTGATTATTCTATAATGGTATAAAATCAAGTTTTTAATTTTGAAATTAAAAATTAAAAAAGAAAGTTTTTAAAAGTAATTGTTATAGGTGCGGTAATATAATATTTATGTGAAAATTTAAAAAATAATCTGTAAAATATTTAACAAAACCGAAGATATTGCGTTTGTCAAATCATCCTGAGACATCTTTGGCGCACATACTTACATCGTCGTTAATAATTTCGAGTTTCGACTATGAAACGGAAAAAATATAATATATTTTTCAGTTCAACGTACTGCATACGAACGTGCAGCGTAAAACGACGGAATCATCACGACGATCGCGTTATGAGTTTTCGCCGTCAAACCCAAGTGCCCAAGCCCAAGTGCATTCGACCGACGGTTTTCGAACGACGAGCCGACGCACAGGACCGTGGCCGAGGTCATGTGACACAAATCCCCGTGTCCAGAGGTCCGGCCGGTAGCGGCTGGTTCCTGGGATTACGATAATGTAATTATAATGACGTCCACGAGTATAGGAGGAGCGTGCCGTTGGCCGATTATGAGCCCACTCGGTTTCAGCTGACCTACCGGCCGGTCGGCCGACGCGTTTGCGACTGCACGAACGGAAACGAATAATACGTCTAATGTTGTGTCGGGACGAAAAAAAAAAACCGTACGAAATCGACCCGGAAACTACCGAAAACAACTGATCATGTTTCTGAAAAAAAAAAAAAAAATGCCCCGTTCGATAATCGAATTATTTTTCTAGTGTTTTGGAAAACATATCTTACAAAATAACAGAACAGAACTCGAATTGAATACGTACGTTTCAAATACTGTCGTGTTTAGTGTTTAGTGTTTAGAATACGTACGTAATAGGTATTGCCTACGGTCTTTTATCGAAATCCGTTAATCCGTCTTGCGACATCTACAGTAGTACCTAACACCGTCAGATAAGACTCCACAGAAATAATATTATTTTCATTGTCCGGATAAACACGCGTTATACACGCGTGATACGTACGTTTTATACTATACTCAACTCAAAGCCAGGGTACACCGTAAACATTAACCGTCACAATTCTGCAGATTTTGAAATTCAAATAATCACATATATAATGTCTGTTTGCAGACCGTATGCATACGAATTTAAATATCGCGAATGTTTAAGGCAGAATATTATATTTTACGTTGTAAAATCAATAGTCACGAGTCGGGATTACCGTTTATAATAAATAAGAGGATTTCGTTAAATCGCGTAGATGAAAATTATCGTGAAATAACATTTTTTCATAAAAAAAATATAGTTTTCGTTAAATTTTACACGGAAAATTTCTCGGAAAAATCGATTTGAAAAATTATTCGTTTAATGTGTACACTGTATGTTTTAAATAGTATAAATACATAATATCGTATACATAATAGTATATTATATTATGTTTGTATTTTTTTTTCATTTTTATTTTTATTATATTTACGATTCGCGAATAATTTTTACAACAATAATTGCGAGAGAAAAGATATTTACACCGGAAAATATTTAATTCAATACGTAATATTGAGAACAGGGATCATCCGGGGAGAAGAGGCCATCAATTCATGGAAATTAATGGCGCGGAATTAAATCCTTGAAGAGGGTTTGTTTTTCCGACGGGAAAAAATTTACTGCTGTTTGAAAAACAGATCGGCGGCTAGACGGGAATCAGTAGTCTGAAGATTGGATTGTTTTGTTTTGATATTAAAAACCTTTTATTAGGTGCATCAGGTACCGGGTTTTTTTTTCGAAACTTTTACCCGTCATGTTTTTCGTACGATCACTTGACCCTTTGACACGACGTCGTTCGATATTGCTTTTTACGCGGGTATTTTTTGTCCTCGGAACATTGAACTGACGCGACGATCACGCGTCGAAAACACACACGTGCGAATTGCCTTAATTATTATAATCGTTCGCATTTATTTTCTCCGTTGCGTCATCCTCGGTATCCGACTGGTCGGTCACGAACACAATCGCATTCGTTTCAATAACACACACACACACACACACACACACACACACACACACACACACACATAATTTACACACCATAAAGTTTATTTATACTACATATTACGGTTTATGTTTTATATTTTTTCAAACAAAACGTATACTAATATCAGGCCCATCGTAAGATATTATTTGCCCTAAAGCGAAAATTTTAATGCTGCACTTAAATACTAAATTAAATAGGTACATGAATAATATTGACACGAACAAATGGGTGTCATTTAATAAATTTGAATTTGACAAAACCATAAATAAAAATACAACTTAAAAAAAAAAAATTAAAACAAAACATGAGTATACATCATACATAGGTACTATTTTTTTGAATAAAATCAAAATATTTATAATAATTATAATAACATTTTGAAATAATAGTGTGCCATTATAAATTGACTTGTCTTGCATTTTTTGTTGCAAAATCTCGTACTGAATTTTCCAAGTTTAGCATTTGTGCCAACTCTGCTTCAATGGATAAAATTAATAAACCATTTAAACGCACATTACTCATTGTGGATCTTCAATGATTTTTCGTAAGTTTCAGTTTAATGAAACTTCTTCCAGCAGACGCTACAGTCACTGGAATCATAAGAACGATTCTTAAACTGGTTGCAATATTAAGATAGATTTTCCGCAGTTGATAACTGTAAAATACTCAAGATTTTTTTACCTCGAGAAGTATTTTTTGAACATTCAATAATTTAATTTTGCCACCTCGATGTCCTTAAAATATTTTTCTGAGCAACGCATGGCTGGCTTGTACCTTAGCGACGGGCCTGACTAATATAATATATCGTAGGTGATCGACGTAATAACAACGTTATAAAACGCGTTCGGTCGTCGTATTAGTGCTGTGCACGGTCCGGTCTTTTTCGGTCTTTGTGTATTATAATCCAAAATGGTTTGGTCCGGTCCGCCTTCAATTTCAGCTCGACATAAGTTTTAATGGCGGAATCGCGGTCTAATATGGTTTATTTTGACACGTTGTACAATATATTAATATGTAGAATTACAGCTCGGTCTTATTCTTATATGTCTATTTTTAAATCGGTACTGTTTTGGTCCGATCCGGTCCTGGAATCGGTTAAAATCAAGGCTTTGCACCCGTATGGTTTTTTCGGGTTTTGGGTTTCAGGTTTTTGAATTTTAAATTTGGTTTTCAAACGGGTGTATAAGGGTGTTGGATAATTCGGGTTTTAAGTCCCTACAAATAAATTCGGGTTACAGAGGTATTAACCCATTTTTAGATTTAAAGTGGAGGGAAGTATTTTATGGTTTTACAATGTTAATTTTTTTTTTTTTTTTTATAAACACTATTTTGAGTAGTAGATGTGTCCCGAAAGATTTATTCACTATCTCTATAGATTAGAAATCACCTTGATATGGTACTTAAAACAGGTAATTTTTCTAATTTCTCAATAATTTTTCCAACAATAAAGAAATATTTGGGGTTTTTTCTGGTTCCGAGTTGATTCGGGTGCAAAGCCTTGGAATCAGGTTTCAGGTTTTGAGTTTGTTATTCGGTTTTTAATTGTTTCTGGTGTTTAAATTATTCCGGTCTTATGGGGTTTAGGTTTTTGAAGTGATTCGTGTTTTTTTCAGGTTTTGGGTTAATTCCGGTGGAAAGCCTATAAAAAAAAAAAAAAAAACCGATCGTGCAGAGCACTAGTACGTGTAGATTACGGGATTAGACGGATAATATTAAAATAACGGTTTCGGTTTAATGTGCGACGTGTTGATGACGATCGCGGACGAGGAAACGCAGTAGACGACGCTTATCGTTGTGTGATTAATCCGTGGTGTCTTCGGTGAGTGTTCGGACGATCGATTTTCGTCTTTTTCGATCGCCAGCGATTCCTATTCCATGAAAGTGACGTGGCCGGGATGACAAGGCGAGAGGGATTTGAGAGTAAAATATGTAACCGTACGCTTTCGTTTGATTCGTCGCTCGACTCTCACACTCGTCATTCACTGGAAAATTATCCGCAGTCACAGACTTTTGAAGTTCGTACGTATAAACTTTTCATTTTTTTTTTACATTTTTTCATTTTTTTTTCATACCTACGGGATGAATTTAGAGTTATAAATTGAACTCGTCAAGAGACCAAGAATGTCTCCGTGCGTTGTCACACGACAAATATAATGACTAGGGTTCGGGACTTGTTGCATTTACATATTGCTTAATAATGACTGCAGATCAGTCTAAGTAAGATTTAAATTTGTTTTAAGTCATAACGGATTGAAGTACAACAATTTTAATCGCATGTTTTCGCATATTTAGCCGTTTTCTGAGCAAAATGCATATTTGTCAATTTTGGCAGTTTAATTGTTATTTATAGCATATTTACAGGTAAACAATAATTCATCATCTTTATATTTAATAATAAATAATAATTTAATCTTTTAAAGAAAACCCCAAACTTTTTTCATTGTAGGAGAAGACGAAGAAAATGAAATCGAACATACGCATTTCAGTAATATAATGTTGATAGTATTATAGTTGTCAAAAAATAACTAATTACAAAAAGTTGTCTAAATTTAAATGAATAAAAGCAATTATTTTAATATAATTAAAAAAAAATATTTAGTTGCATATTTTTGCGCATATTTCGGTTATTTTAAGTGCATAAGTGCATGCATATTTCCTACAATTTGTATGCAATAAGTCCCGAACCCTAATAATGGCCATGTGTACTAAGAATCTTGCTGGAAAAACATTTCAACTTCTATAGGCATACCTATAGTGATATCGACTAAAATATAATATAATACGTTTCTCACGTGTTCGTGATTTTCACGTATTTTGTTTTAAAATCAAAACTTGAAATGCAAATAAAAAAAAAAAAAAAAAAAAAAATGTGGGTGTAGGAACAATAATGGTCGGTATATTAATTAATCGGTACCGTACGGTGTCTGCGTCGGTACGTGTCTGACTAGTGTGAATCGAGCTTAATACGCCTTTACCGCCTTTTTTTCTACGCTGCTAATCCGATGGCGCTGATAATACTCTCACGCCGACGTTTGTCGACCGCGGTGAAAACACGACACCGGCTGCACGGGGACGCGTGCTACGAGCGAACACAAGCGAAACCGACGCCACACCACGTTCGTGTTCGCGCGTACACA
This sequence comes from Therioaphis trifolii, assembly GCA_027580255.1. Classification (NCBI taxonomy): domain Eukaryota; kingdom Metazoa; phylum Arthropoda; class Insecta; order Hemiptera; family Aphididae; genus Therioaphis; species Therioaphis trifolii. The sequence goes on from CM050405.1 coordinate 73,459,991, forward strand.
AGACTTACCCCGCCGCTGTTGGTTCTCGGATTCGGCGAACGGAGTCAGAGAAGAGAAAAAAAAACGTTCAGAACCTACGGGTGAATAATGCGGTGGTGCACCACGTTTGGCCACTAAAATGTAAAATGTATATACGTTTGTTTAAGAAGTATATCAAATGTGTGCATACATGCATAATATATGTATACAGCAGTGGATATTTTAACTAACACACTGGGCGACAAAAATGTCGCCCAGTGAAAACTTTTTGTCGCCTAGTAGTAGATGTTATGTTTAATAACTGAGCGACGATGATTTTTTACTACATTGACGATATTGATATTTTGCGAATTATGATGGTTAATATTAGTAGTAGATCAGGTTTGCATATAAAACTCTGAAATTTCCCTTTTTTTTTCCTTAGACTTATGTTAACTTTTATTATGACGTGTAAAATTTATTTAATGTCGCCCAGTGGAAATTCCTTAAAATATCCACTGGTATACAGTAGAGCCTTGATAGTCCGGATGAATTCAGACCAAGCCTCGTCCGGATGAATTCAGACCAAGCCTCGTCCGGATTAGCGATTCGTCCGGATTACCGGAGGTTTTTCCTACTCAATTGACTAAGACATTTTTCTTTCCTCCGACTTTATGAATTGAAAATTACAAATGTTTTAAATTCTACATACATAAATTGGTACATGCATACATTCTTATATATAATAAATTATAAAAAAAAATTATTTCAACTTTTCGTTCCAAATTTAAAGTTACATGTTTACGAGGAGCCATTGTAACAGTAATACGTAATAAAATTGATAAGACCTCTCACTCGACAAGAAAGACGAAAACGAACTGACGACCGATTTATAATTGCCAGTCATTAATAGGGACAGTAGATACTAAAATAATTGATGAAATTGTTATTGTCGAAAAAATATTTCTCGATTAATATTGGATTCCGGGAATTCCGAACAATTTGCCTATGTTTAAATAGATTTATGGGCCGTCCGGATTACCGCGTTCACCGGATTATCGGGGGTCCGAACTATCGAGGCTCTACAGTATATATATATATATATATATATATATATATATATATATATATATATATATATATATATATATATATATATATATATAAGATAAGATAAGACAAGACAAGATTTATTGGCCTAGAAAACAAGAATATTAGAGAAACATTGATTTGTTAACATATATACAATATTAGTAGAAATTATTGATAACCAAAAAAAAAAAAAAAAAATAAGAATACATATCGATAAATATTATTAAATATAGTATTGTTTGGCCCAAGTCACCACTGAGGAAGTACCTCTTATTGGTGAAATTTGAGTAAAATATTTAAAGTAAAATATTCTCGATTATTGCTTATATAAATTTATAGTTTGATTAATTAATTAGTTAAACCTAGAATATAATGAAATAAAATAATACATTTTTCTTTTTTCCTTTTTTCAGTAATTTTCATGATTTTTGAATTTTATTTTACATTTGAAAAGGAGAAGAAAGAAAAAAAAAATTAAAAAAAAAACGTAAATAAATAAATACAAAAATAGATTAACAAATGAATAAAGTTATTACTTAAGTCTATAGTGATATCTTTTGAATTATTAGTTCCTATGGAAGTATGGTATTATAAAATGAATTAGATAAAATAAAAATAGTTTAGTAATCATTTATCGTAAATATTATTTGATAACTATTTATTAATGAGTTGTTTAAAATTATTGTAATTTTTACAGTTTTATACATAGTGAGGTATTTTACTCAATAAATCATAACCTACTTTGACAAAGTGTCTGTTTAACTTTGTTGTTTTATATGTTTCAATGATTATGTTATATATATATATATATATATATTCATGTATATCAAAACCTATATACAAACAGGTAAAAAGTTTTTTTTTTTTTTAGAAATACGCCTCAACTGCCAGGGTTATTGGCGTTTAAGATATGCATGTTACAGTTTAATTATAATTTACTTAATGATACTAGAGCATAAAGAAACAAAAAAAAAAGTATATAAGATAATTAATATGATACAAATAAATATATAATAATATGAATTGTATGTGGTATGTTAAAAATTTGTGTTATATTTTTTGCAGAAGGTTTGTTTCTTTGAGAAGTTCTAGGAGTGAAGATGTAAAAAGTTTTATAATGTGTAAGTTACTAATTATAATCAAAATAGTATAAGTACAAATAAAATAAACAATAATGTAGCTACAAAGTGATATAAAATACGTAAGTTATTTATACTCGTGTTAAATAAAAATAGTAATATATTATGTAATTATAATATTTATATTTTATTTCCTTGATAACGAATTCCCATAATTTTCAAGTGTTCAACTAGTGTTATGTCTCCTTTGTCATAAGCGTTTTTTTTTTTTTTTTACTTAGCTTCGCTCCGCTACCGTCGCGCCGGATTAAAGGTATATAGTATATACAGACATCCGGTATATACTTATATCTTATACATCTATATACATATATACTTAATATATACTATATACTACGGTAGAGTACCTAAAAACTATATTGCCCAAACGTGTTGTACTATCAGAATAAAATAGTGTCCAGACGTGTTGTGATTTTGTGCCCAAACGTGTCGCGATTCGGGATTAAAGACCCAAACGTGTTGTAGAAGAATAATGGCAGCCTAGATATTTTTACCGATAAGGTGAATTGCGGCGCTAACGTTTTTATCCGTTAGGTCGAAGGCGAATCGCGGGCATAAATATTTCGACCGTGTTGTTAAATCTGCGAAATATGTATATATTTATATATATATATTTTTCCATATATTTATACTGCCGAACGAATACGATTAAATTCGAACAAATACAACCAAAGACGTGTTGCATTGTCGCGGCGTGAACGGTTTCTCGTTTTCTCCGACGCATTATCACGTCCACGTGGTTTTGAAAACCCGCAATGGATTCTGCTGAAAAACTCGTGTTACTCACAGGTCGTACTGGAGGATGCGGCTTTTGTCTCGACAAAACTGATCGAGGAAACGGAGGAAACAGGCACAATCTTGGTCGGTTTGACAAACGTAATCATTTTGAAAACCGTCAAATTCGATTTTGTTGTCTGAGACGCCCGCTTTACGTGCGGACCTGATAGGAGAAATCGATTGAAATCTATTTCGAATCGTAATCAAAGGCGGAACCCGGTACGCCGTCCACTCGGTCGTGAAATTTAACCGGGACGTTTAAACACGTTCGGGACGTAAATCACCCGGTGCCGGGAGAACGGGACCAGTGTTTATTTCAGACCTTCTATCCCGGGGGGTATCGTAAATTTTCAAGGGGGTATGTCTTAGAAGTAAATAATTAAGAGAAGTAAAAATATTATTTATTTTTAAGCTCAATTTATTGGTATCAGATTGATACTTAATAATTTAAGTTATTAAGGTTTTTTTTTTTTTTTTCTATGAATACATAATTTATTAATAATCTAATTTTGATTAATTACATTTTTCTCCGAGGGGGTATTCCCCCCCCCCCCCGGTCACCCCCCTGAAATAGACACTGAACGGGACGCGATCCGCCTCGGACCGTGACACCGACTCGTATACAAAACCGTGAGCGGCGGGCGTGCGTTTTGTCGTCGTCTTCAAAAGTCGTGCCTACGCGTCAAAGTCGTCGCGTGGTGCTCGCGGAGTAAATCACAGCGTCGAGTACGACCGGACGATAAATCGTACCACGTGTACGGCGCTCGGTAAAAATAGTTTCGTGTCTTGGAAAACGTTTTCTCGGAAATAAATACCCATTCGTATGATATATAAATGTTTTTTTTTTTTTTTTTGTAAGTTTTGTGTCCCATTTATTTATTAGTCCACATTAATCGAACACGTGTCGCTCGAGCAGTGGCCGGGGCAATTAAAACGAGTGTAACGGACTCGTGGCGTTTGTGAAAAATACGATTTCGAGTTTTCGATACCCATGTAAGTATGTTAGTGCTGCATTCTATAAATAGCGGAACTTTTTTTCACCGTCGTCGCCGCCGCCGCCGACGCCGCGGCAATTAGACTTTAATAATTAGTTGTACGTGGTGATTTTCAACGCGATATCGAGTACGTTCCTACCGCCGCGTGTTGAGAAGCAGCTGAAAAACACACGTACGCTAACCTATTATATTTATGACGACCAGCGAGAGAATGCGATCAAAAACGTTTTCGAAAATCACACGCTCGATCACATAATTTCCAATCGCACCGACGTTTTAGCTCTACCCGACATTCGTTTATCAAAATAAATAATGTTCCGTACGTTAAAAATTCTCAAATAATCGATTTAGGACGCGGACGTCGTTGCATCGTCACACAACATTGTCTTCCGCTGTTCAGTATATTGCCAAGTACCAAAATTTAAACGTGATTCGTGTGATAGCGGGTTGGAGTCTGAAATGGCGGATTTTCAGTGATTTCAACTGCTGTTCGATTTCGTTCTCGTCGTTTTACTTTTCTAATTCGTTACAAGAGAATTCAAAAAAATCACACGTAGAGTAATATTTTTATTAAATTTTCAAAGAAGCGCACGATGTGTATCGCAGTCAAGCGCACAATTTACGTTATTCTAAGTATCGTCATAAACGATATCCACTGACTCCAAATCGAAAAACGATTAAATTTGAAAATGTAACATATTATATATTAAAAAAAAAAAAAGATGTTCAAGGTAGATATTTAGATCGTTGAGATAAAATGTACATTTATTTTTAGAATCCAAATATCATTGTACACGTGAAAAGATTTGTTTTTTTTATTATTTATATGATATTTATTCGAAATTTACTGCGGACAATAAAGTAAAAAAAAAAAAGATAAGGAAAATTAATTAAAAAAATTTAAAAGGACGTGTTGTTATTTTCAATACGACTTCGATGTAATATTTTAATGCAATACTTCAGTCAATTTTATAAGTTTTTTACAACTACAACATCCGGGTCTTAATTATTATTATATAATATTATACGATTATTCGAAACACGGGTTTCGTTTTTCTTATCGCGGTTACACTGGCGGATATTGGGGAGGACTTGGAGGGGGGGGCTGAATCCCTCTCCAGGACGTTATCAAATTCTTTCGAGATTTTTTTTATTCATTTAATTTACTTGACTACTTGTTCCAGCGTTACTAGTGGTGTTTACTACTCTAAATTCAAAGTGACCGAAACCCGTTGCCTAAAAATGTTTTTACGTGTCATCAAATTAATGAGGTGAAAATTTCAAGCCCTCCCACAGACGTAACCAAACATCCGCCCGTTCACGGTTATTTATTTATTATTATCATTTTTTTTTTTTTTATTTAAATTAAGCCTCGGTGTCTATGGCCGTTGGCATACAGTGGGTTTTAAAGGTTCACATTTTCTCAAGATACATCATTTACATAATATTATACGAGTTACAGATTATGTATTATTGATAAGATTAGTCTTGATTATAACGGTAATTATGTGGTTCATGTTGTCTGGGTGAAGTGCTTCTGGCAGAACGTCGCTTCCCGTTTATACGTTTCGTATGAAAGGCGTTCGGATACTATGCGTTTTTGATCGAGAGGGGTGTACCGCAAGCGGCACATACAGGTGGAAATTCTTTCTTCGTTAAATATGCTATTATTTGCGGATGATGTAAAATTATTTAATTGCGTTCAATCTGAGAGTGCAGATGCTGTTTCGGTACAAGAATCGTTGAATAAGTTAGTCCATTGGTGTAATACAGTTGGGTTAGAGCTGGCAATCCATAAATGTTAAGTTATGTCTTTTTCGAGACGTCACTCAATTATTCAATTTGATTACTCTATCTATGATGTGATAATACAGCGAATAAACCAAGTTGAAGATTTAGGTGTTATTCTTACTCCAACGTTATCGTTTGCACCTAATATCGACTGGATAGCAGGCAAAGCATTGAGATCATTAGGGTTTATAAGGCGACATACACTTCTCTTGTTAGATCGATTGTAGAGTGTGTATGGTGATTGTATCTGTGGTATGGTCTCCAAGGACCAAAAAATGTGACATTGTTCGAATTGAACGTGTTCAGCGTCGTTTCTTGAACACGGTTTCTCGATCTATAGGCATCAATCATGAACCCCACGACTATAAACCCGTCTTATTAGCACTCAATTTATCCACCCTAAGTGAAAGAAGAAATATGAGTGACATTTAACTTTTGAATGGTTTAATCTCCGGTGTAATTGACTCACCAGACTTGTTATCTAGAATAGGTTTTCACATTTCTGGTACAACCCGTTCTCGTGACCCCTACTATCTTGTTTCGGTGTCAAAAAATTATTTGGATGATGATCCTCTAAGGAGAGCTATGTCTTTAGTTAAACGTCAAACCAGTTCAACATTTTTTCTAATTTAGGTATTTGTTCAGTTAAATTTAATTTTCAGGAGCCTACTGTGTACTACTATATAATTCTAATTTATTGATACTCAATTATGTGTTATGTTTAAATATATAAAAATATTGTATAATATATATTCATTATTAAGTAAAATATTGTAAAAGCTGATGGATGGCGTTTAAAATAAAATAATAATAATAATTAGGGTTCGGGACTTATTGCATACAAATTGTTGGAAATATGCATGCACTTATGCACTTAAAATAACTGAAATATGCGCAAAAATATGCGACTAAATTTTTTTTTTAATTATATTAAAATAATTGATTTTATTCATTTAAATTTAGACAACTTTTTGTAATTCGTTATTTTTTGACAACTATAATACTATCAACATTATATTACTAAAATGTGTATGTTCGATTTCATTTTCTTCGTCTTCTCCTACAATGAAAAAAGTTTGGGGTTTTCTTTAAAAGATTAAATTATTATTTATTATTAAATATAAAGATGATGAATTATTGTTTACCTGTAAATATGCTATAAATAACGATTAAACTGCCAAAATTGACAAATACGCATTTTGCTCAGAAAACGGCTAAATATGCGAAAACATGCGATTACAATTTTTGTACATCAATCCGTTATGACTGAAAACAAATTCAAATCTTACTTAGACTATTCTGCAGTAAATGCAACAAGTCCCGAACCCTAATAATAATATTGGTGTGTTAAAAACGTCTGTCCAATTCGCATTCTGTTGATTGAGGTTTCCGTTTTCCTCGATAAGTCAGGTGAAGAGGCCTTGTATGCGGACGTTATTTTTGATTTCGTTTAATTTTGTCGTGCCTCGTTTCCGTTCCCGTTGTCATGGTGCACGGTCATTGATATCGTGTATTATTGCATTTTTCAATATTGCGTTTTGTTTTCCACGAGATCAACAAAATAATATGTTACTATGTCGCTAAAAAAAAACGTATTCTATATACGCACATTTGTATTAGACTGGTCCGCGTGTTCAGAGTGGGTCTTGGTCTATTCGACAATTAATGCAATTACTTTTTTTCTATTCATTATTTAATTTTTTTTTCCGATAAATACCAGAGTACATACTGCGATTTCGGGAACTCGAGATTAAAAATTTTATTTTACTATTTAAAAAAAAAAAAAAATCAAAACCGCCACCTGTAAACGGGATTTTTCGAAAAATTATTCTATCAAAATTCGGTCATTAATTTATTGTGATTTTTTCAACTTTTTTTAAAATGTTATAGTTTATTAATTTGAATTATTGTACTTCCTGTCGAACGAGTAAAGATGACGATTATTTTCTCTTACTGTTCGGACTTCGGAACGCGATAACAATTATGTTGCGGCCGTCGCGCGTCGTCCGTCGATACGAGCGATATTAGTTTAGTACGTTAGTGACCGATATATTAAACGGTCGTCTCAAGTTACAATATATTAACTTGTAGATACTCGACAAATTATGTATCATTATGTTATTAAATTAAATTTTTTTTGTTATAATGTCATTATATAATAAATGAGTGATTCAAAATTAATAAATAAAAAACAAAAAAAATTTTTTTTTTCTTTAATCAAATTTATAATAATAAAAAGTGCGAACGTACGAAAAACAAATAAGACTTAATTTCTCGTTCCACAATTAAAACATGGTCCTTCGAGCCGGATATCAAAACCAAGTAACGCGACAATTTGCGTGTTAAAAGAAGTACATCGAAACCACGAGGTAAGAACAAATTTAATATTTATTTTCGGGCTTCCCGCAGTACATAAAATTCCCTATCGTACTTGATAGCAATCGAATAGAGCAAAGTTCATCAACAATATGGATGAACAAGAAATGATAAAGCTAATAAAACGACGAGGGGTATTGAAGGGTCAGATAACAAGATTTTTGAACGACGTAAATGAAGTTCAAACCGATACCGAAACGGAAATACTAAAAGTAAAACGAAAGAAAATCGAACAATATTGGGAGCTATTTCAAGACATTCAATTGGAAATTGAGATGCAAACCAAGGATACAACAGAAGGCCAATACAGATTGGAGTTTGAAGAGTTGTATTTTCTAGCGGTATCAAAATATGACAAATTATTCAAACAACAGCAGGATGCATACGAACAAATTGATCGAAATAATGAAAGTCAAAATCAAGCAATGTCGCAGCTGACAACAACGGGGCGAATTAATAGTAGCGCATCAAATCAAGCATCAGTGGTCAAGCTCGCGGCGCTCAACGTACCGACATTTAGTGGAGACTACAAAGAATGGTCCACGTTCCATGACATGTTCGTCGCACTTATTCACGGAAATGAGGCACTAACGGACGTTCAAAAATTTTTCTATTTAAAATCAGCTCTAACAGGTGACGCCTTAATGGCCATTCAGAGCTTTGAAACGTCAGCTAAAAATTATGCCATTGCCTGGGAGTGTCTAAATGAACGTTACAATAATAAACGCATACTTATACAAAACCATACAAAAGCAATTTTTGATTTAACTCCATTAGAAGATGAGTCAGCAATAAAGTTAAGAAAATTCGTGGACAAGTTATTTGGCAATATGAAAGCGCTAGAAAGTTTAGGTCACGATCCAAATACGTGGGGACCTATGATGATTCACATAATTTGCACAAAATTAGATTCGGCTACACTGCGTGCATGGGAAATACAGGCTCCGAAATCTGAAATATCAGAGGTTTCCGACTTGTTACAATTTTTAAACAAACGTTTTCAAGTATTAGAAGCAGTAGAAGGAGCACAAAACTTACACGGAAAGGCCGAGCAAAAAGCGCGAGCAACCGATCAAAAAGAAAAAAAATACAGTGGATACCCGCGTAAAAATCGAGCGTCAATGCACGTCACTACTTCTAAATTTAAATGTTATATGTGCGAACAAAATCACGCAATATATCGATGTCCAAAATTTATAGGTCTCGGCATCCGCGAACGGCAAATGCAGGTAGAAAAATTAGGCATTTGTACAATATGCTTAAGTCGGCACGTGGGAGACAAATGTAAATTTAGCGGATGCAAAAAATGTGGGGAAAAACATAATACGCTGCTTCATGATCAAAAGGCATCAGAAATAACGGCCGAAACGTCGATAAGTACGCATGCAACACGCAACGCCATAAAACAAGTTTTGTTGTCAACTGCGATAATTAAAATTGAAGGTCGATCGAAAGAAATATTTTATGCGCGCGCGTTATTAGACTCCGGTTCTCAATGTAATTTTGTAACCAATGATTTAGCACAAAAGTTACAATTGCCACGAAAACGAGTGAATTTTTCTATTTCGGGTGTTGATAATTCAATGAGTCAGGCTCGTTATTCAGTGAAAACCACTATTCACAGCAAAGATACGGATTATAGCGGTGAATTCGAATTTCTAACTTTACATAAAATTACAACAAACTTACCTGCACAAAAGCTTGATACGGCAAAATTAAGTTTACCTAATTATATAAATTTAGCCGACCCGACCTACGCAGTTCCGGGAAAAATAGACGTATTAATTGGTGCCGAATGTTTTTATGATATTATACGTCCTGGAAAATATAAATCTGCGGAAAGCGGTATCACATATCAAGAAAGCGAATTAGGTTGGATTGCTGCCGGTCCTACTCACAATTTCGCGCCAACCGCCGTAAAATCATTCCTAACGATGACTTCGTTGATTGAAAACAGTGACAGCCTAAATGAACAAATGGCAAAATTTTGGCAAATTGAGGACACCAGCAGAACCCAGGGTTACACAGATGAAGAAAAGGTATGCGTCGAACATTTTATACAAACAGTAAGACGAGATACAACGGGAAGATTTGTGGTAAAATTACCGTTACATAAAAATTACGATAAACTGGGTGAGTCAAAAAATACGGCACTTAAAAGATTTTTAGCCTTGGAAAATCGATTCAAAAATAATACAAAATTGCGCAGTGACTACATCGATTTTATGAATGAATACATACAGCTACGTCACATGTCAGAAATGTCATTGCCGTCTACGTCGGCGAAGCCGCAACGATATTATTATATGCCTCATCATTGTGTCGTACGCACCGACAGTGCTACGACAAAAACCCGCGTAGTATTTGACGCATCTTGTAAGACTGACTCAGGGTTGAGTTTGAATGATATACTCATAAAGGGCCCAGTTATTCAAGATGAACTTATCTGCATAATATCAAGATTTAGGACACACAAATACGTTTTATCAGCGGACATTGAAAAAATGTATCGTCAGATATTAATAAGCGAAGAAAATAGGTCATTACAAACTATATTATGGCGATCACAACCTAGCGATAAATTAAAAGAGTACTGTTTAAATACGATAACGTACGGAACAACACCTGCGTCATATCTAGCCACCGCCTGTCTCGAAAAATTAGCACAAGATTGTGAGGAAAAAGCCCCGTTTGCTGCTCAAGCGATTAAGTCCGATTTTTATATGGACGACCTGTTGACTGGCACCAACACTATTGAAGACGCTATTAATTTAAGAGATAAGTTGATAAACATTTTGAGCAGTGCTGGATTCGTATTACGAAAATGGATATCTAATGAGCCAGCATTGTTGACAAATATTTCGAATAATAATGACGATCCAATGTTCATCTTAAATATAGACGGCACCGCAGTAAAGACGCTAGGATTGTACTGGGACCCTCGAGCGGACGCTTATCAGTACAAAGTTAGTAATCGCAATTATAGTAATGACCCGGCGATGTCGAAAAGAAAGGTATTGTCTACTATCGCGACAATTTACGATCCATTAGGATTAATTGGTCCTGTAATCGTAGCCGCGAAAATTCTAATGCAAAAGTTATGGCAGCACAAATTAGAATGGGACGATTTATTACCCACACAGTTAAATGAAGAATGGAGCAATTATCTAAAAGAGTTAATTGACATTGAAAATATAAAAATACCAAGAAGAATAATAGGCGTTGATAATAATAATGAGATCGAAATGCACGGTTTCGCCGACGCATCGATCCGCGCGTATGGTGCATGCATTTATTTAAAGGCTACGGACGGATCCGGTAACTGCACAACGCGCCTTGTCACCGCGAAATCGCGCGTGGCACCCTTAAAGGTAGTATCGTTAGCTCGATTGGAGCTTTGTGCTGCCGTTTTATTAATACAGCTGGTAGAAAAGGTGATACCGAGCTTAAAAATAAAGATAAAATACAAATATTATTGGACAGATTCGACCATAGTATTAGCCTGGTTAAATTCACAATCGTCGAGGTGGAAAACGTTTGTGTCGCACAGAGTCGGTGAAATTCACAATTATTCGTCAGCTGATCAATGGAACCACGTCAAGTCACAAGACAATCCTGCGGACATTATATCACGTGGTTGTACTCCCGACCAATTAAAAAATAATATTTTATGGTGGGAGGGTCCTGCGTGGTTGAAAAAAGAAAAATCGGAATGGATAGAAAACACATTGAATTACGGCGACTTACGAAAAGAGGACGATCTCGAAGAAAGAAAAAATCCGATTGTCACTTTGGTCCAAACAGAAGAGACTAATTTAATTACGAAATATTCATCATTAACAAAATTATTAAGAATAACCGCATACGTATTACGTTGGAAACATCGCGTCGTAAAGGGAGATAAGAATATCACATTACAAGATATTACGGACGAGTCTAATGTAGTCGCGATAATATCGGTCAATGAACTTGAATACGCGCGAATGAAAATACACCAGTTAGTACAATCGGAACATTTTGCGAATGAAATAAAATGTTTGAAAAATGGTAAAGGTGTATCCAATAAAAGCAAGTTGTGTTTATTAAACCCTTTTTTAGACCAGGACGAAATAATAAGAGTAGGTGGAAGACTAAATAATGCCGAAAATATGCAACGGGACAAAAAAAATCCGATAGTACTTCCAGCAAACACTCATTTCACAAATTTGGTATTCAGTCATGAGCATATTAAATTACTTCACGCGGGGCCACAGGCATTATTAGCGGCCGTACGGGAAAAATATTGGCCATTAGGTGGACGAAATGTTGCAAAAAAAACCGTGCATAAATGTATCGCATGTTTTCGCACTAAGCCAACCACGTATCAACCTATCCTAGGCAATCTGCCCGCCCGGCGAATTGAAATAGCAAATCACGCGTTTTTAACGTGTGGAGTAGATTTTGCTGGACCGATATTAATAAAAAGTAGTTTAAGACGAAATGCACCAACGTCGAAGTGTTATATATGTGTGTTTGTTTGTTTCTTCTCAAAAGCCGTGCACATTGAGTTGGTTGGTGACTTGACCACGAATTCATTCTTGGCGGCGCTCCGACGATTTTGGTCTCGGCGTGGTATTGGTAATATCATATATTCCGACAACGGAACAAATTTTGTCGGAGCAAATAGACAGTTAAAAGAGTTACGTGACTTATTTGCATCCGAAACACACAACAAAATGGTATGCCAATGCGCCGCAGAAGTGGGAGTAGAATGGAAGTTTATTCCCCCTCGCTCTCCTCACTTTGGAGGGTTATGGGAGGCAGCTGTGAAATCTATAAAAGGGCAATTGCATAGGACTTTAGGAACGGCATCTTTAACGTATGAGGAAATGAGCACAATATTAGTTCGAATTGAAGCAGCTCTAAATTCGCGGCCTATTACGCCTTTATCAAACGATCCAGCCGATTTAAATGCTCTTACTCCGGGGCACTTCCTTATTGGAAGGCCACTGACAAGTGTACCAGAACCTGATCTAGTAAACATGTCGGCTAACCGTCTTCATCGTTGGCAAAGGACTACTCAATTATTCCAACAAATTTGGCAGCGCTGGAGCAAAGAGTATCTCACACAACTACAAAGTCGTCAAAAATGGCCGAAATCCAAAGGACCAAAGGTAGAAGTTGGAGCTTTAGTTCTTTTAAAGGAAGACAATCTACCACCATTACGTTGGCAGCTAGGACGAGTCTTAGAGATATCTACGGGCAAGGATGGAGTCATTCGAGTCGCAACAGTGAGGACAGATCGGGGAGTATTGCAGCGAGCAGCACGAATGCTGTGCCCATTACCATTATATGATTAAAAAAAAAAAAAAAAAAAAATTTTTTTTTATGTATATATATATAATATTATATGTAATTAATTTTTTGAATTTTAAAAAAAAAAAAAAAAAAAAAAAAAAATTATTGTATTTATACGTGCATGAGTAGCTTGAGCAAATTATTATTGTATTATTGTAATTATTATTATTTAGCATTTAAAATGCATATCTTTATTTATAATTATTTATTTTTGATTTTACATCAAGGGTAAAATGTCGGGCGGTATGTTCGGACTTCGGAACGCGATAACAATTATGTTGCGGCCGTCGCGCGTCGTCCGTCGATACGAGCGATATTAGTTTAGTACGTTAGTGACCGATATATTAAACGGTCGTCTCAAGTTACAATATATTAACTTGTAGATACTCGACAAATTATGTATCATTATGTTATTAAATTAAATTTTTTTTGTTATAATGTCATTATATAATAAATGAGTGATTCAAAATTAATAAATAAAAAACAAAAAAAATTTTTTTTTTTCTTTAATCAAATTTATAATAATAAAAAGTGCGAACGTACGAAAAACAAATAAGACTTAATTTCTCGTTCCACAATTAAAACACTTACGAAATCGTGTACGCGATTGAAAATCATCACTCTGATCGGCTTAAGATCTTAAAATCATATCGATATGATGATATTCTATCAATTAATCACCATGCATTTAATACTACGTGTGATGGCGAAAATCTTGGGACAAATCGAATTTCGATCAATCATTTAATTTTAATTATGGCTCACAATAATATGTGATAAAATTATGCGAAACACAATATTATTGAAATGTAATGCGTTACCGTTAAGAAATTTTCAAAACACGTCGATTTAAAAACAACAGTTTTGGATTGCATTCTAAATGTTTATGAAACTCTTGACTGAAAAATAATAATATGTTAATTTGACTGCCACGATAATGTTGTAGATTACGAACTTAGCAGTTGTTTGAAATAAAGTATCTACATTTTACAATTAGAGCACGAGTTCACGGCTTTGTCGAGCGCTTTGTTTTAGGTAGTCGCAGGTCAACGTATTACCACATCACACGTGACCAAATGACCACACTCACGGCAGGCATGTTATTAATAGACCGCGTTAATGACTTAATTATGTAAATGAATCATAAACTGTAGTGAGTCACGTTTTAATGGTTCGTGTACCTGAAAATGGACGGTTGTTTACAAACATTGTGGATACCGATTAATAGCTTTTTATAATTTCTAATTTTTCGATACCGGTCGGAACGATTATTTTCCGTTTTGACATTGTTAACACCGGCCGTTAACACCGTTTAAGCAGTTTCTCACGGGAATATTATAATATATTGCATTTTTTTTGTTTGTACTATGTATTCGTTGTTTATTATGCGTTTGATAATTCCACTATTCGGGTATTGAAAAATATGACGACGACTGACAAAAAATATATAAAATGAAAAAAACTTCTTATTTATGATTCCGAGAGGGTGACTTCAATTTATACACCCGTGCAATCTTAAAATGTACAATCGTATAATAATCTCGAAAAAAAAAATAAAAATAATTAAATAATTAAAAAAATTTAATTCGACTGTAACTCGAAGCAACACGATATTATACAGCTCTGAGCGTACTTCGCAGTTGACATGCCTATAAAACTAATGTGTATGTACGAACATGTAGCACTTATAAGATAAAAACCGTTAGGGCTGAAATTATTACGGTTGACTTAGCGAATTTTTATACGACAATGAGGGAAATAGACACATTTTATCGATTCGAATATGTTTTGTTTAACTGCTATGCTCATGACGGTCTTGAAACAAAATATACCGTAACTTATTTTATGTGCTTTGAACGCGACAAACGGTATTGCGTCGATTTTTAGCCGAAAACAGTTTGCAAGTATATTATTTTACCGACAAAAAAAAACTTTGATTTTTTAAACCGAGTACATTTTTGTTCGAGAAAAAAATTGATTACAAATATAAATCATAAAAATATGAAGCGTTAAGCGACTAATGAATATTATCTTTTGCGAATTAGTGCTCGTCGCCGATGCACTTTCCGGAGACATGAATAAATCTAGAAAAAAAAAAATACTCGGTAGTCGTCGTAATTACGTTTTAATGACGTTTTCCAGTGTAATATGTGGTGGACATATTATCATCGTTGAATTAATAATGAAATAATAAAATCGTGGTATAGCCGTACAGGAAATTAGTGTGTGGACGTGTTGTGAATCATTAATAATATAGTAGTAATACGTACGAGTATATCATCGATTGCATTCGGTTGTCGCCGATTGACGACTTTCCCGCGAACGAATTTTCCTCTGTCAAACTTCGTGTGGACCGTCGTTGGCCAACAATCGACGCATGTCCGAGTAGGACACCCAATACAAGTCTCATGGGGAAATTCTTTGGCCCCGCGGGCTTATAGGAAATAGAAATACTCTATCACAGCGGTTCTCAACCTGTGGTACGTGTACCACTAGTGGTACGTGGAAAGCTCATACGTGGTACGCGAAGAAAATAATTATTACTCACTTTATAAAAAAAAAAAAAATGGAATGAATCATTATTCACAAGCTCAACGGTTTCTAACCTCTTTTGTGTCAACTTATCTGTGCGAAAATACATTTTCCCACTTATTATACACACAAAAATAAATATAGAAATAAATTAAACGTAGAAAGCGATTTATGACTTAGAGTAACCGATTTGGAGCCCGGTATTGACGTCGTCGTCTGTTCAAAACAACACCAACCTTCTCACCGAAGTATGAAGTAAATCATAATAACAATGATAACTGTACCTACACATTTAATTTAATTTACTTTTGTGCATTCAATATTTATATCGTCATGATTTTGCAGTTACTAATAAAATAAAATTCTATACGTATAAAACAAACATTTGCATTATTAATAATTTCCTCCTCAAAAAAAAGATAAGGTGGTACGTAAAAGTATTCAAACTGTGCAGGTGGTACGCGATCGTAAAAACGTTGAGAACCGCTGCTCTATCAGATAGTCTGGGGATGTCGATAAAATCAAGTTTGGACACATTCAATATTAATCAACTACACTGCTCAATCGTTTAGTTGTATTGTCTTTTAAGTTAAAACACTGAAAACAATACTTAGCCTTGCGAGTAAACGATCGTGAAATACGTTTATACGTTTTGGGTACCTAATCTTACGTGTTCCGAGCAAACGATCAATGGTACTGAACGATTTCAACGGTCATAAAGCAGCGTCTTTGACGGCTTTTTGCGTTTTGTTTTAAAAATTTATTAAAAATCTAGCCAGTTCTGATCGTGTCTCGATAATAATAACTGTTCTAAATCGTTCAAATGCGTAATTTTAATTTGTATTATAATATAATATGTAGACATATTATGAAATACTATTGTTAATTATTATCACTTTAACTGTGAACAGTTTATGATTATTATTATTGTTATTATGTATTTAAACAAAGTAAAATGATTGGAAATTGCATGCAATTACTTTCCAGGTACATTCGATTTAAATAAAACACACATTTTTTTAAATATACCTATGTGTTTTGTTTTTTTTTTTTTTTTAATAACCGTGTCTATTAACCACTAGCGAGAATATTTACACGATCACATGAGATACATTTTATACATCTTTATAACGAGTATACTTGAATATAAAAAAATCCAAGGCTAAATTGAAAATGAATAACGCATATTTATGAAAATCACACGGGATATTGAACCAAGCACTGATCCAGGACTTCAATTGGGAGGGGGGATAAACAAAATAAATCAAATGCACATTTATTAATTTTTTTTATATTTTGTTTCTCGATTCAAAATGTATAATACTACTCGTTTATTTTAGTTTTATGTTAAAACTACAAAAGTCTTTTAAAAATTAAATTTTTATACCCTCAAGTATTTTAGATGATACATAATGTTCAAATAATTCATGGAAGAGGCGATCATACCCATTGCCTCTCTACGGATACGCGTCTGTATTGATCAAGCATTAAGGATTATTTGAATTATGAAAAAAAAACTAGTTTATAAAACAGTGGTATATGTATTATGTAATCCACTTGATAAACAAAGAATAAAAAATAAATTTTATTCAGATCTCTCTCTCTCTCTCTCTCTCTCTCTCTCTCTCTCTCTCTCTCTCTCTCTCTCTCTCTCTCTCTCTCTCTCTCACTCACTCTCTCTGTAATTCGTCAAAATCGTATACTATCAGCTGTAAATCCAATGGAAACAATAACGATGGAAACAAAATACGAATGAAGTCATCCTCTCGAAACCCGTCGCGCTACAGGTCTCGGAAGTTTCCGCGGAGACACTCGACCGCGGCAGAAAGAACGTGACGATAACGACGTAAAGAAAACGTGGATCTTCGGTGTATCACGACGAAACGCCGGCGCGATGACACTTTTCACCGCGCGAAATCCGACGTCATGACGTGCCTTCCGCTAGTCATATTCGATCACGAGGTCGTCGTTCGCTCACTCGATATAATAATAATAATAATAATAACCATATTAATTGAATCGGTTTCTTCAAAAGTGACATAAGTCCAAAAAAACCAAATTTTTCAAGAAGTAATAAATAATATTTTATTGATGTGAAAATGAAGAAAAATTTAAACTTCTGAAAACTCTCGTGACAATGCTAAAAATGTAGGACTGACGCCCTTCTTATAGTAAACAATGTAAATACTCTCCAAGAGGCCAAAACCACCAAAAAATCATTTTCAGCAAATTCGGACTCACGCCACTTTTGCAGAAACCAATTAAATTATAATAATTATAATAATAATAATAATAATAATAACAACAATAATAATTGTAATACACGTTTGTAACGGGCTACGAGTGTCTCGTCGATAAAATAATTATAATGATAATTAGTAATAATCAATCAGTGGTGTTTTGGTAAAAAAACTTTAGGGTATACGCGCATTTAAAAACAGTCGACTATTGTGTATCTATTGGGATCAAAACTGATCTAATTCAACCGTTCAAAACGACGATCGCTTCGTGACCATTCTCGTCATATAAAAATTTCATATTCAGAAGCATAAACATTTTACTAAAACGAAAATGTATACTCTGTTTTATACCATTTTGTTATTTAATTTATCTTCGAATTTAAAACATTTTTTCAGAGTTAAATTTATCATTTAAGAAGTAAAAAGTAATTACTATTTATTAAGTAGGCGCTGTCTTAGTAGAGTACCTACTTATACTAGTTATACTAAATAATAGCTCACACGAACAGAAAAAGTTACATAAATTCATTCAACCATCTTCTGATTCGCTATCATTTTTTTAAAATACCTATATCATCAAAAAAAAATTTCAAAAAACATTTGGTTTTATTATTATTTTTTATTTTTCTTGTAAATCTGTTACATATAACAGGTTTATACATTAAATTAAAACAAAAAATAAAAATGTAAAATACCAAGCAAAAATATGTAGTTGTCAAGTAGTTATAAAAAAAAAAAGGTGTTAATCATTAATATTATTATTAAATAATATTTATTATTTAATCTGTTTTTAGCTTTGCCCTTGATTACTTCAATGAGCAATATTACAAAAAAATCTACGTACTGATAATAATTTACATCTACAATAGACAATATTGTATATTTTTTTTTTTAATACGGATTAGCTATATTTTTATTATTATTGTTATTATTATTATTTTTTTTTTTTTTTTATGAAATATATGAGCGTATACGTGCGTATTGGTGTCACTTTTATAAAGTATACGCTAATTTACTAATTTTTCCGGCGGGTATACGTCGTATACCCGCGTATACCCTCCAAAACACCACTGTAATCAATACTAGGAAATATTGGAGTTCACGCGTGCACGATAAAAACTACGTCATGACAAATATACCGAGGGCCTAAAATACATCTGATTTCAGGGGACACACGTATTTATTTAACTGTTACTTTTGGGTTTCAAAAGATTTCTATAGCGAAAAAAAACATGTGGGAGTTGTACCACCCGAAATCCCCCACTCTTTTATATATCACTTACCTTACACATTGATATTGTGTTGTTTATGATGCTGGTACTATAAATACATAAAATAATCACAAGTAAAAGTTCAAAATATTTTACCATAGTAATTTGAAACAACTTAAAATGAAAAATTCTAATTGGATATTATAATATCATTAGTAGTTATATGTGTTGAAATTCCTAACTATTTGTTGTTACTTATTTCTACAATCAAAACTAAACGTTATAAAACTTGGGACACACATTTGTCGTTCAGGGGACACACTTTGATTTTCAGGGGACACCGTATTGTAGGCCCCGAATATACCTTTCCGAACTGTGTGGCCGACGAAAAAATGAACGCTTTGAATCGTATAAAACCGAGTTGGTGCGCGAGTACGTCAATGTGGTAAAATGTAAAACATGACCCGTGTGAGCGTCCGAGCGACACGCCCTGACCGTTGTCAAATGTAAAATAGTTGTCCGACGATAATAATATTCAAACACGTAATTAAATCGGAACATGACCGTGCCAGCTGTTCGCGGCTTCTAGTCGATCGCTATTAAAAAAAAAAAAAAAAGCACGTACGATTAGAATATTGGGAAACTGATGGAAACAAAATAATTATATAGTATATACGATTTTAAATTGTTGATTTGGAAGGCAACCTGTCATCAAAATAATAAAATGTATAGAATACAATTTATACACGTTGATTTGCAAATTTGAAACAAATTTTATTACAAACTATAAATTCGAATATTCACTGACACTTTAGTGGAGTTCTTTAAGATTAAAAGGTAACTTGGGAATTCTTCTTGATTTAGCAGCATTCAAATTTTTACGTACTCTGTTAATATAATTTTGAATTAGTGCCTCGCTATTACTGTTTAAATCTATCTGTTTACGTATAATTTTAGACGGTCGCTCTGTGATAAGTTCGTCACGTTTTATTTTTAATGAGTTTGTCAACTGTTGTCGCACAAGTGTACCATCGCTTTCATTTTCGTGGTTATGTGTTAAGACTTCGTCACATAAACTATCTCCAATCAATTTCACATAATATTAAGCTTTACATTTTCGTTTTGTACATGTCCACCTCTGTACGTTACCTGCAAGGTACTTTTGGAATCCAAACTTGTAATAATTGACAGTAATCAACAACTCGGTTCCCTTTTCACTAAACACAAACTCCATAATAACGAAAAATTAAAATTAAAATACGATCGAAGTTGAAGCGAAAACAAATTTATATTGGTAAAATATTATATGTAATATTATAGGCACGAATATAAATGACTATGTGTTATTTGACACTGTACAGTGCTCACTAACATTATTATCATACGTACATAGGTTATAATATACGATTAACCATACAGCGATATAAGTAAGAACGTATATATCAAATCTCGATCGTTATCTTAATAGCGATAATTTTCTAAAACTCCGACAAAACAATCAGTTTTGCCATTCTATTATACTTTATACAATCTGATTTGTATTTTGTACCAATTATTAAAAGTTAGAATTTAAATTGTTACGATTTTACCCGTACACAAACGGGAACCAATTCGGCTACTCCCAGAAAAAACCACCTTTTGACCAAATAAAAAATTGACCGTTTTTGTTTTTAAACCAGTAGTAATATGTTTTCAAACGGCATTGGTTGATTTTGTTTATTATTAAAAATATCGTTATGTTTTTCTATTTATACCAAAACGTTACTTGGTCACCAATCGAAAATCTCTTATAGAACCATATTTTTTACGTGTACTCGTCATAGCACGATTTATTGTTATTTTCAATGATTCGAATGTTTTCAGTATACTATAAACGATACACTACATACAAATGAAAAATCATTGGAAAAAACGGCTTAGAAATCAACCTGATACAATCATAGTTTTTCGCATAAAAAATCAATTAATCGATAGAAACGACATGACTTTTGTGCGAGCGTACCACAAAGTCGAGGGCCGAGGAAAAAGTAATAGCGAACGGAAATCGTTGTTCGTCTTTATGTCATGGCCCACGAGGATCGTGTGTATCGTAGTTATTTATTTTTTTTTTTTTTATATAAATATAATTTTGTCGATAAACAGACGATACAATAATTATTATCATGTCATTAAAATAAAAATACCTATTTTGAAGCATAAACCCCTGGCTGTGGCACAGTTCGCCCCGTATTCTTGCTACGCCACTCTTTTTGATCGACAGACGGTTTCTGCTACGGACGCAGAGACAAAATAAATCGTGTTTCTAATGTTTAGCCTGTTTTAGGGATATTTTTTTCACGATTATGTGCGATGACAAAGTGATGACACACCGGTTGGTCCGTTTCGACATGTTGATTATGCGTTTATCGGAGTAACGGCTTTAAAATATCTCTATAGTTTCTCTCTCATTCGAACCCATCGATCCTTATAACCCGTAGGCCCGAGTATTTTTTATTTAGTATGAGAAGACGTCCTGAAAGTGCACATCATATAGAAATGAAAACGTATTTAAAAAAAAAAAAAAAGGCGTAGAAATCCAAATTAATTATTAAAATATATTGAATATTTGATAACAACATTTATAGAAAAAGATACAGATAATAAAGGTATGATTAAGTACATAATATAAATTGATTTTACAAAATAGAGAGATAAATTTTAGTGATATGCATCGGGTAGTATTAACAGTGTTTTCAGTTACATACAAGTTATTCGTATTAAACAAATCATTTTTTTTTCACTTTATTTCACTCTCTGGCTATTCGATCAATTGGATTGTTAAAGCCGTGGGATGTTCGATGAAAAGTGATTTCAAATGTGGGATCGAGAATGAAATTCAGGGACACGAAAGTTTATAGACTGTAACTGTTCTGGGCAAGACAAAACACCATTTAATAGTTTAAATAGAAAACGTATGTCTGTATATTTTCGTCTATTAAAAAGGGAATCTAAGTTAAGGGGAGGCTGCATAGAATTGAGAGATATTGGCTCGGAAGTCTCGATACAACCATAGTTTATCGCGTCAAAAAGTGTATTCATCGATAGTACAATGTTTATAAACGATATTTATCGTCGGAAACGACGGGACTTTTTTTGTGCGAGCGTACGACAAAGTCGAGAAACCGAGAAAAAAGTGCGTGCAAACGGAAATCGTTATTCCTCTTTATTCCACGGCCCACAATGGCCGTGCGTGTCGTTAATATTTTCAGTATATAACGCAATAAAAAGTAGGACTATATGTTTTTGTCCGTCCAAAAACGGAGTATATGTTTTTGAGTAGACGGGGACTACCTTTGTGTCAGTCCATAAAAATAGATCAATATGAATTTAAAATGGTAGAACAGTTCAAATACCTAGGCTCTATTTTATCAGAAAAAAATAATGTAGCGATCGAGGTAGCAGCAAGAATCCAAGCTGGGAATAAATGTTACTACGGACTGACTAAGGTACTGAGCTCACGAGCAGTATCGCGAGGATTGAAAGAACAATTATATACGTCCTTAATACGACCGGTTGTGGTGTATGGATCGGAAACATGGCCACTCGGAAAAACGGACGAGCGAAGATTCGTGGTCTTTGAAAGAAAAGTGTTGCGGAAAACATATGGCCCGGTCAAAGATGAAATAACTGGGGAGCGGAGACGAAGAAAGAACTTAGAGCTGGAAACGTTATACGACAGTTCAGATATATCGGAGGTCATCAGAAGCAGAAGACTACGGTGGGCTGGCCATGCTCGGAGGAGCCGAAATCCACTATTACATGCAGTGATTGAACAAAACCCTGTAGGTAAGAGACCTCTGGGAAGACCAAGAATGCGATGGGAAGATAGTATAAAGAAGGACGCTGGACTTTTAGGTGGTGCTTCCAATTGGAGAGATCTGGCCTTGGATAGAGAAAGTTGGAAGCTTGGTTGTGAGACGGGATGGTCTTAAAGGCCCAATAAACCCCGAAAAAAAATTTTTGAAAAATATAACGTATTGTTGTCGACAAACAGACGATAATATACGTAATATCGATATTATTATCGTGTCGATGAAATGAAAATCACTCGTTCTCTCGGACCGTAATATACTACGTGCCCGTTGACGATTCGCGCCCCTGGCCATTAGGCACGGTTCACCCCTAGCCCTCGCCACGCCGATGCGGGGAGGGTGACGCGGCGCTCGCGCGTTCTCGTGCCGCGGCAGCACACCGCGGCGCGGTGAAAGTCGCGCGGACGCGGGAAACGCGCACGTCGTCGTCGTCGTGTCGGCGCGGTCCTTTAGAAAAAGTCGGTTGGTGAAAGCAGCGGCGGACGAGTTCAACAATAAAACGATAATAACAACAATAACAACAATAACAACAATAATAACAATAATAATAATAATAATAATACGATTCGCTATTGCCGATCACGGGCGACGAAATTATAATATTATTACGACACGTCGTCGTGCGCATGCCCGCGCGTACGTTGTTAGGTACTTATTAGTTGTTATTATCATTATAATTACAATACTGATAACGGCATTAAAAAGTTCACACGTCTGTTTCGTCGCGTACGGGTCGGCACGTTATCGGTCGTGCGAGATTTCTCATTGTGTACGACGTCGCGCCGCACAATAGCCGGCCGCGTGACAATATATTATTATTATTATTATTATCACTTTTTTTTTTTTTTTAATTCGATTATTTTATTACAATAATAATAATAATAAAGATGTATCAACACACACGTCCCCTTTGCCGTGCCGTGTATTACGTTACGTAGTGGTATACGTGTCGTCCGTGGTGTTCTCTTTTTACCGGCTGGTCTTTTCGCGGCGGACGTCGATTCGCCGATTTTCGCGTGTTTCTTACGGACTTACGAGACTGATCGACATCGTTTTATTTCATTCCGGTCACAACCCTTCACTACGGGATGAGGTACTATCGACCTAACCGAATTTCTCTAAGAGAAACACGATTAATATACGATATATCGTCGCCCTCGTGCAAAAAGTGACCAAGCGAATAATTAATTATAATAAGTACCTATATATATATATATATTGGCCAATTTTGCACGAAGGCGACGATACATGTATTAAATAGGTATCAGTGGTGGATATAGGAGTACGTGTGGGGGAGGGATCAACAATTTTTTTTCGTCGGTACACACTATAAAAAAAAGAATAAAATAAAAAATATTTGTAAATATAAAAATATATCATTTAAAATAGGTATTTTATAAATGAAATTGCAAATGCTTTGAATTTTGTTTGGCAAACAACACTGTTATTCGTTCTGGTTTAACTTCAATTTGAGAACGAATATGTATTTATTTATTTTTTTTTTATTTAAATACTTATATTTTTATTAGGTACATGATTACAAAATAAAATAGCTCATCTACCTTTTGAAAGCAAGCTTGCGTTGAAGGTAGAGAGTAACAAAGTCGTGAATTACAAAAAGTAGTCACAAAAAAGTTACATAGTGCGTAAACGCATTACTGAATTGTTCACATGCAGATTCCACCTTAGGTTTTTATCAAAAATTAAAATTTAATAACGGTAACGCATTCAATTTTTTTGTATCAATTTTGTTATTTATATGTTTTACACCACGACCATATGCTAAGACATCTAAAGAGCCACGAGGGACGGGCCTATGTACCCCATCCTTGAATCCGTCACCGACAGGTATACATAATATTGACGCGGAACTGCAGCAATTGTATAATCCGTTTTGAAAATCCACGTCGTTCAACACGCGATCGAGAGTGTAGCACGAGTAAAAGTGCGTTTTGTCGATAGTTTGAAGGTTTGCGAGAGGTAGGACGAATCGAGAGGTAGCGTCAAGGCTCCTCGCGGGTTTCGGTCGACTCTGCTGAAACGGTCAAACCTCGGCCCGGGCAGTAGGTACGGACAGTAGTATCTCGACTCCGCGTACGGCTCTTCTACAAATACACAATTAAATATTACGGTGTAATGACGTCGTTTTTACATACGCCCATAAACCAAACAAATAAACGTGTGGGTTCGGGTCCGTGAGGGTCCGTGAAATCAGTGATCGATCTGCACGTGATCCAAGTGTCGATCTTTTGACGACTGACATTTGTATCGTCACGGAGATCGTTTCCCAAAATGTTTTATAAAAAAAAAACGTGTAAATCCTTTGATAATTCTGACTGGTACAGATAACTAGCTAACACTATAATAGTGTTATTACAATGCCATAATAATAATAATAATATGCATGAGCAACGAATAAATTGTTATACAGACGCGTTTCACTCGCTCTTCATTTCACATCTAATCATTACACCACGTTGGATTGGTTAAATTGGTTTTTTATAATTTCATAATTTTAGAGGAATTTCTGTTGACGGACGATCAATAGACATCAAGTTGTAATAAGTTTGTGGTGGTATTTCATGTTCGCAAATGATGCTATTTTAGGCATTGGTGATTTACTTCATCGACCGTTCTTTGACGAGCAAATCTTGTACAACTTGTACGTATACGTTAACGTGTTTGTATGTATGTGTGTGTGTGTGTGTGTGTGTGTGTGTGTGTGTACACTTGACAATTTTATCATATTGCATAATTATTGTTATTATGCACTCACGTTAAGTGTACAGTCGTATACTGAATGTATCATTGTGTTTGTCCCCGGCAATAACTTTTGGTACTATCTCCTGCCTACCTATAGACTTCAGTTATCGTTTTAAAACAATTTGAATATATAGGTTATCATTTACGTGTAACTATATGGATAATCGACAGATATTAGAAGTTTTACTTCTACTATAATAGGTATCGATATAATTCAATCCGTAAACGTAATTTCAGTTTTCAAAAACACCAAAACATTAAAAAAAAAAAATCTATTTTCTTGTCAAAAAAGCGCAATAATAAACTATTCGAAAATCGATAAGAAAATAATCAAGAAAAAAAATCATATCCGGTAACAAACACGGGTGAGACGTCATGCGCGTGTAACATCGTACACCGCAGTCGAACGTACCCATATAATATGACTTATCAATATATAACCGTATCATTACATACGAGCTTCAGCGAGCGGCACGTCCCGGAGGAAGAAAAGGGGCAGTGTCTCGTTGCGAGTGTAAAAATGCGACCGGGTAATCGAATCGGTCGTGATCCCGGCACGAGGGAGGGCTTATGTTGTGGTCGGAAACCGTCAAAGCGTCCGACTCGGGCGACGGAGTCTCGTTTCGCACACGTCTGTACGACCGCTTTTGGAAAACGATAGGACATCAATAGGGTCCGTAATTCGAGGCCAGGTGAATTTTTCATTTTCGGGGACATAATGAGTTTGGGCGAACTTTTAAAAATCGCAATGTTTTCGGGAAATTTAGCATAATGCGTTTGGGCGAGTGATTTTGAAACATTTTAATGTGTTTGGGCGACCTTTAATGTAGCGTCATGTAAGCCATTAGTCCGCGGTGTCTTTTGAACAACTCAAATTGGTTTTCAAAATGTAATTAATACAAATTTGAAAAAATTAATCGATAGAATTCACAATTTAATTTTGTGTAAAAAAAAAAAAAGTACCTGAGGGATTCACATAAAGAACGTTTCAAATAGATCTTGACCGGTGGAATTTACATTCACCCTCGAAATTTCGCTGAATTATTTCATTATTATTAGTATTATTTTTTTTTTTTTTGTAAGTAAAACCCGATAAGTAAGTCGATACTACACGGTACCGACCCTCGACCTCAAAAATAAAATGGGTATTTACGTAAATCGCGTTCACTAATTATCCACCTGCACGCGCCAGGACGCGTCTGTCTAAACTATATTATCACTCTGACTCCATCGTCGAGACAGAACTCTCCGCTTGCCAACATCGGGAAACTTGACGAGCTCACATTCGTATTTTATAATGCTTTTTGATCTCAATAGGTTTTGTTTTTTCGTGAAGATTTTTTGGAATTTCACGATACAATGTGTTCTACTTCATGACGGTGGACTTTGTTTTACACAGCCATTTTCGTATTTTTTTTTTCTTTTTCACTCAAATATTAGAGTTGCGTTGTGTTTTTGAAATCGACAGAAGTTCGTAATGAGCCGACGTTAGCGTTTATTATAACGTGTGATTTCATTTGTTTGGTAGTTAAAAATCACGAGTACCCGTTATCGTTGATATGATCTTCAAAAACCGACAAAGAAGAATAAATTATTAGGCAGGAGAGGGTGAAACGTTTGGAGGACCGTTTACACTAGTGTTTGGCTCAACGCACGGTTTCCAATTAAGTGTTTGTAAAGGACGTCTAGTATTACGGATATAATTAAGACCAACATATATTACACATAGTGTAATAATCTATTTAATGATTTTCTTTCATATCTTATTTTTAAAAATTAATATTTCATACATTTATGCAATTATTATTTGTCTCGAAATATTATGAAAAAAAAAATCGTTTTTTTTTTCAAGGGAATTTCAATACATGTATTTTTACACTTAGAGTTTAAGACACGGAAGCATTTATAGTCAAGAGTATCGTTGGTAAAAAAAAAAAAAAACAGAACGACGTACAATAATGTACTATCACTAAATGGCAATTATCAATTGAAAACACCAATAACTGTTCGTCCATAAAATAAAACATGATAAAAAATAAATATACATATATAATTATTAATTTATATCTTTTTCTTAAAATTTTATAGTATCTGTTATTGAAAAAAATCGAATTTCAAAAAATTCATACAAATGCCATTGAATTTGTCAGTAAGATTTGAAACACTCGGTGTACACGCCTTAAACACAGTGTGCACTCTTTACGTACATATTATGACGCCGGGCGAATATGTTTTTACTGTAAATCATATATATATATATATATATGGTGTTACACCACCAGCTCGCTTGTTGCGTTACGCGTGTTATTATGTCGTGCAGAATACATTACGTATTTTGCGGAGGACACTAGATTTTTCATGCCATTTTGAATAATTTGCAAACACACACGCGCGTGCGCGCTCGAGCACGCACATAAAACTCGTCAGACCGATTATTTTTTTTTTCGGTCTTTTTTTCATCGTTTTTCGAAGGCTGTTGTCCGACGCCGTCACAGTGAACAATATTATTTGTCGCAAATAATTGTTTGTCGAATTTCTCTCTCTCTTTCTCTCTCTGTCTCACTCCAGCAAACTGTTCTTTTCACCCACCTGCCGCAATTCACACCGGTTGTTTCACCATCCACATCAAAACCTCCACTATTTCAGAGGGGTGTATTAACGCCGGGAATGGGGTATGGATCCGCCCTTGGATTCGTATTTAATTTTTTTTTTTTATCGAATTATAAAACTGCCTTATATGTTCGTGGTAAATATAGAAATACTAAATAAAATTATCTGTATATCTACACTGCTATAATTTCAACAAAAGTTATTGAAAATACGGTCGATATCCGTTGTTCACACACTGCTAACAGGACTAATGCAATTGACAACGCTTCGTGCCGTAAAAACATGTATTTTTTTCGTCAATAAACATTACAACTATTCGACTACAAACCATATGTTTAGTAATAAGTATTTTCTTATTTTTTTCAAAACGTTGGCGCGTGAATCACTCAACTTAAACACGCCTATTTACTTTTTAAAGTCACTAAAGTCGCGTATGGCATGAAAAATTCGAAACATATTGAAGACGTGTATACAGTGCCGGATTTACCTGCCCAAGGTTGTTAGGAAAATGCCGCCTCAAAATCATACAATATTTTTTTTTAAACCAATATAAGCTTCATTTAAGTGTTATTTTAGTGCACAGTTAAAAAATTTTGAATTCAAGTGCTCGAAAAACTGGAGAAGAAGACACTGGAGAGAATTTTAAAATACAAATACAAATATACAAAAGTCAAGACATACAGTAATTTCTTTGAAAAAACTTTCTTCGTGCCTTTTGTTTGGTGAATTTGTTAATTAGATCGTCGAAATTTAGGGCTGTCAATATTTCAGACTCAACGTTGAGAACCGTCAAACTATTTAATCGTGTTTCTAATGTCGCCAACCTTAAACAAATTTATATACGTTTTAAACATGAAAAGCTACGCTCGATTCTTCAATTTGTAACAGGCGCGCAATTGAATAATCTGTACGAGATGTTTATGTTCGGAAAAACAGATGTCAGATCGTGAATCGTGATCACGTATGTGTTGGAGTAGTTTTGACGGGGAATCTTTCTCAATACCTTTATTTTTGCAGTATAATTTAAAATGAATCAATTCATTTGAAAATGACGATTCTAAATCATCTGGAAAATAATTTCGTAAAGCTTTAGCTTCTTCTCCGAGATCAGTCTCATTTAATTCGCCAAATCTTGGAAGCGCTGTAAATTTCTCAAAAATGTCTCGGTAAAGCTCATATTTATTTTCGAGCTGATCTCTTATATTTTTATCCATGATGTAAATGTTAACATACAAATAATAATCGTTATGGTAAGTTGACGATGACGAAAAACGAAAATTAAAAAAAAAAAAAAAATTCCCAAAATTAGAATAACGTTCGATTCCTATAACACACTAAAAATAGCATGTATGGTTAGAGACGCCGGTTCTACGAATATATGACCCATCAGTCGACGTGACCAGGAAAGCGCTCTAATAAAATAGTAAAATAATTTTTTGTCTGTTTATAGAGACGAAAAAAGAGAAAAAAATTGCCGCCTCCAAATTTTGCCGCCTTAGGCTACAGCCTAGTTAGCCTAATGGTAAATCCGGCACTGCGTGTATATAATATGAAATTTGAAAGAAGTCGTTAATAAGCTTTATGATAATTTGTATATGTACTAGGAAACATTTACAGTAATATGACGACCGACGATTAAAATCCAACAATACAGTGGGCAATAATCTAAAATACGATTCATTTTTTTGTTTTTTTTGGCTTGTAGATTCACGCTCAACTTGTCCGCAGGGACGCCCACAGATATGTAACTCAGAGGGGTTGGTGGGTGAAAAAAAATTGTGACTCTTGAAGTACAACTATTAATTTACGAGTAGGTACAGAATAATATTATACTCGTAATTAATGGTACAATGATTGTCGGAACGTCACCGAGTGCTCTAGTCGTGTGAGACCGACTTCATGTAAAAAAACCTCCAATTTTGTAACTGAAATGAAAAATCCCAGGGGGGCAACGCCCCCCTCCCCCCTCTGGGCTTCCCTGATTATCCGTATCTACTCTGTATTGACAGTTGGTAGGACTATACCGATAAGAAGCTGTTTGGGCATAATTCAAAAGACATTCTTTTTTTTTTTTTTTTAATACTCCTAAAAGAGATTACAATCTATTTTAGGAAATTAAAAATCCGACTACACTCGTCCAATAAACATTAAACAACTAAAACAGCAGCGTGCGATTTTCTGTAGATACAGCGGATATGATGCAACAAATGATTTCCCTGAACGTTTTTCATCGGTCATTAATTTATCGGATACAATATCCGAGTGAACATACAGATTCAGTGTGACTATACTTAAAAATTCAACAAAGAGTACAGAATTTTAAATTTCTACATATATAGTTGAGGTATATTCACATCGTTGGAGGACATTATGGGGGGAGGGGGTTCCCAAGAGGCTAAGCCCCCCAAATGTTTAAAGTAGAAATCTAAGCCGAGCTTTCCATATTAAATATTGAAAAATATTTGACTATAATAATAAACAAAAATCAGGACATGTAGTCGATGGTTTTTCAATTAAAAACCGATATATTCTACTAAAGTTATTGAGTTCTGAGTACTTATATATCAGTTATTAGTTTTTTAATTAATATCATGAATTTTATAAAAAAAAAAAAAAACGATGAAGTTGATTCGGTTATTTTTTATTAAATTGCTATTTTTTTAAATGATGGTATTTTTTTTTTTTTTTTTTGTTTTATGTTGAAGAATGGAAGATACCCAACCACTAAGTATTAAATGCAAATAGTTTAAAAATTAATTGCTTTGTTTAATTTGTATTCGTAAGTGAAGCGAGTGGCTTTGGTTGGCATAAGTCTTATGAGCACAAAAAAACTAGCCCCCCCCCCCAAAGTTTTTACACCGAATTTTCGTCCCCGATTCACATCACAATGATTTTAGGCCGCACGAGATTTCTCGTTTTGTAAACCACTCTACAAAATCCCGAATCCTAAACCTCCGAGCCTACACGTCACACGCTCACACATACAACTAACACTGCACGATTTACAACAATCTCACCCTATCAGACCCGGGGGTCGGGCGATTCGTCGAAGCGCGGTCGTTTTTTTCGTACGTTTTTAAAAAACACAATAACACGATATTATATAATTCCAGTGCGGCGGCTGCGGCGGTTGCCGCGGCGGCGGCGGCGGCGTCCTTGGCCGTGCGCAGTGACTCGACCGTGGTCGAACGCGTAACGTTATTACCGCGTCTTTGCACGCAAGTCAACTGTGTAAAAACACAATAATATCGGTTGCCCAAAACATTTATCACTTGTTGCTCTTGCGGCATTCGACATTCGACACGGGCTGCGAGCCAGTCTTTTCAGACGAGTGTGTGTGTGTGTGTGTGTGTGTGTGTGTGTGTGTGTGTGTGTGTGTGTGTGTGTGTGTGTGTGTGTGTGTGTGTGTGTGTATTATTCTCGACTTTGCGTATAACAACAGTCCTTTGTCTCGGCTGACGTTACGTAACACACGACGTACAACCGTGTAATATCAGGATACGGGTTTTGTTTCGATCACGCGTGCATAAATCGAATTAATGGATCCGTTATCCGATCACTTCAAATAAGAATATTACGTAGTTTATCTACGTTGGTTTCTATTGAGTTTATATATACATATATACAATTATATTATAATTCGCGTAAGTACGTGGAAATGCGATCCGTACGTCGTACGAACCATCGAGTCGATTCGTAAAAGTATTTTTGCTTCGTCTTATTTTTTTTCACAGGCCGTAAATTCGGTAAACGAAAAAATTTACAATAGGTAAAAATGTAGGTACTATAAGTAGTAAACTTTTTTGCTGATTCTTTTTTTTTCGCTACATAATTATTGTGAAAAAAACATAATTATAAATACTTTTTGTTTTTTTATCAACAAGTGTGTATTTTAATGAAGAATCTGAACGTGTTTTGTGCAATAAGAGTATAATAATATACTGCGCATATCTTCGATATTGGTACAAATATTTGTCAGTTTTTTTTTTTTTTTTTTTTTTTTTATAATGCTTTGAATACAAACCACACTATATATTTTGTTGTTACTCGAACTAAAATATTAGTCGACCAAATAAAATGTATGTCACCGAATAAATAATTATCCAAATGTATATAGGTTTTCAGCTATTTCATATTTTTTAATGTTCTGTAAAATGATTGATATTTAAAGACATAAAACACCTAGCCAACAGTATATTTGTGAATATTGGGTGCGCAGGGCTTAAGGGGGCTAAGCCCTCTCAAAATATTCAAACCACGAAATTGGTCCCCTCGAGTATGATGTCACTGCAACTATAGAATATATAGAGTTTAAATTTGGTCGTGTGATTTTTCGATTTGACTTCTGTAATTCTAGAGAAATCTATCCAAATCATGTATAAACTTTTGAGAGTCACACTAACTCTTCAGTGGAGAGTCCCCATATTAGTTCGTCTTCATTAGAACGTAGTTTATCAGCCATGAAGAGATTTAAACATGGCTAGGGTCTTCCGCGTAACAAAATAGATTCAACAATTTAGCTATCATCAATATAGAAAAGAACATTTCCAAAAAAAAATTGACAGAGAAAACATTTTGAATTAATTTGCCAGAAAAAAAAACTAATACATTGTTTTAAAATAAATAATTAAAATTTTTTTGTTGTATTTTCGTCTGCATTTTTCGACTAGTTATGTTTCACACAATAAAATATTATATAAACATAGATATAACACACGTACACAGTAGTACATTATTTATATCTAGAAGCATAAAATAATTCACACTTTTTTTTTATGAATATTTAAATTCGGGTCGGCAGTTTTAAAATAATCTCAGGTTAGTACGGAAATATGGTAATGATATAGTGTTTCTGATACGTATAATATGTGAACTATTATGTTTTCTTCGCCGAAGTATTTTAGTTTAAGTGGTTACTCGGAAAGTGAATCGCAGTCGGAATTTAATGATAATTGCGATCGGCTTTGGTAGGTGTACAGATTGAAAAAATTAGCTCTCAGTTGTTGCACAGAATTTCCGCCTGTGTGACAGAACTCACGGTTCTCGGACGTACGAGGAAAATTCGATTCGACGGATCAACATTATCGAATGTACGAGTGTGGAGTTTATGGATCGTAATCAAAGGTCACGATGGCTCTCCCTGACCGTGAAAACGTGACGGATCCGCCGAGGCGCAGCTCAGGTGTTACCGTCGCGGAGGCGCCGTACTCTCCTGAGACGCGGGTACCGGTCGACTTCCGCACTGGCTAACGCACAAAACGTGATTTACATCGCGCAGGTGACGTACTCGCCGAGCACCGCCGCGATCCGTTTTTTACGTATAGTCGACATGGAATTCGATAGGCAACCCGAGCAAATGGTATAACGTTACGAAGCGGTTACGTTTTGAAAAAAAAAATACAAAAAAAACCTTAACCGTCCATTCCATTTCGTTCGGACTTTTATTTGCTAAAACTATTTGAATATTATTCGTAGTTATAAGACTAATAACTAGGGCCGTGAATTCGTAGGAAAGCGCATTTATTTTTTTTCATTTTTTTTTTTTTTTTTTTTGGTGATTGTGAAACGTAGATATGTAAGTACATAATTTGAATTATGTAACTACGAATCCATTTACGGAACTTTTATTTTGCATTTTTTGACATTTTTCTTTTTGCAGGTCATTTTATTGCATTTTTACGTCATGTTTTCTTTTTTAGTTCATTTTCCGGTATTTTCATTCCAATTCAAAATGTTTGAAGAACAATTTGTTTCTATTAACTATTACTTCTAATATACCATTACCGCCTTAACTAATATTGACTAGGAGGGAAACTTGGTTGAATACAGCCATGTATTCTGAACATTACGTTTTAATAAAACAAGTAGTCAAGGAGCTCAACCGGGAAGACGCTATATCCATTGGAAAAGTACAAAATGTATTACGGCAGATCGGAATTTTAAGTGCAATTTAGCGTTTATTAAATCTAACTTTGGAACACCACCTGAAACTGTCATTCGTTTAGAATTGTCTGGTCGTACTCTAGCAGATTCTATTCAAATTGTGAAAGAACTTCAAATCAAAATTCAAGGAATAAAAAATGAAAGAGGAAAGATCGTTCAGTTAAAATTAAAAAACGTATTGAAAAAAAATACGGGATTTGATACGATTTGCAATATATCGAACATTCTCGAGGGAACTGAACTGTCCAGAACGTGTCTCTCAGATGACCTCAGCTTTGATGACATGGCTTTTATGCGATATACTCCTATTAGGTCAGCAGATGTTGAAAGGAGTTTTTCGGCATTTGAAAATTTTTTGACAGACAATCGGCGGTCATTTTCATTTGAGAACACCAAACGAGCACTTGTTGTCCAACGCAATAGTAAAGACTAAAGATTCATGTAATGTACTAATGTAAATTCAAATTCAATCGACATTTTTTTTTTTTATTTATTAAATAAACACTTTTTATGCATGCAATGTATAATATCCTGTACCTAATATTAATAAAAATATAAAAATAAAATTAAAAACCATTTTAAATGAATTTTATACTATAGTTTTTGGTATTTTATATTCCTTTTTTTTTTTTACATTTTAAGTGCATATTTTACTGCATTTTTTTGACATTTTTAATGCATTTTTTTAAAGTTTTTTAGTGCATTAAATTCACAGCCCTACTAATTACACTGATAACAGCCCGTATTATCCGTTGTTAGCGGTTCGTGCGTAACCGTCACGACGAAAAAATCTCCGTTGACGTAATACGACAGCTAACAACAATTAATACGTGAAAAATACAAATTCGAACATTATGTTTTATTCGAAACGTAACACGCGAAATCATCACCGATATCGGTATCGGTTTGACGATAATAGAGTAATAATTTTATCCGTACCGTTTTTCGGTTCAACGTGTGCGCCGTGATCGAGTCGTTTCCGTGTCGCTCGATTCGTACGTAGTGTACGCGCGATATTATGTAAACCGTGTATGAAGCGTAAAATATTTATATATAATTATATATATTATAATTTTTGCACCCTCGTGCAAAAAGTGACCATGCGCAAAAATTGACCGAGTGAATAAGTAATTATAATAATAAGTATATAAATATAAATAATATTAAGTAACCAAGTATACTATTGAGGTTTCATTGGTACCGATTAGTTCATAAACATCGGTTAAATTATCGATTTTTAAAGAAATACTCAACTTTAAAATTGACATTACTCGAGACTTTAAAAAAACAACTTGCAGGCCACTTTTTGCACGATGGCGACGATATATTATAATAATATGTTATGGTGTTACGTCCACCGTTCTCGTCGATATACGTCGTATTATTTCGATTGCGGATCCGCACACTCATATTCGAGTGTTCCCCAGTGACGTTGTTATCGCGACGTTCGCATCTCCGTAATAAAATGATCGCATCGTCACAGCATCCTTACTTTTAGGCCGATACTGCATACCGTTCGTCGAGCCGAAAAGTTGTTTTTTCAAATTAAAAAAAAAAAAAAAAAAACAACAAAAAAACGGAAAAAATAAAGAAATCGGAGCGCTACAATCTTTTCTTTCTATTTTTTTTTTCCGACAGGGAGCACCCGTATAGTAACGATAAACTAAAATTGCTCGGCGTGTTGCTAGATCTTTACGGGATCGGCATTGGCATCACGGGATGAGTGCGCGCCCGCCGCGGGACACGACGATAAACGTCCGCGAGCAGGGCTGCCGAAGTCGTAGTATAAAAAGCGACGAGTTTTTTAGTAAGATCGTGCGGTAGATATGATTCCGTTCCCCGTAAACCGAGTAAATCGAAAAAGATTTGAACATTTTCATACACATTTTTCGTCGTAAAACTTTAACATTTATGCGCGCTGAAAATCTTTTTCACAAACAACATTTGTACTATTCAATGTAGTTGTACACCGTTCGAAAACGAATGGCCAATCACACAAATAAAATAATCAAGCGATATTATAATATCGTTCTGAGTGCATGTTTCAGATAATACTGAAGGCAGGTCATCGGTTCTTAAAACCGAATCTGATTGAACGCTTAAAACCACCTGGACCGCCTGATTCTAAAATGTTTAAGCAAACGTGCTGTAACGATTTGAATCACAGCCAATTAATTTACGTGATAATGATCATACAAGATAATAATACGCTTACGGTGACTTAAACCTGTGAAAAAACTCAGAGATTTCGGTCGATTGTTTTTATTTTTTATTTTCTCAGCACCACTTGGATATTGTTTTATGTCACTCATTATTAAAACTTTATTGTGACCTGAAAATTTAATATTTACTTAATATGACAATTTGGTAAATGCAGAACATAAAATCATGTGTTTAATCAGGAAAATATTTTGGAACGAATTCAGGTTTGAAATTCTCTTTCCTATACAAAAGTGTTACATACTTTATACTTAACGTAACATGACTTTTTTAAGTTTTACTTAGTTTTATGAAAAAAGTCAATGCAACGCAAGTTCAAAAATATGTAATTGTTTTGATATTTTTCGTTTGTATGAAATCGCACCAGACCAACGTTTCCCAACCTGGATGTAAGTACCCCTGGAGGGGTAAAACTAAACTGTTTTTTTTTTGTGTATTTTATTCTTACTGTTATTAAATCTGCATCGATTTCGTGTACAACTATTGCAATGATATTATTGTTATGATTGATATTAGTGTGATAATATAATATTGCCGTTAATGGTTTTTGGTACTACCTAAGTAATCCTAATTCTAATGACACTGATCATTTCATTGCCTCATTACTCAAAATCATTTCGGGAGAGGAGTAATTTATTGTAAATATCTAACCCGATTTATGTTCGATTTTTTTCACACGTTCTGTTACGATTTTTACTGATTTTTAAAACAGAATAGAACGCAAAATAAACACATTACAACGCAAAAAACACCAGTAACCGAGTCCGACACGGCGTGACTGTTTAATAAAATATAACCAATTCACTAAACGAGTATATAATGGTAAGTATTTTTATTTTTTGTCATTCATAAATAAGATTCTCGATCGATTTTATCGCGATTACGACGCGACGGTCGACAGCTTGCAGATATTATAATATTTAACAATAACGTTACCGACATTTATGGCCTATGTCAGTGGTTTTCAAACTGCGTGCCGTGGCACACTGGTATGCCGCGGCCGCGAGCATTCACTAGGTGTGCCGCGGTGTTTTGAACTTTTTTTTTTTTTCATAAATGACCGATCGAATTGAATACTTATGATCAGGGCTCGGAACTTTATGCACTAAAAAAACTATAAAATATGTGCATACGTATGCACTAAAAAAACTCAAATATGCAGTATAATATGCAACTATTTTTATTGTAAATATTCATATAAAAGTAAAATTATGAAAAAAAAAATTATTTTTCAATCAGGTACAAAATAATGTTTTTTTGTAATTTATCCTTGAATATTTTTATTGTAAATATTCATATAAAAGTAAAATTATGAAAAAAAAATATTTTAATATTTATTCATTTAATTTTTAAAAATGTACAAATCTCTTATGTATTTTTCTAACAAAAATGTTAAAATACCAGCAGTTATCGACCATCCAACCAACGGCCGGTCATTAAGATTTCGAGATCCAACTTATTTAACGATACCGTGACATGACACGTGCTATAACAGCTCTTGGTATAAACATATTTTTACTCTCGAAAATTTTAAAATTAAATACTGGGCCAGTGAAAACAAAACTGAAATTAATACTAGGTACGACGTAGTTAAATTTATTTATAATAAATTATAAGCATAAAATATGCATTAATAGGCTTAAATTCTTTTAATATGCGAAATCATATAAATTTAGTTAAATTATGCAAAAATATGCAACATAAACTTTTATATTTCAATTGTATGGACCATGAAACGAACTTGTATCAAATCAGATTTTGAATATGCAGCTTCCTGAAAAACATGCAATTGCATAAAGTTCCGAGCCCTGCTTATGATGTACCTACGAAAAAGGATGCGTTCAACCGTTGTGAATCTGCAATATTTAAGTGTATATTGATGAATCGAAGGTTTGCAGTAAGAAAGCGACTAAGTTATGTTAGATAATAATCGCACCCTAACAAAATGTATCAGAAATGTAATTTTTTAGAATACAGTGAAACCTCCCTTAACGGACACCTCTGAATAGCGGGCACCTCCAATTAGTGGACGTTTTTATGTGGATAGGAACAAATTCTCCTCCTATATTTTTCCCTCTGAATAGCGGAAACCTCTAAATAACGTACAATATTTCGGCTACCGAGAGTGTTCGGTATTCAGAGGTTTCACTGTATTGAAATCAGAGGTCATAGGGTGCCGTGGAAATATTGTGAAGGGCGAGGTGTGCCGTGGTCAAAAAAAGTTTGAAAACCACTGGCCTATGTGTATATGTTTATATGTATATATTTATACACATATCTCTGCGTCAGTGTGATATTCACTTACGGTCGTCGGCCGTGGTCGTTTGTAGAATACTGGTAAGTGGAAACACGGCGAGGACGCCGATGCGAGAAGACGGAGATCAGATAATTTTTTTAATCAACACGTATTCATATACGATACATACGGAACGCGTTAATTTTAGATTCTGAGTGAAGCGAAGGATCTTATGGTTTTACAATGATGTTTATTTTGTTTTAGATTCTGAGTGAAGCGAAGGATCTTATGGTTTTACAATGATGTTTATTTTTTTTTTTTTTTTTTTTTTTTTTCTGTAAACACTTTTTCGTATAGAAATCCTTGTCCAAAAGTTTCGTCCAGCAACTTTTTAGATTCTAAATTGAACTGAAATGGTACTTTAGAGAGGTCATTTTTCCAAAATCTCCATAGTTTTTCCAGTAATCAAGAATAACGATCGAAAAACTGAGTAAAAACGGTAAAATCGGTAAAAATCCGCCGTAAACGAGATTTTCACTGTTCAGATTTTAGGTATTT
The DNA here is from genome assembly GCA_027580255.1 of Therioaphis trifolii. Classification (NCBI taxonomy): domain Eukaryota; kingdom Metazoa; phylum Arthropoda; class Insecta; order Hemiptera; family Aphididae; genus Therioaphis; species Therioaphis trifolii. Next base: position 73,499,620 of record CM050405.1, read on the forward strand.
AGTCATAAATCGAAAATTATTGAAGCTAGAAACTTGAAAATTTTATCCACTATCATATACATACTTTTTTATACTGGACAACATTTTCAGAACAATTATAGCACTTTTGACTTAAATATAGAACTTTTAATTTACCAAATTGTTTGAAAGTTTTTATGTAATATAATTTTAAATATTTGACAAAAAGTTCTGAAAATTTAATATGACCTTACTCATATACCTACCTAATTATCCTAACGAAAATTCAAAAATCGTGACTCAGGATTTTTTTTCATACACACTTTAATAAATTATTAAACGATTTTATACGATATTGTATTGATTTCTTTTAAGTTTATTTCTAATTAAATATTGAGTATTCGTTAGAAAGTTCTTAAATTTTAATACAAGTTTACTCTTATACTAAACTATCAATACCGAAAAAATATCAATAATCGTGACTCAAGATTTTTTTTCCAAGCATTTAAAAAATCATACAAATAACCGTAAAATGCGTAAACAGTATTTAAATAATAATATATTATATTAAGTACACTGAAGCTTTGCTCAGAATCGTTTTATACTAAAGAAATGAGTCATCATTTCTTTAAAACTTAATACATTGATCACCAATATAATATACGAAGGACGAACTTGTACCACCATCATCTCACTTGCCAGCTTTTTATTTTTTTTTTTATTATTCACACTGTTCGAGTGTAGGCTGGCCTACGGGTCTTAATCCGTAATACGACACGCGTATACCATTCGACTTTACGTTGTATGAAAGTCGTTTTTATGACGATATACCGGGTTTCACGTCACAAAACCGTTGTACGTTTTTTACCAGAACGACAGAGACGTTTCAAGGGGAAGGCTACGACTCGTCGACCACTCCTCTGGCTACGCCGCCGGTACCGAACACCCTCCGCTAGTGGCGGGTGTGGTCGCGCGGAGTCTTCGACGACCGAAACTTGTCGACCACGCCGTAAACGAAGAACGTCGTCGTGTGCTCGATCGCCGGGTCGAAAAAGTTACCGGATTTCAAGTCCCTTTTACACGACCGTACGTTTCAGTGGCTACGTACAGACCGTTCGTAAGCTCGAACGTACGAATAGTTACGCGAGTGACGGGCGAGTTATGAATCAACCGTATTATACGCGGTCGGAAATATCTAGAACGTTAATATTTTATTTTATTTTATTACAGAACGGGCCGAACAAGTCTCCCACGTGGCCTCCCGGGTTATGTGACCTCACTCCGTGTGATTTTTTTTCATGGGGATATGTGAAGTCACAAGTGTATGCAAATAGTCCACAAAGCATCCATCAATTATTGAAGGAAGGAATCAGGCGGGTAATTGGCGAAATCGGTAGAGGGATGTGCGCAAAAGTGATCACAAATTTCGACGATCGCATTATTACGTACAAGGAACGCAGAGGTGGACATTTACTCGACATTATTTTTCATCATTAAATGGGAGATGTTAATGGTTACAATAAGGGTTGTAAAATTTCATGAAATTTATTTTCTTGAAATATTTCATTTCCATGAAAAATATATTTTTTTATTTCTAACTGAACATTTTTAAAAGTTGGTTCATTGTATGAAATAAAGAAAATATGTAACATAGTTACATACTACATACATAATAATACACAAACATAGACATGTAAAAATCTAGATAACCGACTACAAGACAATATTGAAGTCAGCCTTATGCCAACAGGGAAAAATTGCATCATTGGTGATAACAGATAAGTGATTACAAAAATATAATAAAATTAATACCAATATGCAAATACCATATAAATATATAATTATTAATTTATAATTTACAACCATTGACCATTAACAGTATTTAGGTAGGTTTTTTAATTAGTATACCTTGGTTGATACCTAACTGATAAGTTATTCATAATCAATGTTTTCTGTGTTTTATCAATATATTATTTCTAATCATCTATAAACACGTTTAAAAGAAAAAAATATTTTTCATAATTTCATTGAAATATTTCAAGAAGAGTGAAATTTTAAATTTTGAAATATTTCAAATTTACAACCCTAGTTACAATAAACCATTTTTTTTCTTGAAATTTCCATGGTTTTTTGCTAAATTATTGCGTCCTTAAAATGTGCGCTTTCGCTGGGACACCCTATACGTGTACAAATATCCGTGAATGTATTTTAAATAGTATTGTTTTTTTTTTTTTTTAGAAAAAATTTGGGTAGGCCCGGTGTAACCGGGATTATTTACCCCCGTGAAATTTTACCCCCCCGGTAAATATTCACTAGTGAAATTTTACCTCCCGGTTAATATTCGCTAGTGAAATTTTACCCCCGGTAAATATCCACTAGTGATTTTTTACCGGGGTTAAAAATTCACCAGTGGAATTTTACCCCAATGTATTTATAAACCCCGGTAAAATTTCACTAGTGATTATTTACCGGGAGGTAAAATTTCACTAGTAAATATTTACCGGGAGGTAAAATTTCACCAGCGAATATTTACCGGGAGGTAAAATTGCACTAGAGACAATTTATTGGGGGGGGGGGGTGTAATTTCCTTAGATATATTTTACCGGGGGTAAAAATTCACTATGGTTATTTATTTATTTATTTTATGGTATAGGATATATATATATATATATATAATGAAATACACAATTAGTTCGTTGATAAATCATCAAGTAAGTTTCAAGTATATTAACAAGCCTAACTAGAAGGGGGGGGGGGTACTTGAGTATTTTCTCCGGGACCTGGGCTTCCTCGAGGATCATGATGAAAAACTTAATTTAATCTAGTAAAATTTTACCTCCCGGTAAATATTCACTAGTGAAATTTTACCCCCGGTAAATATCCGCTAGTGATTTTTTACCCCCGGTAAATATCCACTAGTGATTTTTTACCGGGGGTAAAAATTCACTAGTGGAATTTTACCCAAGTGTATTTATAAACCCCGGTAAAATTTCACTAGCGAATATTTACCGGGAGGTATAATTTCACTAGCGAATATTTACCGGGAGGTAAAATTTCACTAGTGAAAATTTACCGGAGGGGGGTAAAATGTCACGCGGTAAATAATCCCGGCCACACCTGTCCTACCAAGCCTACCCACTATCTACGCGCCTGGTTATATGACTATAAATAGCCTTCGTGTCCGACCAACAAACTCCGCGTCCGAATCCGCAGTCACCGTCCGAATGTAACCACCCTAGGTCGGCGGCGCTTGAAGGATTACGAGCACCCTCGTGCGAGGCTTGGTGATCGTCGTCTTGGATTAGTGTGTTTTTGTCCGTGTCTCCGGGGTTATAGCGTCCATCGCGCGATCGCTCGTTTAAAAACCTCAGAAAATCGTGACTGCGATCGCCGAATTATAGTGCCAGACGATTCTTTAAAATCCGGGACCTGGGGAGATGCCGGGGCCCCAGCCTGATGTTGGCGCGGTCAGGTCGCTCGTCACCGGCGCCATCCGTTCGCTTTTCGCGCGGGTTCGACCGGGCGGTGGTTATTTAAATCCGCCGAGTACGCTGGATATTTATGCCCTCGATACCGGGGAATCCACGGTCCCGGAGAGGGAACGCTCGCATTCCCGACCGACATCGATAATTGCCTTCGTATCAGCGTTTGGTATTGGATCGAAGTAATTCCGTGCGTTATTCGAATTCGTAGACAATAGTCGCGATTTCGTAAAACCGTTTCGAACAATGATTATATTAAGTATTATATTATAATTATATTCAACACTGCCGTGTTTGAAATTCATCGATAGCGTTGAAGACGGTAAAATTTTCATTGTTTTCAACACGGCTACGGTTTTAAGATTTAAGATTGCCTAAATAACGACTGATTCGACTTCCCGATGTTGTGCCAGATTAATGTGCCTAATATTATATTCGGAAAACAATGCTGCTCGCAGGAGGGGTCGATGTCCACCCTGCCTCACCTGTGCTCACGGCCGAGGGATTTCAGAACGTCGCCCGGCCACAACAGACATGACGATAATATTCGCAGAGATCGCAGCCGTCACCGGACGGCCGTGTATAGACGTCGGATACGTTTTTCAATTATTATTATTATTATTATTATTATTTTTGATTTTTTTTACCGAACAACGAGATCCAGATCTATTATAGCCATTATACAATAACACGGTATTATAGTAAAAAAGGATAACAATATAATACGTTCGGACGGAAATCGTTCGTTACGTTGTATTATTATTATATCATTGCCGTCGAAAAGTCGACGGACGAAAATTGGGAGGAATTCGACCGTCTTGGTTATGAAACGACTATAAAATTGAGCACGATCCGTGACTATATATTATATACGACGTTGCTGTTGGTCCGTACGCGAAATATTATACGGACACTTACGATGGCACCTGTTACACGTAAACAGGAGGTTTTCTTCATTATTGTTATTACTATGGTTATTCGTTTAATATGCCAATAAAAACGGTTTACGAGCAACTGTCGTCAAAACGTAATGAAAACTGTACACAGCAGTAAACACAGTAAGTATGTCTCACACTGACTCACACTGACGACGTATACAACACATTAAATCGCTCCTGTTATACGACGTTAAGACATTTTTCGCCGGGTTTCGCAAAACTAGAGCGTGTCCCGTGCTGAAAACTACTCGTTGGCACAGTGTTCGTTATGGCAAAATGTTAGTGAAAAGTTAAAAAAAAAAAAATAATAATAATAATAATTTAAATCAAACGAACGAACACACGACAAAATAAACAACTGAACATTGAGTTTTATCATGATTTAGTTTCAGGTAGATTAATTTGTACAGTGGACTTTGGCTAAACGCTAACGAATACGTAACAGTAACACCCAAAGTCGGAGCTATAGGACGGTCGAGTTGACGAAAACAAATGACGAGGAGGTGTTTAATTCGATTCACACAAAGCCCTTCAGTTAAAAATAAAAAGGTAAACTATAAAAATAATTTAACGAGTCGGGTTTCGAATTAAAGAGGTGTATAAACGTGAACTCATGTCACATAAAATAACTTGAATATTTGAATCTTTGAAGTAATAATAAAAAAAAAAAAAAAATGAACCGAAAATTAGCGGCTTTCATTAATACTTACGATTTTATGAATATTACAACGGCGTTCACATATCACTATATTATATTACCTACGTAATCAAATTTTAGTTCTTAATTGATGGACTCTGTAAAAATACTAGACGTTTCAACTTAATTCGATATTCTAAAAAATTATTACTTTAAAAGGTTTAAACCGTACGAGTTGTGACTACCTAGTGATAGTATAAATGACCTATATAAATTAGTGTAAAAGTTACAATGAATCAACTAAAAGCCAGAGCGGGATGGTAAAAAAAGCATTCAATATTTATAACTTAATTAACTTAATTAATAGAATTTTACAATATCTAGACTCGACTTTGAATAGAAAATCCTAATAATCGTCATTTAAATCCTAAAAGATCGTTTCAACGTTAGTTTTGAATAGAAAAATGTGAACTATTTTACAAAAATGTCGTCTTTTTTTTTTAGAACGCGTTATACTATCGCTATGGGACATCATCGATTAGTGTTACTAACGTACGACCAAAAAAAAATAATAATAATAATAATAAATAAATAAATAATTATAATAACAATAAAAGTAGTTCTGAATACAAGCAACAAGTACGTCGAACTCAAGTCGGTATCACGTGTTTGTGGTACAAAATTAACCCTCCGTGATGAAAGTCACGATGAAATATCGAAAAATTAACATACGATTACATTTTCGTCATTCACAAAAGACGATTGTCGAAGGTGTGACAAAATTTTATTTCCGTGTCGACACAATATTATTATTATTATTATTATTATTATTATTATTATTATTATTTTTGTAACACGTCGTTAACGCGAAACGAATTATTACGTCTTGTAACCCGGTGTAAACCGTTTAGAAATATTGTCGTTTTACAATTCTTTACTCGAGACCGTCATAGACCGTTTGATATTTACAACGCCTACGTGATAGTTTTCCTAATTCGACAAATTTTCATATCGTCATTGGACAATATACTCGTGACCCAACAACTGCCGTGATCGCGTCGGGTCGCTTTTTCACGAATCGTCTAGAGATGTAAGCTCGGTAAATCTTTACCGCGTATAAATGTAACGGTAAGGTAAATTACCGGTAAATTCACAAATTATTTTTTTCTTAGTAAATATTTTTTTACCAAAAAAATTATCATTTGACACCTTAAGTTAAACGTCTTAACGAGTTGAATGCTCATAACACATCAGTAGAATGGAATAGTTGATATTATAACACTTAAAACGTCAAACGTTTCATTTATAACTAGAGAAAAGACAAATAAAACTAAAAAACTAGAATTTTTTTTGTTTTTTGTTCTTTTTTTTTTTTTTGCTGTTGATGTTATGTCAAGTTACTTAATGGATCTGATTTGATTGATTTACAATTTATTTTATAGGTACATTTTTAATATTTATATTCACATAAAATAATTTAAAATACAAACAAAAGTCAATAATACTATAGTACACTACAAGGTACAAAGTCATGTGTTAAATTTATTGCACCGTGAATACAACATTAATTATTAGTTCATGAAGAAGAGGAAGCGTGAAGTTCCTTGGGGTGTCCCTAATGTGACATACAAAAATTATCAAAATTTTCCAAATTTACAGAATTTACGGCAAATTTACCTAAATTTTACATCTCCGAATGATATCGTACCGGTCGACGTTCGTGTGTGTGTGTGTGTGTATGTGTGTGTGTGTGTGTGTGTGTGTGTGTGTGTGTGTGTGTGTGTGTGTGTGTGTGTGTGTGTGTGTTTGTGTGTGTAATACACTGTGTATGTGTGTGTGTGAGTGTAGGACCGGCGAGAGGGTGGGCAGGAGGTGCCACAGTACCGGGGCCCGGGCCTCTAAAAGGGGCCCGTCGTCTCAACTATTAATACAAAAAAAAAATTATAAATATGTTTTATTAAACAAAAACTTTTTTTTGTCATGTACAAATAAATGAAATAACTTTGAAAAAAATGACGAGACACGTTAAAGCAATAGCGCTGTTTCCGTTAGTAGTTCAATACGATACATTTACATTCGTTCTAGTGCTCGACAGTTTATTTTAGGAGCTATCTCTAAAAATAGCAATATGACATGGTAGTATGTTTTAATTTTGTATATTTGTATATTATGATATAATGATTGTACAAGATTGATCAATGTATGTAATTGGATTGTATTTATTGAGCGCTAATGTGCCATTTATAAATGTTATCGGGTTATATAAAAAAGGCAAGAAAAAACCTTTAAAAACCCCTAAAAAAAGACCTTTAAAAAAGACAAGAAAAGGAATACTTTACCTTAGTATAATACTACGTTAATGAAAATTAAGTTGTTTTTGTATGATTTTATTTTTCCTTCTATTAATAAAATATTTTATGTAAACCAAATATTATGTTTATTTAATTCACAAATCATCAAACTTAAATGTAAGTAATTTAATAAAAGTGGTGTTCATATTAAATATATATATATATATATATATATTAGCTATACTAGTATATGTAAGAGGGCCCACAATCGAACAACCCCAGGGCCCGCTTATGTTCGTGTCGGCCCTGTGGTGTATGTGTGTGTGTGTGTGTGTGTGTGTGTGTGTGTGTGTGTGTGTATGTGTGTGTGTGTGTGTGTGTGTGTGTGTGTGTGTGTGTGTGTGTGTGTGTGTGTGTGTGTGTGTGTGTGTGTGTGTGTGTGTGTTTTAATCGTTCCCCGGGACGGTCTGATGTTGATTATTCGATTCGCGTCTTTTATCATCGGTAAAAACACGTAATGTCCCGTAAACTCTCTCTCACACACACACACACACACACACACCACGCGTGTGCAAACCGATTACGAATACGGCCGATATCGACATTACGACGCGTTTCGTCGAAGGGCTGAGTCACGGACCACGTATTATGATATGGATAACACACGCGGCACAGTAGTCGGTACGCCTAGTCTGATGATATTGTGATGTCAGTGCGATGATTCAGAGCGCGAACGCACGCGGCACCCGACGTGACACGCAATGCCGCAACAACAGGGGACGCTGCGCATGCGTCGCGTCCCCCGGCCAGATATTTATTTTTAGATAAGGGCCTCTCGTTAAGAGCAATATAATATAATATCGATAACGATATTATATATAATATATATTAATTTTATTCATAAAATAGATAAATAATCGATGGGCTTGCTGCAACAATACTTACAGATAAATCCACTTTTTGACATTTTTCAAGACAATGTAAATTTAGTTTAAAAACCATTATTTACGCTAAAATCCTGTCAACAAAATATGTTTGAATTCCATACTCATTTATACACACATCTTTGAAGTTAGAATTGAAAAAAAAATGATTGGTATTGAAATATTGTTATTGTCAAAGTTACAGGGAACATGGAATTATTTGGTTGTTGCACCGAAAAGCACATTAATTATTATTAATTCTTAAATAAAGATAATTTTACTCTTGAATCTTGTAGCATATTTAATGCTATTATTGTAATATGTAGGGAACGGACTTTGATGCAAAATACATTTTTCAGTGGATAGCATAGGGTAATGATTTCTAAGTGTATAATTCGATTCATACATCAGAGAATTTAAAAATGAAACTTTTATTTTGCATTTTTTGACATTTTTAGGTCATTTTATATATATTTGATGCTTGGAATTATAATTTTTTTTTTTCTATATAAATGTCGTTTATTTATGAAAATTTACAATCTGCACATTAAATCTAAATTGTTTTGAATGTTTGGTTTTGTCTCGTAAATCAGTTATTTTTACGAAGACCAGCTGATTGTATCTATCTAATACGGCTATACGTTATACCTACGTAATTCCCATCAAATAATCTCGATAACGTTACGATACGCAATATAAAACTAATTGGTGTCGATAAAATAATGTATTTTTTATAAGTTTCAAGTTTTAACAATATTCTACATACAAAAAACTGTTAAAAATTTTGTTTTTATCGAATTAAATAACATTTTTCATGGTTTTTAGTGCATTTTTTTTGATATTAAAGCATTATTTTAAGGCATTATGTCGTATTTTTTAAGGACATTTTTCTTCATTTTTAAGACATTAAAGTCCGTTTCCTAATAATATATAAATATCGAATGTCAGCTTATGCCTATAAATAAGTAATCACAGAAACACCCTGTCGATCAATGCAGAAAATTACAAAACACGATAAAAACATTACTTTAAATGACTCCATCACCATTGACTATCGGGGATTCAACTGGTTGATGCGTCTGATTTTCAAGGAAAATTTTCTTTATACATTTCCGAAAAAAATCGAGTTTTGGGAAAAAGCGAACATATCTGGTTGTTGCAGCGAGCCCTTCAGTTTATGTTGATAATTTAACTTGGTTACTAAAGTAATAAACATTGACACGTGCTCATAGATATTTCAGTGTTATTTAAAGTGTAGTGAGAATTTGTATTTTTTTTTTTTTTTTATACATTCAACTCTTTTTAAACACTTGTACCTATAAAATCATTTATTGAATATATAACATACCACCGGAGAAAAGGGTTACAAATACGACGTACTAATATATTACTTTGAAAAAAAATATAGAGAAAAGGGGGGGGGCGTGATTCTGTCTCGCATTGGGGCCAACTAATAGCGAGTTATGGCACTGGTGACACGACGCACGCGACAAACCGTAGGATGCGAGCCGACGGCGAAGAAATATCGATTCGTCGTGTCACAACATAACGGTGCGTCCCCGTCGTCGTCGTGATTTACGAGCGACGTGCGGTCATTAGAACGATAGAAACCCGACGAAAAAAAAATTCGAAAAAATTCTAAACACAAGGTCAATACACTGTTATCGCGTCGTAATTGTAGTTTTTCACGCGGGAAATATCGCGAAACACCATCGCCGCGACCCCCGCCGGGTCTGTCATAACGATGACGACGTTTCGGCCGTGGGCGGATCCACTACCCGCACAGGTCCCCACGATCGACGGACGCGATGGACCGCCGCCGACTGAGAGCCGAAACCGTGCGACTCGCGTTCAAAGCGAAGCGGCTCTATTATTGTCCGATATTATCTGCCCACGGTCTGAGTATTGTCACAGTTTTCGAAAAAAAAATACGAGCTTTTTGCCCATGACGTATTCTTCGCTCCTCTGATGTGTAGGCGGGGGGGGGGGGGTATTTAATTTTAAAGAAACTATAGATCACTTCTCTCGTTAAACTATTCGGAGCAAAACTTCAGGATTCAAGTATACCGTTTGGTCGTAACAAGATTTTTTTAAATAAATATTTACGGAATACACTAATTATTGTGATGACTGAATTTGTTTTACACTAATTTTTTTAAATACTATTATTAACCATCATTCGTGATTGAATATAAATAAAATAGACTTAACATTTTAGTACAGCCACAGATCACGTAAAACACACACGTTATGTTTTAAATCATTTTTTGTTTTTTATTGTTCAAAATACAAAAGGGCGATTCATTTATATTTTGAGTGATTTCTAGAGATGTGGAATTTACCGGTAAAAAAAATTCGGTAAATTTACCGGTAAAATTTACGTAAATTTACGTAAAATTCGGTAAATTGGTAAATTTTGAAAAAAAACTAATTTTAAGTGAAATTTTTCTACAATTTTCAATTAAAGCTTATGTATCAAATTTCTTACCTTTTTTCAACATTTTTATGAATTAACAGAAAACTATATTATGTAAAATAAATCATGAAACTTGTATTAAACATAAAAACATTACTTCAATAGTTCAATTACTTTTGTTTTTTTTTATATAATTACTTTTATCAAAATAAAACAAATAAATTAATAGTTTATAGTATAATAAACAACAGAACAAATAACAAAATAAGCAACACATCTTTAAAAAACAAGAAAACTTAAATCAATAACAAAACTGTCTGCAGACTTATACAGTACCTAATACATAATAATAATTAAAAATTTAATTTAAGTTCGGAACATATATTTACTTAAGCAAGAGTAGGTTTAATGGAGTTAAAAAATTCATCATCACTTGAATCTGTTTCACCAAATTGATCTCCTTCAGACTCTACTACTATGTCATCAGTATTGTAATATTCTTCCTCGTTCATAGAACTTTCATTTTTTAAGTAGGTACTTATTAGTTATTTTGAAATAATTTTCATAAAATATAATATAATTTACATTTACGTTGTTAATCTTTAAGTTCATACATTTATGATAATCGTAATCAGGAACATAAAATAGTAATTCATAATATTATAATAATCATAGTTAGTAATAAATGATAGCAAATAAGTAATAATACCGACATAGGCGTAATCTGGGGTGGGCAAAGAGGGGCAACTGCCCCCCGAGCGTTTAACTGGAGGGGCAAAGGTATTATTTTTCCCTCTCTACCATCAGTTATAATTCAAATTTTAATGTAATTAAACTAATAAAATACTTTATTTCTAAATATTAAAAATCTTAACATATACTCTTTTCTACATTTTGTATGAAACATCATACATTTGTATCTATGTGTACCTAAACTAGGTATATATAACGTTTATTATATTGTTTATACAGTACCTGAACATTGATTCGAAAAATTGCAATATATTTCTTGTTCTATTTGACAATATTTGAGCATTAAAATGTAAAAGTGGAAGTACAAATTAGAAAGAAAAGCTAAATTTTTCCAGCCCTTCAAAATAAATATGATGCACACAGTTCTCAAATTTGGTAAGTGTAGGCTTTGGAGTTTTTCGCTATATAGTTGAAATTTTGGTTAAAAATAAATAATGCCCCCCCCCCTAGAATTTCTCCCAAGTTACGCCACTGAACACCGATAACCGTCAGCTAATTTTAAAACTTGGAAATAAACAACGATAATATTTATCACGCTTATTCGCGCAATCGCGCATGTTATTAATACACGGGGTACCTAGTACCATTGATTATAAATACTAGTACTAGTATTTATAATCAATGCTAGTACTAACTACAACACTGTCAATGTTTACTTTTTAAATGAATCTAAATATAGCCATAAATAATAGATAATAAACTAAAATACAGAAATACCTACTAAATAAACGTATTCCACTTGTAAAAACATTTAAAATAAGGGGTCACTCAATTTTTTTCAATGGTAAAAAAAAATTACCGGGTAAAAAAAAGCTCGGTAAAATTTACGTAAATTTACTTTTACCCGTAAATTTTACCGGGTAAATTTACCGAGCTCACATCACTAGTGATTTCACGGCTCTGAACCTCTGCTAACGGAGTATAAACAGAAACGAAAATTTATCGGGTAATTTCTCGCGCTCCCGGCCTTTACTTTTGACGAAACTGGCACCGTCGAAGGGTTGTGGACTCCAAACCATCGAAGTGTGTGGACTCCAGGCTCTTGTTTTCCCTATCTGTCCTTTCAAATCATTTAAGCACAAAAAAAAAACAACGTCGGTTTAACAACAACGTATTTTTTTAATTTACTCGCTTAGAATTTACCCGTTTAGAAAATGTAATAATATATAGTCACCGGCCATAACGAAAATGACGAGCGTGTACGTACAGCACACGGTGTACATGTATATATATGTATATATTATATATATACTAATGATGTGATATAAATCCAGATTATTCGGAAATTAAGCGTTTCACGTTTACGATTTTGGTATTCTAAATCAAAAAATCAAATTTTCGATTTTGAGTCAAATGGTTTTACAATGATGTTTATTTTTATTATGTATTTTTTTTATATTTTTTTTTATCTGGATACATTTTTTGCTCATCTTAAATTTATCCAAAAGTTTTATGCAGCAACTCTATAGATTGAAAATGTTATGTTTATGGCACTTTGAGCGTTCTTTAAGTTAAAATCTGAATAGTTTTTCCAGGCGAGTGAAAAACCCCCTTAAATGGAGCAAAAACGATGGAATTCCCCGTAAACGACATTTTCATTAAATCAACTTTAGTAATTTCGTCATTATTTAAAGTTTCAAAATCCAAAATCCGGAATTTGAATCCTAATACGGATATTGAATCCGAAATCCGGATTTCAAATCCAAAATTGAGATTTTGCTCTTAATCTGGATTTCGGATTTCGAATTCCATAAATCCGGATTTTCGGACTTCAGTAAATCTGGAATTTTCCCGTCACTAGTATATACTAGTGGAATACAGCGTACCTGTAGGTATACGATGTGGTGCCGTGATTCATTCGAAGTCGCGTGGTGAGATTATTATTGTTTTTACAGACACTCGGCACAAGTTTTTTTTTTCAACAGATTCTCGGGAAGCTTTGTCCCCACACCCTGTATTTATACATCATCATTATAAACTTCGTGTTTTTAATAATATTTATCCGATGGGTTTTTTAAAGATAGACTACGACATTTACGTAACACGATTTCGTGGTGTTTAAAATTTAAAGGCGTGTCGACGAACACACTTCGAGTATTAGATAGCCGTCAAGCACTATTTTTCGAGGAGCCATTAAACCGCGTAAATTAAAAACAAAATAATAATTATTATTGAACTAAACACACTGTTCGTTATGTAATACACTTTATAATCTTATTAACCGTTATTGTATCGTTACGATATTATAATATAATATAATATGATACGCCGATACCACGAAATAGACGAGAACATGTGAAAATAATACGTTGATTTTTATAATGTTATTTCCTCGTTTCCTTGTACGGAATTTGAAGACGTTTCGGTTACCGCGAAACAGGGGGGTATTTATGGGGGGTTGAGGGGGCTGCCCCCTCTCCCTGAAACATAAAAAAAAAAATTATTGTTATATTAAAAATAATGTATTATTATTTCTTTACAGAATGTCTAACCTTCTTTTTGTACCAATAAAAACTTTTCTAGTATCAGAGCAGAAGCGCATTATTATACAGACGATTTACCTGGTTTTATGGACTCTATATAGAGGCTGAGTATCACCTATGGATTACTAAATGGAAATCTGTAGGACAATCACCGTGACCAACGACCTCCATAGATGCTTTAATTCATTGTGATTGTAGTGCTGTATCCTAATTCCTAATATTTTTCAATTGCTAAAAATACTTGCAATACTTCCAGTATCAACAACATCGGCTAAACGTAGTTTTTCGTCATTCAGAAGGTTGAAGGCATATTTAAGAAACTCTACTTCAGAAAATCGTCTTGTCGGTTTAGTTCCACTTAATATTCATAGAGATATTTTCAACAACAGATGAAAATGTGTTAGATAAATAATTTGCCAACAGTGGGAGAGCCAGGCGACTTCAACTTTTAATTCATTTTTTTTTTTTTTAATAATATTTTGTATATAATACATATTTGTGACAACATTTTGTAATATATAGTGTTTTATATTATAATATATATATAAATATGCACGTAAAGGTATATATTTAAATTTTCATCAGCCCCCTCCCCCAAACAAAAGCGTGGATACGGGCCCGCCGCGAAATCCAGTGTTACCGGGAACACGTATATTTACATCATGCAACACGTCGTTATGAAAACCGAAATAGCCGAAATATGATTAAACTGCGGCGAACGAAATCCCGAGGGCGGTGTACTTCTTCTGCTCGACGCGATACCGCGACTGCCGCACATCAGTGGACTCGATATCAAGTGGTGTACCTGGTGTTCGGTTCGGTCTCAGAGACTTGGAACGGGGTCTGGTCGCGAGCCTCAGGACTCGACCAAGCTCGTATATGCGGGGGGATTAAGGGGTTTGACCTCCTCACCCCCGCCGAAATAGTAAGACGTAACGACGGAACTTACTTGTATATTTGGTGTTTGGTTAAATATCGTCTTAAACTTTATTGAAAACCTCTCTCCGTGAAAAGTAATTCTGAATACGTCGCTGGACGTGACCCATGTTCGGAACGTATAGTCGTTGCTTTCTCGTCAATAACAGATTTTAAACATTTTTCAACATTTTTTTCAAATATTAACTATTTGGAAATAAGTCGCGTATTTAGTACGCGAAACCTATTAAAACTATTTTATTTAACGTAACCATTTTTCCGCGGTCGAAGTTTCTATTCGTATTTTACACTCGAATCACATGCACTAATCCTGCAGGGATGACGAACCTTATGATAACTGCGCGTTGAATCAAAATATTGTTGGTTTGATTTTATTTGCCTCGCGTGCCAGACGCGGTTTTCAGAACTTTGTTTTTACTGAAATAATATTTAATTAAACATAAACACACAGGATTTTATTTGTAGTTATTTATAAATTTTCATTATTTACCATTACGCATTAATATAAACTCATAATTTTGAAAACTAAAATAACAAACATTTTGATAAATGCGCTTTGATAATTACAAAAATTATTTATTAATGAGAAATCTGTTGCTGCATTTTTCCGGCTAATGAATCAATCCTGGGAACATAATTATAAGTAGATTTTTTTTTTTTTGTATTTTTTGTTGATTTCATTAATTTTTTTGGGAAGTCATGTCAAAATTATGGATTGTATTTAAATTGGCGTGTCACTGAATTAATGTGCGCGTGTCACCGTCCCTGAACTAATCAATTCAAAGGTCCGCTTTGAAACTTACCAAACTTTTCGCTGTCCAAAACACTTTCAACGACTTTTTCCATATATAGATAGGTATATTGAAAAATACATTTTCTTTTTTCTTTTTTTTTTTTAGACAGCTTAAAAATTGCGATTCATAATATTAAAACTCGTAATCGAAAACTTACTAAAAACAGTGTTTTTGATTAAAATTTCCTCAGAGTGGATTTCGCTTCGAAAAAAAAATCGAAAAATATAGTCGAAACACATTTATATCACATTACCCGCGAACAAAACTTTTGTGGCTTGAGCCGTTTCGGTGCCGGGCGCCTCGTGCACGCAGTGGTTTTCTTCGTGGACGACGACGAAACAACGTCCGTGCGTCGTATTATTATTATTATTATTATTATCATTGCCCGGTGTTTCGTACAAGACGGCAGACCTACGTGCGAGCCTCTTGAAGTGCACATGATTTGCGCCGGGTCGAGTGGCAGGCAGACGAATCCGACCGACAAATATTCGCATTTCGCAAAAACCCGTTAAAACGGGTTTTTTTATGCTCTGCCGGCGACTGCGCGCGCGTATGAGTGTGTGCGTGTGAGTGTGTGTGTGTGTGTGTGTGTGTGTGTGTGTGTATGTGTGTTCGTGTGTGTGTAAGTGTACGTGTACAACATGACGAGCGAAATAGCACACACACACACACATACTACCGCGACGGTATCGGATGACCGGGGAGGAACGAGAGGAGGGAAAAAATTGCAAAAAAATAAATAAATGAAAAATAAAGATATAATAGATATAAAAATGTATATTTTAACTGCACAATTATGCCAGGTTATAATGTAATTATTATTATTTATATATATATAACAAATGTAGGTTTATATATATAAGTTTTTTAAATCCATACATAAATATATACGTATATGTGTATATTATATGTATAGTGGAAAACAATAACAATCTCTCACTATACGCGTACATACATACATATTATATATTATATATTATAATATTATATTATTATTATCTATATTAAGTGTGCGCGTACACACGAGCGTACAATTATACGATACGCGCACGATAAAAAATAAATGTACATAATACGAGTTTTTAAATACTACCGATAATAATTTATTACAGAATAAATTTCGCGATAAGAATAATAATAATAATAATAATTATCATTAAAGAATAAATAAATTAAATAAATATAATAATAATAATAATAATAATATGATATTACATCGTTACGTTATGATATTATTATTATTTTAGACGACGCGCGCGAGTGAGTGGTACGCGTGGTTTTTTTTTTTTTTACATTTTTTTCATAATTAATCAAACGTTCGCGCATAAATAAAATATAATAATATGTATAGTGTTTAACGTAATAATATACTTTTATGTTATAAACAATTATAAATGTACAGCGTAGTGATAACGTATAATCGAAATAATAAAATATGTGATTGTAATTTCGACATTTTTTTTTTTTTTTTGTTTTTTTATCGCCATCGTCGACGACGACGCGATATACGCCTTGATTGATTTTCGTTTTAATTTTTTTTGTTTTTTTTACACAAACACGTATTTGTAATGATTATGATTGACGATCAGTGCGCGTACACACAATACGGACAAAAAAACAAAAAAAACACGCGAACGCGACGAGGGGAAAATGTACGTTTATCACAGACTATTAAATTCGTTATTATTTTTTTTTTTTCGTACACTTTCGTCACGTTATAATAGTGTTTCGATGCGGCGGCCGTCGGACGACCGCATTTTTCGGGTGTGGGCGCGCCGGGAAAAACGTCGTCGTCGACTCGCCACAAATCGACCCGGGCCTCTGCCGGAGCAACGACGCGTCCGGATCGCCCGAAACGAACGCGCGACGACGACCGAGACGACGACGGACGGAAAGATTTTCGAGACGTCTGGTGTCACGCGATAGCGATAAAAATAATAAAATTAATAAAAATAATAATAATAATAATAATAATAATGATAATATTTACAGTCGAAAAATACAATCAATAATCAAAATCGATGATGATAATAATAATAATGATATATAATAACATAGTGAAAACATTAAAAACGATTTTTTTTCTCTTTTCCCCGCCCCCACGCGTCGTTTTCCTACGAAACAATATTTACACGGGGCGGGGAGGGGTGTACGTTTTTGTACGCTCTCGTCCGAACACCGTCGTTGCCGTTTCACACGGTCGCGTCGCGTACCGTCGCTTTTGTCGGACGATTGTAATAATAATTATTATTATTCGTGTACCTGTTTATTCGATCGGTAGCCGGTCAGGACAGGGTACTCGGCATCGCGTCCCTTCTTCTCCTTGTTTTCCTTCGGGGACCGGACCGCGCGGCGTGCGCCCAGAAGGGGAAACGGGTTTCGAGCCCCCCCCCCCCACCCTTAAATTATCACGATCACGACAAAAGCGTCGGTACGCACGACGCGACCGTGAAATACGTGATGACGTCGCGACGGGAGTGTTGGTCGAAACGTACGCGATAACAAAATAATAAATTAAAATAAATGACCATCGGTGGGTGTCGTGAAACGTTTAAGAACGTCGGACGCGCGTGAACGAAAACCGTAATAGTAATTAGAAATAATTATAACAATATGACGATAAATAAGAAACGAAAAACAAAAAAAAAAAAAAACAAATAACGTAATGATAACGCGTCGAAACGATCGACGGCACACGACGACGACGACGAAAATAAAAACGAAAAAAAAAAAAAAAAAAACAATACCATTACGACGTACTCACACGTAGGATTTCTACGTGTGCGCGATCGACGTGACGTAATCGTGCGAACGGATTTCGTTATAAATAATCGTTTTTTTTTTTTTTTTTAAACTCTTTTCGTCATCGATTTCTCGTTATTAAACGAAACTTTATGTTTATACGCTAAAAAAAAAAAAATAATGAAATCATAATAATAATAATAATAACTATTTACACAAAATGACACGCGAACGCCGCGCCGAGAGTGAGGTCGAGTGAGTACACACATACGCACAATAACATAATATTATAACATAACAGTTTTGAAAAAAAAAAAAAAACGTATACGACGACGGATCATCATCAATTGACCGCGACCGCGGTTATGGTGCCGGCCGTCTGCGCGGACGCCGCGCCGGACGACGCTCCGCCGCCGCCGCCGCTCGCCTTCCGCGACGACAGGATGTTCTTCAGGTTGGCCACCTCGGACGCGAGCCTGGCCACCTCGGACTTGAGCCTGGTGTCGTCGGCCCCGGCCGCCTCGGCGGCCGCGGTGGCCGTCTCCGCCGCGGCCGTCGCGGTCGCCGCGTGCACCGAACCGTCCGCGGGATCGCATCCGGCCCCCGCGGCCGCGGGCGACTGCATGGCGGCCGCGCGCGGCGCCAGCGGCGAGGCGGACGACGCCGCGGCCTGCTGCTGCTGCTGTTGCTGCGCGGACGGCGGCCTGACGCCCCATTCCGCGCCCAGGCTGATGCCGGAGTCGCGCTCGTCGCTGCTGCCCTCCGCGTCCCAGGGCGGGCTGGCCCGGCTGCTGCCCGGCTCCTGTTTGATGGCCTGCAGCGACAGCAGCGCCGTGGCCGCCACGTCCTTGTCGCCCAGGTGCGACTTGTGCCGCAGCTTCAGCGGCAGACAGTTGCCGCTGCCGTTGCCGTTGTGGCCGGCGGCGCCGTGATGGCCGCCCGCGTGCCCGGCCCCGTTGCCCAGGCTCACGACGCGCGCCACGCCGTTGCCGTGCGCGGCCACGATGCCCAGCAGCCCGTTGCCGTTCAGGTGGTTGGCGAACGCCAGCGATATGGGCACGCACGGCGACGACGCGTCGTCGCCGCTGCCGCTGCTCAGCTCGTACGGCGACGGGGCCCGCGGCCGGCTCAGGTTCAGCACGCTGTTGGCGGCCGCCTCGAACGACGGCGGGGCCAGGGGCGGGAGCACGGGCGCGAACGGGTACTGCGGGTACCCGGCCTGCGCGGCGGCGGCCAGCGCGGCCGCGGCCACGGACATGGGGATGGCGGTCACGCCGTTGGCGCGGTCGGACTGGTGCTGCTGTTGCTGCTGCTGGTGCTGTTGTTGGTGCTGCTGCTGTTGTTGTTGGTGCTGCTGCTGCTGCTGCTGCTGGTGCTGGTGCTGGTGCTGCTGGTGCTGTTGTTGCTGCTGCAGTTGATGGTGGAGCTGTTGCTGCTGCTGCTGTTCACCGCAGTCGGACGTCTGTCCGTAGTACGAGCCGTTCATCTTGGGCGTGGTCGACTGGACGGGCTGGTGGATGACCGACGTGGGTATCGGGCCGGACGCGCCGCCGTTCTGCGGGTAGCCGCCCACCGAGGAGCCGGACGACGAGGACGACAGCTTGGGCCGCTTCGTGATGCTCAGCACCTGTTCGTTTGTCGGCAACGACGCCATCACCTGGAAGAGAAAAGAAAAAGAAAATCGCCGTTAGTACATCGTGTATATTGTGCCTTGTGAGAATTAGATCGCGTGGACCTAAGCGTGGAAGAAAAAAAAAAAAGGGAAAACACCCGACGGGGTCGCGTCCTAGTTGAGCTTTCGCTCCCCCCTCACCCGCGCTTATGACCCTCCTTCCGATCTAAAAATCTAAAAATCTAAAAACCGTGCGAGATGAGCAATTATTATTATTATTATTATCGTGCGATTGTACGACGACGGTAAAACGCGATCGTAACGAATAATACACAATAATGCGCGAACGAGACGCGGCGAGTCTCGAGGACGACGTTTTTTTCGTTTCCTTCTTTTTTTTTTTTTTGCGCTCCGCAAATCGTATACGTTACGCGACGACACGGTCTCCCGAGTCCGTCACACGACGAAAAAAAAAAAAACGACAACAACAACAACACCGACGACGACGACGACGACCTTATACACGATTCGCCAGTGTCCAACTGTTGCGCACAGCCGTCAAGTCTTTTTTTATTGTTCGTCACATAGTACGAGAAGTCCGTGCAAACGTGACACGTCCAACAACGGCTTCCGGCGCGTATTGTACCCGAAAAACGGACGCGCGTTTCCTCTCGTCCCGCCGACCGAAGATCGCCGGACGTGCACTATGCCGACGACGACGGTGAGAAAAACCGCGATCGAAACGTTCGCGTGTTACATATTATATCGTTACACGCACGCCCGTCGTTTCACGAACGAAACGCATCGTCGTCGTGACTCTGGGCCGTTTCGTCGTCGCCCCACATGACCGGAAACGACGACTGTAGGCCGGCCGCGCGGCGAGAACGAACGCATAATTGAAACACGACGATATATATACCATAACTATACGATATTCGTGAAAAGATATATGTGTGTGTGTGTGTGTGTGTGTGTGTGTGTATGTCAGGCCATTTTTTAGTGATTGACCACTGCGTGTCCACCCCTCTCCCCTTAAAAACAAATCCACTGGTAGAAATACCCCATTCTCTTACTGGGTGATCTCCCTAAATCACTCGCCGAACAGTTCAAGCATTGCCTATTTATGTACCTAAAATTTAATATTATGTTACAAAACAATGTCGATTCGTCTATAATTATATATCTCTGATATCTGAAACAGTATTACTACCGCTAAGTTCCCGAAATTATCATAAATTCATTTTAAAGAACAAAATGTGTCTAATCATACGTATTAGATATGAACCGAAATCATTTTCTTCATATTTTCTTTATATTTAAGTATATTTTATAGTAAATAACAGATGACAATTTGCATAAAACTTAAAAAAACAACGTTTAATAAAGTTTTAACTTTTTATACATAAATTGCATATTTGAAATATAGAATGATAAATATTTAATTTTAATAAACGGTTCTTCTTCAAAAAAAATTATGATACATAACGGTGTATTTGAAAATGCCTTTAAAATTATATCATAAACTTAAATCATAATATTTTAATATGTTAGAGAGAAAACATTAATGACCGAATTCTAATCAATCTATTGAAATTTATTTTTTTAATTTGACTCAAAGCTCAGGACTTGTAACCTTTTTCTACGGTATCATCATACGGATAGAGGACACCCATCATTTCTCTACTAAGTGTTCAACTAATCTTGACTGGGTGTCCATTTGGACACAGAAAACATACTTCAAAAATGGCCCGAGAGTGTCGAGTTTCAAACGGTCGAAACGGCGATCGTTTTTGTATTGAAAAAACAAGAAAAACGCAAACGGTCACACGCCCCGGAGGAAACGCGGACGCACGGGTGGCCGTGTGCGGTACGAACGTACAGGGCCGAACCGGGGTCGTGGTAGTAGTAGTCCGCAGTAGTGTAGGTAATGGTGGTAGTGTTTCGTACTCGCAGTGGCGGCAATTAGGTAGTTACGCGTCGGACCCGACGTGACAAACGCAATCGGCACGCGATTGATAACGTGTTGTGGTGTCGCGTACACGTACGGTTGCGTTTTACGTGTCTCTAGGCTAGGGTGACAGGATACAACCTGTTGTATACAGGATCGTTCTTTATTTTAGAGTCGTGTCCTGTTTCCTGACGAACGTGTCTTAGGAGCTATAAATATATTTATATTTTATCGGTACAATATACACAAAATACCCCAAATGATTAGATTTCGGAAGTTTTTCGGAAAAAGAAGACAAATTAAAATGTGTGGATACGCGATCCGAAAAATCATCATCAATGTGAATAAAAAAGTTTTCAGAAAATTGAGCTTAGGAATAAAGTATTTGAGAACGTTGTAAAAAGTTTTAATTTATTAAGTAACATACTATTTAAAAAAAAATGTTTTTCACGTATTTATTAAAAATGATGTATTAGTTTTGTAACTGCTGAAAAAGGATAGAAATAATATCAAATAAACATTAGACACTGTTTTAGGTATAATAAATCATATTATGTTTATTATGATTCGAAATCGTGAAAAAGATATTTGATAAAACTATTTAAAAAAATTAAAAAAATTATTTCAGTCCTGTTTTTTATATTTTTTTAAATACGGTCACCCTACTCTAGGCCGACACGACGTTGTCTCGACGGAAAAAACGGTCGACTTCCGGACGACGGCATTTTGACGCGATTATAACTCGTTGAATACAATACAATGCACGGCGTACAGAGAAATTGTCGTCGGGGGAGCGGGACGGAGGGCGAAGAACGCTATTTTTTTTTTTTTTTATGAATTTTCGCGGTCGACTCGGCGCGTTTTGGACCGGAAAAGAGGATCCGACCAGATCGTTCATAGCGGGTCATTATAGTCTACGTATATTATACACGCGTCACGAGTGCCGCGGTCGACCGGTATTGGAACCGCTCCGTCCGGAAGTGTGTCGCGCGCTGTCTTTCTTATTATTATTCTTATTTTATTATTATTTTTTCTTATAAATAAAAAGCCGGAACACGGCATTCCGACCTCGTGTCGCGTATAGAGCGCGAAACGAAAACCAATCGGATTCCCGGTATATGCAAACCCGTTATATAACTACTACTAGTTATATAACTACTATACTTTATACGTATATAGTGTGTGTCGTGCGTGAACACGAATAAACGAAAAACGAATCGAGAAAAACGGTGGAAAAAAACCAATCGACAACAATAAGCCATTCGTGTAAAAAACAGACGTGTTTATTTTTTATTTTTTCTCATACAACACGGTCCCCCCCCCTCGAGAAAATCAGAATTTCCCCCTCTCCCAAATTGAAATTTAAAAATTCGTAATGACGCCGTGTTTATTTTTTATTTTTTCTCATACGATTCGGTCCCCCTCTTCGAGAAAATCAGAATTTCCCCCCTCTCGCGAGTCGAAATTTAAAAATTCGTAATGACGTCGTGTTTAATTTTTATTTTTTCCTATACAATACGGCCCCCCCCCCCCCAGTTGTCTTTCTTGAGGATTTTTGCGCCGAGACCGAGAAAATCGGAATTCCCCTTCCCCTCTCGCAATTCGAAAATTAAAAAGTCGTAATGACGTCGTGTTTCATACGACTCGACGAGTCTGTATAAGCGCGTGGGACCCGCGAGAATAGATGAAGAGAAGAAGACGAATCCGGTTTCTCACACGTCGGCGGTCGGTTCGCGCGTAACGTTTTCACGTCATAACCTCGGCCAACCTCCCGTCCGTCGACTCGTCGTCGTCTATGGACTCCACGGCGCCGCGGCGGCGGGGGGGACGTGTTATTATTATTATTATTACTATTACTATTATTATTACTATTATTATTACTATCGTCGTCGGTTCTTACCTGTTCCACGCTCACCACGGCCTCGCCGCTGATGCCGAACTTGTCCTTGATGGCGGTCAGCTGCGCCTTGAGCACGTGATTCTCCTTGCTCAGCTCCACCACCCTCTGCTCGAGGATCATGTCGTTGAACCGGCGCTTCTCGCGCGACCGCTTGGCCGCCTCGTTGTTCCGGCGCCTCCGGTCCCAGTAGCTCTCGTCCTTCTTGTTGTCCGGTATGAACTCGCGCTGCTTGCGCTGCGCGAAAAACTCTTTGCGCTGCAGGTGCGCCGACAGGTCGAACCCCGGCGGGTACGACTCGCCCGGGCCCGGCGACTCGGACCCGGGTGACATCGAGTCCTCGTACCTCATGCTGCCGGGGCCGCCGCCGCCCACCGACTGTTCCATGTCGCTGCAGTATTGCGGCATCGTCGTCTGACCGTTGTGCTGGCCACCGTTTTGTTGCTGTTGTTGCTGTTGTTGTTGCTGCTGCTGCTGCGACAGGTGAAGCAGTTGCTGTTGCTGTTGTTGTTGTTGTTGATTTTTGCTTTGAACGTTATTGTCGTGATAATTGCTGGCCGTGTCCGCTACCATTTCAATCTGCTGAAAGAGCAAAAACCCAACGTTATAGTCTCGTGGGATAATGTTTTGGTGCCCGTAAAACGAAAAACGTACGAAATAAACACAAACGGTCACGACGTGACGGATATTTCAAATGCTTATTCGAAGAGTGTGTAAAAAAAAAAAAAAACCGTCGAAAAAATTCGAAAAATCGATTGTGAATCGTCTCGACGTGATCGGCCGTTCTTCGATCTTCGATCCCCCCCCCTACGCCGCCGACGGCCATCACGACAGCTGATTAACTTGTCGCCGCGGCCCACGACATTACCGCGACAAGAGCAGTGCACAACGCGACCGATCGCCCGAGTCGAAATGTCGGCTGTAGTATTTTCACCGCTCCAAGACGAAATTTTTTTTGAATTTCTCAGAAAATACCCGATTTTTTTTCATATGACAGTTCTCGCACGCGATATGAAAATTTAATTGTAAATATACGATTTAAATGTACCGTTCTGATTCGCGGTTCGAAAATATGTAATCGATCGATTTCCCGTGTTTTAGGCGTTAAATATGAAAACAATAATTCGTTTATTCAAATTATCGTTTTATTCAAAACGCACGATAACTCATCGTCAGACACGTCGAAATGTGGACGTCACTCATCGACGGAAATCGACGTACTACTGACGATTAGAAATTTAGAATCAAGTCGCCGCGACCGATCGCTCATCGGATACCTGTAGGATTACGCGCGCGGACGAGAGGCGATTTCGTAACTGCCGTGACGACACCGTTTCGGACGACGACGACGAAATCACAGAAACGATCGCCGGCTCGATTAATAATAATATTGTGATCACTACTGTTGTTTTCGTCGTCGTCGTCGTCGTCGTTGCTGTTGTTGTTGCCGTCGTTGATGTCGTCACAACACGCGGGGCCCGCGTATAGGATTCGGTCGAACGGTCGCGCGCACACGTCGTATTTACACGTACGTATACCGGGTGCGGTCAAAGCCGAGTCTCGTCGAGTTCGGTCGGCCGCGGCGGCGGTGTGACGTGAAATCCGCCGAGGCCGAACACTGCCCGATTCGGCGGCGGGTGTCGACATTCGATCCGATCGTGGGTTATTGTCGTGCGAAACGTCGCACACCGTCCGACAGCGTCGTCGCGAGCGTGCGGTACGCCCTGTATATTATTATTATTATTATTATTATTATCGAGCGCGCGGACGGATATCTCCGGCTACGCGACCTTGGGAATGTGCGCGAGCGAAAACGATGCGATTATTATTATCGTCGTAATCGTCGTCGATTATCGTCGTGCGCTCGTATGTGTGTAAAGAGGAGAAGAAGTGCGCCGCGGCCAAAAGCGACCGTTTCGCAACCGACACGTGCCGGACGACGGGCGCGCGCGGGTTTCGGCTGCACGTCGGAAATATCCGCGCGCCGAGGACGGCCGAGGAGGAGGCGATCGGCGGTCGGGTCGAGCGGGGTGGACGACCGCGCACGTGGACCGCCGCCACGCGAGACCGCCGACGTCAAAAAGGGGGACGTGATTTTTTTCGATTTGGACCCGGTCCAAAAGGACGACGGATGATGTGGTCGTTTTGTTTTTTTTTTCTTTTCGCTGTTTTCGATCGCGAGTACTTTTCGTTCGAAACGATCCGGCGCCACGGTTTTCGCGTCGAACGGGTAATACGATATTACGCTCACGTTTTCACGTGTGTGTTTCGGTTCGCACCTATACGACCGTGGCGAGTGGGTGCAGCGTTCTCGTATGCCCACCCGGGCTACTCGCGAGACTCGCCATTCGTCGTCTCCGACACTCGCCCGTAAACGTCCCGCCAAATTCATCCCTCCCGAGCGGTGGCTTTTCAACGGCGATCGGTCGCCGCGTCGTGGTACGCGTGCGGCAGCGTGAACTATGTGAGAATAGGTACACGTCGTCGTCGTCGTCGTCGTCGTGTTCCGACCCAAGGACGGCGAGATCGAGGAAATATCATGAACACACGGCAAACCGAGCAAGGTCGCCGGCGGCGTTAATGCCGTGAGCGATTTTTTTTCGCGTGTGTGTGTGTGTGTGTTCGGAGAATCTTTTTTTTTTTTTGCCTTTTTTACAATAAACTCGTAACACACGTAATAACAACACACGTAATAGCCGTACGCGTTAAGTCACACACACACACACACACACACACACTCGCATTATACATAACATATTGTAATCGCTGTTATTAATTTGACCTTTTAAAAATATCACCGAGGTGACAATAGTTGAATGCCGTATATAGATCGTTGCGAATATATACCGGGCGACCGGCTTTAATGCGCGTATACGGGCCGCGACGTATATTATAAAACCGCGCGCGCAGGTAGATTGTACGTGAAAAAATCGTACGGATATGTGTGCACAACTCCGCGTATTGGCCCACCCGATATCCTTGCGTACGCCGAAAAACCTGTCGAGATGAATTATTTGCATGATTACCGGTTCTCTTTTCCCAGCTCTTTGCAAAAATAACTTTGTTTGACATCGTTCGTTATCGATATATCGCTAGAGTCGGAGGATAACTACAATAGAGAGAGAGACAGAGAGAGAGACAAAGAGAGAGAGAGAGAGAGAGAGAGAGAGAGAGAGAGAGAGAGATCGAATGGTATTACGAGTACTCGAGGACTTCACGAGTGTTTTAATGCCGCGCGCTTACGACAGTATTTTTCGCTGTAACATTGTCGCAATCTCGTAATCACATTAATAATACATCATAACGTAATCGCGGTTTATCCGCCCTCGCGAATCCCGCGGCTCATCGGCCAGTCATCGAGTCTTATCGGCGTAGTTTTTATTTCTCACTTTTCGCACTAGATTTATAAATATAATGAGATGCATATATTGCGCAACGCGTTATCTATGCAAAACGGAACGTTTTCCACCACGTCGAACAACATCGCAAATATAGTATTACATTATTCATAATTATTATTATTCAATACAACAGCTGCTACTGCTGCCACCGTCGCGGTTGCCGTAATCGACCAAACGTGATACGATCCCCACCACACACACACACACACGCGGGCGCGGGCGCGCGTATATACATAATATGTATAGTAAAATAATATAATATACATATTATATAATATGTATATTATCAAACATTGTTGTCACTACTTCACTCATAGTACGTGTAGACACTTTGACAGTGCCCAATTTTTTGCATTCCGAGGCAAGGGGACGATCATTAAAACGACTAAAGAAATACGAGTATATTATAAGCACTTTACTTCAACAAGTGGATAACGCGTTGTATCGTATTTGAATCGATATGATTACTAGTATGTCTATATAATAACTGTACTATTACGTCGTCGACGATTTCAAGCCGTCAGAAAAACAAAAACAATGTGCCATAATCGTTTACATGACGGGTAGGCTTAAACGAGGAATTGATCACGGTCGTATAAATGGTAGGAGGCTTTTCGTTTTGCTACGACCTGG
This sequence comes from Therioaphis trifolii, assembly GCA_027580255.1. Classification (NCBI taxonomy): domain Eukaryota; kingdom Metazoa; phylum Arthropoda; class Insecta; order Hemiptera; family Aphididae; genus Therioaphis; species Therioaphis trifolii. Next base: position 73,527,464 of record CM050405.1, read on the forward strand.
AGCTGGAAGGTCAAGTGCGCGAAAACATCTCACGAAACGCATAAAGAATAAAACGAAGGTACGGAAAATTCGAGAAAAATAACAGTCGACCGGCCAAAGTACACACGGCCGGTCGAACCACCGAACAATACACGGTGGTTTCGACGACTATGACGCGTTCGTTTCGTTTGTAACGGCCGTAGAGTTTATTTTTAATTTATACATTTAGAAGTCGGTACAAAAACGTAATGTGCACGGTCTTGTCCGAATCGGGAGCGAAACCGTGGACGACGACGACGACGACGACGGCGTGGACGTGGACGATAATAGCATTTTATCGACCGTCATGAACTCGCGACGGCTTTATACACACGAATGTCCGTAAACGTCCGCTCGTGCCGTATTGTAATACAGGTATGATAATACTACGCAGTACGATAGGTACCGAAACAAAACGACGTTTTACCGGCCATTTCGGGGCGGCTCGTCCGACCGTCGTCCGACTTTCGGCGTTTTATCGCGTGTGCATAAATTAACTAACGACGACGGTGCCCGTTCGGCCGAATCCGTTTTGTCGGCCCGAGACTTGGCGTATCATAATATTATATTATACACTGACGAGCTCGTGAATAAACCGCCGAAATCGTATACGGCCGAACCGACCGAAATGCGCTCGAAACGACGATGGCGTCACGACGGACGAACCCCCGTGACGACACTCGCGACTAAAAACGTTCGAATACCGATGGAGTTATCGCCGAGAAGACGGCCTTTTATTTATTTTATTTTTTTTTTTTTCACGACATTCGATTTTGAACCGGCCCGTTTTCGAGGTTTTCGCGCGCACGGCACGGTTTTTCGAGGACACGGGCGAGACGGAGAAATCGACCGAAAAATCCGCGCCAAGTACAGCCACACACTGCAAACACTGACACGCCGGGACGCGTAAACGACGAGTTATACGTCATGATCAATAATCGACATGATATAATACGGTCGGTCGCGCAAGACGAACACGCGAGACGTACGACAATATAGGCTTTATGACGTGTCGAGCTTAGACGTGTGAAAACGATCGCGAACAGTCGTCGGTGGCTCGTCGTCGTCGTTTCGATCTCATCTCGGCTCGGAAACTACAGCGGCCACGATGCCGTGGCGTGGTAATATTGTACGTCTGCGTAGACACACGCGCACACGTTCATTATAAACACATTATACGTACACCCTGTACCGCTTCTTTGCCATTTTGCGAATTCGTAGGTATTCGTATATATATATATATATATATATATATATATATATATATTATGTATTATACATTTATGCGCGAGCGTTCCGTTTTGAAATCGTCCGATGACATTGTTGATTTTTACGCATCGTAAAAATCTCAATAACCTTGAATGCGTTACGACTCGGATTAAAAAATAATAATCATAATAGTATTAGTAATAAAAATACACTGCCAAACGCGGCGGCCACCGTCAATGTTATGAGTGTGTGTGAGTGTGCTTGCGAATGCGCGTGCGTATTTATGTGTGTGTGTGTGTGTGTGTGTGTGTGTGTGTGTGTGTGTGTGTGTGTGTGTGTGTGTGTGTGTGTGTGTGTGCGTATGAGATAATCGTCGTCGTGTTGGGCGTGATTTTCTTACTCTTTTTTTTATTTTACATCATTTCGCGCGAAGATAATACGCGTATAGTAATACATTATGTGGGATCTTATAGGCCAACTCGTTCCAACATCTTGGCCTTCACCCTCAAGGTGAAGTTTACAGAATGATTTTTTTCCTCGTCTTTATTTTTTCTTTGCATAACACTCGTAATAACCATCGTCATAACGATTATTATATAATAGTGTGCAACAGTCATTGTAGACCAGTTATTATTACTTCTCTCTCTCTCTCTCTCTCAGACTCCTTCTCCTTCTCTTTACACGTTCGTATATAAATAAATATCTCTATCAGTCTCTCTCTCTCTCTCTCTCTCTCTCTCTCTCTCTCTTTCTCTCTTCCCTCTCCCGCGGCTTATTTGATATACACAGCGAATATTTTTACACGTCGTCGTCGTCGTCGTCGTTAGCTAGCGGCCGGGGAGGGCGGCGGCCTTTGGCACACCTAAGTTTCCTCTCTCTTGGCCCGAATTCGAGCTGGGACGGCGGTCTGCCACAGCAGTACATATACGTGTGTAATGCGTATAATTCAACGATCCGACTTTACGACACCTCTGCGAAAACGACATTACATCTGAGCGAGATACGTCGAGATGTCATTTTAACGCGAATAAACGTAACTCGCACACGGTGACACAAAGCCGAGCGAAAAAATAAAAGAAACCGGTCCGAATTTCGAACCTCGATCGCTTATATAACACGTCACGCGTTACGTGCACGCACGCGCGCACCGGCGGTAAACGTATCGCCAATCGTAGGACCGTACAAGGACCCGGTATCTGGTCGCGCGAGGCGAAAGGGTCAATACCAACGTGTGTGTGTGTGTGTGTGTTCATACGTTACGCAACGATAACTGCAGTGAATATTGACCTTACGCGCGCGCGCGCCGACAAATAATATTATGTAATAATTATTAACACGTTATGTTATACTATTATTGTCTCGTCGACTCGGCCCCGAGCGCGGGCCGTGTTGAATAGAGGCGAGCGGTGACCGCCGAAACGACGACGGAAACACGGTTACGGTCGTGAAACACGCGTACATGTTATAATATTATGTATATACGTCGGCAGTACACCCGCTAGTCGTACCACTGTACTGTGTAATATTATTACGTACGATATTACAATATTTTACAGGTTCGAATAGATTATGTCACGACGTTGTCATAGGCACCGCGACGGTGGCGGGGCAACTGGCGCGGCGGCGGGGCAACTGGCGCGGCGGCGGCCGGTGGCTGGGGGAAAGAGGTTTTCCGACGTGGTCAAACGGTCTGCTGTAATAACGATAGCAGGACCGTTCTAGTTTTGTCCTCGTTCTCGCGCGACGACGAATATAGATCGACGGAATATATTATTATAAATCATTATCGTACGCTTGCGTCTAGATCACGGCGACGTCGTCGGTGCGGCGAGCAGCGTACGCGCGGGGTAAACGCGGTAAAAATCGGAACGCGGTCGGGTTAGCGGTCACCCCGTTTCACGCGCGGCACGACGAAGACGGAGACGGCGGCGGCGGCGGTCGCGTGTCGTCCGGTTTTTCACCGTGACGCCTGTCCTCCTATTCCATTTCCGGCGCTCCAGTTTTCGCGCTCGGGTTTACGGCGGCTAGTTAGAACGCTCTGTTTCGCGCGCTCTTCCGGTCCGCCGCGCACGAAAACGCCGATCCGGCCGACGACAAAACCAAATCTGGCGCCCCAACTGACTCTACGGACTGTCCTCGCGACTCGAAAATCGACCGGGTTTTCGTATTTCCGACCGGAGTCGCGTTCAAAAAGGCCCGCAAACGTTTCGTGTACTCAAAACCCGCGGGGGATGACAACGACGACGACGACGACGACCGTAGGACGTAGGCGACGCGAGTGAAAAACATGACGAGGCGTTTTCCGCGGACGGCGATTACAACACGCGTCACGTTCCACGGCGTCGATCGATCGATATATTGTGTTATACCGACGATCGCGGTGTATATATGCGCAGATCGGTGAAAACCGAGCCAATTCTACGGAGCGTCGCGGACGAAACGTTATCGAAACAAACAACGACACGGGCTGTGCCGCACAGCAGACGTTTTGCGTCATTTCACAGTTATTCAAATAAATCAAAATATAACGCCAATGTTCGGCGCGTCGGAACGCACACGCGCACTCGCAGCGTGCAATAACAACAGTGTAATAATAATATACGTATTATGCGTCTTCGGCGCGGGTACACGTGGCATTGTTATCGATAGTAATTCATTACGGCCGTTTCCGCCGCCGTCGCCGTTTTTATTTACTACAGTAATAATAATAACAATAATAATAATAAAAATAATAATAATAACAATAATAATAATAAAAATAATAATAAAAATTGTATCGATATTGTTATTCGTATCGTTGAAAATGAGCTTTTGACCGTAACCGTTATTCGGAACGCGGCGTACAGTGTGCGTTTCGTACGTTTTTCTCGAATAACGGTCAGTGGGTGTTCGACAGTGTCGGCCGCTCGACGAAAACGCCAAACGGCCCGGATACATTTCAATAAAATTAGTGCATTGTATGCCCGACGCTGCCGGTCGAGAGAACTTCGCGAAAGGACGTCATGCTTTTAGCGATATCGTGTCAAATCGTTCGATTGAACATTACACGGTTGTTTATTTTGCCCCGGCTGTAAACTACTTTATTATTATTGGTTTTTTTCTTTTTTGTGTATTCGATTAGTCTGCATGTTGATAAGACCTCAAAAGATAAACTTGAACTCAATTATATTATATCAAACATTGAAATTTTCGCAACATTAAATATAGATAATATTTTTTCTTTTCTTTTTTTTAATAGACGTTAACGACAATGTTTGAAATACAAACACACTCGCCGACGAATTTAACGCCTATGCCAATATACCGTAATATAATATGTATTTTAAATGTTTTTAACGAATCCCACAATCCGTAATGACAACGGTTATGAAAAAAAAAAAAAAAGTAAGTAATTACGTTTGTTGATCAAACAACATTGATCGTTACAGAAACGTTCTCAATAACCTTCAGCCGGGGTCTATACAATAAAAACTCTAATACTATGTAGAACACACACACACACACAACGAGAGTATAATTATACATACACTAATAATATCGAGTATTCTATTTTCGCCACGGTACATGCGATAATTAAAAAGGAATTTCACGACATAATTACATAGGAGTAATTGCGTAACGGTTTTTGAGTGGGATTAAACAGATAAAAAAAAAAAAGGAAAATTATTACTGAAAATGTACGCTACGAATTGCGGAGGCCCACGCTTGTGTATACAAACACTGTGCTATCGGATAACGATAGCTTTTTTTTTTTTCCTCGTTAGTTCACGTGTTCTCCGCGGATGTATATTTATATTCATACACACGCACACATAGGGCGTACGACGCGCGCTATATTTATACACACACACACACACACACACACACAGGTATGTTGTGATCGATTAAAATAATAAAAATTAAATAAAATAAAAATCGCTAAATAACAATACATCACACGTTACGGGTAATAAATCGTACTTTTCGATCGTTTCGCGCCGAATCGGAACGGCCCGGATTCGCGTGTTTTACCGTGACGGCCAAGTACGCGATAATCGTTGCCGGCGTCTCGGTCGCGGTCATTCGGACTTTTCGCGGACCTCCGCCGACAACGCAACAACCCACTGCCTTTTTTTACACCGTCGTCCATACCTATGCGGCGCCCGTTGTCGCGTACTTACACTCGTGCAGTGTACGTCCGATCGCGGGACCCGCCGAGTCAATCGTATCACGTCGACATAGTTCGATATTTTACGCACGCCAAACACACCTACACCGAGGAAAATCGCCCGAAAACGTTGGACCGTCCGGACCGGAACTCGGAAAAGAATACATATCAATATCATACACGCGTAAAGCACATAATATTTATCGTACACGCATCACAGTGTCGACCGTTATTTTTGACCGCTCTCGTTTTGTACGCGTACAAAACGGATTTGTTTTCAATTATTTCAACGACTGTCATTGACATAATATTATGATCGATATTGTCGTTCCGAGAATCGGGAAGTTGGGGAAAAAAAAACGTCTACTTATTTTTCGTTATTATGATGCTAATTCCCGTTGAGTATATGCGTTTTTTTTTTTTGTATTTTTTTTATTTATTTTTTTTTTTATTTTACACTGTTGACAAGAGCGTCATGCGACTGAATAATTACAGTTTTTATTATTCGTGCTCGGCAGAAAAAAAAAAAAAAAACACTCCATCGTCGCTATAGAGCCGAGAGGACGCCAACATACTAGATAATCATTTCGGCGGAGCGCACAATACGTCGGCCTACCCAACGGCGAGCCGTTTCTTTTGTGATTATATTAACTAATGTTGGTATTTAAAAAAAAAAAAAAAAAAAAAGAAAAAAAACAGTATTCACCGCTGCGGTATAAATAATATACTCACGCCCGAGAAACAATACGTACACTAAGTGTGAAATCCACGGTGAAATGGCAGTCGTCGACGGCGGCGCTGCAGAGTAAAGTGCGTTATAACTACGGGGCAGGCCGGCGAGCAGTAGGTACACGTTATTTTTACATAACGGATTTATCGCAAGCTTACATCACTCGGGCCAGACGCATATTTTATTACATTTTAATTCGCCGGGCCTACTCTCCGCCGAAAAGGGTCGTTTAAAATTTTAAACTACCGTTTCGTCAGATCGACACGCACGCGAGTATATCGAACGGTGTACGTATAATGCCTATTGTTAACGACAACCACAAACAACGGGACAACAGATACAAAATGACGTCTTGTAAATTCGCTTAAACCGGTTAAATGCGATTAACTGTTAACGATTTTTTTTTTTCGTACCACGTTTTATTAATGAAATATTTTTTGTTAATGCGCCAGCGTGTGTGATTCGTAATACTATTAAAATAGTGATTAGTTACGAACTCTTCAGTATTCATTTTATTAGACAATGTTTTGTAAACGAACAAGACGACGTTTATTATTATTTTGTTTTTTTTTTTTTTTTATCTACCAAAAATTATCTTTAACCGTTATAAACTATACAACAAACGTTTGGAAAAATGTTATTAAGAATGTTGTTACGTGTTCTGTAACTGGAAATATCTAAATCAACTTGATAGTATATTAATAAGCTTAAAACCCGAAATCGTGACGATGACAATATATATATATGAACCTCTAAAATATAATTAAACGTCATTTCAGCTATCTTCACTATTTATCTTTGGGTATGTGCTAAGAGACGATTTTATTCAATCGTTGTAACTACCTGTATAATATATTTATAGTTACCTATTATACCTAATATACACAATATACACGTGGATCGTAAATTTATTTGCTACGTTCACTGTGTAAATCCGGCAAGGAATCGAAGCAAACCATTCGCATATTATGACAGAATTTCGTATTGAGGAAGCGGAGAGACCGACTCGGCGAGAAAAAAATAGATAATATCTACGGTGTGTAATTCAGTTCATTGCGAAAATCGTTTTCGTTTGCACGTCCATTAAAACAAACGCTTATTACTCCCCGACAACCTTGAACTATAATTACACTGTGGCAAAAAGTACGATGAACCCTATCCACTGGATTTTTACTGGATTCGGTGTCGTAATATTGTGATGAAAATTATTTCATTTTATAAGACTAAGATACACATTAAATACTTATAAAACAATGATAAAACGCGTTAAAATAGAAAAAAAAATGTTTTTCATTAAATTGGTTATCGTTTTATTTATTTTATTTTATTTTTTTTTTTTGTATACATTAAATAAGAAATAATGTCGATATTAACTATTGTATAGTAAAAATATATTCGTATGTTAGAATAAAATAATAATAAAATATAAGTAAAAATTATGATATAATATTAACGGTTTTTTATTTTTGTAGTCTAACTTAATTAAATATACGGAATTCGAAATGGATGTGATGAATGGGGAAAAACGTGTTATAAATTTCAGAATTTTACAGAGATGTACGTTTTTCGAAAAAGCGTAAACGTTTTCATTTGAAAACGAGTATGTATAAGTACATCACACGGAAAAAATTAAAAAACATTAAAATATATCAAAATCGAAATAATATAAGTATTGGTAAAAAGTAAAAAAAAATAATAATAAAAACAAATAACTATAATGAAATATAACAATCTTAGAAAAAATATCGTTCGCGATTTTCGTTGTTTTACACGTTATAATATTTTACATACAACGAACGGCCAAACCGCGGGCCGGATAACTGCGTCTGGCGAGTGAAATGCAAAAACGACAAGATGCTAATACTAAGTAAACAGTGTGCATAGGTTACTAACATCTCGCGTTTGCACATCCGGGAAACGCGACGGGGTAGTCGCTCGGAGATTTCAATGCTGGGGCGCGGCCGGGCGACAAACCAACCACCTGTTGACCCGGCGGCGTACACGGCGCACGGGACTTTTTCGCGCGTGTCGCCGCGGCGCGCGACCACGGGGGACCCGGGACCCTCGTCGCGGGCAGACGTTTTGTTATTTTTTTTTTTTTTTTATCGCGATTTCTACGTTTAAAATTCGCTATGATTGTCATTCGACGAATATACTTACAATCGGCTTGCGTTGTGCGTCCGACGTTCAGCAGTACCGGTCGGTCGCGGTATCCATCGCCCGGTGCCGGCGACCTGCTGCAGAGTTGACGACGACGGTGTGAAAAACAACAACGACAATTGAAAATAATCGAAAAACAAAAACTCGACGCAGCACGACGACGAACTGGCCGCGAATCGTTTTCGCACGCGATCGTGTCGCAGAGGCGACGTGCGAAAAAAAAACGGTCGGGTTAACGCACTCGCGAGAGAAAAAAAATTTTGCCGAAAAACGCGAGTCGCACACCGCGCCGGAGATTCGGGGAAAATAAATCTCTGTCCCGGAAAAATAAAAAAATAAAATCGTTTTCGCGACGTTTATTTACGGAAAAACACGACGTAAGAAAAAAAACAAAAAAAATTAAATCAAAAACAAAAAAAAAAAACCGGAAAAATCTCTCGTCTCGTAACGTTTTCCAAAAACGAACGTTTCGTTCACCGCGCGAATTTCAGTCGTCTCGAGACGTTTTCGGAAAAAAAAAAATTCGTAAAACTCTGTACGCGATCCCGCTCGGTACGACGCGGACGATAATACCGACAACAATGATGTGTCGTCGTCGTCGTGGTCACGGCGTCGGTCGGTCGGTCGGTCGGTCACACACACACACACACACCACCTCCACGATTCGGTGGAGGGAGGGAGGACACGAGACACGGACGACGCTGCGGAACGGTTGTTCGGCGACGGACGACGGCGGCGGACTGGCGACGGCCGGTGCACGGGCGCGCGCGCGCGCGTCGCTAGAAAACGTCGTTCGCGCGTGTCCGTGTGCCGCGCGTGCGTGAGCGTGATCGCGAGCGGAGATGGTGGCGGCGGCGGCGGCGGTCGTGGTGGTGGTGGTGGTGACTGGCGTTCGCGAGCGCGCGTGAGAGGGAGCGAGACGGAGCAGCGGCGGCGGCGGCGGCGGCACCGGTGTACGACGACTATGGTAAACTCGACGCGACAGAGCCGACCGGCCGCCGCCGCGTGTACGGTGTTGCGTCCACGTCGCCGTGCGTTCCGTAATGGTACGGTTTCCTATAATCTGCGATTGGCCGCATGCGACTGAACGCAACGACTATAAAAATCTTTTAAAATCTTTCATAGTCTGTGTTACCGTTAACTACTGATCTACGCAGGCACGGATCCAGAGTTCTGGAGGGGGGCTCTACAATTTTTTTCTAGGTACTTCATAATTTAAAAAGTGAGATGATGGTGGTACGAGTTCGTCCTTCGTCCCTTCGGTCCTCGGACAAGATACTGGTGATGAACGTATTAAGTTTTAAAGAAATGATGACTCATTTCTTTAGTATAAAACGATTCTGAGCAAAGCTTCGGTGTAACATAATATATTATTATTTAAATACTGTTTACGTATTTTACGGTTATTTGTATAATTTTTGGTGAGTTATAATAATTTATTAAAGTGTGTATAAAAAAAAATCCTGACTAACGATTTTTGAACTTTTGTTAGGATAATTAGGTAGGTATATGAGTAAGGTCATATTAAATTTTCAGAACTTTTTGTCAAATATTTAAAATTATATTACATAAAAACTTTCAAACAATTTGGTAAATTAAAAGTTCTATATTTAAGTCAAAAGTGCTATAATTGTTCTGAATATGTTGTCCAGTATAAAAAAGTATGTATTTGATATCGGATAAAATTTTCAAGTTTCTAGCTTCAATACTTTTCGATTTATGACTAAATACCTAAAATCTGAACAGTGAAAATCTCGTTTACGGCGGATTTTTACCGATTTTACCGTTTTTACTCAGTTTTTCGATCGTTATTCTTGATTACTGGAAAAACTATGGAGATTTCGGAAAAATGACCTCTCTAAAGTACCATCTCAGTTCAATTTCGAATCTAAAGAGTTGCTGGACGAAACTTTTGGACAAGGATTTCTATACGAAAAAGTGTTTACAAAAAAAAAAAATAATAAAAAAAAAAATAAAATAAACATCATTGTAAAACCATAAGATCCTTCGCTTTACTCAGAATCTAAAATTTTGTCATAATAGTAGGTAGGTACAGGACATAGGTAATCAATGCAATAAATAAATTAATGATTATTTAATTTATAAATTTTATATATTAAATTATAAAATCTAAAATTCTTTTGACATTGTCGCTTTTTCCAAATCTACGAATTATTTGATCAATGTTTATTTTAACTTCCCTATGAACACATAGTAAACACAAAGAAGTAAGACGATCCTCCTGCATTCTAGAGCGTAGCCAGGTTTTTACCCTTCTCAGAATAGAGAAACTTCGTTCTGCAGTAGCTACGCTCATTGGTAATGTACAAACTATGCTTAGAATGATGTGAAGAATTATAAAAAAAATTCGAGAAATAACACGTCTGGGGAGGGCCTGTGCCCCTAGCCCCCCCCCTGGATCCGTCCCTGGATCTACGTTTAAACTGAAAACGTGATTTCCTATGCGCGATTGACGCGTGCGTGTCGAAAATAGTCGTTGCGGCTTGCGACCGTAGTGATCCGATATAGCAGTGTTGTCGATGAGTCGCACGCATGTTTTGATCAATAGTTTATTTTTTAAGTAATTTATGACGGAATTTCTGTTTACTGTTATGTAAATGCCCATTTATTAGAATTTCAAAAAAACCTTCATCTTCTCGAGTTGTAAAAAAACTATATAATTTGATTTTCTTTGATTAGTTTTTAATCGATTATACATTTCACCTTTTTCTTCCTCCTTCTCTAATAAAAGATTAATTATTTTGTTATTATTTACAATAATTTCCTCCGTCGCAGTTCGTAAAATTTGTAACGTATGACAATAATAATTATTAAAATATATAGTTATAAACTAAACACGTATGTAAACTACAAAATATTGGAATAAAATGAACTATTATACAACAGCCGCAAAGTAAAGTCGCATTTAGGAAACCGTACCTTAAGAGGTACACACAGACACAGACACAGACACACACACACACACACATACCGTCTGCCACCGCCGTCCGATTATAATATTATTATTACTATTATTATTATTACTGTATTTTTTTTATTGTTTTTTTTTACATTATTTTTATTGTTGTTATTGTTGTCGTCGTCGTCGTGGTACTACGACGCACGTGGGGTGGGGCGACCACGGAAGACCTCCCCTCCAGGGCCTCACGATCCACACCGGACGGACTGTCGCCGACGATAATCGCACTATAGTTAATATTATCACTGTATACGTGTTTTATAATATTATACACCGCGTGTGTGCGTGCGATAATTATGATTATTATAATTATTATTATCATTATTATTATTATAAGTAGCCGACGAACGTACGCGCGCGTCGTGTCGGAATTTAATTCAATTGATTTTTAATCATTCCGCCGTGATGTTATTTTATAAATCGTAAAACGCGTGTCGATCATCGTTAAACGTTATTATTATTATGATAATTTACTACCGTACTACGATCGTCGGATCCGTAATAATTATTAATTATCACACGGTTCTGTCGCTGTCGGGCGATCGATCAAAGTCTTTGTGGAAATTACGTAACGTCGTTTTCCGGCGTCCGCGCGGTTGTGCAAGCCGCTCGCAGTGCCCCGCGTGTTAATTGAGGGGAGCCAGGACGAGGGGTCGGAAAATGTCGAAAGTGGTTATTTTTTTATTTTTTTTTTCTATTATTCAGTCGCATTCGTCCGTGCGATTGTTTTGAAATCAAATTCGTTTTCGACAATAATACTATAACTACGTTTCTGGCGTGACGTTCCGTCGGAAAATATCTCCTGCAAATCGATCATTGTTCAAAGAAAACATTCGGCAGGCGGGTGTGGTGGCTCTGTCGATTGACAGTCGACTCTTGATGATTTAAAGTCGACAACGCGCGTGAATCATTTCGAATCATACCGAGTGTTTTAGACACACATAGAATGGGAAACGAAAAAAAGTCGAATTATCGAGAATCATTCATGAACAATTTACGTACGATAATAATCCGACGGCGGCAGAGAAAAACGAACTTGACGCGTGCACGTGACAGTAGATCGATCGGTACGACGGAACAACGATACTTCTGCGTTGGTACGTCGCTATAGAGGGACAGGAAATCACCGTTTCCAATCGGCTCGACGGAAAGGTTATGAGAACGTACACTCGGCGACAGTGGCGGTTCTTGAGAAGCCACAAGGGGTGGGGGGCAGGCAAAAATATTTTGCATATACTTAAAATTTGCATACATGTTCCACTTATTTTTTCCTATTGCATGATACACGAGAAGTAATTATAAGTTCTATGAACCTTATACCACAATCATATCCATGTTTTCAAGCAGAGTTGCTGACTGTTTTCTGATACCGTTTGGTAGGGCATATCGTGGTACATACGAGTAAACCATAAGTGACTCTATGATGGAGTAAATCAGTGAAGAACGAGCGCCCTTTTTACGATCAAACGTGTTTGTAAACAGTAAACAGTTTTGACATTATAAAACTATCGCCAAAACGGTATTTAGGAAACTATTTGCTCATTCATATTTTTAGTTTTTAACGCCTCAAGGGGGGCGATCCCCCCCCCCCAAACAACCGTCATTGCTTGGTTCGGCTTTGAACTCGACTCCGGATCGCCGGGCGTACTCGAACGCGTTATTTTTCCATATTATAGAACGGTCGCGGGATTTCCAAGGAGCGTTTACACTTTGAAAGTTTCGAATTTTCGAATGTTTTTCAACGATCCGGTACGTTTGTCCCCGAGTGACAAAATCGTAATCATTCGTCAACTCGGCACCGGCCGCGGGTGTTGCCGTACGATAAAACGTGAATCGAGCAGCGCCACGGGGGAGGTCCGGCGTCCGTCCGAAGGATAGACGTACCTCGCGGACCCGGGCGCGTAATAACACGCCGCCGCGCCGTCAAGTCTGTCGGCCGATCACCCGAAAACGCGAGAGACAAAGTGTTCAACCACCGTCGTCGCCCCCGCCCCCGGACACGTACGACGTGCACTGTTAAAATAATAACACGGCCGCAGTACACCATAATCGTACAACAACATCGTTCGACATTGTGCGCCACGGTAATATATCATTGCGAGCGGTACGATGATCTAATAAATAATAATAATAATAATATCGTGCGGTTATTAATTTTTGAATTGTAAAGCGAATAAAATCGCCGCGTCGCAGTCGAGGTCAGATGATAGTATTAGATAATATATAATAATATTATTATGCGTACCTACGTGCAGTTTTTCGAGGCGTTGATTCGTCCGGACGGCAAGGAACGAGCCTCGGTCGCAGTGAAATTCTCAATCGGTTCCCAGGTTCTACAAAAAACAAAAAAACAAAAACAAACGAACAAATTTTTTAAAAATGTTTTCATCGTACGATTTACGTATGGCCGTATGCGCGTAGATCAAGACGTAATACGACTGTCGTCAAGGCGTTTACGAGACAAGCAATCGATCAGCATAATTATTATTAAAGTATGCCTAACCCTTGTTCAAAACAAACGATAATACGGGCGAATTTCGAAATGAACGCGCAATTCAACACTACGACAGTAATTTCGATTTTAATTTTTCGTCACTGATAATTTTACTCATAATTTATGTTTTAACGTAAATAAAGAATGATTTTTGAGTTTTAATCGCAAAAAAAAAAATGGTTTGAATCAAGTCATACGGGGGCAGGAGTCATCAACGTCTTCGGTACATATCACATTATGAACTAGTATGTTAAGTATTAACACAGGGGTGGCCAACCTGCGACACGCGTGCCTTTTGCGGCACATTTGACGTTATTGAATGGCACACTATATAGCGGCAGACAAAATAACTCATAATTTTTAAATATTTTGAAATAACGATTTCCAATTTTAAATAAATCATTAAAGTCATCACTATGACATTATGTGACATTTGTGTCGAATAATATTTATAATGTTGAATAATGATATAACATAATATTATATCATAGCGACACACAATCTCATAAAATATAATCCTAATATGCAATTAGAAATTATTGAACTTCAGAATTCAACCATTTTAAAATGTAAATATAAAGAGTTGTCTGAGATAATAGAATTTTGGAAATGCGTACCCGAGGAAAATTTTCCAGAACTGCATAATTTAGCGTTGAAACTGGTTTGTAGATTTGGCTCTACATATTTATGTGAAAATAGTTTTTCTCTGATGACTTTTATCAAAAATAAGTACCGTAACACACTAACAAATACTCATTTAAAAAATTTAATGTTCATTTCTTCAACTAAACTTCAACCAAATTACGAAGAGATAATGGACATCAAACAAATTCGACATTCTCATTAAATAAGTCACATTTATCTCGATTATCTCAAAAACAGTATAAAGATTATGCACATTAAGAAGTAATAAATACATTGTTATATTGTTGTAAAGTAAATAATAATTAATACTTTTTATTGCACTTTCTTAATTTTTTATTTTCTATTTGGCACAACATAGAAAAAGGTTGGCCACCCCTGTATTAACACATTGTTTATGTCGTTTACAAAGACCACTGGGGTTCGCATAAATAATTAAGGGCGTTAAAAAAAAAAACAAAAAACGAATAAACCCTAAAGAAATAACCCTAAGGACCCGTTTCCCAATTCCCGGATTCCGTTTGCATTGACGAGACCCTAATGTACACGTCATGTATATCATTCCCTGCGTGACAATAATAATATACGTATTTACACGCGTTATTAATCATGATGTCATTTAACTTCAACGTAATAACCACGCGGTGCGTAACACTTTTTGCAAAATAGTCGTAGACGTTTTATATTGTGAGCGAAATTCCGGACCGTTCACGGTGAATTATTTAGTGTTTAACACGTCGTATAATATTCGTTAATATAACGAAGACTGCAAACGTGAAACGCAGCCTCGTGAATAAATCGATACTTCCTTCTCACGCCGCGATGATCGAGACCCGACCGATCCGGTTATGACCGATCCTGACGGACGGCGACTTCGGGATCGGGGACTCGACGCGCCAAAAAGGTTTTCGCGTGTCACTGCACGGGTGGTCGCCGCGGGACGTGATACGCTTTTCCCCACCGTTAAAATCCCTCGTTCGCGTTCGGGATCCGAGCCGGCCGTCACAGCGATTGGAAACGTTTGGATATCATATAGGAAAACGCCCCTA
The DNA here is from genome assembly GCA_027580255.1 of Therioaphis trifolii. NCBI lineage: Eukaryota > Metazoa > Arthropoda > Insecta > Hemiptera > Aphididae > Therioaphis > Therioaphis trifolii. The sequence continues at coordinate 73,542,893 of CM050405.1, forward strand.
TCGAACTCACGTTTACGTAACGTATTAAATGGACGTGTCGTAATATATTAACAATACTCGACGGTTACGCAGTGATACGTATGTATAGTGGATATAAGTAGGTGTGATGTGTATATACGGTACGATAACACAATAATACTTATTACACGTAAATGCACATAAAAATATATAACATATTATATTATGTTACATTATACGTACACAAAATATTATAATGACGTCGCTCTTACAAAATAGGCGTACAAACGTTTTAGTCTCGAGCACTGATATGTGACCGTGATATTTTATAATAACGCGATCCCCCCGAGAAGATGTTGACATCGGGAAACTCGACAGCCGAGTGTTCGCAGTGCTCGAAATGGAGTATTTTCTGAACAGGAACGCTTTTTTTTTTTTTTAGTACATACCATAGAATTAGTGGCTTTACCCCACCAAAATTATAATTCCCCCTCCCTGAAATACTAACCTTTTTTTAATACACAATATATATGATCACGGATCGCTGCCACACAGAAAAATCAAAAACGTTTACGATCGATAAGAATTTCCGGATAACTTGCGGGAACGTATGTACAAAATTGCAGACACGCGTGGACGTCTAAATAGTATTTATTTACACTATCGGCGGATGGCAATATTATCGTATAGATAAACACTAAATTTACTTTTGAGTCGCGATCGTTCGACGTTTATTCAATATTTTACAACGAACAATTCTGCGAAATATTTAAATTCTACCAAAATATGGTAGATACAGTAAAAATTTGTTTGAACCGGAACGGTAAACGTATTTTTTTACGAACCGGAACGGTCGAAAAATTTTTGTCGTGAACTGGAACTGCGTTCCGGTGCGTACCGGTCCGTTTCGAGCCCTGAGTGTTCGTACGAGTGCACGACAATAGCGTGCGAATATATATTTTTTCTTTTTCAAAAAAAAAAAAAAGCGTAACGTCCTTTGCCGAATTGTCGGTTTTATTTTTGTTTTTAAGGTCATTTTTTTGTTTGTTTGTTTTTTTTTTTTGTTGCTCCTATACGGAGGTTCTGTGTACGCCAGTTCTCGTTCAAGTACACGCCGTGACATTAAAACCCGAATTATCAACGACCGTACAGTAGTGTTTATTCGGCGTAATGCACGTACGAGTTGGAAATTTTTTTCGGTGTGACCCGCGAAACGTAGCGCAACTGTACAGCACTGGTGCAAGCGTTACACTCGTTGCATCATTAACACTACAACATCGTAACGCGTATTACCTATATCCATACGTTATAATAATTACGCGTGTACATAGGTCGATAATACGATTTGACGTCGTTGAGAGTTGCTACTCGGCGGGCCGACTTCGTGCACGCGTAAACACCATACGTTCGAAATTTGAATAAATTACGTTACGTGGCTTGTAATGCATTATAACTGTTTTTCGTCTGCTTCGGAGTGTATAGGTTTATTATAATACGAGCGTTATATTACACCTTTTTTTTTTTTTTTTGTTAATTTATTTAATTTAATCTGTGACCCGGCAGCACACACGCACGCACGCACACTAGGGTGGCCCTTAAAAATTAAAGTCAATTTTTTTTTCAGGACGCCCCCGTATTATGTTCCATATAATAAAAAAATAAATTAGTAATAGTTTGAACACGATTAAGAAATTTTTTCCCGAGGCGCAGAGGGGTTGAAATTTGCGCGAGGGGAATTTTTGTACTTAAATCATACTTTTGTAATATCTACTTAATTTTAATACTTATGATAAAAATGGATAGAACATTATTTATTACATATAAAATTATCTAAATAAAGTCATATATTGTATTTAATCGTATTATTACTATTTTCGTGGGTAAATATTATATTATAGTTATAATTATTTTTTTCTTAAAATAATGATTTTATAAATACAATTTGTTTTATTTCCAGGATTTTTACTGATTATAAATTGTAACTCGCATAATTAGGCATGTATTGTTGTATTTTTAAAGAAAAAATAACACTTGGTACAATATAAATTTAAAAACTATACAATTGGTTTTGATAATGTTTGCTTTTTACAATCTGGAAATTGACGCTTGTAATCTGCGACAACTTGTAACACATATTGTTTTTGTTGCTCATTTTTCGTTAGTAGATTATTATAATCCTCCATTAATTTTACACTTCTTTCGGCTGTATCATTCACGACTTTTAATTTTTTTGCAATATGTAACCCTTTGTTGTAATTTTCATTTTTTTTTCCACGTTGAAGGATCCAAACACATAAAATCTGTTGAAATATTGAATTTATTGAAAAAATTTTGTGATTCAATACTTATAAATTGTTCTAGTCCATTTTCTGTGTAGTTCTTTATAATTTTAGGATTCATTGGAAATATTTTTAATGTGTCATCTGTGTAATTATTTAACTGGATAGCTTCCACCATTTTTTTCTTAGTATACGTCGATACTCTGTCGTTGAAAAATGACAGTGCTGCAGTTTGTGGTGCCAAATACCACAAGTGATTACAACATTTATTTAAAGTGATACGGCTTATATCTTTGTCAATATTTTCATATTCTAAAAGATCTTTTAAAAATTGGAAATCATTGTGAGGTGCTTCGACGGGATTTGAACAGTGGATCCATGCTTTAATATACAAATGTATTAGGAATACACAAATTTCACGAAGTCCAGTTTCCTCTTTCTTTTTAAGATTGAACTCATTTCGAAATAAAAATATTTTAATACAGTAGATAGCCTTCGCCATCCATCTAGCATTATGAAATGCACCCGGAACACGAAAAGATATACCTCTTGGAGGTATACCACCAAGAAAGATTACTGTGAGCTCTAAGAGTTCTCGGTAATCTTCTCTTGGATGATGTTCTTTCAAACTTTCCATTGCAAATTTCAACGTGTCCTCTCCTTTTTTTTTAATAAAAATTGTTTGTCTCCTTCAATAGAGATCATATTCAAAGCTTCTGCATGCGCAATATCAAAAATATCGAATTTGTCAATGAATGTTTTTTCTTTTTTTTTTCTGTAAATCTGTTTTTCGGTTACTCGATTTTTGTAAAGCTTTCCATTCACCATATAAAGCCTCTACTTTTTCTATACCACGTTGGAATTTTCGTGTAGGAATTCTTGCTTTTTCCCAAAATACCTCAATTTATTTTAGTACCAAGTTAGAACTAGATCGCAAATCTAATTTTACCTTTCGTAAGTTATAAAATAATACTTTAAGAACCTGTCCATTCGACGGTAACTTAGCACCAACTATTTGACTTTCTACATGATCGATTAAAAATATTTTGTCACAATTTCTTGTATCCATATTTAATTTTATAATAAATAATAAATATACAAAATAACTTTTCACTAAAGCGCACAGAAAACACGAATAACACTGACTGAACGTTATTATTTCAATATTTCTTGAGAATACAGATAATGAAAAAGTCGTACATTTAGATAATATTGTGTTTATCTGATAGCAGATAATATACTTTATCTAATATTAAATTGAACATAATGTGGAAAATATGATTTTAATAGTTGCAATCATAGCGTGTAAACCATACTAAATATTCCGGAAAAATCAATATTTTATAAAATACATTTAAAAATTATATAATGCAATTTATTCACAAAAATACTAATTCAATGAAAAAATCTCTTATATAACTTTATTTAGATAATTTTATACGTTACAAATAATATTCTATCCATTTTTAACGTAAGTAATAAAATTTAGTAGATATTACAGAGAATTATGAAAAAAGTACAAAAATACCCATATCGAGTAAATTTCAACCCCTCTGCGCCTCAGGAAAGAATTTTATGATCGTGTTCAAACTATAACTAATTTGTTTTTTTACTATATGGAACAAAATACGGGGGCGTCCCTTTAAAAATTTTGAAAAAAAATTTTGACCTATACACATAAGGGCCACCCTAACGCACACGCACACACGCACACACTGCACGCACACACACACACACACACACACACACACACACATACTTATTTTTTTTTGTTTTACTTTGTAATTGTATATTATATATAGCGTACAGACAAAAATATCTGAATTTTCGAACTGCACATTTCGTATTACCGAACGGAGGGAAGCTAAGCCTTATAAGTGTGTACACATCTCAGTTCATAAACATCTCTCTGGTCAAATTCAACAACCAATATTAACTTTTTTTCAATTGTATAACTATTATTATTATTATTATTGAATTTCACTCATGTCACTCATGTCACCAAATAAAACCATCAATCACGCTTGTAGTAAAAGAAAAACAAATCACTGATTGTATATGTACTCTGATAAAAATGAAAAAAACAAAACAAAAATCATAACACAACCCTTATAGTTCGACACATAAGTCACAAAAAAAAAAAAAGCACTTATGTTTAATGGATAAGTTCAATTTAGAAATAATTACGACGAGTTACAGAAATGTATCTAGTTAATAATTAACTCTAGGTCGAGTATAGGTCCTAACTAATATTACTGAATTATACAATTGTCGATTCTTGAATAACGTTAAAAACATGCAGGATTTGGAATTGAAATAATTAACGTATACTGCCTGATAATGAATACTTCGAACTGTTTTTTCATAGATGTTACTGTACTATTACCCCTCGGAGTGTTTGTACTTATTAATTTTGAGCAATTAATATATTATAATTATTATTATTATTATAACCAGCTGGTGTTGGAATTCAACTCCAAATGAATTAAGAAGGCAATCCCAACACACATTGGAATTATCGCAGTAAACAACACTCAACGTTTCGAACTGTACAAGTACAACGTGTATCGTTCCATCCTTACAACTCGAGTGCCTTACGTAGAGTGGACACATATGTTGTAGGTACGAGGTGCAGTTAACTTTATATTTCGCACGTTTATACGGTTGTCGCGCCGACTATAGCAGGTACCTATCTATCTAAACGTATCTACATTCACAAAACGCACGATATATGATACGTTTAATTCTCGAGGAATTCAATCTGAACGATAATTTTTCTATATTTCACTCACGTCATCGAATAACGTCGACAATAGCTGAAATAGCGACGGTGTAATACGTACGTTTATGTATTACATTATATATATATATATATATATATATATGTACTGCAGGACGATTCATGGAGCGTCAATGTGTATGTATATATATATATATATAGGTATATTATATATATGTAGGTACGCGTTGATATTTTTATTATTTTTTAAACATTTTTTTTTTTATTTTCCGGGTAATAGGTATGCGTTTTTCATCCGTCTCTTGACGTAATAATATCAACAGCTGTTATTGTTACACTCGTTACTCGCACAACACATACACATTCGTACATGATGTATCTCCGTGTTGCTATGTATAACTGTTAACCGCGACACTCTGTACGTCGTCAAACCGTGCGTTCACAATAATAATAATAATAATAATAATAATAATAGTAATGACAATAATAATATTATTACACGTTATGATATTTGCGAGCGCGTACGCCCGAGTGTTCGCGCGATGACTATGCCGCGGTGAAATGCCCGTACGGACACACACACACACACACACACACACACACACACACACACACACGATATAATAATATTATATTATTCCGGACGTGCTCGTACCGCGTCACCTCGCCGTGTCGAAGTAATCCAAGTGGCATTTTTACGATATCGTGTTTATACGCCGTTGTTTCTGCGTCGCGGTGTATGCGTAATAATAATCATAGTATACGTACGAGCGTACGAATGTGCGTTTGCACGACCGAGATAAAACAAAAACGAAATAAATATTACGCGGTCGTTATTATTATTATTATTATTATTATTATTGTTATGTCAGTCGAACAACGCGACGACGACGCGACATGACCAAATAATGTACGATATTCGTTGCGCTCCGACGCGCTTAAACGGCGAACACAAAACGTACACAAAGAACTGCGAGTACGCGTGTTGTGTATGCGTGTAATGGAAATGGAAATGGAAAAAAAAAACAATACTATCGATAAAGCACGTATCGTCGTCGTACGTTTTGTGCGGTGCATTATATTATGTTATAACGTACGGAGGCTTACAGCCGCGGCGGAGGTAAAGGTGCAGATCCTTGTGCGTACCGTTACACAACGGCGCGGGACCGAACGGTCGACACTCACGGATTAAGTACCTACCTGCCGGGAGAGATACACGCGAGAACAATACGGTGTATATAAATTATTTTCAACCGATAAATCGCTATCGTTTTTTTTTTTTTATTTTTCGATTTTGTTTCAAAACCAGAGCGAAGTAAAAAAAAAAAAAAAAACCGGCAACGCAACACTTGTATATACGTGCGTTTGTTCGTATATCGTACTTAGGCACACACATTACACATAATACGAGTGTACTTAAGCTATTGAAAAGTCTCGTCGGATTCGGTCGAAGACGGGTAGTCGCTACGTACATCGCGGCGCAAACACTTGTTGCTGTGTTTATGTAATAACACAAACGCACACGCGCGCGTCATATTGTCGTCGTTTGACGTTGTGTGCGATGTTGCGCGATAAAGCTCGCCGTAAGCGCTGCGTGTTCCAATAGCGAATAATATAAAATATATTATGACCGCCAACTACGTAATACGTAGACAATGTCGATTGAAAATAATATCGCGCGCGTTCGAATAACATATAATCGTAACGGACGGTTGTCTAGTAATCCTCTGGTTGTGTTACCCTCCTACCGTTTTATTTTCTTCGCGTCCGTTTCGTCAGAGTTGCCCAACGACTTTTTCCTTTACCGGCGGACAAAAAAAAAAATAAAAAAATAAATACATTTTATATAAAATAAAATACAGTCCCGCCTAGGCGCGCGGCGATAATCGTCGTGTAGGTAATTACCGTTCGTTCGTTCTCTCGTATCGACTGCAGAGTCGGATCTCGACGTGAAAATATTATAACAGTCTATATACCCACGGGCAGTTGCACAATCGATACGCTGAAAACATTCGCACGGATAGGTGCGATAATAATTATTATTATAACGCGCGCGAACACGTAAATATGTATAAACGGCTATAATACGTGTGTGTGTGTGTGTGTGTCACGTGCATGCGGCCCACACGCGTTAGAATAATTAACGAATTATAACTCAACGATCTTATTGAATTGTTATCGTTGTATTGTCACTGTATGAATCCATGCCGTTTCGAATGTATACCACACCGCGCATCACACTGTATACGACGTGTTACAATATCGCACGGTACTCGTGTTATCGGTACGCGTAACAAGAATGTCAGTAGGTTACCGCAATGGTTTTGTGCCCGGTGCTCAAGTGCCCATTATTATTATGATTATTATTATTATTTATAGATACTTACAGGTGTTTGTTTACATCTGCCGTACTAAGTCATATATCTACCATGGAGCGTTCGATCGTTTTATAGCAAAAAAAAAAAAACACGTAATACATATACTTAAAATTCACACTCCAAATACCGTTGAAAGTACGACGCTCCCTGTGTATCGATTACGCGTGATTTTCGTTCCTCGTACGGTTTTTTAACGTAGAGTACATAGTACTCGATTTACATCGATATCGTGCTCGTAGAGAGAAACACGCGGTGAGTATATGCGGAGTTTCAATAGCGTGCGTTGCCGTCGACGAGTGATTTCAACATTTGAACGTTATGTAAGACATAATAATGGGTAATTGGTACTATAAATCGCATACAATCGATATATTATTTTGACGACGGAGCTAAATCCAAGATAACGCATTGCGTGTTATCGTACGTCATTACTATGGGATATTATTTACTGCGGACGATTTGTCCCCGCATAAACTTTGTCGCGGCCAAAACCTAAATCGAATCAGTACTGTCGAACGTAAAAGTTTCACAACAGCTATTCGTCAAACGGTTTTCGACAAAAGCACGGCGACGGAACGAAATCAAATTAAAACCGTTTTAAATTATAAATCTAAAAAAAAAAAAAAAGGTATAAGTTCGCTTATCGCACAATTAATTTGTTCGTCGTGTAAATGTTTTACGGGAAATATTGATCGAATTACAAAAGTTATAAAATGTAATTCAATAAATCTTTGGACTCTTTGACAAATTAAAACCTACTAAAGTAATTATTATGTTGGACGAGGAACTAATTACGTCGGTCTTTGTTATCATTTCCCGTACGTCTGTTAGACGAACATAAAATATACAATATAATATTATAATATAATAATGTAGTATCGTGGTATACGAAATTTACAGAAAAAAAAAAAACCATCTCGCTCATATCGCATGCGATCTTCAAATTAATTACAAGAATTATAGCGCGGCGCAATTATAATTGTTTTCGTAATAGATAATTTCAACATTTTTTTGAAGTTAATAACACGAAATGAAATTATAATTTTTCTCGTTTAAACGTCGTATACTCGTGTATAATATATATTTTTTTCTTTTGTTAGTCGAGAAAAAATTACCAGTGTACACACAATAAATGTTGTTTTAACGTTAAACACATACCGATATAAGTCATATTATAACCGATTACTCCGCACACGAACCGAAGACGAATGAACGTAATGAATTCAATAAATTATTACGGACACGATACACACAGCCCGGGGACTGAGACGGGGGAGAGACCGTGACTCAGCGGCGTGTTACTCATCGTTTTCGACGAAAAGATAAGACGGACAATCGTGGATTAATCGGACGTAACGAATCGGTTATTTGGGTTTCGAATGTTTCGATCAAACAGAAAAACGAAACACGATAATCGTGAATAATTTCCAGATTCGATTCGACCGCTTTTTATTATTATTATTATTTTTTTTTTTTTTGTTAATGACATCTTATCTAATCAAACGCTCGCCGTGAGTAATGTCGAACTAACGTTTCTCGTTAAAAGAACAGTCAGCGTCTGTTTGTTCACGTCGTCGAAAATCGTTTGTAGGCACAGCTGGTCCGGGGCCGACGTGCCTTAAATAATCGAAACGCCTACCATTGAATTGGCTTCCGATTTCATTCCGAGGTAAATATAAATTCGATCCTCGAATTGGCTCTTGAAAAACGTTTATTCGAATTGGCTCCTTGAATTGTTAAATATTATTTTTTAACCAGGGGTTCTCGTATTATAGGCGTTTACTTTTACGACGTCAACCCACAGATATGTTAAACAACTAGACAGCCGACTCAACGAATAAAATTAAAGTCTAGAATCCATACGCGAACAGGGCAAAATATAACATTTTATATTATTCCATGAAATATGATTTTTCTGTGATTGAAACCACAGATACATAAAAATGTTGCTTTATATATCTGTTATCTTTCTATATGGATTCGGATTGAAACACAATTTTTCGAGTATAATTTATAAACTATAAACTATAAAGTGCAATTCAAGTAATTCAACGTCATGGTGGTTTCTTGTTCTGTGCCTGGTTGTGTCAATAGGAAACCGAAAGGAAGCAAAGTTCATTTTTTTTTCGTAAGTTATACATTGTTATATCTTATGTGAACTTATTATTAGTTAGGTTATTAAATTGTTTTAAAAAAAATCATGGAGTAATTAAATATTTCATGGATTAATCAATCGCATTTGCCCTGTTCGCATATGGCTGTCAGACTTATCTGTGCGTCAACCTAATATAGCCTGGCAGTTAGCACTCAAATAATATAATCTACCGCTGGATACCTATACTATTTATATTACGAATTTAGTGAATTTAGTGTTATCGTCTTGACCGTCGTAATCTACTACGATAATCGATTATCATCGACTACTTTTTTTTTTTTTTTGACGTCCGGAAAAGTCGCGTGCGAAAGGGCGCCGCCGCCGCGATTCACGCGTACCACCATCGACAATCGTCGACGATCGTCGTGCGTCGAATCCCCAACGATGTGACGACATCGCGGTGAGTTGTCGCGTTTTCAGACGTAACACACTACCCGCACGGGTACACCCGTATCGTGACGGGAAATGCAATTACGCAGTATATTATTATGGTAAAACGTACGAATAAAAAATATAATAAATAAAATTAAAAAATCGGCGTGTATACGGACAAATCGGCGGCGGCGCCGTTCACTCGTTCTTCCGTCGTGTTGTTGTCGAGTTATCGCATAATACTTGGCCGCCGTGCCGTGGTTCTACTGCACCGTACATAATAATAATAATATTATTATTATTATTATTACATACGGTCTGGCCTTGTCCTCCGAAAACACCTGTACGCGTACAGTATAGATTCGCACACCGTACTATGTTTGTTTAAATAACGCAGGTATATTTATACATATATAAATACAACGTATTACGTACACTCACGTACGTTTAGTACACACACACACACACGCACGCACACATACTTGTTGCTGCAGAAGCGTTCGAGAATAACGATGATGCAAACTATAGCGCATTAGCGCGTATACACACACACACGACATAACGATATTACATTATGGTATTGCCGCCTCCACCGCCGCCTCCACCACCGCCGCCGCGACGTCACCGCGTGTATTTTAATATCGTATATACAGGGAAAACGAATCGAACGGTTAAAATGCCCGCGGCACGGGTACGAACAAAATTGTATGTAAGTTTAAAATAAGCGCTCGTCGCCCCGGAGTCGAGGAAAAAAGATTTCGAACCGTTTTCAAACCGATCGCTAAGCTTTTTCGTACCGTGTATTATTACTATAATAATATCATATGCGTTGACGGCATTGTGACATGTTGTTAAATAATCGTCTTTTTTTCTGACTCGCGGGCCACGCTTGAAAATATATAAAAAAAAAAGGATCAACGGAGTGAAACGAAAAACGTCATCAACAGGACTCGGAAGTTGATGACCTTAAAAACATCATAAAACCACCTAAAAAAATTCAAATATGACATAAAAATGACAAAAAATGTCCTTAAAAAGTTACCTAAAAAAACTACAAACATTTGTTTTAAATTTATAAAAATACATTTTTTTTAAATATTTTACTTTATTATACCTACTATAAAATTCTATATAAATTTATCAAAGCTTAATTAAGCAGAAAACTTTGACATCGTTTTAAATGTTTGCCCTCTGTACATTTTGTTTTTGTTTTACACGGGAAATGTGTTGTTCAATAGTGAACTTTACTTGTAAAGAACAGTGCCATTTGAAGAAAAAATATCATCGCTGAATTCTGGCTAACCTAACGCAGACGAGCACTAACCGACGTTTTAATTTTCGGCATTTAGAAAATATTACGAAAAAATAATTAAATGTAGGTACAATATTATTCAATATAACACGAAAACGACGCGACGACTGTAATCGGCGAGATAAAATCTGATACCAATCGAATAGTAGGAAAAAATAATAAAATGCAGGTACAATATAATATTTACTACAACACGGCAAGTCGACAACGACAAAATATGCAATCGGCGAGATAAAATCGGGTAGGCATTAATCCTTAGGCCGTGGTAATTTCCAAATTCAAAGTTATCGGCGTAGACAAGAAACGATAAGCAGTGAACTATAAGTGTGAAATCAGTAAAAACGACTAAAAACGTGGGGAAATGACCTAAACGTGTCAAAAGAATTACTTAAAAAGTAATAAACACCAAATAATGCGAAAAAACGCAAAATAAAAATTAGTTGTTCAGATCCAGATGTCAATGAAACGCATTTGTGGCCAGGAGAGCATCGTTTAAAAAGTTCAAAAAAAAAAAAAAAATGCATCGGTCACGAGATAAAAAAAAAGTCATTCGATTATTTGGTCGAACCGGAAACGTTATCTATTCGATCGTTGACGGGCTTCTGTTCCTCGGTATTTTTCGAACAAACAACTCGGCAGCTAAAGTTTTGCGTGTGGACCGAAATCAAAAACGACAACAGATCTGAATTCTTACTGCAGAAATCGTCTTCGTATCACCGGTTTTTTGGGAGAGGCATGACTTACCGAATAAAATCATACGGACCGAATTCAACGATTTTTCGACGTAACCAGTAGTGTTCCCATACGGTATACTGTACGTTCGTACAACGTATACAATAAAACTTTAAGTAAAAACACACGGTTATATTACGTTAGAGTTACCATATTTAATTTGGCGAAAACCGGGACAAACTTCTTTTCATTTTTTTAAATTTCTTTTTTTATTGACTTTCTGTTTATGCAGTATAATGTTTAACACGCATTATATAGATAATAGTTAATAACATTCGAAGATTTACAAATTTAAGAATATAATATATTAAAATATAACATTTTTTTAATCTACGTCCGATGTGTTCTCTGTTGGCAGAAAAGTTTGAGTTGTTTGATACTTGGCTGAACTGCGTACAGTTTTTGAAGCAATTTTTTGTCGGCAAGTATTGACTCATAAAATTGACAACAAGACGTGTTATCAAAACTTGTATTAATATTATTAATGAGTCCTCAACTGTATTTACATTTAATTTATTTCGTGATTTTATCCATGCGCTATTCATTAATGAAAACACACGTTCCACTGCTGCATTTGAGCCAGGCAATGAGAAAGAAAATTCAACAACTATTAATAGACAACTATATCTCGTATATTTTTTCATAATTATCTCTGATCTCACTCGTTACCTTTTTCCATCAAATGGCCAATAAAAGACATACATAAATTATTGAAGTCTCATTCCGGGACAATATGCTGTCCCGAAAAACATTATCGGGACACCGGACGCCACACTCAAAACCGACAATGTCCCGGCCAAACCGGGACGTATGGCAACCATATTATAAGCGTATATTTTCAAACGAATTCTAAAAAAAAGTAAATAAATAATACCTGTATTATTATTTTTTAAATGTTTGTTTTGTTTTCGACTCGACAGTTCTAAATAGTTGTAGTATATATACAGGGCTGGGCGAAATACCTAAAAAAGAGTATCTAAATACAAGATACAAGATAAATTTATAACTAGTATCTAAATACAAGATACAAGATACTATAATATTTTTAAAGATACTAGATACAAGATACATGTATCTGAGATATCTATAAGATACAAGATACTTAATATATTTGATACTATCAGGCACGCTAATAGCCTATATTTTTCGCGGAAAATTCGTAGGAAGCTAAATTAAAATATTATATACGTTACCCGTCTATGAGACTTTATTATAATATATGTATATATTTTTTTTTCACGAGAAGTCAACATTTTATTCGCCCTTTAAACACAAATTTGAAATTAGTCTTAGATATTATAATTTTTTTACTCGGATTTTTAAGAAGAAATCTCCTCTTATTAATATTAATATCCTTATTTCGGCATCAATCGGCGTAGTATATACTCACATAAAAAACTACGGGGACATCACTGCGGCTGCAAATGAGTTGTGTCCCAAACATTGAATTGTGTCCCTAAATTTTTTTCGGGCTACACGAATTGTGTCCCTCAGTTTTTTTCGGGTTTATATGATTTACAAGTTTATATGATCAAAAATCGAGATAGATGAGTACACGTCGTGTATAATGACAATCTTCGTAGCTCCGTGCACATCTTATCTCCACGCGATAATAATAACGGACAGAATCCAATTATTTTCAGTAAATATCTTATAAAACATAATAATATCAAGTCGGTATGTATACGACATTTAGATGGAAACGTTTCTCGATTTGAATTCGTAAAAATTTTTTTTTTTAAACTTTACAACTCGTGTACAACTTCATAAACCGAATTTGGGGCACAATAATTCGCGTATGCCACTTTTATCGTTGGGACACAATTACTCGTGTACGAGAAATCGAGTCGGGACACCACTCGTTAGGTCAGCCGGCTCCTGCATCGCGGTCCATCGACTGTCCGTCCACTCGGACGTCTCGTCGCCATAATAACAAAAAAGGTTCACTACACGCAGGCACGCGATATAATATCTGTCGCGGGTACGCGCGTACGTGTTCGCGGCGACGGGCACGAGCGCGTAGTTTCGATTACAATAACATCGTCGTTATAATAATATTATTATCATCGTCGTTGTTTGATATTCGTTTTGCGCGCGCGCTCGCCGCGAGTTTATATAAATATCGTACGATTCGCGACGATTAAAATTGCAAATCAGCCGATGTGGAAATCCGAGTGTTTTTGAATTTACATCACGAAAACATCTCGGACGTTTCGCGTGTCTATACGTACACGATAGTATAATTGTGATGTTGTCGTGCGCGCGCTCGAATCGTCCGCCTTAATAATAATAATACGTCACGTCGGAAATCGAGACGCGCGTCTCCGTTTAATCGTAGACGGTTAGTAGTGTTTAACACGTAGTTGCACGCGCACCCACGATTCGCAATAGTTTCATAATGATATGATAATACTGCAATATATACGTAAACCGGAAGTAAACACTCACTGCGAACCAGGCCCGTACTGGCTGATCTTATGGGGCGGTTGTTGTAGCCTAAAAAGGCGCCTTAAAAACATTTAATTTTTATTTTTGCAAATAAATAAATATTTTTGGTTCTCTCTCTCTCTCTCTCTCTCTCTCTCTCTCTCTCTCTCTCTCTCTCTCTCTCTCTCTCTCTCTCTCTATGGTTTCAATCCGTAGATTGGTTTGCAGCCATCTTCCAGTCTTCTCTCTTATCCGTCTTCCTTCGTTTCATTTCCACATACGAGTTACATCCTTGGTCGTTTATTTTTGGTTATTATTGCAAAAAAAAAAAACTATTTTATTAATATTAAATAATTAATATCGTGTATGATTGGTGGACAATATTTAATACGTATTTTTTAAATAATGTGAATTAAATATATAATTTTGGTTCATTTAGTGTTTATGTTATCTCAAAAAAATATTTAAAAATGTATTCTCAATCAATTACTAATTGTTTATAAATATATTTATTTTTAAATATTAAAAAAATAATCACTTCTTTTTTCATTTTCTGTAAACGCTTTTTCGCATAGAAATAATGCTCAAAAATTTTCATCCAGCCAATCTATAAATCAGAAATTCGCTCTTGTCGGTACTTTAGAAAGGTCATTTTTTTCCGTATTCAACATTTTTTTCAGAAAATTTTTCCGCACAGAGGAGATAAAAGATTGATCGGAAAATAATTCTGATAATTTAATATGACTTGACTGACGATAATATACCTATGGAACCGACATTTTTTTATTCGCAGTCAATCGTTTTTCCAGAAGACTGGAAAAACTGCCGAAAATTCAGTAAAAATGGCGAAATTTTAAATATTGAACCAAAACTTCTGAAAATTTAATATGTTTACACTTAGACTGATTTATGTTAAGTTTATTTCTCATGAAGTTTTAAATATGAGCGCAATGTAAGTCGTTATTTTCATGGGCGCATCGTGCATCTGCCCGGTTGCCCGGTGGGCCAATACGGGCCTGCTGTGAACTATGCGTTCTTTAGGTTTTTTTCTCGTTCTCCGCTCGTGACCACGGGCGTTTCCAAAGCAAAAACAATACGTCTTCGTCGGTGCTGCTATATATTCGCTATTGGTGGGCCGCAATGCAAGACATAATTACTACGGGCCCTCTTTTCTCTACATTTTTTTTTTTTTTAAGCAATATATTAGTTACGAACAAGGTTTATCGATTATTTCTATGTTTCCAAGTGTTTTTTCTATTCAATCAGAACATATTTGATTAAAAATACCATGTCTAATGTCTATGGCATCAATCGATTATGGTAGGAAAATCGTATATCATAACTATTATATATATATATATATATATATATATAGCGATATTAAATATTTTTAAAAAACCTATGATTAAAATGAAAGTAAAAGAGAATTTTATTCAGAGCATAATATGATGTTAGTATACAGTACACAAATAAACAATTTAGCCAGAAGTTGGTCGATTACCTAGGTCCAGTGATGTATAATTCATTGCCTTTTAATATGAAAACAATTTCTTTTGATCTTTCCACTCTAAAATATAATAATAATATACACATGAAAAGAACTGTTAAAACTTGGTTTCAATTAAGTGAACTCGTGTAATTTTAAACATTATTGAATAAATTTAAAGTATTTTAGTTGTGTATACAATTTAGAATCATTGATGTGCGTATGTTAACGTGTTGAATGTAATATTATCCTCTAGTTTATTTTATTTTGTTTTATTTTGTTTTTCTTTTTGTGTCGACGATTTTATAATTCATTTGATTCACCACAAGCTTCGCTTTTAGAATGAAAAATTAATCAAATTGTTTTACATTGAATATTTCATAAATCGTATAATATGTAAATTTTATGTAACGTTACTAATTTTGATCAATAAAAAAAAAAAAAATAAACAAATAAAATTATGGGATATTCGGATAAAAACAATTTCGAGTTTTTAATTTTTAATTTTATGAATAAAATTTATAAATTGCTTTATTATCGACATTATTATATTACTTTTAACGTGGGGCTCCTGTCTAAAAATAAATCTCTGTCCGGAGAACGCAACGCATACCCAGCGTCCCCTATTGTCGCGGCACTCGTCTTCGTATAAGGTTCGATGTAAAAAAAAAAAAACACGATGATGTTCAAACACGATCGCGTGCGATGTTATTGGACACAACGATTTCCGGACACACTTCTCACTCGGAATTCGAGCGAATCTTTTTCGCCGGCAAACGATTGTCTAGTCCAGCGTTTCTTAAACTGTGTTCCACGGAACCCCTGGGGTTCCGTGGAGATCACTTCAGGGTTCCGCGAAGCTTTAGTGATTTATTTCGAAATTTTCAAGAAAATTACTTTTAAAATATCTGGCTAAAGATTAGTAGCGGCTAGTGGGGGAAAAAATGTCATTAGTATTATATATGTATACAATATTACAATTACTATCATTTTTATTTTTATTTTAAGATACTTTTTTGAATTAAATACCTTTAACACAATATTATTATATGATTGCAATTTATTTACATTTAAAAATAATCCTAAAAAAAGCTAAAAAGATAAAAAAAGATAGTAAGGGTTCCACGATAAAAGTAAATATCAAAAAGGGTTCCATGGATAAAAAAGTTTAAGAAACGCTGGTCTAGTCGACTGCGACTATGGACTTTTGGCGATGCGATCGTTCGCGTTCGCACGACGACGGGTCTCAGAGCGGTCGGTGGCGCGTAGTTTTTCGAAACGCGCGAACGTTCCCGTTGTGCAGCCACATTTTTTCAGTGAACGTGCCGCGGTCCTTCGGTCACGAGCACGCGTAATGTGTAAATCTGTTTTCGCGGCGAAACGCGCGCGCTCGTTATAACGTGTCTCGTTATAATAATGCGCCGTGCGCGCGTTACGTCACGTCGACAAACGACATCAATTACACGACTTTGGAGTCGCGGCGGGGGAGCGAAAGAAATGTGCAAAAAAAAACTGTTGGAAACGGACCAGTTTGGCCGAAAAGTCGTATACGCGGTCTCTATAAATAGGTAAAAGACATACGTTTTTATTCGTTATTTCGCGTTTTTTTGTTTTTTTTTGTTTGTTTCTCGTGTTTGTTTTTTTATTCCGTTTCCTTTTTGCACACCGTCTACGCAACAGAGCCGTGTTCGTACGTTACGAAACCGCGAATCGCTCGCAAAAACAACATAACAGCGTATTACAGGGCCGTATTTAAGGGGGGGCACGGGTGGGCAAATGCCCGGGGGCGGCAAGTCTTAGGGGCGGCAAAATATTTAAGCGAATTTAAGTTATTAATGCAATGAAAATAGAAAATGTTATGAACCACTAGATTGTCTAAGATAAAATATATTATTAAAAATTATGAAATGACATGGGCGAATATAGTATATACGTAAGCCACACGTTATTAAATACATGGATTTCCCATACGGCCATACACTATTTACATTGTGCGCAATAATACGCGGCGCGACGCGGCCGGGGAAATGTATACGCATCGGCTGAAAATTTATATTCAATGTACAAAAATGATTTAGATAAAACATTTATAAATGAATGCATCAAATTCCAAAGTCACATACAAAATTTAAAAGATCATCCTCAGAGTATAATTGATATGAGTGTCATGATGAAAAAACACGAATTGGAGGATATTTACCCATACGTGAGTATAGCATTACGTATGTTTTTTTGTACACCAGCTACGAATTGCACTGCGGAGAGATCATTTTCAACACTTCGCCGTGTCAAAACTTATTTAAGGTCAAATATTTCCACCGATAGACTAAATGCATTGGCGATTCTAAATATTGAATCACAACTAACTCATACAATTAACTACAGTGACATAATTGAAGATTTTTCTAAAAACCAAGCGAGAAAAAAATTATTTTAAAAAAAATTAATGAATGTTAATAATTTTATATTGTATTTTATTGTTTTTAATTATTTATGACAAAAAAGATTTTAATTTTTTTTTTTATTATAAAACTGTTTCCAATTATTCAATGTTAGATTTTATTATTTAAATACATATTACGAACATGGTATATGCACAAAAATATGTGTTTATATGAAAACATAAAAAATCTTTGTTATGGATGAATATAAGTTAAACGGATTATAAAAGTGTAATATTTATAATAAGGGGGGGGGGGGTGCCTAAATTATATGCCCGGGGGCGCCAAAATGTTAAATACGGCCCTGGCGTATTATAACGCACTGACGCGAAATCACTACTACGACGGCCGTTTGCGCGCGTCGCACAGTCGCACGAGTCTCTCGTCTGATGCCGGACGGACCACGGTACGCGTGTCGCCAGGGCAGGCGAGAGTTTTGGTGGGCCCCAGGGCTGATTATTTCCGGGCCCCGTCACTTATATATACTTATTTTACTGAGATTTATATAGCTGTATAGCGTTTTAATACAGTAGCGATACATAATATTTAAGTTGGATGAATTGTAAATAAAAAAAAAAAAACAATATTTGGTATACAAAATCTTTCGTTAATTATCGGAAGAAAATAATGAACTATTGAACGGTAATTAACGAATAATTAGGTACAGTTAAAGTGTTCCCTTTCTGGTCTTTTTCATGTCAAAATTTAGGAATTTACGACTATATTATATAATAATATATCAACCATATTATTAATAGCACACACTATATAAAAACCAACTACGCGATTATACCGATCGAACCAGCAGTGAATGCGCGTTTTTTTTGTTATCTATGTGTGTTCTGTGTTGCGTATTTTATACAATATAGCTAGTAGGTATATAATATTATAGATAGTTGTTTAATTTTGAGCAAACGGACGATAATGGCCCGGGTCTACAGGGCCTGTGCGGCTATGCCTAAATACGCCTCTGGACAACGGGCCCCCTCGGAAGTCCGGGCCCCGGGGCTCTGGCCCCTACTGTCCCACCCTCTCGCCGGCCCTGCGTGTCGCTTTGCCGTTTCGTGATTCGCGAAAAACGACACGAAAACCATTGGATTCGTGTCGGATGTCTCCGTCCATAGTATCGTGTCGGATGTCATATAATACACAACAGCGGAAAGTCAAAAAACACGACAAACCAATAATGTCTCGGCGACGGAAACGTTTCGGCTGATTTCGAATCGACCGATAATTTGTGCACCGTGAATTGAAATTATCTTATCGACAGGGGCAATACGATTTCTTCGTATGGTACACACCACAGACCATAATCACCGCCATCACAGATATCGTCACCATGACATCGTCGTGGTGACCGCATATCGATTGTTTTTAGTAACTGAGTGCGAAGCGCCGGTGGTCGGTTTTATAACTTCTTTCTGTGTGTGTACAATGGAAATGGTTTTTTTTTTTTATATATTCCTTCGTTTTTACGCAACTCGTATTATTTATTTATTTTTTTTTTACTGTTTTTCTGCGCGTTTGCATTTTTTACATAATAGTATACGTATACTTAAATATGCGTACACACACACACACACACACACACACACACACACACACACACACACACACACACACACACACACACACACACACACACACACACACACATACACTCACATTCATGCATGTAGTTTGAGGGTCGAAAAACGTTCGCGTTGTCCAACGACAATACATTTTACACGGACCGCCACCGAAGGTCAATATCCGAATTTAAAAAAAAACCTGTTTCAGCAATAGATATATATGTTTAAAATATTGCATAAACAAAATATACATAGCGATTGCGTATTAAATATTATATACATATACACACGTGTGTGTGTGTGTGTGTGTGTGTGTGTGTGTGTGTGTGTGTGTGTGTGTGTGTGTGTGTGTGTGTGTGTGTGTGTGTGTGTGTGTGTGTGTGATAATTCACAGACGTATATCGAATGCGATTTAAACGTTTCCTTCCGGAATATAATTCGTCGGCATGTAATTCATATACGTACTATACACTCGAGTGTGTATGTTTGTGTGTGTGTGTGTGTGTGTGTGTGTGTGTGTGTGTGTGTGTGTGTATACGTGTAAGAATACACGTATATGATATTTTGGGTATCATACGAAGTCGGTGAGTAGAAAAACCGCAAAAAAAAATCCTGCCCCAAGGCCGGTTTAATTCATCGAGTACGCAAAAAAAAAAAAAAAACGTTTTTCGATTGTTAAGTCTGCAGAGACTCAATACTAGTGCGATCGATAATATAATGTTGGATGCATTACATGGAGAGCAGGGGCGTAATTAAGGGGGGATATATCCCCCCCCAGATCCTATAAAAAGTGTATATTTATTTATTAATTTGAAGCTTGTGGAATTATGTGTTTTGTCGTGCTGACATCACGACGAAATATATTAAATATAATTATTAATATAAAGATGAAAATGAAATATTTCTCCCAGATACTGTACTTGAAAATCTAAGTATTTTGTGTGTAAAAAATTGCCATCCCTCCTAAGACAAATTCCTAATTACGCCACTGACGGAGAGAGCTCGCGTTGTCCGGTCGATCGCGGTCGGCCGTTCAGACGGTGCAGGCGTGATAATAACCGTACTCACGCGTGTCCGAGTATACAATACACACATATTTCATTTATGAAATATTACAGAATCACGAGTGTCTTCCGGATTCGCGAAGTAGACCCGTTGTAGCAAATTACACGAACCCACGAGCCGCTCGTTCGCGTAACGATGTAATGCATGACGAACCGCGGCCTTAAAAATGAATATAATCCGATGTATCGACGTGAAAATACGATCGGATTGTTCTTACGAATACAAATGTAAACTGATTTGTGTCGGAGAAGACGTGAAACTTTTTTTTTTTTTTTTAATTTAAATAAAACGGTTAAGAAAACATAAACTATAATAGAAGAGCGGATATAGTCATCCTTGACCGAACAAAAAGGTAAAGGTAAAGGAGGTAAAGGAGTGATTCTGAACCCTACACTGTGATAGGGAACAAACGAGAATAATCAAGACAAATTAGTGGACGAAGAAAAGAAATCTATCTACGAGCCAATTGTCCCTTTCTTCAAAGAAAAATACCAAATAAATAACTGGGAAGTTCATGGCCTATGGTTCGGAGCACGTGGGACTGCATCCCCTCTGCTTAGAGACTTCTTCAAAAACAAGGCATTAGATTTAAGAGAACTAAATGAAATTTGCTTAACTGTCATGAGAGACACACTTAACATTATCCATAAGCGTTTATACTCTTAATATTATATATATTGTGAAACCTCTATTACACTAATAATCTTATACACCGCGCTCAAAGCGTACGTTACGTTTTTTTTTAATTTATTAATCTCACTTATATAATATTTCTTTTATCCATTCCATTGTAACAGTTTTATGTTTGATTCTTACACTGTGTCATATAAGCAACCCGTTAGACTTTAAATAAAGTCGTTTATCTCATAACAGTACTATTTTATTTCTGTGGTGAAAATATTTCCTATAACCTCTAAGAACCACAGATTAGAACATAATCGATAGTGGTTTATTCGTCCGCACTCGATCTGCAATAATATATTTGATACGTCTGTTTGATAAGCCGGCTCAGGGTGATTTTGAGTCGCAGTTAATGAGTTGTGTCCCGACTCAATTTGTCGTACACGAATTGTGTCCCAATGATAAAAGTGGGATACACGAATTGTGTCCCAAACTGTTTTATAGCCATCCCAATATAGTTCAATTTACTGAAGTAATAAAGAATATGCAATGTGACGTTTACATTAAAATTAGAAGTTCTGGACAGTTATCAAAGACAACACGTGAAAAACATTTATTTTTCTTAGTCAAAAATTAAATGCATAATAATAATTGACAAATTTCACGATTTGAATTCATATAAAACGGTATCATTTAAATTTTTGCCTAATATGTAATTTTAATTGAGTTTTATTAAAACTATTAATGCTTAGTTATTTTTAATTTTAATTTATATTTATTAGACAAAACGACATCAATAATTATTGTTAGATTACATTAAAATGTTCACTTTAATAATATGACGTTTGTCATACGAACTTCTTATTTTTTTCGTAAAATATAATATTGTATAACATACATTTAATATTTTAATAGAAAAATTTCTCAATGCAAATTTATAAAAATTGTTTTATTTAAGTGTTCGTTTTATATGTTATATTATTAAAAATATTTGTGTAGTTATTTTTAATTTGTATTTATATTATTTAGATCAAACTTGTGTGTGACCCGAAAAAAACTGAGGGACAGAGGGATACAATTCGTGTACCTCGAAAAAAACTGAGGTACACAATTCGTGTAACCCGAAAAAAACTCAATCGTTTATAATAATTTTGAAATGCAACTAGTGCTACGATTTATCGTATTTATTATTAAAGAAGACTTTTGTGCAATCAGCCCCACGTGGTATCTCCTGGATTATCCTTGTCGGCTCGTAGACTTCTGAACGACGCGCCGAGACACTAGGCCGATAACAAGCGCACTCGCGCTCGCCCGATCGGTATTAAGACGCAGTAGCGGGGACCGTTTTCGTAAATCATGATTTCCGTGGTACATTTGACTGTTGTAGCCACGGCTGAAAAACGCATTCAGAGGCGAAAGCAGGAAAAAATTTCCGTGGAGGGAGGTTGAAGAAACGAGAATCGATACTATATCGGGATTCTCACTGGGATACGTTTACGTTTACGTTCAAAAGAGTCGATCCTATAATTTTCGGAGGGCGTTTGACCTCCACTGAACGTTTTACACACGCACGCTGTATGCAAAACATTAAAAATAACATCAACTCCTTCGCCGCCGCCGGTTTATACTGTGCGGAAGTCACACGCGTCGCCGCCGACTACCTATAATAAATAATACCTATACCGCCGGGTTGACGGTACCGTGTCGACAATATTACGCGTGTCCAGTGAACGTAGCGCGCCCTTTTGGTCTACTGCATTTATACTGTTTTTTTAATTTTTTTTTTTTTATTTATACTAAATTATAATAATTCGATTATTTACTTCGTTTATAAAATCGTATTATTATTTATTTTACTTTAATAGATATTTTTAAATCATACGATTTTATCGTTACTTCAATATTTACTAGATTGTTTTTTGTGTTGTAATTGATTTCAAATAATTGTAATACACACATATATAGTCGGAAAAAAATACTTAACTAACATATTTATTTTTAATCATTATACAAATACATATGAAATCAAGCATTAGACATAAAATAAATACACTTAAAACATTAAATCACAAATTAAAAATTAAAAATTAAAGTAAAAAAAAAAAAAAATAATAATAATAATAATAATAATCATAAACAAAATACATTTCTCAATCAATCTGTTTGAACATCACTCGTTAAAAACGGAAATATAATATAATATATTTCTTTTCGTAATATTTAATCAACGTGACTTTTGATATAATCGTTATTTACAAATATTTACTTTTATGAAAATCTCTAAAGTAGTCAAAAAGGAAATCCTGGATTGTATTTACATTCTGGGCGAAAACGCGGCACCATTTATTCGGTGTCACGTCACATTTTTTTTTTTTGTACGTCATGCTTTTCTTTCGGGGTACCTTCCTCGGATGTGACACCCCGCGTTTCTCGTTAAACTGCTCGCGTCACAGGAGCGTCTTCTTCGCCGGACTCTGCAACAGAGGTGAAATAATATTTTTACTAGAATAATTTCATTGACGACACGTTTTTTTTTTTTTTATACATTTTTTTTTCTATATATACCGTGTCAGAGACAATAATATTATGTGGGACGACATGTGTACACGTTATACGTCACAGATCACCCGACTGTGCGTGTTACGGTGACATTTTTGGTTATTTAGGGTCAAACCAGTGGCGGATCTGAAGCTTATTTAAGGGGGGGAGGCGAATCAGTATCATGGATTCTTAATTAACAAGGACGTAACTGAAAACGTAATGAAATTTACAAATTAATTACAAAAAAATCCCTAGGAGGGGGCGATCGCCACGACGCCCCCCATCTCAAATCCACCACTGTGCCGATCGTCAAACATCTTGTATACGGGCCGGATTAACAGTAGGTACACGATGACGTTCGTTTACTCTCGACACGAATATTTTTGTTTTTTACATCGATGCCTATCTTTAATCGATAATCTATCTATGAAAACATAACACGCATGACGAAAAAATCATTAGCTGCGCTCGTGGGTCGTCAAAACAACAATTTTTTTTTCTTTTTCAAAACGGATCGTATATCCGTATGATTGGTATGATATAATATTATCCCATGAAAAGTTTGGGAATCTCTGCGTCGGCATACGGTTCGATTGCGCGCGGGACTTTCGTCGGGTCGGATTATTATCGTCGTCCCCACGATTTACGAGACGTAAACACACGATGACATGACGTCGCGGAGGTGTCGTCGTAGTCGAACAGACGTTTAATCGACTTACATATTTATCGTACAATTATAATATTATATTGTATTGATCGGACCCACGACGGCGCGGCGGTGTGAATTTGACGTGTCCGATGACGTCGGCCGGTCGCCACACGAATAATCGTCGTGAGCGTCTGCGTCTACCGTTTACACTCATTTCATATCACGGGTGTTTTTCGTGTGATTATTAATTAGTATTATTATGCTGCGGACGCCGGTCTCGACGGATTAACGTTCTGAATTCATCGGACGCGACGGCAGCGACAGCGGCGGCGGAATAACACGCACGGCCGCAGCGTTAAAACTCGTTTCGAAAACCGCTTTTGACGTAAACGAAAAATAATAAAAAAAAAACGAAAAACGCGACGATCGCTCGCGCTCCGACGGTGGACCGTATTGCGGCGACAGCTACAACGAAAAAACAGTTGAGCAAAATATAAAATATGATCGCTCGTGATTCTGCGTCTTTGTCGATGACGACGGTGGACCGGCCGCGGGTTGCGGTCTCGTAAAACACGACGTTTTTTCCGGGCGTCGAGAAAAATGGTGCTTTCGAATCGAGCCCCCCCCCAAAAAAAAATGAAGTTTTGAAATCGTTCCGGTCGAGTTCTGAGAACAATAATAATATTATACTAGTTGATTCTCGGCTCATATCAGATAATAATATGCGTGTCACAAACGAAAAATTTCGATAAAATAAAACGAAAAATGTGTTGCGTGCGACGTTATGTTTTTGAGCGTTGAATTTCCATTGCTTATAACGGCACACTGCAATTCTAAAATATCATTAGTGCAGTTGTGAAATACGTGCGTAAAGATTGACGATTCGAGTGTGTCGAGCGAAAAATCAATAATTCAAAATAATTGAATAAATATCGTAATAGTGATTTAGACTTAAAAGTCGAAAAGCTGAATTAACGACTTGTTAAAAAAATGAAATTTTTAAACGATAGCCATTGTTTTAAACAGAGAAAAAATGAAAAAAAATTGCATTTTTAATCGCGCCTACGTTTGTTGTAAAATAACTTTCGACAGTCACGAGTATGTGTTGTTTACCGCACTGTAATAAATACACAAATGAGAAGGATGAAAATATTTGATTTTAAGAGAACAGTCATACTTAAGGTCGTCTGTTTTGTTATGAGGGACTCGACTTTTACAGTACGTAAATTGAGTACCCGGTACTCGATTGGTATGTTTTTTTTTTTAGATTTCTCGACTCGATCCTGACGCGGCCGAGAAAAAAACCGAATTCCGAATCGTCCGGCGGCCGAGAGAACCGTTCGGCTGTATATCGTTCCGACGTCTGTTCCCGTGCAGCAGGCAGCCGCGGCCGCAGTGGCGTCGTGTCCGTCGGGTAAAATAGGTCCCGCTAAATAAAAATATGATTTGCGAGTACGACGGAGACGAAACGATATCGTATACAAAAAAAATAAATAAATAAACAGTTCGCCGTGATGACGTGGAAAACACTGGTGAAAAGATATCGAATCGAGTTTAGTTTTGTTTTTTTGTTTTTTTTAATAACTGATGTTTCGAGTCGTTCGGTCAGTGTCACGTTCGTGATTAACGCCGAAGGCCACTATTCATATATATCTACTCCTATAAGCCGTAGCTGGTGATGAAGCAGAGAGTTACATTCAAAATAATTGATATTTAACATCAAATTAAATACATTTTATACATTAAGATAAATATCAAATTAGAATGACAAAAAAGATAATCAAAATGATAGACGAAAACCGACTAATTAAAGTGACATTTTATATAAATTATTAAAATAAATTTAAGAACCAAGTTTTTAATGAATAGTAAATAAAACTGGCTTGGAAAACAGAGTAAAATAATAACAAAAATTAATAGACAACATCAATAATGCAGATAATAATTCTGAGAAAATCCATTTATACACTACTTGTTTCCTATTTAATAATTTGGAATGAATATTTTTTTTATATGATATTGACATTTCATTAAAGTTCTTTGGACTCAAATAGTCTACAAAAGATTTTCCAAAGAACTCGTTTGTAAATTCCATCGGTATATCATAAGTCCTATGGGTTTTTCCTCGTCAAAGACCGACAAGATTCTGTCTTGGAATTATTTATTTATTTATTATTATTATTATTTTTTTTTTATGAGCATTATAGCAATTTTTTCGTATAAAAAATTAACTGGGAGAATATCTAATTTTATATAATTTAATTTAGTTGAGCCTACGAGTGTTTTTTTTAATGTGAAATTATTCTCAATAAGTTATTTTGATTTGATTGAATCCTAAATTCCTCCCCATGCTAAAAGTCCATATTGTATAATGGATTGATAAAAGGCAAAATAAATAAATAAATAAATAATTAATTAATCGGTGCGTGTTCGGACACGAAAAAAAGGTTTTGACGAAAAATATAATGTTACGGGCTCTGAAAATCCCGTGCACAGAAATCGAAAGAAGAAAAATAGAAAATACGCGTAAACCCCGCGTAATAATAATAATTTGTCGATTACAATGATATTATATACTACGGAAATCGACCGATCGGATAAATCAATAAAAATTACTGTGGACGTGTTCCTACGAAACGATTAATAATATTCTGTATCGCCTCGAAAATTGATTGAGTAAACCTATTATACCGTACACGACAAAACGTTTTGAATTACGGACGATTTTATTTGCTTATGATTCGGCTATTCGAGGTAATGTGTTTTCTCGTGTACCATGACTAAGTTTTCATAGATATTAAATAAACAACGATTGCATTCGATTACATTGTATTTATTTTCGACCACATGACGTCATGATAAAATATTTAGTCGTAATATTCAATAATACGATATGAAACGCGTTATTCCGTGTCACGGTGGTCTTACAAAAAAAAAAAATGTCGACGTAAAAATATCGAGTAAAACGTTTTTAATTGATCTAAAACGTTACAGTGAAGATAATCGCTTTTCTATAGCGATCGACGAGATCAATAAAACGGTTTTCACCTTTTCGCGACAAAAGACCACGGATAAAATGTATATAGTGTCATTCGATGATACTCGTCGACCAGATTTCTTTTCACTGCTTCGTCTGATTTCCGATGAAAATAATAGCGATTGTCGTTCGTGTTGAACAACAGAAAAACCTAAATAACATTGTGAAGGTAATGACAAAAATGCTGTGAATTCTAGTCGTGTCGATTTTTTATTTCATTATAATAATAATATAAGAACTGGTTTTGAAAAATACACAACGTGTTCAAACACACACACACACACACACACACACACACACACACACACACACACACACACACACACACACACCACGAACTGTGAACTTACGGACACACAAACATGCCTGGGCCAAAAGTCAAATTTAGTACGAAATTTGTGCAGCCAAAATATATTAAAAGAGGTTAATATCGTCATAATTAAAACATAAACCGGTTTTTTACGCGTCTCTAACGTAATCGGACTAATGCATTATTGGATAACATGTTTTACATTAGCGATTGTACCAACAGACATTTGAAATAATTATCGAACAAAAAATACACGTGATTCGAGCAACCTTGTTTTTAAACATCATTTATCGACAAAAAATAACAAATTTTATAACACATAATACTAAGAAAAAAAAAATATATACATTGATTTCATTTTAAATAAAAACCTTGCCGACGTTATTCAATATTTTCTCTTATAGCTGTTATTCGAATTGTCGAAATAGTCCGTGTTGTGTGGAAATACATTTGGATATACATTTTTTAGGCGAATGTGAGAAAAAGTCTATTACGATAATTTACGAATCAATCATTTTTCACAGATATGTTTCGAACGATCTCCGTACACGACAATAAATAACATTATATCATAAAAATTAGTTTGATTATCGGCTAATCGAAGCGTCGACTGCGATATAGCTATAATCGACCTATGTTATGTTATAGTTGGACGCCGTTCGTTTTTCATTAGGATCTCCGAAACGGTAGGCTCGCATAAAAAGCACGACACGTCGACCGCGCCGGAGACGTTATTTATTTTTGGTCTCGCGAATTTTGACGTTATTTATTTTTGATCTCGCGAATTTTCGCGTGTGACCCGAGATCTTGCCGAACCCACAGCGGGTCTCGTAGGCGCGTAAATATCGATAAATTTATATAAAGTTCGTACGGACACGCGTACGCGTATAATACGGATCGCGGCGCACCGACGACGTATATTATTATTGTTCGTATTATCACTGTACGTCCGACGATGATCAACGTTCCGAGCGTCCGATACAAAACACAGTCACTGTACGCGGAAATCGAAAGAGAAAAAAGAAGAAAAAAAACGGCCGTGCCAACAACTAGTGTAGAATGCGCTCTCCGCGTTTTAAACCCTGTGTGACGCATGCATTTGAATCATATTTTTGTCATGTACGATTAAATATAATAACAGATATATTTTTGGGATTTTTTGTTTTCTCAAACGGTGTCCGCTATTTTTATAACATCATGATATGAAAGAGAATATTTTTTATTGACGATTTGATTTTTGAATTTTCATTATTAGACCAGTAGTATAAGAGATACGAGCGTTTTAAGTTCGGCGTGGAAGTGAGGATTAGCAGCGGTTCGCCTAAAGTGTTTTGCACTACGTCGTCTTTCTTCTAAACATCATCCACTAATTATATCGTATATAAACTGTTACTTCAATAACACAAATTTGAATAGTAAAATTTCAAAAAAAATACATTTTAAGGGAGGTTTCACTGTATTCTAAGAAATTTAATTATCGACACATTTTGTAACGGTGCAATTACTATCCAACATAACTTATCTTAGTCGCTTTCTTACTGCAAACCTTCGATTTATCAATATACACTTAAACATTGCAGATTCACAACGGTCGAACGTATCCATTTACTTACATCATAATATAATTCAATTCGATCGATAATTTATGAAAAAAAAAAGTTCAAAACACCGCGGCACACCACTGTGCCATGGCACCCAGTTTGAAAACCACTGTTATAAACAGTTGTTATCGTTTTAAAAAAAAAAACGTATAAAAAAACCATTTGGATAAAAAACAGTAAAATTATTTTTTCCAGGATCGCGGCGCACCGACGACGTATGTTATAATTAAGGTGACCATACGTCCCGTTTTGAACGGGTCAGTCCCGTTTTTTGAATCTCTGTCCCGTTGTCCCCTGGGAAATCTTCGGGACGCTAAAATGTCCCGTTTTCAAAAAGTAGACAAAAAAAATATAATGAAAATAAATGTTCTTTGACAAAATATCGTTTTTAGAAAAATATACAAGTATTTAATTTTGTAATTATTACACGAAAACATTTTGTTTATAATAAGTTAATTACCACCTAGTAAGTGTAATAAGTTAATTTAATTTTTTGGTCCTTTAAAAACATTATAAGTACCACAGAAATTTGCTAGTAATATTATTAAATTAAAAATATTTGTTTGTAACGAATAATTATAATTTTTTTTTTCTGTCTCGTTTTGATTAAAAAAATATATGGTCACTTTAATTATAATATTATTGTTCGTATTATCACTGTACGTCCGACGTCGGTCGTGCCGAGCGTCCGACACAAAACACGGTCACTGTACGCGGAAATCGAAAGAGAAAAAAGAAGAAAAAACGGCCGTGCCTACAAGTAGTGTACAATACAATAACATCGTACTATATTGTAATATACCATGTTTTAACATTGTTATCCGCCGTCGCGGTGCGACCATATATACCCATTGCCCGTGCCGGACACGA
Source organism: Therioaphis trifolii (assembly GCA_027580255.1). Lineage (NCBI taxonomy): Eukaryota > Metazoa > Arthropoda > Insecta > Hemiptera > Aphididae > Therioaphis > Therioaphis trifolii. The sequence goes on from CM050405.1 coordinate 73,573,438, forward strand.
TTTAATAATATTATTATTATACTTCTTTTATACATGTATATGTGTGTGTGTGTGTGTGTGTGTGTGTGTGTGTGTGTGTGTTTATACATTACTATTATTATTATTATTATTATTATACGGTCTGGCGTGCGAGTGACCTACATATCACACGACGCGAGTATATGTATATAGTATATAATATATAAATATATAATATATATATATAAACGCGTTCCGCCGTCTTTTCATAACCTGACACACATAACACGGCGGTACAGCCGTCTCCGCCCGCGCTCGTAGTACACGCGTATTATTACACCGTACGAAGATCCAGATCTAGAGTGTACGCTGAATTATGTCGTCGTAGACGTCGATCCGCGCGTCTCTTCCCACCGATCGTTACCCCGGTGACGGCGGCGGACGTAACATATTATTGTAACGACCACGAAAACAACGATAATAAATAATCGCAGCCAACGTTTTGGCACTACTTTTTATCTCTCTCTCTCTCTCTCTCTCTCTCTCTCTCTCTCTCTCTCTCTCACCCTCTCTCTTCAATCGTGTTCTCTTTTCTGTTTTCCGTCCGCCAGCGTTTCGCGTCTGTTGGTTTTTCTCGTCCGTCCCGATATAATATAATATTATTATGTTTTACAACCTACACCGTCATAGTATAACAACATTTAAGCTAGGGTCTTACTATGCGTTTTCTGCAGTAGCGTTTTGTGGCAAGTGTTCTTGACGCACCGTCCACATGTACTGTCATAGTTAGCGTTTTGTAAACGCGTTTTCGTGTTCATAATAACAAACAGCTGTTAAATATTTTACCAGCTACTATCGGTCATCATTTATCACTTATCAGTTATCGTTGCGTATTTCGAATTTAAATTTTAAAATTGTAATAATTAATAACACACAAATCGTTTGTAATTCGGAAGCTGCTGGATTGTTGGACGTCCCTATGCTCCAAATCGATGGATTGTTGTGGATAACTTGCTCACATTTGTCAACGTCCATTTTTTAATCGTTTACTAAGTTTTTATATTATAAAATATAGATTAATTTAAAATACGAATTAACATGACTGTAAACACGGCCTTAGGTTATTAAATATTAGACTATACAATTACAACAAGTACAAAACGTATAGTGATAAACCGGCAAAACTGGTAATTGATAACGGACAGAGGAGATAAACAAAGTTGAACTTTTTTTTGGCGCCAAACCGGAGCGGTGAAAAGCAAAGTATGACACACCTCTGAAGGACAAACTCGAGTTGGGTCCCAGATTTCAAAAACAGCATGAGTTGGGTCCCGGTATACTTTATGATATACACGAGTTGGGTCCCGGTATATTTTATGGAGTACATGAGTTGGGACTAGCCTATTTGCGTTACCCAGGAGACACCACGTGGAGGTTGGCTAGAATGATTAATTTTAGAAAATAAAAAATATTATATATTATTTAGTAATAAATATTTCTATTAAAATAAAAAATAAGTAATAAATCTTTGTATTAAAATAAAAAATAAGTAATAAATATTTGTACTAAAATAAATATAAGCTAGGGAATAAATTTAAATGACACTTCTTTTACAAAATTTAACCGCGTCAACTCTCCACTAGTAAAAGAAAGCATCTTTTCTCTTAAAAAATTTCCTTTTTCTACGGTTTTTTTTGATTGTATGGCTGAGCTCCGAAGTGATACATAGATTTCACTCTGAATCCCAAGTAACATTTCTATTAAAACAAAAATGTTAGGGTGAGATGCACTGGTACTAGCATTTAATTTGGCATGATAACTTCAAACGTCATATTATACGTCTTAATATCTTATTAAAATAATATAATAATGATATATAATATATTACCGCGGACCCAATTCGAGTATTATAAAATAATACCGCGGACCCAATTCGAGTATTATAAAATAATACCGCGGACCCAACTCGTGTTTTTTTTAAGGGATCAAATATCTCGGGACCCAACTCGCGTTTTCGCCCTCTGAATTAAAACGATGAGTTTCGTCAGGGCGGTAAAAACGTGTACGATTGCGGCAAAACGTTTTCAACCGGACGTGCTCGGTCAAATGCGGCTACCGTTCCGTCGCAACGCATAGTATGACCGATGTCGTAGAAATGTATGATTCTGTTTGATCCGGTGACCGTACGCGTTTAAAACGATTAAAACGCTGCGGCAGAAAACGCTTAGTATGACCCTAGCCTTAATGACAACAAATACCTATGGGTACAACAATTAGCCGTGCGTGTGCCGCAGTGACTCGGGGAAAAAATACGTCTTGAAAATATTTACGACATGATGATAACGTATTATAATGGACGTAACGTACACCTACTCGGATACCGATTTATCATACGAAACAAAAAGAGAACATTCAGAAGTCTTTTGGAACTAAACTGTCCTACAGGGTGTACACGCGTGTAACCGTACAGTTTTACTGTTGTGCTCACGTTATTCAAACGTCTCGGATGTCAATGCCCATTGAAACGCAGTCCGGTATTCATATTTTTATCTGCTTTGAGTGCGCGAAAAAATTTCTAAGCGCCCGTGTTACGGATGTATAGGAACATTAAAAAAAAAAAAAAAAAAGAAACATAAAACACTCGTGGAGAACAATGAGCACACGCGTGTATGATGTGTTTACGCAAGGGTGTTTCTTAAGTGCACCGACCCGTTTTCAACCCTGTGTGACGCGTGCATTTGAATTTTTTCTTTGTCGCGTATAATTTAAAATAATAATAGATATATTTTTTGGGGGTTATTTTGTTTTCTCAAACGGTGTCCGCTATTTATTATAACATCATAATATGAAAGAGAATATTTTTTATTGACGATTTGATTTTTGGATTTTCATTATTATACCGGTATTATAAGAGATACGAGCGTTTTAAGTTCGGCGTGGAAGTGAGGATTAGCAGCGTTTCCCCTAAAGTGTTTTGCGCTACGTCGTCTTTCAAATAGCACTTTGTAAATAGGCAGCGCTTTGTTTAATAATAATAAGTGTAAGAAGTTCCTTTTTTTTATTACGTATACCTTATTATGTTATTTTATATAATTTATTATGTATTTATTGTTATGTTTTGATTTATAATATGTTTTGAATGTTAAGTATTGATAACAAAAATAATATTTTTAAGCTGCTATCAAAATGTTAAGCATTTTTTTGTTTTTTATTGTTTTGTTTAAGAAGTTTCTTTTTTATTTACGCTTTATTGTTTTTTATAATTTATTTCACATTTATTGTTATGTTTTGACTGCTAATATTCTCAAAGATGTTTTTGATTTTTAATGTATTTTCTAAAAGATAGAAAATAATTATAAAAAAAGTTAATTATTTAAAAAATGTGTTGACTATTTAAATAAATATGAACATAATATCATATATTTCCTTTAAAAATAAAACACTTTTTACATTGATGTAAGTAAGAATACATTTTTAATATTAATCAAATTATTTGTATTTATATATAGATTAAAATAATGCTTATAGTTTTTTAGTGCAACAACAAGACATCTACAAGCTTTATTTTTTGATTTTAAGATCATTAAAATTTAATTTTGAAAAATTTTCACTCGCTAACACTTATACAAATGGACGTTGTATCTGATTATATATTTTTTTTAATTTATAAAACTTAATATTTAATTTTTCAAACAGTTTTAAGTGCCTCCTGAAAAATTGTATACAATGGAGATGTCTTGTTGTTGCCCCCACGTCTTCAATTATTGAACACCGGTCGTTGGCGCCTATTACCGCCGTAACATAGACACACTTTCGCACTATAACAAAAATATGGCCCAGTCACCAACGAGGAAAACGATGTTTTGAATCGTTAACGGCCGCTTCCGTCGATATCGCGATTCCGCTGTTCCGTTCGGGGGGAAAAAAAAGAAAATCTAAGAGTACGTTTTTGCTCGACGATAAAGTTACTTAATTAAAAACCGTCCGAAAAGCAAAAAAAAAAAAATAATAATAATAATAATAATAATAATAACGATTGTCGTTGTATGAACGTACGTGAAAAGTGTGCACGGAGACTCGAAATTACTCGACGGTTAAACTCTCCTCTCTCTCCCGCCGGTCTTGGACTAATACATACAGCTGTGCGCCTGCTGCAGCACTGGCTGCAGCGCGACCGTTCGGCGCGTACGCCCAAGTGTAAAATCTACAGATAGGTACCATACACGACACACCGTGTCTATCGACCTATGGATCGCGACCAAATTTCGAGTCGCGAATAATGTCTCGCCGGTTGCCAACGGATTCAAATACGAACACAATATTTTTAGAACTACCGAAACGAATATGTAAACACGTATGAAAATAAATATTTATAAAAAAAAATACCGTAAAACGGACTAATATTGTACAACTAATGTAGGGTAACGTCCTATATTTTACAGGATCGTCCTTTGTTTTAGAGTTGTGTCCTGTTGTCCTGACAAATGTATCTCAGGACGCTTTCTGTCCTGTTTTTAGTCAATTTTATAAAGCTACAAATATGTTTATATTATATAGGTGTACAATATACACAAAAACACCCCAAATTATTAGATTTGATAAGTTTTTTGGAAAGAGATGACAAACTAAAATCTGTAGACATGCGATCCGAAAAATCGTCATCATTATGAATGAATTAGTTTAAAAAAAAATCGAGTATAGGAATAAAGTATTTGAGAACATTATAAAATGCTTAAATTTATTAAGTAGCAACTATTTTTATTTATTTATTTTTTTTATGTATTTATTGAAAATGATGTATTCGTTTTGTCACTGCTTTATAAGAATAAAAATTGTATAAAATGCAAATAAGATACTATTTTAGGTATACAAAATAATGTTTTTTTATTATGATTGAAAATTCTGATCAAAATTATTAAAAAAAAAAAAACTATGAAAACTATTTTAGTCCTGTTTTTTATTTTGTTTAATATGGTCACATTATTATGGTATCATAAATCGTCTGTTTTCCACACGTGCCCGACGCTCCGGGGCCGTCGTTCGTGACCAGTACGAAACAGACCAATATAATATAGACCTGGAGTAATGATTTTTTTGGTTTTTTCGGATTTTTTTTTTTGGTTTTTTTTTTTTTACCGCGGTGTACTCACGTCGAATCGAAGGAACCCCGTGTCCGGGGGTGCGGCTCGTGACCACGAATACCTACCCCTCCCCCTCGTTCGATACGACTGGACTCGAACGTTATGGCAAAACGAAATTCGCGAAAATTTGAAAAAAAATAGTAATTTGTATGAACCGTGGAACCCCAAGAACCGGTCGCGACCCACCGGTATTTACACAAGACGGAGGCCGACTGGCGTCGGGTGCTCGGCGAAATAATATTATGTTTTTCGCGGGAAACGCGTGCACGGCAGCCGCACGTGTGATCCCTCGGGTGTACAATGCACCGTACGTGTACTAGTGATGGGAAAAATCCGGATTTACCGAAGTTCGAAAATCCGGATTTATGGAATTCAAAATCCGAAATCCACATTTGGAATTTGAAACATTAAATTAGTATTTTTTTATCAATAACTTATAATGACGAAATTACTTCATTTGATTTAATGAAAATATCAATACGGGGATTTTACCGTTTTTGATGCATTTCAGTTTGTTTTTCTTTCGTCTTCCGGATTTATTTCACATCACTAACGTGTGCCGGTGTGCCCGTCGCGACTTGCGAGAGTGCGCGGTTAATACCTACGCGGGACCGTACGCCATCGTATCAACGAGACGATATTCGCGAGAGCGCACACGGTGTGATAACAAAACGATCGAATGCCCGTCGTCACGAGCCTGGCGTTTAGAGACGATACCCCAAAGGCCCAAATGCACGCAAAAGCGCATCGTTCGAACCGACGGCGTTCCGACGTGTGACCGCGCGTTCGACTGAGAAATCGACGTAACACGATTTACACGACTGACCTACCTGTTCGGACACGCAACGTTCGGGCGTGTATAATAATGAAATATAACAAGAGTGTGTGTGTGTGTGTGTGTGTGTGTGTGTGTGTGTGTGTGTGTGTGTGTGTATGACTTAAATAAATCGTTGGACGAGGGGAAAAAACAGAATATTATGTGTTACCGCGTGTAAATGGAGCATAAACGAAAACGATTTTTATCTCGCAGATTGTAAAAAGAAAAAAAAAACGTTGAACAATAAATGTTTTATAAATCATTACATTTTTTAAGTACGATAATAAACATATATTATTTGATAACAGGCGTGATTATTTCATAAATGTTTGTTTAAAATCATTTTCAAATAATTGGAAGTAAATAACATAATTTATCGAGAAATGAGTCCAAATAATAATATTATACGCAATCATCCAAATAATAATATTATATAGAGTATTCGAAAAATCGAAATTTCGTACATATTTAGGTCGATATCTAACCCGAACTAACCGTCGGAAACATATAAAATAGTAAATAAATAATTAGACGTAAAAAAAATTTTGGAAAGTTAAATTTTGTGGTTGTTTTAAAATGCACTGTGAACTGATTTATTCACTCTACGAAATATTTTAGGACACGTTAAAAACGTATACAGATTATAATATTATGTAGGAAAATTGTTTAAATCAAAGATTATAAATTCAAGTGGGCAGTAGGTACGGCTGTTGATCTCGTTGTCCGGTGTATCACGCCGATGTAATTGATTTGTGCGAATGAACTAGATTTATTTTTTTCTAATTTTTCATTTTTTTTTTCATTACATCCAGGCACTGATTTATGGAGTCAATAAGACGTAACAACAAAACTATTTCGTAGTTTTAAAATTACGGGACACCTTAATAGTCACTGCACAGTGTATAACGTCAGACGTTGCTGAATTGTATAATCTGATTTGCATTTAAATAATATAATAATATACGCGAACGTATATATACGTATATATCTGCCGACGCCTCATCCGTTACGCGTATTCGCGATTATAATTAAAACCGCGTATTATACCAGTGGTCTTTCGCTGTTTCCTCGACGTCTTTTTAATCGAGTGTCGGTGAGTTTTCACGGGTTCGCATGTATATATTATATTTATGCATTATATTTATAATAATACATTTTGCTATTATAATATAACCTCATTCGACGCGAGCGTTGAAATTAATTTGAAATAATTCGTATCTGACCGATATGCAAATTTTGAACGGTTCAGCATGGTTCGCGCGTCCGTATACGTATACTTATATATGTGTGTGTGTGTGTGTGTGTGTGTGTGTGTGTGTGTGTGTGTGTGTGTGTGTGTGTGGTAGAGAAATCTTTTTAAACACCGTCGACATTTGACATCAATAACGCGTTAGCAAAACACTGATCGTATATCGTAATGATTTATGACGTTGTAAAAAAAATCATCACACACACACACACACACACAGACACAAGTGTATACTATAATAGTATTAATATTGCGCGTGAAAACATTTTAATAGTTACAGTTAATATCAGTGCCGTATTTACCAGTAAACACTATAAGCTAGTGCTTAGGGCGGCAATTTCTCAAGGGCGGTAAATAATTTTTAATATTACATTTTTGCTATTTTAGTAAACTTTAAAAACTTTAAAATAAGTTATTTATATAACATGGGTTAACATCTAACATGGGTGTGTTTATCTCTGTACCTAATTACAAAAAAAAAAAAAACCCAGTAATCAGTCAATGAAATAGAGAACGAGAGCTCATAGTGTGGCATGTTCTATGGTATTATTACAACAAAATTGACTTCGATGCCATAATAAATGATTTTGCGAATCAAAAGTCACGCATAAATGAGTAATAGACATTAACTATTTAATTTTGAACACAATAATTAACTATTTAAGTATTTATTACTTCCATGTTTTTTATCATTATATTTTATATCATATTTTTTATAATTAAATTTGTTATATGAATGTATATGTATGCATTTTTATATCAGCTGTATATTTTTATTTTTCATCATTAAAATTTTAAGTAATAAAGAAAAAAACAATAATTGTACGATTTAATAACATTTTTCAGACTATAAAAATATTTATATTAAAAGGCGGCAATTTATTGTGTGCTCAAGGCGGCACAATGGTTAAATCCGGCACTGGTTAATATTTTTCGACATGGGGGCACTTCGTGTTCGTTTTCGTCTTTACACACACACGCGATCCATACGCTAAGTAAAAACAACGATTCGGTAATTTTTCTCATCAATCCCTATTATTCGTGTACACAATGAAAACAACAATATCATAGACTTTTGATAAATGTTTCCGCACGCTGACACCGAACTCGTGTCGTCACGTATAGTACAGCGTGCGAGTACGATCACATTATTATGCACGCGTTCACGCGACAAGAGGACAATACAATAATAATAATAATAATAATAATAATAATAATAATAATATCATAACGGACTCGACGATTGTTTTCCACGAGGGTGGGCGGGACCGGTGAACAGCACGTCAAACTTGTGAACAGAAATTGTGCGCGTGATACGTCGGACGACCGTGTGCCGACGTGAAGTCGACGCACCGATATTGTTATGCACAACGATATTACATCGATGTGACACGGTCGTTTCCGAATAATTTGTCGTTATACGACGACGACGACGACATTGATAATGTATTAAAAAAAAACAAAACAAAACAAAAAACTGACAACACCCGACGACCTGACCGCGTTTCCCTTACTCTCTTTGACATCCCCTGCTCGTCTAATACGGTGCGGGTTACACGTGGTGTGGTAACGTGATCGTGCGCAGTATACCGCGACCGTACGGCGACAACAAAAATAACAATATTATCGTCCAACACCCTCGATATCGTCGTCGTAATATTATTATTATTATTATTATTATTATTATACGTGTCATAGTACATAGTAACGATCCTCCATTTTTTTTTTTATGATAATAAACTATGTTGAACGATGACGAAACAACGATATTAACTTATAACAGGAGAACATTCTGCTTGAAAATCTGAGAAAAAAAAATCATAGGTATCTATAAGACTGTTTTCTAGTTTATATTTTTAAAGCTTTTGGTTCCTCTTGGAATAAAAAATACACGTACATAAGTTTTAATGTTTCGGAGGCAGGTTATATTTAGTATTTTTATTCGGCTTCTCACGACTTCTTCGCGAACCACCAATGCTATTCGCGCCTAATATTATATTATGATGAAAATCCTAACGCAAATCAATCAGCGAGCCAAGCGATATGGGTTCGTCAAGACATTTTACCTTCTTCGAAAAAAAAAAAAACCGAAACGATACCACACTGTCGCCGACGGATCAGTAAACAACTACTATTTGTTTTTTTTTTTTTATCCGTAATACGAGCTCCTATAATATCGAATAGTATCTGTTACGATGTATTATACTGCAACAATTTAGAACTATAAAGTCGAAATCAAACCAAAATTTAAAAAACATAAATATGTTTTTCTCGTTTTTTTTAAATTCATTCGAGGGTATAAGTAGTACAACAGTGATTTTTCATTAAAAGCTCGAGAGTATACGACGTATGTGTAGTCATGTTAGAGATGTAAGCTCGGTAAATTTTTACTGCGTAAATTTACCGGTAAGCTGTAAGGTAAATTACCGGTAAATATTTTTTCACCGAAAAAATTAGCATGCGATACTTCAAATCAAACGTTATAACGGAGTGAACATTAATAACATATCACGAGAATGGAATATTTGATATGTATTATACAATTTAAAAAAGCAAACGTTCAATTCATATCTAGAGAAAAAGACAAAAAAAAACTTAGAGACTAAAATTTATTTTGTTTTTTTTTTTTTTTTTGTTGTTTGTGTTATTTCAATGTACCTAATGAATCTGATTTGATCGATTTGCAATTTATATTCTAAGTACTCTTTTTAGTATTTATATTCAAATAAAATAATTTAAAATACAAAGTCAACAATAGTATAATACATTACAATTGGTACCCAGAGCCGTGCCGTTAAGATTTGGCGCCCAGGGCAAAATTAAAAATATTCGCCCCCTATTTTATTTATCATTAATCGTATTGCATTTAATTCGTATTAAATTAAATTTTTTTTTTTTTTACAACGTATTTCGAACATTGATTTGACAAAAAACTAAAGCTAATTGTAATAGTAATTATTAAACAAAATAGTTAGGTATAATTTATTAATTATGCCGTATTAATTAATTAAAAATGATACATATCACAAATTATATTATATTATATACATATTATATTTACAAGTTTAAAACTTAATTTTCCTGGACTTTATTGAAGCAAAATCTTCAATGACGTCTTCAAAATCAATGCTTTTCGTTATTTCATGCTCAATTGATAATATTGCAGAATTGGTTAATCTGTCTTGCGACATAGTTGACCGTAAATACGTCTTAGTTAATTTCAGTTTACTAAAAGAGCGTTCCCCGGAAGCGACGGTAACAGGCATGGTAAGAAACAATCTATATGCAGTCATTAAGTTTGGACAAGTTGAATCAAGTTTATATTTTTTAATTGCGTTTAAAATATTTAAAGCAGTTGCATTTAAGGTTAATTAATTTATTATAAAGCCAAATAGGCAATACAAGAATAAAACTAAAACGTTACGGTTGACTAATAATTATTATTACTTGAACATTCAGAAATTTGTTCAGAAAAAAATTGTAATGGTCCAAAATAATTGTAAAACAATAATCTTTCTCATATATTTTATTTATGTAAAGTTTAAAATATTATAAAAAAAATTTTTGGCGCCCCTTTAAGCCATACGCCCGGGAAATATGCCCCCTAGGCCCCCCCACGGCACGGCTCTGTTGGTACCTACTTAATAATATAAAGTCATATTACGTTAAATTTATAATACCACGAACACCCTGCTATCCAGTTCGTAATAAAAATAAAAATGTTACTTTAATTATAAGTTCATGAAAAAGAGGAAGCGATTATAGTTCCTATAGGGATGTCCCTAATGTAGCGTAGTATAAAAATTATAAAAATTTACCAAATTTTCAGAATTTACTATGAATCGACGTGAATTTTCCTCGGAATAAAATGAAAAAAAAAAAAAAACTGAGAGTGTCATGGGCGACCCTCGGAAGATGTGAAAACGGCAGGTATATGTGAGCTTAGGAATATGGATTTAATATGTAGAATTTGAAGTAAATATTCTTAATTTAAAAGACATGCTTTTATAATATTTATAGGTTAGGTTTAAAATGTTTTAAGAATACAATTTTTTTAAATTTTATTTTCCGGACACAAAGCGATATTCAATTCAATTATATATTTTGAATAAAATGAAAGTAATAGTTGACTGAAATCATAAATAGGAATGGAAATGTATGTTCTCAGTTAAAGCAAAAATGAAAATGTATCAAATAACATTTATTAGAAGAAAAAAAATACATATGTATTTACATAAACAATGAACATGTAGAAACATGTCAAACGAGCGTTCCGCGAAAAAGGTAACGCTCGAAAATTTCACTGCCCAAACGGAAAGGACTGAACGCCGTATAAGATGTTTTCACATCAAAAAATTTACGTAAACTTCACGTCTCTAAGCAGTGTACCCCGTGGGAACACTTTTGGTCTTGTACGCGACGAAGACCAATCGTACGCGCCCCGTCGCACACAGGAGTATTTATATGAAAAAGTAGGACATAATAATTATTTTATGAAATTAAATGGTCAATAAAGACTTAAAAACAACATTGAATGATAAGTCCAGTGCCGGATTAAACATTTGTGGGCCCCTAGGCAATTAAAATTTTGGGCCCTACAAAATTATTTTTTACATGCATCTTTAACTTTACTATCGAATAATTAAAATAAACAGTTTTAATAATAACCAACTAATATTAGTAAATAAAATCATGTTTATTAATTTTTTTTCATTTGCAAGAAAAATAATTCATTATTATTTTATTTCTACTTTTGTTTTTTTAATGATTCATAATGAACTCTATTATAAAAAAACTTAAAATAAATTGTAATTCTTAGTTAAAAAAATATTTGCTTTTCAAATATTAACTCTTCTTAATTTTTTCGCAGTAAACTCTTCGAGAATATCTTTGAATTCTGTTTTTTGTAAAATGTAATTCTGTAGTCATAATGGCTAGTGAATTTAAACGTTTTTGGTTATTGAAGATCGATGACAATGATTATTTAACAACTTCAACTTCGAAAAAGTTCGTTCCCCAGTAGCATTGGTGACCATTAGTCCTCCATATATTTTTAATGCTGTCATAACATTTGGAAAGGTTGATTCCACCTTATTTTCATAAATTCATTTATACGACCGTAATGCTGACACTATTTCGTACAGGTGATATTAACTTTAAAAAAAAAATTGAGATTTCCGTTTTCTCACGGGGCCCCTTAAATTAGTGAGGCCCTAAGGCGGGCGCCTACTACGCCTAATGGGTAATCCGGGACTGGATAAGTCATAGTTTATTTACGAAAAAAAAGCAATATTTAAGGCCATTAATGATCAGATGTCAAGTTTTCGTCTTCCTATCTTCATAACTGTCAATATTTTCGTTTTCGGGAACAAGGCGACGACGGCGGCGTGTAAACAGACGTCACCGCGCGGACGACGGCCGATCAAAACAATAACGATTCGCGATTAATAATAAAATTATAATAACGACGACGACGACGTGTACGGTTTTCTATCGCTCATCGCATTCGGGCTAGATACGTTCGATAACAATATTATAATGTTTTATCGTCGTGTACCTACGCGACACGACGTTATGCGCGTATAAAGACGTCGGGCCGCACTACCCGTATATAGAGACGGGAGTTTGTTCGCCGGTCACACGACTACGGCAACAAGTTCACGGTCACGACGGTTTTCGGTGTCACGGCGTAGGTACACCTACATCCGGGTGCAGGCGTTATGCGTACGCGAGTTTGCGTCGCGTTACGTACGCGCCGGTGACCTCGCGCCCGGAGCGGATGGCCCTCGGCGAACACACGCACACACGCGCCCGTTTACTCGCTCACGCGCGCGTAACACTATTACCGTATGTTATTATTAATACACCGCGCACCGTATGATGTAAAAGTAGACCTCTGACCACGACGACTCGCGGCCGTTCCGCACTTTCTCTAATCCGAAACTGTGTTACAGGGTGAACTAGAAATTATTATTAGAACGGATTGACGACTCGCGCGCGAGCGTATTGCGTCGTATTAGGTATGTTATTATCGTCGTGTGCGCAGCGCGTTTATAACACCGTGTAATACAATACAATTATTATTATATCCGATCGACGGTATATAACTAAGGTGACCATACGTCCCGTTTTGAACGGGACAGTCCCGTTTTTTGAATATCTGTCCCGTTGTCCCCTGGGAAATCTTCGGGACGCTAAAATGTCACGTTTTCAAAAAGTAGACAAAAAAAAAAAAACAATGAAAATAAATGTTCTTTGACGAAATATCGTTTTTAGAAAAATATTCGAGTATTTAATTTCGTAATTATTACACGAAAACATTTTGTTTATAATAAGTTGATTACCTAGTAAGTGTAATTTAATTTAATTTTTTTGTCCTTTAAAAACATTTCAAGTACCACAGAAATTTGCGAGTAACATTATTAAATTAAAAATATTTGTTTGTAACAAATAATTATGATTTTTTTTTTCTCCCGTTTTGATTAAAAAAATATATGGTCACTTTAGGTATAACATTTTAACCGTGTAGGTATAATACAATATAGTAGTCGACCGTTGGCGCACACACACACACACACACACACACACACACACACACACACACACACACACACACACACACACACACACACACACACACACACACACACACACACACACACACACACACACACACACACACACACACGCACACACACACGCACGCACGCACGCACGCACCTTGAACTTCCGTGTCGTGAGATATGTTTTCGTCGCATCACCACCGCCGGCAATGCGAAATCGTGATGAATAACATGATTACGGAATGACGTTGTGGTGGAGTCGAGACGATTTCTGCCGTGCCGTTATAAGCGATTCCACGTCTACGGTTTCGGTCGAAATCGAGATAATCAGAATATTGACAGTTAATTGCATTAAAAAAAAAAAAAAAAAAAAAAAAAACACTACGTCTGACATTAAACGGTATAAAACAAACGGTTGAAATCGAGAAAATAAACAATAGGCTAGTCCGTGTTTTCCGTGAAACTAGTGAGGTAAAACATTACCGCAGTAAATCGCGATGAGAAACAAACATAAGCAGTATGTCACACGACGGAATTACTGTTATTTCACTTACTTCCGCGACGTTTCAACTACATGTACCTATATTGACTAGTATATCTACAAATCATAATTTTAATATTATCTTAAGCGACGATTTCCATAAACGTTATAAATTATGTAAAAATGGTCGAATACACGTCTTGTTTATAAACGTGTGATGTACCTACACGTTGATTTATGAACAATTGTTTGTTTGTTTGTTTTTTTGTTTTTTATAACTCATTTTTGGTTTTTATACGGACGCATTGACATTTTTCGACAGTGTCACAGATCACGATTATAATATCACACACACACAATGATATAACCGTATCTTATCACGGTAATGATTCAAGACACGTTTGAAGCGTGTCTATCTAGGTCACGACTTAGATCGCCTAATAAACGCATTAATTTAAACGACATAGATATTCTAAGACGTTTCATTTTGACGGAAACCCTAAATGCGCATATTTTTTGGGGGGTTTTCTCAAAGAAATTAATAAATGGCTTATAGTTTTTTCTTCGAGCTTGATAATAACACTTCAAAGAAGGTTTATGATCGAACGTCACTGGAAATATGTCGCTATTAGTTTTCTGAATGAGTTCTAAGAATCTTGAAAAACCCTAAGTTTTTGAGTTCTAATTCCTAACTCCTGTGTTTATTAACAGTGTTGACGAGTTATCGACTGAAATGTCTAATTTAAACTCAAACGTTACCGCGTCGGGACACTGTACAATGTACTCGGCGGTGGGTACCGTAAGCTCATCACGACCGCACATCAACGTACCGAAATCGTTTCTCGCCCGCGCTCGTCGCGATTCGTCTAAATCAGTCGTTCCCAACCTTTTTTATTATACGCCCCCTTTTTAGATTTTTGAAACTCTCGCGCCCCCCTCTTTTTTAAAATGAAAAATATATCACTTTTTTGTGTACCTACTTTACAAAGAAATTATAAAATATCCGAGATGAATATTATTTTACTGGTAATAATAATTATAAAATATAAATCATAGTGAAATAGCGAAATAGTAAAATAGTACTACAGCCTAATATACAATAATAACTTTTACACCAGGCGTTCTTATCGTAGCTATTTATTTACGGATAGTGTGGCGGCGAGGCGTGGCGACATTAAACGATTAAGTTGTGATCTTAAATAATTGTAATCTTTATCAATAATACTCAATAACCGGTCGTCATTAATTTTTCATATTTTCCCTACATTTTAAAACAAAACTAATTTAATAAATAAATATTGTGTTTTTTAATGACTGCTTACGCCTCCCCAGAAATGTTTACACGCCCCCCAGGTTGGGAAACGCTGGTCTAAATTCGTCAAACGATTAAGTTGTGATCTTAAATAATTGTAATCTTTATCAATAATACTCAATAACCGGTCGTTATTAATTTTTCATATTTTCCCTACATTTTAAAACAAAACTAATTTAATAAATAAAAATTGTGTTTTTTAATGACTGCTTACGTCTCCCCAGAAATGTTTACACGCCCCCCAGGTTGGGAAACGCTGGTCTGAATCCGTCTGACGTGAGCACTAAAAAGTTCGGCAGAACTCATCCGAGAGCACTGTCCGCACAGGTCTTCTGCAATATCGTATTCTAATGTATTTCGAGTACGGTCCGAAACACTCGTGACGTCATTGCGGAACAGCGGGCGTCTAAATGTTTTCGAAACGTTCTAACCGCGGAGAATCGAAAAAATAACTCGGCACGAGCTTCAAAACACAATAGTACGTTATTATAATACGTTTTATCGTGCCGTGTAGAACACGACGCGTTGTCATAATAATACGATGTGGCTGTTGTGTGCGTGCCGCGAACCGTGTACAGGTACACTGGCCTAGTGCCCTCGTAACGCGAAATGCCGCGTCACTGTGCTACACAGCGTTTTCGTGAATGGTTCACGTAAAACAAAACACCCTGTCGTATGTGTGCCAGAATTAAGTCTAAAAATCTGTCTGTGACGTCAGACATGATGAGAAAAAATTCAGGCACTCGCGCTCAGTCAAAATATCTTCGGTGTACTCATAAGTGGTGTATGATTTTTTAAACGATGAGTTTCAATTGTTTTTTTTTTCCTAAAATTATGTTCATTTTTATTATTATTTATTGGTATTCAATGTAATAGATAACATTTTTAAAGAGCACATAGTATGTTATGTACATACACGCTCACTACAAGTTTTTGACTTCTCTTTAAAATACGGCAGTTTATTTATTATTATTATTATTTTTCTTTTTTTTACCGTACAATTTAAACTACATTAGTATTTTCAAGTATTTAAATAATATTTACAATTTTTTTTTATCGAAAATTTTTTTTTTTTTTAAACGGTCACCACCATGTACGACACGATATTATATAACAAAATTTTGTATTTTGGACATTTTTATAATTTGACCAGTAGTTCATATTTGTGAAAGTGTGCTTTACTACACAGGGTCAAAATTGGGTGAGCGTACTAAACAAATCACGCGACAGATACACGTAAACCGATCAATTTAGACATTGGGATTAGACGAAGTAAATAATCGGATAAAGACAGCGCTTAATTTTTATTGTCGTGTCTGATTTGTAAAATTCCACGATGGAAAATATTTTACTAAAATATAAGACCATCGTGTGCAACACGGTCGCGGCGTACGTTATAGACTCGAGTATCTTATTGCGAGCGTTTATCGATGTCGTTTTTCAGCGAAACGATTCCGAGCTTCCAACATTAAATATTAAATCGCCATTAGTTTCATTGGTTCTGATTATTTTTTTTTCTTACAAAATTAAACGCTTCGCTATCGTCGGTTTTGCGGTAATCGCGTACCGAGAATTCGATCGGTTACGCCGCGGCGTACCAACAATGACAAAAAAAAAATATATCACATCTCCGCGCCAGAAGCATCGACTAAATTGAATCTCTGATCTAAGACGACGTAGAGATCTATAATACCTACATACACTTCGCTCGCAATTCACGTGCTATTATATGATTTCTTATCGAACGTTCGGCGCCCTAGTTATTTCTACCGGGAAAAACCGTTTAAATCGTATTACGAAAGGGGTGAAAAAAAAATGGAAAAAATGAGAAAATCAAACTCGTCATTTCCCCCCCCCCCCAAAAAAAAAAATCCGACGGCCCGATATGTCGACGCGTCTTTCCTCGTTCTATTCGGCACGAAAAACTATACACAGGCAGGGTCGTCTTAAACTTTGCAGGTGCCCATGTGCACCCGGAGCTTAAGGGGCCCTTTTAGTAGGCCTACATAAGTTAAATAAAAACTTCAAAAGTTTATTTAATATGATTACTTTATTTATTAAAAACTATGTATATTTTACAGAATTGTAAATGGTATTTTAGTGTTCTAACTTTCAACAATGAAACGTATAATGATAAATTATCCAGCACATTTCACGGCCAGGTAGAACACTGGTAATGGGATAAGAAATAAAAGTTAATATCAAATGCACCTAATTTCACACAATTATTAAGGATTATTTATTCAATATTTAAACATTGCCATTTACCTAAGTTTTTTTTTCTAAAATTTAGAATTATTTTTTTATAAATGGTCGTATTAAATATTAATACGTTACAGCTTACAATTTAAAATTGTAATTTTGATTATTCGGGGCCCCCGTTTGACTGGGGGCCCTGGGCACGTGCCCATAGGGTAAAGACGAAACTGTACACAGGTGTAGTGATCGACGACGTGCGAGAAGTGATAATATAATAGCGATATATAATTCGTCGACCGCGGGGTTTGTGTGTTTCCGCGTGTGACTAAAATAGTAACTAACATAATATATAATATATTATACAATGTTACATATTACCATATTACACATATTATACGTTCGGGTTTGAATGCAAAACTCGTACGGTGACCGTGAACATGACGTATATTTTATCGTAAACCAGAGAGATCGAGTGTTGGTTACGGGTTGGTCGTAATCACACGGCAATATATTATCGTTGTCGATCGCCCGGCCGTATCGTTCGGATTTTTCCGCAAAAACGTGTTCGATTACGGACGCTTCGACGGGCCTGCGGGGCGACCGTGTGTTGTATACGCCACGCTAAATATACCATACTCGTGGAATAATTCTACTACCGTTACTATTACTACTAGGTACTATTTCTACTGCCACCACTACTACTACTACTACTATAAATTACTACCACAGCTATACTTTTTTTTTTTTTTTTATCTCATCACCGGACTTGGGGGAGGACCGCCTGTGCTCTGTGCTCCCCCGAGCCGCCATCGTTTATTAGTCAATTTATAGACTCGACATCTCACTACGTCTTACGTTCTACTTGTTTAGATCAACATTCAGTTATAGACAATATTACGTCATACAATACTAGATAGAGGGAGTTCTATCGCGTGTTCGCATAATCATAGAACCCCGGTTGTAGTATGGTTTTGTATGTTCTCGGTCCATTTGAGAAGCCAAATTTGTCCGGTTTGGCCGGCGATTTCTACCTATTTTTCAGTGTGGGATTTTTTTTGGTCAAAAAAACGCATGTATGTTCTGAGTCCATTTGAGAAGCCAAATTTTTACCAGTTTAACCGTTAAATTCCACCTTATTTCACCGTGTAAAAAATAAACAACATTTTTTTTTAAATGACTGTCTTAGTATATTATACTTGTAAAAAAGTATTTGCATACTTAAAATAAAAATGTGTAAAATAAAATTGTATGTATTTGTGGATGCTATGTGTGAAATAAAAAATAATAATAATGTGTAAACTAAAACGTTATGTGTTTTGTGGATATCATGTGTGAAGTATAATTGTGTGTATATTTTTAAGTATGTATTTCAATGTTTTGTGTGAAATAAAAATAATGTGTAAATTAAAAAAAAATGTTGTTTATTTTTTACACGGTGAAATAAGGTGGAATTTAACGGCTAAACTGGTAAAAATTTGGCTTCTCAAATGGAGCCAGAACATACATGCGTTATTTTGACCAAAATAATCACACACTAAAAATTCGGTAGAAATCGCCGGCCAAACCGGACAAATTTGGCTTCTCAAATGGACTCACAACATACAAAACCATACTACTACTCCTAGTTTTAACAAAGTTGCACGTCACACGACTATAATATTATAAATACTACCGCCTCTACTACTGCGAGGGCACAGCAACTCGGACTAGACGTAAATATAAGTACCGAGTATACCTGTGCGATCGGGTAATTACTTCGTTCGGCCCGTATAAATTATCGCTGGCACTCGGACTAGAAAAACGATAATAATTTAATACAGATATACATACACAATATTATGTAGTAGAGGGAGACTCGGCGGAATAATTAGCGATAAAAAAAAAATGAATAAATAAAAATAAAAAATAGGTGTGATCGCACAGGAGAAGAAAAAAAACTAGTTATCTCATTATCATTATATGCACATATATACGACGTGTGCGTACACGATCAGTGGTAATCGCCAATTTCAATGAGCTAATACGGACGCTATAATATTTTTAAATTTTTTAAATTAAATTTTTTTTTTTTTGTTTACGCCCGCGAGGGCAAAAGTACAGAAATATTATTAAAAACTAACAAACAAATGAAACAATTATTATACATTTTACACATTATAATTATTATTAATTGACAGCACGGATACGTAATAGATTTATATTATCAATAAAAAAATCGAAATTACTTAGTTCATTGCAGAATCTAAGCATACGACGAAGAACAAAATTATTTTTATGGAACTCTAAAGAAAATAGGTTATGATTTCGTGTGTTTATACTTGGTGCTCTGATTTCAATTTTTTCCAATATCTCTGGACAATCAATCATACCATTAAGCATTTTAAAAATGAATGAAACATCTATGAATTTACGTCGAGCTTGTAGTGAGACCAAGTTAAACCGTTTTTCTACATCAGTTATAGAACAACCACACATATTAATTTTATAAGCAAATTTATAATATTACGTAGGTAATAACGAAATCGACGGACGCCTACGTGTTAACGTCGTACAGAACGTGCGACATTGATTGCGTGTTGACAGCATCCACGGATTGTTGTTCGATTCATTTTTTCGACGTGATGTTTACTTATGGAAAAGCTGTTGTTTTTATTGATTCGTTTATTTTTATTCTCGACGGTTGACTCATGGCTTTCACAGTAATCTACTACTAATATTATTATTCATAACGCACATCTGTTTTTGTATATTCATAAACACGATCGAATTCGTTCGGACGCTAATATCGTGCTCGGCCCTCCATGTTGTGCAATCGAATAGAAACAAGATGACACACGTCTAAACAAACAGATAGAACAGTATTGCACACACACACACACACACACACACACACACACACACACACACACACACACACACACACACACACACACACACACACACACACACACACACACACACACACACACACACACATACACACACACACAAACGAACACGCGTCTTATTACTTCATTCGATAATGCGCGTGTTAAAATCGTAACGAAGTGAATCAATATTGCGTACTCACACGATATACTGCAGGTCTATTACGAACCGAATAAAAACCGATTCCAGCACGTTCGTGCCGCGACCTCGAGCGAATCTCGCGGTGGAAAACGCGGGGAAACGCGTGAAATACATTATCATCGCAAACGATACCCGATTGTTATTGTTATCGGTAGGGAACGGATTTATATGTAAATACATATTTTTATTAAAACAAGATATTTAAGATTCCATAAGAAATGTTCACGATTTAAATCGTTACTATTAAAATGATGCTAGTTTTATTTTACATATTTTTACGTATTTGGAAAATAAGTACATATTTTAGTAATTTTTGATTTTTTCATCGATTTTCGACCACCAAACATTATTTAATTGATCATGAGTTTAATCTGGCCAAGTGGAATAAAACACGAAAATGTACTTTTGTTCGTTATTAATGCAGTTCCTTATGTGGTGAAGGCAGAGAAAGCATTTAATATTTTTTATCCAAAGCTAATACATCTGACATCATGTTTAGCCCAAATTTTTCAACGTGTAACAGAGACAATCAGTGCAGAATACCCTATCATCGATTCACTCATGGCTTATGTAAAAAACAATTTTTTGAAACCTCCTAGTCGTACCACAATTTTTAAATATTTATACCCTGATCTTTCTCTACCACCCGAGCATATAATTACTCGGTGGAGCACATGGTTGGTAGCTGCTCAATATTATTTTGAACACTTTTCGAAAATACAAGAAATTATTTCAAAATTAGACCTAGAATTTTCAATCACTATTGGAAAAGCTCAAAATATTATGCAAAATGAAACATTGAAAAATATTTTAATTTTGATCTCAGTGAATTTTAGTTTTATTGCACATACAATTACAAAACTAGAAACAAAAAATATGTCCTTAGATGATAGTATGCAAATTGTTGAATCAGCGGTTGAAAAATTAAAACTCGTAAGCGGACCAATAGGAGATGTTGTAAAATAGAAAATTGATGCTGTTGGAAAAAAAAATCCAGTCTTTATTGATTTTAAAATGACGTAATGAGTGGCAGACGCCCTTCGAAAAATTTGGAATTATCGCCTTCTGATATTATGCGTTTCAATTATTCTCCAATTACATCGGTTGATGTGGAACGATCATTAGCCATTTTAAAAAGATTTCGAGACCTAATAGGCGACATTTAACATACGATAATTTACGAGAAATTGTAGTAATTCGATGCAACAAATCATTTTGATAATTTAATAATTATAATTGTTTTTTTTTTTTTTAATTAAATTTTTTTCCTACATGTTTGTATGTTTTTAGCACATTTTTTATAAATTATACTTCCACAAATATGTACATATTTCTGTATTTTTATTACATATAAATCCGTTCCCTAGTTATCACGCACGCGATTGCTGACCGTGAATAAAAAACTAGGTCGACACGGAGGGTGGTCGTTGAATTCACTCGTCGAACGCGCCCCCACTGCACCCTGGACGAGGCACCCCCGCCGCAGCAGTTATACTGTTACCGACCGCTGCCATCACGTCGTCGCAGTCGCTACAATACACGATATATTAAACCACCACCTGTGGCGCTCTACGGTTACCGAGCACGCGAAAAACATTGTGCGGTCGTGTTGACGATGACAACTGTTTGGCGTCAAGGGTTAGCGGTCGCACAAAATTGTCGTACGACTCGGACCGATTTAATCCCTGTTTTCGACGGAAAAATCCGATTACCTATCGCTGGTCTCGCTGCCAACGGCCCGTTTCAACAACATCTTACATTTTTTACCTCACAAATTTCGTTCGAAATAGAAAACACGATTTAATTTTTTAAATCGAGTCATTTTTAACAATATTTTGAATACGTATAGTATAAAATCACACGATCGAAATGCGCGTAAACATTAAAATATAAATTGCTAATGAAATACAATATTTTACATAATTCTTAACCTGTTAATTGGTTGATAATAATTATAAACTCGTCGATCGGCGCAGCGCAGTGCGAAACGTTTTCGCGATAGTAAAAAAAAAAAAAAAAAAAAAAAAAAAAAAACAACAAGGACATTATAGTATTACTCAATGGTGCTACAAATGACGGACAATTTTTCCGCATAAAGATTTTGAAAAATAAAAAAACTTATTTCGGTTAAAAAAAGAATATTATAAAGGTCAAAACATCGTGATGATTGAAGTCTCATTCCGGCACGCAGTATTGACCGTCTCGAAACACTCTATCGGGGGAGGGGGAACACGTATGTAAGGAACAGATCGAAAAGATTACGCGAAATCGGTAAAACACCGAAATGTTATGTTTCAAAATTGATTTTCGTGAAATAGTTTTTTAATATTCATTCGTAAGTCCGATAGTTAAAACGCAATACTCTGTTTTGATTCGGAAACTCTAGAGCAGTGGTTCCCAACCTTTTTGACACTGCGGACCACTTGGAGAACTTTCAATATGTCACGGACCATCTCAATTTTAGTCTTTATTTTTCTTATAGACAAGAATCAATTTGTTTTACATATTTTAGAATTTAGATCATGAATAGATTAAACCCGATGAAATGCATTAATAGCAGGCTTATAATAATGTTTATACTTGTTCATTTTTAAATACAAATTTAAAATTATTAACATTTAATGCAAATTACTATTATAAAAAACTGTACATAATATTATAATATTTATTATAGGTAAACTAAGTTGTCGCGATTTCTCGAAGCTGAGGTTACGCAATAGTGTATATCACTTTTTAATATAATAATACGAGTATATCGCTTTTTTACACCAAAAATCTTCGAAATTCATGTAAGATTCAAACGTGTCCTTACAGTTTTGATCGTTTTGCAATTCTATCAAATCTTCCTGGTTATCATTAGGTATCTCATCGACTTTAACAATAAAAGTGTTTCGAATGATATTTCGGATACTTTTCGTTTCGGAACCATTATGTTCTGGGAAACACCGATTAAATTCATCTTTAAAATTTTGCAAATGATGCAAAACGTTTTGTTGGACCTCAACTGTGAGGTCAGCGTAAAAATATTAAAATGTGAGCATATAGTCTTGTATTCTACCGATAATCTATAGATTATCACATAGATTATAATCTTGCTGTACAAACAAAATTAAATTATGGATTGAAATAATAAGATAAGTAGCATTATGAATAGAAATCTATAAATAAGTTATGTGCTTTAAGTTCTATATACATTTATCAGAATTTATCACATCCCCTCCCTCGCTCATAAAAAAAAAATTAAATATTTTTAAATTTTGTAAGTATGGCTCACGGACCACTACACAATGTCTCGCGGACCACCAGTGGTCCGTGGACCATAGGTTGGGAACCTCTGCTCTAGAGTCTAGATGATAAAACGTGTCTTAGGTATTTTACAAAAATGTCGGAATGATTTTTTTATTTTTTTTTTAGTTTCTGCTCACATCTCATTTAACGCACATGTAATATCAGATGGATGGAAAACATGTGTCAGTCGTTCCCCGGGCCTGACCAGCCTATTCAGAGTTCCTTATGACTTATAGAGGTCGGATTTATATTCTCTTAAAATACTTAAAATAATATGGTGTTTTTATGTCCTTCATTATGCAAAATATTCTTTTAACACGAAAAAAAAAAATTCAATTTAAATTTATTTTTTATAAATTTGGTTTTAAATATATATATATTTCTTTAATTAAATTAATTTTTACAACAACAATTATTAATCACTACCTACATATTGTTCAATGTGTTCCGGTGTCTACATTTTAGTACGCCAGTTCGTAAGAATGTTTTTGTATAATATGCTACAGGACCGTTCGACATCAACCGATGTCACTTGAGAATATTGCAAGTCGGCTACCATAGTCGGTGAATAATTTTCCGGAAGTACCGCGTACCTGGAGATTAATTTTCATTCAAACCCAGAAATTAACCATTCAGTAAACATTGTATTTATCAAAGTGCTGATATGTACGTGAAATACGTTCATTATACTAATATGCCGATATTACAATAACATTCTCAAATATTCTCTAACGCGTTGAATATTATCTAAGTCCTAAAATATGCTTTTTTTTATGCAAAATAAATTGTTTCCTATGAATTCTATGTTTCGCGAATCGCAAAGATGTCACGCTCCCATTTAACTGCCATAGAAACACTGACTAGAAACAAAAATACGTGAAATCATAAAAATTCGACATCTACTTATGACTTTTGTTGGTCTGGCTTTTCCCGACTGTCGATAAAACCCCGACTTATACTACGAATGCGCGACATTTCGTGCTCTCCTCCCGAATTCCTCCGGGGGAGGGGGCTCCCGATCCCTGCACCCTTCGGCCCCGGACGACACGACCTACGTATACCACCAGCCCGTTCCCGATTCGCCGAATCGGTATTTTTTGTTTTTTTTTTCGTCGTTCCATTTCGCCGAATTTCTTCTTTTTTTTTTTTTTTATTTATATGTAAAGTTAAATTTTACTTGACAGACACCTCACAATAACAAAACCTCTCTGTAGCGGAAAATTTCCCTACTTTTCAATGGGAATTATTTCTGAATCTTGCGAACGCCCGTGATACTTCGAAAGGTTTTACGGAACTGATACAATTTGAACGGCCGTCGCGTCGTTTCATAATTTCCATCGCTATTTAAGCTTATATAATATGTTACGGTAAATGATGTTATATCGGAAATTAACGTTATTCTCCGGTTATTTACGTTATTTACCTATGAATGTGGGAATTATCGTTATTTTCTAGTGAATAACGTTAATAACCGTATGATTTGGGAAATGTTGATTTTATTTTAAAATAATGTCCAACGAGCAATGATCGAGACGTGATCGCTAAACTAATTGTGGTACTAATTGGGTAAATCGATAAAACTTTATCGGCTACAGATGATGTGGACACTGGGCCTATACCAGCGTTGCCATTGCAAGACTGGTTGTAATAATAAACGTTGTGCCTGCCGTGGGCCTGAAAAATTATGTAATAGTAAATGTCATGGGAGTACAAATTGTTAAAACAAATAAAAAATAATAATGAATTTTTTAAAAAAATTGTAGTAGGTATTTGAGATTCACGTGCATATCTGTTCTATAATAACAACAATTACCTGTGTATTTGGTCATTGATGTGATTACCCGGTTTATAACGATAATTACCTGTGTATTTGGTAAACAACGTTAATAACCGGTGAATTACGTTAATTTCCATTTAACATCATTTACCGTAACACATATAATATATATATGATTATCGGTAGTAAGATAAAGATGATAATATATGAATAATAATTATGCCTATTTTTTTTTTTTTATTTAAATTTAAATCAATACATTACATTTACAACAAGTAATAAATATAACATATTAAAATTAAATTATCCCCTTAAGCATTGCTTGTGTTGGGATAATTGAGTTATTTTCTAATTTTAAATTTGGTTACATCTCAATTTGAAATTTGTTTACATATTACATTTGATAAAGGTATTTACATTTATTACATTTTTCAATACATTGTAATTGATTTAATATATACTTAAGATAAAAATAAGATACAAAATAGCTTAATAAGTTAAAGTTTGCTTAACAACCAAGTTACAATTAATTTTTTATTTTTTTGATATCCAGATTTTTTGTTTAGGTATATTAAAATAGATATTCTTTTTTAGGTATAAAGGCATTGAGTTAAAATTAATTGGACCTAGATAGTCCAAAAAATGTTTTCCAAAATTTTTTTTTGTATACTCCACTTTGATATCATACGCTCTAATTTAACGTTCATTAATTTTTGTAAAACTTATAATTTTAGAATGTAATATGGAAAATTGTCTATACAGCATCCTGACTGGTAATACACCTAAGTCTTTGTAATTTGAAACAGAGGAACCTATTAAAACATTTTTACGCAAACATATTCTGACAGCTAAATTCTGTTGAGTTATTAGAGGCCTTATTGCATTTACCAAACAACCTCCCCAAACTATTAGTCCATATTGGAAAATTGATTTATATAAAGCATTATAAATGGAGAACATGGTTTCTTTGGATACTATATAGTTTAGTTTATACATTTTGAAAATAACAGATCTTAGTCTCATAACCATGTCTGAAACATGTAGTTTCCAGCGTAAGTTCCAGTCGAAAATTGGTGAGATTACTTAAAATTTCCCACACACTATATTGGTTTTATCGACTTAATACAGTGTATAGTAAAGTATTGTAAACATAGTGACTTGGAGGGAAGATCGAAGATAAGTGTTCAAGCATACGGATGCAATGCTTTCGGCGAAATGGAACGTTGTCGGCAAAATGGAACGAAATTTTCGGCGAAATGGAACGTCGGCGAAATGGGATTTGCGTACCTACCTACCGCCGCCGTACGCCTACGCGCGTTTGCGGCGTTCGACGGCGACCGCGTAATAAAAACGCGCTTGTTACGACTACTACGTCGCGTCGTACTTTATCGCGGGGTGGGGTGGTGTGGGGGGGGCGTCCGGCGGCGGCTGCTGCGACGACGACGGTCAATGTCAACGGTGCGCGCGCTCACGTTCCGTTGCGTAACCCCGCGAAACGTTCGACGCGTGTCGGCGGCGGCGGCGGCAGTGACGCGCCACAGAGGGTGTTGTCCTCGGACACCGAACGCAATATACGTACGCAATGTCACGTTCGCGGTGTACACGTCGTCGTCGTCGTATTATTATTAAAATTACTATTCAAATTTTCATTTTTCATTTTTTTTTTTTTTTTTTATTATGTTTGCACGTAAGTATATTAATACGATAACGTCACGCCTGCGTCTATACACACACACACGCACACACACACACACACACACACACACACACACACACACACATCTGAACATATATTTATATATAATGTTATGTACCTAAGATTATATCGAGCGTAAATAAATAATATTTATATACATACCTACGTGTGTATGTACACATATTGAAATACACATAATATCATTACGCATACGCGATAATACAATAATAATAATAATAATAATAATAATAATAATAATCATGGGTTAACGAGCATATTTAAATCAAAACAAGTATCAATTAAATCAAAAATTACACTATACAAAGTAATTATCAGACCGGTTATTTTATATGCCTGTGAAACATGGCCAACGACCAAAGGAGATGAAGAAAAAATAGCAATCTTTGAAAGACGAATGTTGGGAAGAATATATGGGCCGAAACGAAATAACATCACACAAATCACAGCAATGCGAAAGTATAAGCAACATTGAATTACAACAACTATAATATAAAGAACCGAATATATTAGCAGTACTACACCATAGAATAATCGCATGGGCTGGCCACGTGTGGAGGTCAAATAGCCTAATGAAAGCGGTATTAATATGGAAACCCCTTGGGAAAAGACCACTAGGCAGACCAAAACAGAGATGGATAGACAAAGTAAAAAAGATTTCGGAAGAATTTGGAATACAAGAAGATATATGGAAGCAGTAGCTCGGCTGGTACCGGATTGGTTCCCGAGGTCTAACGCCACATGATGCCGAATTGGTTCCCGTGCGAAAAAGGTATTTTATTAAGTTAGGCCGAATTGGTTCCCGTGCGAAAAAGGTATTTTATTAAGTTGAGCCGAATTGGTTCCCGTTTAATTACGCACATTTTCCTTCTCGAATTTACAGGCTTAGGACTGTCGACTTAAAAGAAGGCTTAGTTAAAAATGTGCGTTAGTGTGTGTTATAAAACAAAATGATATAATATATGCGATTTTAAATCGTTGATTTGGAAGTCAACTATAGTGATCACTAGGTGTAGGTATAGAATACAAATAATAAAATATAACAAATGCAATTATTTAAAACCGTTGATTTGCAAATGTAAAGCAAACTTTCTTTAAGTATTCAATTCGCGTAAGCGTCTTATTAGTGTACTCAGTCATACAATTTTCCAAGAATTTGTTATATTTTGCTTGTTTGCTAGTAAGTTTTCTAGTATTATTACTTCGAAATTTAATATAATTTAATGTCTGAATACCGTTTAAAGTCTCCATAAAATTAAATATATTAGGATGGGCAGATGTTATCTAACAATTCTTTGTTTCTTAGCCGTGTATGTACGTTTATATTTAATACTGTCTAATTTATATTTTGTACCAAATTAAAGATTACCTGTACACAAACGGGAACCAATTCGGCTCAACATAATAAAATACCCTTTTTAAACTGGAACCAATTCGGCCAAACGGGAAGCATTTAAACATACTGTACATTGTTTCACAACCGGTCGTTTATGATTGGCCCATTTCAAATTGCGCGCGCGAAAATATTATTATTAAGATTATAATCATACAATATTCATTATCGCATTATTCGTTATCATGAAACAACAAATCAAAAACATTTCTAAATATTTAAATTAGGAACAAAATCAACTAAAAATATGCATCATTATTTTACAGATTTATTATAAACATTATAATAATTCATAACACTAACGAACACATTATTTTTGTTCCAGATGGATTTGAGTTCCTTACAATCCATTGAGTGTTTGTCAAAAGTTCAAACTCCTTAACCCATTGATTTATAACATCAATACTGTTTTTAAATCACTATACAGACTCCAATATAATTTTACTTCTCTTCGTTCACTATATTTTTAAAGTTAGTCGGAAGTATCATTTTTTAATATAAATGTTAACAATTAAAATCGGAATCAATAAAATAATTAAAAATAATAATATTTATTAAGTAATATAATAATAATATTTATTAGGTTATTTGGTGGTGTTTAAAATTAATATCGTGACTCATGATTATAATGTGATGATGAATATTTTATAATGTATTTTCTAAATTATAATCCTAATAATAATATTTTTACGCGCGCAATTTGAAATGGGCCAATCATAAACGACCGGTTGTGAAACAATGTATGGTATGTTAAAATGCAAACGGGAACCAATTCGATTACTCCCAGTAGCTCAGGATAGAGACAGGTGGAGCGAATTTGTGTTGTGGTAATGGGCCTCAATGGCCTTTAAAAACCGAAGAAGGAAGGAATAACAATCATAATACGATCGGTAACCAAACCTCGGAGTTACGTAATCTGTTGGCGTGGCTATCAGATGGGCCTGGGTCGCTAGCGGTGACTACTACTTCTTAATACTACTACTACGACTGTATTATCGTGTACACGCTTTACGTGTGTGTATTTATATTTTTCAAATGTTATTATGACGTGTGTAAAAACGCGAATATAAATAAAATATGTTTTTCAATAAACACGCGTGTACACGTGTATAATATAATATTGTTGTACAACGTCGGCGTGCGCTCGCAGTATATAACGTATAGATATAACAACACGTAATCCGTACGCAAACGTTTTTTGTTTTTGTTTATCCCCCCCCCTCGTTTTGGTTTTCACGTATAGCGTGCCGCGTCACGGGCGGAATCGAGAAACGCCACACGTGCAATAGCGATGGTAATAATAATAAAAAAAATAAAAAATAATCAAAATAATAATAATTATAATTATAATTACGATAATATTATAATCGCCGGGCGATGATAGAGCGCTCGCGTTCCGACGTTACAACCGCGGAGTAGCGGTGAATCGCGTCCCACAAAAAAAAAGCCACCGTCTTAAACTACGCGAATTGCGGCCCGGGTATGTTTTGTACTCGTGTGAAAATCGCGTTCCGGGATATCCGCTTATTTCCGGTGAGCGAGACTATTTGAGAGATTAGTACAGTAATCAACGACGTAGATGACGCGTTCACTATAATATATCGTTAATATTATACTCCTGACTTCGGTTGTATGCTTAAAAAGCAATAAAAAAAAAATAATAATAATAAAATAATGACGGAAAAAAAACGTCAATCCGAGAAAAAAAGCCACGAGTGGCAAACAAATATAATCGCACACAAATAATTACACTCTGTGCCAGAATCGCCTCGTACATTTTTACCGGTTTCTCAATAATATTAGAAAATCGTTTTATCGTACATTTTTAATCGTAGACTATAGGTACAGACAGAAAAACCAATATTTTTAACCGTACCAATGTCAATCGTCGATATACGATCATTATATATCGACGTAGATGGCATGTTGGCTAATATAACGTTATTTATTTATTTATTTATTTATTTGAATTAAACGGACAATGTCCTTATACAATATAGTTTACAATAAAAGTAATAACTAATAAGATACACTAAAATAAAATTAATATGGTACACTGAATAAAATATATAACAGTAATTATAGAGCCTATTTGATAAGATACGAATAAACTAAATTAATTCATACAATATAAAGGTATAACAAAAGTAAGGCAACTAAAACAAAACTAAATGTAGTCAAAAGTATAAGTATTAAGCATATAATTTTTATCGGAATAATTAGGATAAAAAGATATAGGATTTATAGAATTAAAGGAATTAATTTTAAAATTGATTGAACAAAGTAGATCGGGACAATCATACTCGCCAGAGATTAATTTTTGTGAGAAATTAGAGAGCAACTGTAAACGTCTATCTTTAAGGAGAATAAGATTAAAATAGTTTAGAATATTATCATATGAACCATTCTTAGGCCTCAGTATATTACATTTGAAAGACATAAATCTTAAAAAGTTATTTTGTATAGACTCGATTTTTTTCATTTTGTTTCTGTGTGTTATTAATCCAAATTAGTGGGCAGTATTCTAGGTTTGAACGAACTAGAGAACAATATAAAATTTTTAGCGCAAAAGGATCACGGAAATGTTTACATGATCGTTTAATAAAACCAAGCATACGTATTGCTTTATATTTAATTAATTATGAATGGTTTGAAAATTTAATTTAGAATCGAAGATAATCCCGAGATCATTAAAATTAGAGACCAGTTCAAGGTAAGAATTTGATAAGGAATAATTAAATATTATTGGATTTTTCATTAAATTAAAGCTTAAAATATTACATTTTTCACTATTCAGGAGAAGGTTTATTTTCAATACACCAATTTTGCAAATTGTTAAAATCAGTTTGTAAATCTAAAGCATCTCGATACGTTTTTATTATTTTGAGAAGTTTAGTATCATCAACAAATAAAAAAATTTCAGATTTTGTTATAACGATTGGTAAATCATTTATACAAATATTAAAAAGGAGAGTTGATAAGTGATCGCTTTGGGGAACACCAGATGGAGTGCTTTGATTTGCTCGTAGCTTTGGCCGAATGCTTAAATAAAAAGCAATGAAAAAAAAAAAAAAAAAAATGACGAAAAAAAAACGCCGATCCGAAAGAAAAAGGCACGAGTGGTAAACAATAATATAATCGCACACAAATAATTACACTCTGTGCCAGAATCGCCTCGTACATTTTTACCGGTTTCTCAATAATATTAGAAAATCGTTTTATCGTACATTTTTAATCGTAGACTATAGGTACAGACAAAAAAACCAATATTTTTAACCGTACCAATGTCAATCGTCGATATACGATCATTATAATATATCGACGTAGATGGCATGTTGGCTAATATAACGTTATGCTCGTAGCTTTGGCCGAATGCTTAAATAAAAGCAATGAAAAAAAAAAAAAAAAAAGTCAATCCGAAAGAAAAAGGCACGAGTGGTAAACAATAATAATATAATCGCACACAAATAATTACACACGGTGCCAGAATCGCCTCGTACATTTTTACCGGTTTCTCAATAATATTAGAAAATCGTTTTATCGTACATTTTTAATCGTAGACTATAGGTACAGACAGAAAAACCAATATATTTTACCGTACCAATGTCATTCGTCGGTACGATACGATAGGATACGATAGTCTTAAGGCTGGAAAACGCGAAAGAAAATATCGATTTTGCTAAAATATATCTAGACGATGCGTTTTACGTATACAAATACAAATCGTTTCGGTGTATAATTGTTACGTACGACATAAAATACGTCCGGGTCGCGATTTAGACGACGAATTTCAAAAAGAAAAAAAACGGAACGCAATTCACAGCGACAACAATACGAGAACAACGCGTGATGTGATGAATCAACATCGGTGTACAGGTCAGGTAGTGCACGAAAGAATTTTCGGGTGGAAAAGACACATTTTCTCCGTTTATTCTCCTACTCGATACACTCGACCAAACCCTACACTTATACCGTCGTTGGCAAATGACAATGATTCGTTTTTTTTCTCTCCTTTTTTTTTTTTTTTTTTTCTTTTTTTTTTGTCAAACGAGAAGTCGAAACACTAAAAGAGGAGCACGTATTTGGGGGTCATCGTCAATAGATGCGTTCAGGCTATATTGTTATAGCAAACGAGATGGTTTTTTTTTTCGTTTATTCGACATCGGTACTCGACAAAGTTATCTAATGAAACCGATCGATCGCGTTGGTTCGGGCGCGAGTTTACTATTAGTAAATACTAAGAACGACCGCCGCCGCCGCCGTCGACTACGCGGAGCGTCGCGTACAAAATTAAAATACAACCCAATCGCATTTTCAACGCACTACCGAACATTTACTAATAAATTGATATTGATTTTGTACATGGACGATGGATGATTTTGCGACATGGACGTTTACTTGGGTACCACGAACGGTGCAAATTATATTCATTAGCAACATTGTAAATTCTGTATGATGTATAATCAAATACATTAATCAGAAAACACATCTGAATAAATAATGAATTTATATTTAATATATAGAAATACGTTTTAAATTAAAAACGCATTCGGACCGTGTTTGTTTTTAAAAGTATTTAAATTGCTTTTTAAGTTTCTCGGAAAAACATTCGATTTAAACTCAAAAAACAATAACAATATTAAATCGTAAAATAAGTTTTGCGATTTCATAATTCTATCGCCATTCTTCCATTTCACATAACCCTGAGCTACTAAATTGTTTGGACTTTATTCAAACGATAACATCTTGAATGCATTTTCGAGAAATATTCACCAGATATGGATAACTGTAGAAATGTTTTGACTAATATAGACGGAAACGAGTAAATACAAAACATATTTTTACGTCTCATAGTTTCGCTTATATTATCTATTATTATTGATTGAGAAAAAATAAAAACGAACCATTAACACTTAGGAATTGTGAGTAAAAATACGTATGCATAATATGAAAAAATAAACGTTAATGCTATAGTTATCGGCAATAGTACTTTGTATTGTTCGAAAAATCGATATTTTTATTTTGGATACGAGGCACTTATCGAA
The DNA here is from genome assembly GCA_027580255.1 of Therioaphis trifolii. Taxonomy (NCBI): domain Eukaryota; kingdom Metazoa; phylum Arthropoda; class Insecta; order Hemiptera; family Aphididae; genus Therioaphis; species Therioaphis trifolii. The sequence continues at coordinate 73,607,444 of CM050405.1, forward strand.
ATATTCTTCTACACGCACGCACGAACTAGCGTTCTCTGAATCAAAATAATGTAAATGGATTTACAAAAAAAAAAATGTTTCAAAAATATTTCAGACAATAAAAACCAAGAGAAAAAAAATAAATTGATCGTTAGAATCGATTCTTTCTTTAGAACATATAAATCAAAATGTCTTGAAATCCGAAAATTTCTCGCTGGGATTTCCACAAAGAAATGTATTCGATATTTGTATCCGGGGAATCGTATTCATTTTTATAATAATTGAATATCATTTAATATAATAATATGTACGTTACAACACTGTTCTATATTGTAACGTAGGTACCTATTATATCGTAACAAATGAATCGATCTCCAAAGTATTTCAGGTAAATTAAATTTGTAAAGGACCTTTCCGAAATGAAATCATCCTCGGGTTCAAATGCGTGACAATAGACGTTTAGGATAAACGTCATATTAAACGTGTCACGCTACTGAATTATTTTCTAACAGTTTCATGCAACAACAGTAATGATAGTGTTGCAACTACAATATAAACAGGCGTCTGGATTTTAGATTTAAAAATGATTAGATGTCTGCTGTTTCGTTTTTTTTTCATTTTTCAACAAAGGAAGTCGTAATTAAATTTAATCACGCAGTTCGAATAAAAAAAATCGCCTGCTCGTTCTGATTTACACGTTACATCCTAAACAATTGTCACTAGCTGTTAAGAACATTAATAATTATAATATTGCCATTGCTCTAGGCCAAGCCATGTGCTACGAGATTTTCTTTTACTTAATCGTCTACTGTACGATAATTAGACGTTTACGTTCGTGGAGAGGAAACCTTTGCCGCGACCGTGATCGAGAAAAACCTTTTCGTAGAAACTACACGTTACCTAAACGAAAAACCCATATTTATTATTATTTTTGTGATTGGAAAAAAGAACTTCTAAGAATTTTGAATCTACGTAAATTCAATTTTACTTGCGATGACAAGCAAATTAAATTTCCATCTAATTCCGACACTGTTCTTGTGAAACGAATATAAATTGACTCGAACGGATAAATAATGCCATTTTTCTCTACGGCTGTTTGTGACAAAAATGAAAACTGATGTATCGTTAATTAATAATCATGCGCTCATATAATAATATTATCTTGTATGTAAAAAAAAAAAAAAAAAAAACGGTCAGTTATTATTATAAAATTATGAGATAATACAACATTAACATTGGATATCGGCAATAACTAATAAAAAAAAAAAAAAGATAAAAATAGTATTCCGTAACTCGTTATTATACATGTATGATGATGTACAGATATGGCTCGTTACTATCAATTTAATATCGATGTTAATTTTATAGAATAAATTAAACGGATTCTATGAAAAATGCAAATAATTATAACAGCTGACACATTTTACTATAATATAGACAACAAATATTTATCACGAACGTTATGTATATAATTCGGATTTAATATTTTTAGTATTTTTTAAGAAAACAGTTACCCAATAAATAAATAATCAAATAAAACATGTAAAATGTACGTTTTATTTACATTCGTAATCGGCGTGAAAAAAAATATAATTAATAAAACCTCGAGTATAAGTCGTGATAGTTATCGAAACCCTAAAAATATGTTTTTTTTTTATTCGCAAAAATAAATCGAAGGTTGGTTTAAACGTACATAGGCGCAATTAGGTGGGGGGCTACGGGGGCTTATCTGCCCCCCAAATATTCAAATACATTTTGAAATTTGTCGTAAATTTCTTTCCCTAATTTTTCATTAGCCATTTTGAGGGTTTCTCAAACACAATATAATTTATAAATACAGATTGGTAATTTACTGATGAATAAATCGTATATAAATATAAGTACCTGATATAATATCTTAACATTTATATTTTACTTAAATTTATTTTAATAGTCAATCAAACTGTTTTTTAAAAAGTTCAAAAATGCACTGAAATGTGCATTTAAAATACAAAACTATTAAATGTGCAAAAGTACGCAAAGTAAAAACAGTATTATTTGATTCTGTCGAACATGAATCAAATGTATGCCCAGGTCAGCATTAAATTAGTTTAATAGAAAAAAATATGCAATTTCATAAACATCCGACCCCTAGACTCATTATGACCGGACTCGAGAAAAAAAAGCCCGAAAACGCGCGTTCATATACGTCGTGACTATGGTTTCTATTCGAGTTAAGAAACGTAGTCGGCGGCGAGCAGTTTTCGTCGGCACCCGCCGTGGCCCTTTTTTACCTGCCTAGTCGTGAGACCACCTGTTCACCCGCCGACCGTAAGTGTAAACAGTATTTCTAATCACATCAATCGAACAAATTTTACTCTTGATACAGCGTGACTTGATGAAATAACACGTGTTTACTATATTAAATTACCGGCTATAGGGGAATTGCGGCCCGACATGTCATTAATGTGTTGAAGACTGGTGAATTGCGGCCCGGTCGTATTCTATTACTAAGTCGATTGTGGCCCGGGAAATCAATTGTTTCACAGATGACTTTTTAGCAATACTGACCACTAAAGATGGTCGGGTCGTATAATTTACCGACCATGTTTTCGAAAACTATATATCCCCGGACGCCATGTTTCCCCCAACTATTTGGGCACAGTTTTCTGCTAGCTGTAACCGTACCGCTAACGGTTGTGAAAGTTTTCATTCACATCACCTAAATTCATCGATCTACTCCAGTCTGTTAGGATTAACATCCACAATTTTATTGATGTGTTAGTAGAAATTCAATCAGAAACGTATATCAAATGCAGAAGCAATGGAATAAAAACGAAGAAAACACGCGAAAAAGAAGCATTTATATTATAAGACAACAGATAAGCTAGCACTAAAAGAAATAGAGCAGTTCGATTTCGTTAAAACGTTAATTTTTGAGTTTTTGCCCAACCAATAATCTACAAAAATTCGTTTTACCATACATTTTGCCATTTTTACGTAAAAAATATTTAAAAAAAAAAAAATAAATAAAAAATAAATAAATTTTTGGAAGACGACTCAGCCACGTACCTCCTCGTGGTGTCTTCTGGGTAACGCCGATCGATAGGCTGATATGGAGTGATAAATAAAATGTGGCCGCAACTCGTACGTTATTTAGGGGTCGGGCCGCAACTCACCGACACCGTAATTATCGCCGTATTAATCCGGACATTAATCGTCGAACGTCTCGCAAAATACAACACCGGTGTGTACGGACAACGATATGACGACAAATAAAAATATATAAAATTATTGTATTTGACTTTGTGCCGTGTACTCACCCTGCGGCGGGGTCGCCGGTCCCGTTTCCCTATCGGTCGTCGGAACGGTCTTGGCCGGAGGCGTTTTCAAACGCGGCCCACATCTGCATTTGCATATGGATCTCCGCGCTAACGTCGACAAACTCGGACGACGAGATCTGGTCCTGCTGGACCGGGTGTGGTTCGGGCCGGCGGCCGTGATTGTGGAGGCGACGATCGACGACGACCGGCGGCGCCGGACCGGCGGCGTAGGCCACGGCCATCGGTACCCGGCCGTAGGCGGAAACCGACAACGGGCGAAGTGGGTCGTGAACGGTCGGGACGCGACGCTGCTGGAGGATCAGCAGCGGCGACGGTGGCGGCGGCGGCGGCGGATGCTGGCACACGGCAGTCTGGACCGGCGGCGGGGGCGGCGGCGGCGGTCGGGAACACTTTTTCGGCCGTGCGGTCTTGCGGCGCGACTCCGAGCCGGACGCCGTTCCCGGGTCGAGTGACGGGATTTCCGGGACCGACACGCACTGGACGACCATGGACGACGGCACCGACACCGGCGACGTCGACGGCGTCGGCGGCGGCGGCGGCGGCGGCGGCGAACCGATCGAACCGCACGGACGCTGCCTGAGCAGGCGCGCCATGGCCGGCGGCGACAGCGACATGAGCTGGTTGACCGTCCGCGGCCTTCTGTGGGGCGGCTGATGCTTGGGCCTCTTGACGGGCGCGTTCGGCTGCTGCTGCTGCTTGGACGGTCGTCCCCGCGACCGCTGCTCCTGTCCGGCCGCGTTCTGCGCAGCAAAGGTCCGCTGCGGCCACTGCTGTTCCGGTGGCTTTAGGTTTTGCAGCTGGGACACGACGGAGGACGTCATCATCGACGCGGCCGGTGCGTCCGCGACTACCGGGATCGTCGGCGCGGCCGGTCGTCCGGACGGCGGAGTTTGTGGAGGCTCGCTGAACGGCCTCCACAGCGGTCGCGGCGTTTGCGGCGCAGGCGGCGGCTGCAGCGGCGGCGCGCTCAGGTTCAAGGGGCCGGGCGACTGCGGCGGCGGCGGCGGCGGCGGCGACGACGTGTCCATCGCCTGCGGTGCGGAGAGCCTCGGGACGTTCGCGTGTGGCGAGTAAAGGATCGTTTCGCGGGGACCCGGCGTCGGCGTCGGCGTCGGCGTCGGCGGCGGCGGCGGCACGAACCGGATCGGTATCATCACGGGTATGGCGGACGGGCCGACGGCCTGTCCGTACGGCCTGACGGCGAGCAAGTGCGCCGTGACCGGGCGGAACACCTGCTGCGCCGGACCGCCGGACCCGGCGGTCGTCGACGTCAAGTAGTACGTGACCGGCACCGGCGGCCGCGGCTCCAGAGCGAAAGCCAGAGTCTGGGGCGTGGAAGGTGGCTCGGGGTACCTGAAGAACTGCTGCTGCTGCTGCTGCTGCTGGATCTGCTGCTGTTGGATCTGCTGCTGATGGAGCTGCTGCTGCTGGAGTTGCTGCTGCTGGAGCTGCTGAAGGTGATACTGCTGAAGTTGCTGCTGCTGCTGTTGCTGCTGCTGCTGCTGCTGAATATGACGCTGTTGCTGCTGCTGCTGAAGCTGATGCTGCTGCAGATGCTGCCGAAGCTGATACTCCTGAAGCTGCTGGAGTTGATACTGCTGCTGAAGCTGCTGAAGCTGCTGCTGTTGCTGCTGCTGTTGCTGCTGCTGCTGCTGCTGCTGCTGCTCCTGTTGCTGCTGCTGATGCTGCATCTGTGCCGATGGACCGCTACCGTGGTACACGAGATCGCGAGGCGACGGTGACGGGAAATGATGCACGGTGTTCGGATGGACCATGCGAGGATGCGCGAAGACGTATTCTGACGGCTGATTGTTCATGGTGTCTCGCGTCCGACTATAATGTACTGTCACAATACGAAGGGTGGACGGAACGGTGGACGGACTCGCGGACGGAACGACGGACAGGACGGGACGGCACCTTGGACGCGAATGTGCCGCAGGTGCGGCAGAACGTGCCACCCCGGGTCGGACGAGCGCGCACGGGCGCGCACGATCGCGACGGGTTCGAACAGCGACCCGTGCGGCGGCGGTGGTGGTGGTGGCAATAATATTATTAAAGGTGACATTTGTGCGCTCTCCGTAAAACACGATTGAGCACGACGACGGTTTTTCCCCCGCCAAGACACAACGGGCAGAGAGCAATTTTGTTGGTACGTATTATCTGACAATAATTATTAATAATGTCGGACCAAGCTTCTGCGCCGGATCGACGAAAACGACGGGTCGACGAGCTTTTTACGGACGGTTCACGTAAAAAAACGCGTTTTTACTCCGTTATAAAAAACAAAAAAAATTAATTATTGTGTTTTTTTATAACGCGCAAACGATGCGTACGCGCCGTGTCAATCGATATTTCGATGCGATAGGTTTCGTAGAAAAAATACGATTGATTTGTGTTTTGCGATTTCGTTCGAAACGACGATTTTTAATTATTTTTCCCGTAGTCGTCTGAGCGCCGAAATAGCACACGCGTCTACTCCGTTGACTCTGGTTCCCGTGTAACGGACGTGGTAGTAAAAAAGGATTGTATCGCGGCGGAGGAGTGAGTTCCCGTTTGAGCGCGGCTACTTCTTCTTCTTCTCCTGTTTTATCATCACGATTCCCCGGCGTTATTCTTTTCTGCGGCCATCACTCGCTCGATCATGTCTGTCGAGAACTGCAGGTCATCGATATCTTATTCCTCGATCCGTTCCCTCGTATCGTCTGTTTTCGGTTCGTCTGTCGTGAGTTTTTTTCCGCTATCGAAACTCGTAGCCGATTCAACTCGGTACTAAACTGATTTTCTTCTTCATCTCTCGGGTTGAGAGTAGTCTTTTTTTTTTTTTTTATAAATATTATGCGTTGGCCGCAGATTTTTCCACGAACAAACAATGTACTTTTTGATCACATCTGACCGAGCGTTCGCAAAAGGAACGACTACGTATTTTAAATTGATTTCTTTTAAATGACACGCGGTCATATGTTAGACGGAATTTCGTACGACGGTATCTTTTTTTTAGTGCATTTGAACCGCCCGAATATAACATTCTGATCCATTGGCTGCGGAATCGGGGTGTAACGTTATAAGACGGTAGAAACATTCCGCGGGTAAAACTGTGATTCAAATCGCCAATAGGACGGCCAGGGCGCCAATCGTCTAAAACAGGGGTGAAATGATGTCAATATTTAGCTCAACATACTTATGTGAGCAGACGTTTTCAAAAATGAAATATGTCAAATCTAAGTACAGAACGAACTTAAGTGACGAACATTTACAAGCTACGCTGCTAATTGGAACTACGAAGTTTGATGCGAACTATCAAGACATTTTAAAAAACAAGCAGTTCCAAACGTCTCACTAAGTAACTTAATCGTATCATAATAAAAAAAAATTTTGAATTATAAAATAAAAAAATTATATAAATAAACATATACATTTTAAAGTAAAGCTTATCTATTCTTATTTATTTCTCAATTTCATAACCTATCTATTCCTCTAAAAATGTTGGCCCGCGATGCCAAAGCGTATATTAAATTTGGCCCGCCGTAAAAAAAGGTTGGAGACCCCTGGTCTAAAACAAGCGAGGCGTTTTCGGATAAGTTTTGTTTTTCGTAAAAATTTTTCCGGCGGAATGTGCAAATGCGTCATGAAACCGTTCGGCGAAAACAGACTCGGTCATCCGTGCTTTGCTTTGATTTTCGTAATCAACAGGAAGGTTTTATTTATCAAAGGAGCATTCCATTCTTCACGGAGAACGACGTTGTACACTCGAACAGGCGTTATCGATAAATAGTAGTCTGAATGACTTTTTGACATTTTTCTTCGTACGGTTCAACACTGCAGCCAACATCACATCAAAGTTTTTCGCCCGTCATACACAATAATATCACGCCAAAACGGTTTTTAAATATTTATCTAGCCATCCGTCACTATAGCTCGAAAATCATCTTTGTATGTGATTTTTTTGTTGAAACACTCAACTTTCTCTTTGGGAATTTCGCCAAAAATAGGTGTATGTCGATGACGTTCTTGCATAAAACCACAAATCGAACAAGGCACATTCGACTTCAGGAAATTCACCGGTTTTTAACGTTTTGCGCATACTTTTCGAACTTTTGTTAATTTTGAAAAAAGATTTTATTTTTTCGCTATTTTTTCTTACATGTAAGTACCGTGTATATTGTAGCACGGTCTACTCCGAATTCCGAATAAGCGAGGTTTACTAATTTGTCGCCGTTTTCTATTTCATTTAAAATGTCTAGTTTATCGACTAAAGTCGATGTAAATATTATGTTGCGAAATTTTAATACGTAATACAGTGCCACATAATATAACCGGTACACAATGAACACGCGCAACATTTCGACGTTAACCGAATAAAAATAAAACATCTAATAGGAATATTCGGATTTAATCTGTTATAACTTAGTTTTATCTAACGTTTTATCGTTTATGATAGTAATTTTATATATAAATACACATTTTCTATTGTATCTGTAACTGTATTTGTATTTTGTAATTCATAATTGTATATTTAATTGTAACATTGGTACGTCGTCGGGTGTCTATGGAATTTGAGAGGAGACTTGAACGCCCAACGTGTCACCGACTGTCCGAAAACCGTCGGAAAATCCCACCGCGTCGGCGGTGGCGTACAGCTCACGGATCCGAATAGGGGGAGTGTGAGGGGGGGGGGTGATCTAGACGACTGGAAATCGGAAAACGCGATTTTTTTTCCTCTGAATCTTGTCGGCAGCAGAATATTTTTAGAATCACACCCTTTATATTTTTTCTTGATAATTCACCGTATTTTCATACGTCGCGATGTCCAGTTATTTTTGCTCTATCTTTTCATTCTGCTTTATTAATTTATTCTATTACAATATAATCTTCCTACTGAAAATTACATTTTAATTTTTATAAATTAAAAATCTACCAAGGTACCTATCTACTTTTTTCACCAACAAATAAATAATTGGCTTTGTTGTGAATTCTAGAAAAAAAATAAAGGGGTCGTAATAATGATTCGGAAATGTTTAACTCAGAGGCCTTTATATATAGTGTATATAACTTAATTATAATTGTTCATGTAAAACTAAACGATTGCTTGAGAATTGGCACTTGTGTTTTATTTCGAAAAATAACACTTACATTTTGTCCACATATATGCTTCGAGAATGAAAAAGAGGTAATTTTTCAGATAGTTTACACTGTTCATAGACTAGTGGATCTATCTTCTTTGGCGTTTTGTTTGCTCTTATTTTTTTCATCAAACTCGAATGTTTATACCGAATCAAAAGAAATATAATATTATTATGAACTATCTCTTGTTGGTTATATTATAATCATTTAATACACGAACCTGATTGCCTTGGTAATACGACTTAATATATTTCTAATCGATCTTTTTTGTCCACCGACCGTCTCACGGCGATACTGACATTGGGCTGTGGTATGTTTTCCATCGTGTTTTACGATTTTGAAAAACTCGCCACCGAATAGCTAACACTTTTTCGTTTCATTTTCGTTTTCGGGTAATTCAGTAATGGTTTTTTCAATGTCTTCATTTGATTTTTATTTTTTTCTTCTTAATTTTTTAAAATTTAACCGAACGAAAAGTTTGTCCATTGCTATAAATATCGATTTCAAAGTCAACGACGACGACGACGACGACGACGGACGAATAACAAGACTACACAGTGAAGAGACAACAGTTGACCCGCCTGACGATAGGCGATAAGCAAAATTGACGTTATATTATATCAGTGATTATTTTTCGTTAACGTGAGTATATTTCATTATTAGTCGCTAAAATTGAAAATATTCAATACGTATTCCTGTGCGCAAGAACATCAAAATGAGTCATTTACCGCTTGAAATTAAATCGGGACTTGGGAATCAGGGCAAATACTATCATTATAATTATTAGATAATATATGATATTGACTGTAGTCTACATTATATTATTATACACATAATATGTCGCATTAAAACCCCCCGTTTTTAATATAACCCCGAAAAACTTTTATTTATTCCATAAAAACTAGTTTTTACTATAATATAATGTGCCCGTAAATACTAGTTTTTATCAACGGCCATAGTATTAACCCAATACCATGGTTATTTTACCGTCACGCGCTGTCCACTGATTAATTTTCATCATAACTCATTGAAACGCGCGATCTACAGTTATGACGATATTTTAAATAATTCCGTAGTATTTTATTCTTTTCTCAATCGGCAACTGAATCGGAATTATTTCAGTCATCTCAATTCACTCGTCACTTCACACAGTAAATTCAATAGTCAAGTTTGAATTTATCTTAAGTTATTCATTTTGAAATCGATACGTATAATTAATTAATACAATCGAAATGTCATTATGAGAAGAAAAAAAAAAAGGTTTTCACTCGTTCCACCGTTACGGCGAGTTTAATTAACGAACGTTTCGGCTAGGATCTAGTCGATCCCGACTATATCCGCTCTTTAATAAAATCGTATGCTCAATTATTTTGTTCGTAATATTATCTATGATCGTCGGCTAAACTCACCGTCGAAAATACCCGTGGTCGCTATCCTATTGATATGCATTCTAATTGCTGAAACACAATATCGATATTATTCTCGTCGAGTTTTCCGTCGCGACGCTTATCTTTTTCGACGTACTAACAATAGCGATATTTTAATGATAATGTATTACAGTTAAAAAAAAAACAAAATATATATATATATATATATATATATATATATATATATATATATATATATATATATATATATATAGCCCAAATATCTGAATCGTAGTATTAAGTGTATACTTGTATAAAACATGATGTGAACCGGTTAATTTTAATATATTAGAATAGCAACCTATTAACTTATTTAATTACTTCAATTTCAAATTTCAATATATATATATATTATTATTATTATTTTTTTTTTGTTTTTGTCTTTGTTTTTAATGTTTATTGTACTTTGTCTTATAATGTTTCCATTTTTTAATTTTTAAAATTTATACTTATTTTAATTACTCAGGTTTTTTCATTAATACTCCAATATCACCAATAAGAGATTTATCTCACTGGTGAGTTGGGCCATTAAATACATTTTTCTATTATTGTAACTATATTGTAACTAATTATTATGGCCAATAAAAAAAAAAAAAAAATAAAAAAAATAAAAAATACAAAAAAAAATCAAAAAATATATATGATGATGGCAAATAAAATATATTGGAGAATAAACGAAGAAATCGCCCGTCACACTACGCGTCGAACACGGGATAATCGGAGATATTCGGGTCCGCGGTGTTATTTGGTAGTACCAGAATCGGGTACGCGGTAACGATTTATCTCAATGTCGCCGATGACGGCGTAACCGGTCGGTTGGCGCCGGACGTGTAATATAACCGTCGCGGTGGGATCCTCCGTCGTAACAATAATATGTTAGGTTATTCGCTGAATAGGTACACGATAAAGCGGTGTAACGAACACGACCGCGGGAAAACGTGATAAGAGGACAGCGACAGTTAAGTAGTCCGGTTAAAAGAAAAATCTCTAGCAGGTATAATTAAACACGAATGATTTTAAATCGAATGGAAACGGTCGGTTCTGATTTACTAATGAAATAATTTGCGGTCGTCGACATACCAAGCGCCCGTGTGCTAAAAGACCGTTGACAAAACATAATAATCGTTTTTTTTTCGTACGGAAATCGTATCAAAAAGTCATTAAAAAAATCTCTACTAAACTGTTTGTCGTCTAATCGCCAGAAAGTGCAGCATGTGTGTGTGCGTGTAAGTGTGTGTGTGTGTGTGTGTGTGTGTGTGTGTGTGTATATGTGTGTGCGTGTGTGTGTTTTCATCGCAGCGTTCCTTTCCGATCAGAATGCCATCGGGGTGAAAAACATCGGGGTTTACCGTGATATCGTATCGCACGAAACGTACAATGATCTAGGCTAGAGTGACGATGCGTCCTGTTTTTTACAGGATTATCCTTTATTTTAGAGTTGTGTCCTGTTGTCCTGACAAACGTCTCTCAGGACGCTTATTGTGCCGTTTTTTCGTTTAATCTTATAAAGCTGTAAATTTGCTTATATTTTACAGGTACGATATATACAAAATATCCCAAATCATTAGATTTGAGTAGTTTTTCGGAAAAAAATGACAAATTAAAATGTGTAGATACGCGATCCGAAAAACTATTATCAATGTGAATAAAAAAGTTTTCAGAAAATTGAATATTGAAATAAAGTATTTGAGAACGATATGTAAAGTTTTAATTGATCAAATAACTGCTATTTTTATTTGTTTATTTTTTGTGATTATCAAAAATGATACATCAGTTTTGTAATTGCTTTAAAAGGACAGAAATAATATTATAAATACATATAAGATACCGTTTTAGGTATATTAAACTATGTTTTGATTATGATTTAAAATTTTGATAAAAAATTTAATAAGATTGTTAAAAAAAAAAACTAAGAAAATTGTTTTAATTCTGTTTTTTTATTTTTTCAGACGTGGTCACCTTAATCCAGGCACGTCGACCAACGTGATCGCCGTCGACACGACGACTACGTTTTTTTTTCCGGCGAAACGAACATCACGACGAAAACGATCGTGTCGTCGTGTCCGTTCGTC